>CAWUFW010004337.1:0-1200000 GCA_963921515.1 Calotriton arnoldi | reverse complement strand
GTTGAGTAAAGAGTCTTCAAAGAGCTGTCCCAAATTGATTCGAGGCCCTCCTCTGGGAGGCTTCCTCTCCAGACCATGTGCGGAGGTAATAATTTCCTCTCTTCTGCCCCTGAAAGTTCATCGTACCACTTTGCGACTTCCTTGTTCTTAGGTCTAACATTTTGAAGGGGCAGCTCCAATTAAAAGTTACCTCCAATATCCTTCTTTGATGCAACAAACCAAGAGGACAATTGGATGAACTTAAATCTGGACAGCTCATTGTTAGTTTTAATGCTCAGTACTTCCCAAGGGTGAACTCCTTCCGATGAAATTAGGTCCGACCAAGTTGAGCCCCCGCCCTTCTGAGTGGAACACTGAGGGCATCCTTTAAACATTCTGGCGTTCCGGGGGAGTCCCAAACTGGGGCGAAATCAGAAAAATATCCAATACCCCACCTCTACTGAACGGATTACACCAAATCACAAAAAGCTTGATCTGCGCAACAAAATCTACCATTCTGCTAAATTTGAAGTAATTCCATCTAGCAATTCGGTCTGTAAGCTTATTCAAAGTTCCTGCTGGCATTAACACAGGGAAAGCAAGTTTTCGGACCACCCGATTTTTCGCAAAGAAGGGGATTTTGTTTGTTGCAAATTAAGGACAGTATATTTTCAAATCTGTTCTTAACGTACCTGCAAAAACTTAACAGATGCATGCAGCAACATTCTCCTGGTGTCTTGAATTTGATGTCTTGAATGTTACAGTTTTTTGTGTGAAAAAGTAATGTAAATCATACCATATATAATCTGCACAGCTCAAAGGTTGTTTTTTGTACAATCTTTTTTTCCCCACTGTTTATTGATGATTCTTTCAACAGTACATCACTTTTGGTGTATGAGCATAGAACATAAGAACAGTAAAAAAAGGAAAATGCAGCCACAGAGGATATTTTTATAGTGACAAGCATGTGGTATTTGGCACAGTGAGTAAACATCTCATTTAAATTTTCGAAGGTAGGTGGGATTAAAATGACTGCAGATGATGGTGGTTCTCCTAAGAGTACTGTAGATGTGGATTATCCTACTGCACCTGGTTTGTCCTGCATCATTTAGTTGTGGTCCATTTCCGAAAATGTTTTTAAGTACTTCCACATTTAAGTTGTCCCATGTAAATCATTTTTAGCAGTACCCCTGGATAACTGCTTGCAGCAAGTATTGCAGTACAGATATTTATATGTAACCTTTTTATCCCTTGACAGGATTGTAACATGCTTCCAAAAATCTCTTTGTTTTGTGCTTCCTGAGATACTTATACACAAACGTGTGTTTGTAAATAGTTAAATAAGCTATGTAATGTTTATTTGTTAATTGTTTGGTTTAAATTGTTTTGTAATTTAACTTATGGGTCACAAACACACCCATACAGGTACTCATACATGAACTCGCACACCTATAGAGTTATTTACAGAGGTACAGACTCACCCACACAGACACTCATACAGCCACTCGAAATCCCACAAGATCAGTCACACACCCATTTACTCATGCAAACTGCTACTTAGATAGATGCATACACCCATACAGGCATTAACACACACACTCATACAGTCACGTCACTCATACACCAAGCCACACACTGATATAGTAACTCATACACCCAGTTATACACTGACACACCCACTCACTCAACTACTCACACACCCAAACACGTACACCAATACAGCTACTCACATACACAGTCATGCACTGATAAAATCACACAAAGACTGACACTGTTATGCTTTCTAACCTAGGCCTTAGTGGCAAAGCTACTATTTACCTACATTTGTCCTACCTTGCTCTGCATACCTGTTCCAGCAATGACCTTTTATCCAGTTATGTGCTGAATAAATGTCGATTGGTTGCCTTGAAACTAGCCACATTTATTATGCATAAGGATTTATAGCATCATATCTTAATCCCCTGCACATGACGTACATACCAGGATTAACACACTCTGTACAAAAATCATCACTATCTTCATCCTCGGGCGACAGGGCTACTTTGCATAGTTACAATTATTGATTTAGGTTCATGTACATAATCGTACTCACAACATATCCATTGTGGTAGAACCCCAGGCTAACTTTTTGGTATAAAGGAACCGAACCACTAGGTAAGGGGAAGGGGCGCTTGTGCACTGACACTGACATGGAGGTCTCTACACGCTGAGGCTTCAACACGCAGCTACCTGGCATCCCTTGATGGGTGTCCAACTTGTGACCAAGATGGGGTCCTTCATTCTCTCCCATCATGTAATGGGGTTTGCTCTTTCCTAGAGGATTCTTGGCTCCACACCCACATACATGCTAGGGACATTGAGGTACACTTAGGTAGGGTATGCATTGTAGGGGTACGCTAAGATTACTGTTTTTATATATGCCTGCATATACTCGTTGCTTAGCACCATGGTAGAAATGTATCTACTGTTTACTCTATTGGTGCTTGTAATCTTTTACATTTGCTTCTGTCTATTGATTGTCGCAGCAAATAAGTTTTATACAAGAATGGCACTGGTTCAATAAATGCTTATTGAAAACGTCCCCAACGTTTATTCTGTGTATCTCTCTGAGACTAATTGAGCATGATTGACTGAGCGAAAAGTACTGTACTCTTTCCATGATCCCTGAAGAGTCAAGGGTTGTCATGTTCAATGTCTGCCAGAAACTATTCGCTCCTTGGTAGGGTTCGGGGGCTTATACTGGCACTGTGAGCTAGCTGGTCAATAGGCTGACATATCCTGTGGGGGTGTCCGGAATCAGTCTAGACATCAATCCCCTAGTTTATGTTATCCAACAAACGCACAGATCTTATGTATTTTTAGGAACTGCACGACATGGTGCTGCCAACGTTGGTTTGGTTCTTATTAAATGGTCAAATCTGAGTAGTTCAGTTGTGCTTTCTCAGAGACCCCCACTCACATTTAACCAGAGACTTCTGTAGTGAGAAGGGAAATCCGCCTCATCTGAGTAGGTAAAACCTATGCATTGGCTGCAGGTTATGCAAGCTTGAAGGATGAAAAATTTCCCACGCTGTGCAATACCGCGTCTCTTTTCCTTACTACTTCCTCCCACAATGTCTGTCAGTGGAGACAGTGCTGTGGGTACAGGGGAAGAAAGGCAGGAAGTTGCACTTAACATTACAGAAAGTTGCAGACATTCAGTTACTATGAAATTATTACAATACGGCCTCCCGGCAATGGGTGGTAGTGTTACCTTCATGATAGGACAGAGGTATTCTATTCTTTGGTTAAATTCCCGCCTGCAGATGCACGCACACAGTTGTTTCATACTTACATTGAAGATGACACACATGAAGAATACTTTCTATATGTGGACGTAGAAGTTCCGTTAACGTACCAAGAGCATATTAATTGGTTTAAAGGCGCCCTCCCCCACACCACAAAAAATGTGAGACTCGGTCTGCTAAGCAGAGAAGGAGTGACCTGGCCGGTCCTAGATGCTTACACAACGCATCCAGAGATTGATACATTGTCAGCAGCAGAATTACATACACTTTACAGAGACATGGTAAAACTATACAGAAACCTTACACAGTTCGTAATGCGAACACTTACAATTCAACCTGCGAGTGTTGCTCAAGCTGGTCAACCTCAATTGACTACGACAAATATCAGCCCACAAATGCTGAACACGATTATGGGAAGAATGCTCACCAAGCGGGAGCAAATGCTGTTCTGGATAGCACAGAATACAGCCCAGCTTGAAGCAGTATTTCCCCATATGGGCCAGCAAGAAAAACACAGAATACGAACAATTTGCTTACCAATTGTGATGACTCCCCCAATAGAGGATTGTACCACTTGGGGTACAGTTTTCGCTGCTGTTTATACCAGAACTCATGGTACCACCCCAATAGCAGTTTTACCAGATGTATTGAAACAAATACAGAATGAGTATGAGGCAGAACCTGCCCTGGACTTGGGGATGAAACTGATGGGCAATTTTGCCCAGGTATCAGCAATTATGTTAGGTAACGTAAGAGGGGAGGCATCAGCAGTGGCTATATGCCAACGCCTGAGGGAATTCACTCCCGCGCAACAGGAGTGAGAACTACCTAAGATTATCAAAGAAACCTATGATTCGCTTGGTAGAGATAACTTGGGAGCCAGACCTGGGAAACTACAAGTGGCAGGTAATTCTGAAAAGGATAACTCAAAGCAATCACCTGATTCTTCTAAAAAGAAATGGGATAACAAACAATCAAAAAATAATAAGCAGAATGCATCACAATCACGGGGTGGGTCTCCTCAACAGGAGCCTGCTGAAAAAAGATACAGTCTTAGAAACTGTGATAATATAAAAAAACCTGACAAGTATCAGGATACTGATACATGTTCCTCTCATTCCTTTCAGAGTTTATCAAAACACTCAGAGAGGGAAGGACAGTCAGAACACAGATCAGAAGAACGAGTCAAGCCAAAAAAGGAGACACATCGCACTTCAGACTACATTATCAAACAAGAAGATAAACCTAAAACTAAACCTCAATGTAAAAGGAAGAAGGTAGCTGGCCTTAAAATAGGAAATGCCCAGGCTACTGAGGACTCTGCTTCTGAACGGGAAACGGGCTCTGACAATGCTAGACAGTGCAGCAGAAGTAACACTAGCTAGCCAGAACCTGATGGAATTTCTGGTGACAGCTGCGTTGAATTAACATATCATGGTAGAGATACCGGATACAAGGGTAAGTGTCCCACATCGTTTATACGAAATTACACTCCAAATGGAGGGGGACATACTCAGGAAAGTGAAAGGTCTCTTTTGGGAGAACCTGACATATTGGTATGAACATCCTTTTGGCTGAAAGAGATTGGCCACCTTAGTTCGTTATGCAGTGCCCTAAGGGGGAAGATGTAACCTTACTAGCTTTCTCCAACCTCGTTCCAGGGTCACTTGTAAATTCATACACGCAGGAGTGGGCGCTAGCGCTAGCTCCCACACTGTACCGCAATCATGTAGGGTGGGAAGCTGAGTCACCTCACCATGAAATCCCATTAAAATCTACTCCTACTCCACAGAGGCAGTACCCAATAAAACATGACGCAAAGAGACAAGCCAGGGAGTTCTTAGATCAACTTGAGTACCAAGGTGTGATTGAAAACTGCACCTCTTCCATGAATAATCCTTTGTTTCCCGTAATGAAACCCGACAATTCATACCGTCCAGTTTTAGACTACAAGCATTTGAACACATGCATATGAACATTTGCAGTACAAAATGCACACAGTGCTGCATTAATAAATAACATAGTGCTGACAAAATACAAAACAACACTAGATATCTCAAATGGTTTCCTCTGCCAAAATATAGCACCTGTAAGCAGATATTTGACAGCATTCTCAGCCTTAGGCACTCAACACCAATTCTGTGGACTGCCCCAAGGGTATAAGAATAGCCCCGGGTTATTCTCAGCAAGAGTAACAGAGTTACTTCAAAGTTGTTATGAGAAGGCATTGTCCTATATAGATGATATTTATCTGATGAACGATAAGTCACATCAATGTCCTATTTTTGCGATATGAGCTATCAAGTGAAGGGAAAAGCCTGGCAGCTAATTATTCAGACAAATGTGCACTGCTCCAACCTCCAAAGACTCTGAAAGGTTTACAATACATTTTTGGATTCCTAAATTTTGGCAGAACATACATTTTGGATTACGCTGAAAGGGATTAAACCTTTCTATTACCTAATCAGACCTGATTTTTCAGTCCAACATTGGACACAGGAACTCACAGAAATTCTCCGTTCTGTACAAACTGACATGATAGCTTCCAAACACTTACACACGCATGTAAATACCACTAATTTGGTGATCCGTGTAGTTGCGGGTCAATCAGGGTACACTTACATCACCTTCAATGAAGGTGAAACGGTACCCATAGCATACAAATCACATTTGTACACGAACGTTAAAATGCGTTTTGCATCCATGGAAAAGATACTGACAGCAGTACAAACACTGCTGTAGTGAGAGAAAGAGCACTAGCACAGGGAAACGATAATTGTCGTGACTCCAGTACCAACCTTAGAGGCTGTTACCAAAGCAAGCATTCCAAACACAAAAGCACTGCATCCACGATGGATACAATGGGCTAATTCTCTCACTGCAACAGATGTAGATTATAGATATGATCCTACACTGAAAACACAAGCATTTCTGCAGTAAGAACAAGAATATCCTCTCCCGTATGAAATCCTGCCTCTCAATCAGTATGAATGGATCATTTATACTGACGGATCTGCTCAGCACGCCATAGGAACTAAAAAGCAATACTTCACGGCTTGCGCAATCGTTAAAGGGTGTATGCATGATGGAACCTTCCAACCTGATAAAACGCACACACAATCCCTAGGGGACTGCACCACGCAGCTGGCAGAACTAAAAGCCCTGATACTAGCACTACAAAAAAATGGATCGGGAATTCCCCACACTCATTGTGTGCAATTCGTTTTATTGTGTCCAGTCATACAATGAATATCTTCACTATTGGGGCTAGAATGGGTTTAGAGATTCCAAAGGTTGCACAATAAAGCACAAGCTGCTTTGGGAACAGGTGGCAAAGCTGAAAGAATGCTTTCCATGGGCTCATGTAATTCTCATATTAAGTCATCAGCATGTTGGCGAGCACGTTGAAGGGAATTCATTGGCTGGTGAAGCCGCCAAGGCGACAGTGCGCGCTGCTGCCGTTGCTGTAATCACTCATTCCAGCACGAGGATAGACTGACAAATAATGATAGCTGTAAACGCCATGCGCAAAAGCTCAGCCTTGCCAAAAGGTTTTCTACTCAAGTACTCCTACATGTTAGATGCGCAAAACATCCTGTATGTTCAAATTCCAGGAGTGGGGGATAGAGTAATAACAAACATGGATCGCAGATTAGGATTAATTCTAGCTGCACATGAGGATCTGGGTTCAGCACACGCAGGTATTGCTGCAACTGTTTCACTACTGAAGCAGCATTTTTGGTGGCCAGGTCATGCTAAACAGACCAAGGTTTTGTCCTCAAGTGCGACATCTGCCAGCAGATGAAAGGTTCCACCATAACACGCCCACCTCAAACACCACTACTGATATCACACAGACCCCTCACATGTGTCTATTTGGACCTTTGCGGCCCCTTACAATCTGACGGGGCTTACAGGTATATCTTGGTGGCAGTTGATTCATGCTCTAGATTCCTGTGGGTTTGGCCTCAGCGCTCGGCTGATGCCCGAACTGTTATAAAGGATTTGCGAGTCTTCATTGGGACATACGCAATTGGCACATTACATTCTGAGCTTGGCCCTGCGTTTAGCTCAGTGGCTTACAAAGAAGCCATGGGATGCTTGGGTGCAGCATTGCAGTACTCCTCCCTGTATCATCCAGAGGGAAATTTGATTGTGGAGAGGAAAAACAGCTAGGGTATTTGGGTTTGGTGGCAGTTGGGTCAATCACCTATATGGGGTCCACAGGGTACTTAACAACATGCCAAGCAAATCCCTGGGTGGGCCGTACTCATCTGAAGTCCTGCTCAGGATAAGAATGTGGGTACCAGAACTCGATTGTCGCAGCACAGTGGCGGATGAAAAACAATTTGACAGGAACTCAATGAAATTTGGGAATTACAAAGCAGCGTCCAAGTAAAATGCACCGCCACTGGAGAAGTGAAAGCTGTTTGGCAAGACCTGCCTGGGTCCCGAAAATTTGGGACTCGTCAGAGAAAAGATAGTGGACAAAAAAGAATTTGGGAAATCTTACAGAGCGCCTGTACCTGTCCTGGATGTCGAAGGAACAAGAACAGTACTTCTTCCACTCCTTGCCAGCTGCAAAGACAAGAGATTCACTTCAATTGATCTGATCAAACCTCATTATGTGGCTGATACTCAACAGTAGGCCGTGTGGGCTCCTGGGTAGCAACCGATCTCCTCTTGCTACCATACAGGAAGTTCAGATGGAAAGATTTATAACTTTTGAAGACTCTACTCCGTGAAGTGAAGGAGTTACCAACAATGGAATGCAACTTGTACCTGTTGAAACTGAGCAACATCAAACTACAAATGACACACAGATGTCAATTTGGCCTAATACCGACATCTATGTGAATATGTCTTGAAAGGAAGCATCTGCCAGTTCCACAAAACCTGCTGAGCTACCAAAGATAGATCAGACTGCATCTGGCTACTTCATTGATGTTGACGATTTCTCATCAGATCCAAGTGAACCAGAGTCACCGCCACCGCCTGTTCCCCACAAACAACAAATTTGTGATTTCTACTTTTGGCTGAAAAAGACTTACTTTGTTTTTCCCTGACTACAGGAATTGCAATAGGTCTACTGTTCCTAGTCCTTTGGAATGGTATAGTGACTACCGTTTTCTTGATCCTGAATGGACATTACCTCCCAGAATGCTCTGCAGTACAACATGTTAACTTGGTCCTGAAACAACATGCATCATCACACCATGAACAGAGGGACCTGTCCTTATAGAACATTACAGCAGTTCCAGTTCCTGAAGTAATAGTTTGGGACAGAGTTTCCTATTATGTGTATGGTCCTACTGAACTTTTAAGAATACCTCATTTGTTCAAAATTTCTCTTAGTGATTTCATCACCTCTAGTACTCTTTCTGATGATTGGGACATTGAAACTATTCATACTGTGCTGTCTGATTTAGAACAATCCGCTGCATTTTTGAATGATGAATTGTACAATGATACATCTAATTTTGGCAACATATTCTGTTACCAACACTATGGTCACCATTTTTTGCAAAAAGCAAGTATCCCACATAATGTTTTCACTTACCATCAATGGGAACATTGCCCAACACTGCCAAAAGGTAGTTCAACAACATTTGCACAGAAGTTTGCTTATTTTTCTGGGTTTAACACTTCAGACCCGGCCTCTTATTACTATAGGCTTACACCTACACCTGCAAAGAAAAATATGCTTACTAACACTAAGGTGATATACTGTGCTTCCTTTATTTCCCAACTGTCTTTACAAGGTTTCGACTTCTGGAGGGACAGTATAGACACATAATCTGTCTGGGGGACTAAAGATTGTTAGGTTCAGGGAATTGAGGCCCTATTTAGAGCATGCCTCATAACACATCATGGTTTTCTTAAACAGGGCTGTGCAACAGACTTCCTGTCTTGCGTTGGCCAAGATCAAGGATTTGAACACACCTCAGATTCCCTCATGTACGCACTTTGAGGGTTGGCAAAACTATACACTACACAGTGAGGATACATTAGATGCCATGCTACACAATCGTTCTTTCAATTCATCAGGCCCCAATTGGAAGGGATGGTTAGTTTTTTCCTATCAACACAAATAGGTGTCAGTCAAGATTCAGGGGTACAATCGAAGAGTTTAGTATTCATAGGCCTGATCAGGGCTATGTACAATCAGAACACTCGGGGTGGTGACATATTACAGTGTTGGGAAGTTATGCCTAGAGTGGCTAAAGCCCTCAACATTGTCCCAAGTGAAACAACACTTATCTCTTCTCTCAGATGACATTGATCTTAGGGATTTCTTGTTAGGTTCCACAGAAGCTACGTAAAAAGAGCTTCTTGTAAGCTATTTACAATGAGCTATGGAAAATCTCCCAACAGGAGGCTGCTGAGAGGCTACATGAAATAGATAGGGTTAACCTTGAAAAGGCCTTGGCTGTGGTCGACAATGGTGTGACCACACTGTCATACAGAATTTATTCACTGGGCAACATTTTGTCTTCTGCAATAGATATAATGGAACAGGCTTTGTCTATTTTACAACATGGACAATCGCAATTGCGGACCATCATGTTATTAAGCTGGACGCTACATTAATTTTGTTCTGGCCACGTGCCCTGGCGTTCCATCAACAGCACAACTCTGTTCTCTGTATACAATCTAATGGAAAGACAGATAGCTATGACATGCAGAGGTGCAAAATATACCATGACGCACATTGAAAAATTGGACCCATTACCTTTCACTGTGGCTGAGTCACCTTCCTCAGAATGGTTAATCCATGGCTATATTACGCTGCCAGTCACGACATTCCAATTTCAATACTGTCTCAAATACCATCAGGCAGATATGAAGCGCTAGGAGAAGGGTATATGCACGAGTACTGGGAATTACCGAACAGATTTAGATGTAGGAATTTTTCTCAGCGGTTCAAACTGTGAGAGTGCTTTAAGTGGGTCCTTTGTTTGCAAGGACATTTCGCTTCACGGGGCCTGTAATGCTTCGGTTGCAAAATTGTCCTGTTACTTGAAGGATTCCCCAGCTGCTGTGATTCATTCGGTGTTCGAGCTTCTCTCGAACGGGAGCTATTTGATGCTGCATGGTCAAGGCGGTTGTGGGATGGTACCGTGCATCGCATATCTGGTCACAGTAAGTTCCAGGGTTACTTGTTGTATGAAAGTATTGTTTCCACTGGCCCACACAGTTAGGGAGGCAACATTATGGCTTTCATTGAATGCTTCGTTTATATGTGGCCTTAACCTCAGCCCAAGAGATGTTTGAACGCCAGGTTGCAAGGTCTTCATCTGAGATACAAGCACTAGTCTGTATGAACTTCCCGCTCCATTTCTGTGAAATGGTTCATCGTATCTTTAACATGTCTGATACAAGGGGGATCATGCATCTATTAAAACATATAGGTTCTAAACTGCTGAGCACTTTTCAGACAAACTTCGGAGTCATTCCAGCATTCATACACTCTGTATTGGGAAGTATTTTTGGAGGGCTTCCGTTTGTCCTACTACTTGTAGTGGGCATCTTGGTTTTAGTTTTTCTGCTTCGCAATGGATGTCCCAGTTCATCGAGAGATGGAGAAAGAACTGCTGGTGCAATGTTGTTGTGAATGCATGGTGATTCATCTGGGCACACCTCAGCTTTGGGAGCTAAGCGAGCATTGGTTCCTTTCTTTCAGATCAGTCTGGTTGGACTGCATCTTGCCTGTGTTCCGCTGCCTGTAATGCGGATACGATTGCGTGTTGGACCTGTGTATGACTCTTCTATCGGTTGCGCCACCGTAGATAGACGTACTACTGGACCCCTTAAAGGCCCACGTGTATCAGTGTCCTCAGCGTATTTCCATGATGATGATGGCATCCTTATTGCCTCCACAGGATGCTTCAGCTCCTGGCGGAACGGAACAGTTCTACAACAGGCTCACAGGTGTTGAGTGCTTCCTCAGCGGCTGCTGTAGGAAACAGAGAAAATCGCCTTTGCTCCATTGACATGATACAAGATGTGTTACAGGGACCATCACATGCGAATGCAAGCAACAGTGATGTTGCGTCTCCCACACAGGACACATAAACATTTGGCTCTCGGTATAATGGGAACAATTCAGCCTTTTTTCCAAAACAAGCCAAATTGGGATGAGAAACATCTTTTTGATTTTTCGTCTGCTCTCACTGAGCACCATGGCTCTTGAGGTGCTCAGTCAGTCTAATCATATATTGATTCTTTAGTGGACTTATAGAGCTTTTGAATTTTAATGGAATCTATTTTACATATAACATGTTTTTAGATGTTTTTAGATACTGGTTTTATGACAATGTTTTTATGCTTTTTAAGCAGGCTTATTTTAGCATTAGTAACCTTGTCAACCTTCAGATGAGGAGTGGGTGTCATGTTTCCTAACCTA
The DNA here is from genome assembly GCA_963921515.1 of Calotriton arnoldi. Classification (NCBI taxonomy): domain Eukaryota; kingdom Metazoa; phylum Chordata; class Amphibia; order Caudata; family Salamandridae; genus Calotriton; species Calotriton arnoldi. The sequence goes on along the minus strand of CAWUFW010004337.1, from coordinate 1,188,327 downwards.
CGCCTAAGTAGCAAAGCGACCTTTTACCTATATTTGTCCTACCTTGCTCTGCATAACGGTTCTGGCAATGACCTTTTACCCAGTTATGTGCTGAATAAATGTTGTTTGGTTTCTTTGAAACTAGCCTCATTTATCATGCCTAAGGATTCTTAGCATCATATCTTAATCCCCTGCACATGACATACATAACAGGGTTGACATACTCTGTACAAAAGTCATTGCAATCTTCATCCTCGGGTGACGGGCTACTTTGCATGATTACAATTATTGATATAGGCTCATCTACATAATCGTACTCATTTATTTATTTATTTATTTGTTTATATAGCGCTAGAATCGACCCCTGAAGGGGTATCTCTGCGCTTAGAGCGGACTGTGAGGGTGTGAAGCAACTCCAGCAGAGTTTAACAGACGCGGAAAAGGGTGGTCTTAAGCAACTTCCTGAATTGTAAGTGATCTAGACACTGTCTCAAGGACAGGGGGAGTTTGTTCCAGTAACGAGGGCCAAGATGGGAAAGAGCTCTTCCTCCTAGTCTTGCCTTACTTACTCGAGGCACCACCAGAAGGTGTTTAGCACTCGAGCGGAGGGATCTTGATGGTACATAGGGCATGAATTTCTCGGAGAGATAGGATGGGCCCAAGTTAAGCAGTGCCTTATGAATGGTGCAGCAGATTTTAAATTTGACCCGTTGGCGGATAGGGAGCCAATGCAGCTTCATGAGAAGAGGGCGAGAGGGGGTCCTAGAAGGGGCATTAAGGACCAACCGCGCCGCAGTGTTCTGAACTACCTGCAGTCTGCTGAGTGAAGCATCATTAGCAGAGACCAGCAGGCAGTTACAGTAGTCCAGACAACTTAATTCCAGCGCCTGGACTAGAGTTTTCCGGATGGAGTCAGGAAGCAGGGGGAAAACTCGGCGGAGCAGGCCTATTACATGAAAACAGGAACCAGCTGTCTGAGCAGCGTGCTCCTTCAGACTGAGGGCTTGATCTAAACGGATACCCAGATTTTTGACTGTAAACTTGGGAGCGGGATGGGGACCTAGGTCGGTCGGCCACCAATCTGGGGTCCATAGGAGGGGGGCCTCTCCAAAGAGCATTATCTCTGTTTTTCCCACATTACACTGGAGGAAATTATTCTTCATCCAGTAAAATATCGATTGTGTTATAGCCCCCGAGGCTACCTTTTTGGTATAAAATAATCACACCTTCACTAGGTAAGGGGAGGAGACTCTCCTACGCTGACACTGACGCGGAGATCCATGCACACTGAGGCTTCAACACGCAGCGGTCTGACATCACTTGCGGGGTGTCCAACTCGTGGTCCTTCATTCTCTCCCATCAAGTAATGGGGTTGGCTCTTTCCTAGGGGATTCTTGGCTTCACACCCACATACATGCTAGGTACATTGAGGTACACTTTGGTAGGGTATGCATAGCAGGAGTACGCTAAGATTACTGTTTCTATATATGCCTGCATATATTCGTTGCTTAGCACCATGGTGGAAATGTATCTACTGATTACTCTGTTGGTGCTTGTAATATTTTACATTTGCTTCTGTCTATTGATTGTCGCAGCAAACATGTTTTATACTAGAATGGTGCTGGTTCAATAAATGCTTATTGAAAATGACCCCAACGTTTATTCTGTGTATCCCTCTGAGACTAAGAGAGCATTATTGACTGAGCAAAAAGTACTCTACTGTTTCCACAAATCCCGAAGGGTCAAGGGTTGTCATGTTCAATGGTTGCCAGAAACAATTCGCTCCTTGGTAGGGTTTGGGGACTTATAGTAGCACTGTGAGCTAGCTGGTCTTTAGGCTGACATATCCTGTGGGGGTCTAGAAACCAATCCCTTAGTTTATGTAATCCAACAAACGTGCAGATCCTATGTATTTTTAGGAACTACACTATAACACATCCATATACACACCTATGCAGCCACCGACACACCCAGACATTCACCTATACAGCCACTGAGATACCCAGGCTTTCACTGATACCTTTGAGACACCCAGGGACACACTAATAATCCCACTGACATACTCAGACCCACACTGATACAACTATTGCTACACCCAACTACACTACACAGAAACTGACACACCAGTCACATATCGATACAGCCACTTAGACATTCAACCAAACACTGATACAGCCTCTCAAACACCTATACACATACTGACACAGACAGTGATACACCCATCCACACACTAATACAGACACTAACCCAGCCAAACATTATTGCATCCAATAAGACACCCATGCACACACTGATGCATACACTGACAAACCCATGCACACACCAATGCATACACTGACACACCCAGGCATACAGCAATGCATACACTGACACACCCAGTCAAACACTAATGTATGCAATAACATACTAAGGCATACACTAACACATACACTGCAAACAACCAGGCATACACTGATGCATACACTGACACACCCATTCATACACCAAAGCAGACATTGACGCATCCACCCAAACACTAATGCATCCAATAGGACACACATTGATACACACACTGACACACCCAGGCATACACCGATGCATAGACTGACACACCTAGGCATACAGCAGTGCAGACAATGACACACCCAGCCAAACACTAATGCATCCAATAACACATTTAGGCACACACTGACACATACAATGACACGCTCAGGCATACACCAAAGCAGACAGTGACACACCTAGCCAAGCACTAATACATCCAATAACACACCCAGGCAGACACGGATGCAAACATTGACACACCCAGGCATACACTGATGCATACACTGACACACCCAAGCATACACCAAAGCAGACATTGACATACCCAGGCATACAGCAATACAGACACTGACTCACCTAACCAAAATCGAATGCATTCAATAACACACCTAGGCACACACTGATGCATACAGTTACACACCCAGGGCCCTACTAATGCATACACTGGCATACACAGGCATACATCAATGCAGACATTGTCAAAGCCAGGAATACACCAAAGCAGGCACTGACACATCCAGCCAAGCAATAATGAATCCAATAACACTCCCAGGCACACATTGACGGATACACTGACACACTCAGGCACACGCCAATGCAGACACTGACACACACAGGCATACACCAAAGCAAACACTGACACATCTAGCCAAACACTAATGCATCCAATAACACATCCAGGCATACATGATGCACACACTGTCACACCCACTCTAACACCAATACAGGCACTGACACATTAAAAACACAGAGTTAGCTCTTTTTTTGACCAGATGGTGATTCTAACATGAACTGTTTTTTTCTAGAAGCGTTTTCTTAACAGTTTAAAAAAAAAAAAATGTTCCGTTTTATTTTATGAACAAAAACTTAACAAGGTAGAAGAAGGGTAAGGATGGGGAAATGCAATGCTTCAGTCTTCCCCAAAAATATGTGTTAACTGGAAGTACCCAAAAAAAGAAATAAAAAACTAACAGCGATGCTTCTTCACTGTATTCAAGTATGTAGCCACAAAGGATATTTTTACAGCAATACGTATATGACTACTCATTTCAGTCAATTCTTTGCAGGCAGCTGGCATTGTAATCACTGCGGCTGATGATGGTTTTTCAAGGGTGCAGTAGAAGTGGACTGTCCTGCTGCACCTGTTTTCATCCTTCATCATCTGGTTGTAGACCCTTTCATTAATTGTTTTAAGTGCTTCCACATGGAACTTGTACCACATGAATAATTGTTTGCAGTGTCTCTAGATAACTGCTTGCAGCAAATATTGCACCACACATATTTTACTGTTACCTTCTTTCCCCCTGTGCTTCCAGACATCACTTTCTTTTCTTCGAGATGGTGTATCTTCCTTCTAATCAGGTTGTGGGTGTTCATCCTGCACAGAGGATGTAGCTTCAGCCATTCTGTAAATGCAGATCGCCACTGATTCTCAATCCTCCTTCTAGATACTTCACTGGAGAACAAACTTTTTTGAGGTGTGATTTTCCATGTACATGGGTGGGGTGCTCATATATCCAATCCAAAAACAAAGTTTGGATGTGGTTTAGACGGAATTTGAGAAATGCTGGGCATAGACTTGCGGATTTGCAAAACATGTAAAATGGGTAACTTTATTAAAAAAAATAGATATAAGTTGGTTTATATATACATGTAAATAAGTTCACACTGATGTCATTAATGAAAATGGAGGGGTGTACACTTTTTAAACAATTTATAAAATTTTTGGCAACTCGTGGATTCACACTTGCGGATTCATTCCAATCACGTGATCGGGATTAATAACTATAGAGCAGTAGTCCCGTCGATGGGCCCGATTCACAAAGGTAAAGTTAGATGAAAGTCTAACTTTATGACTTTCGGTATTCACAAAGGGCATTTACTACTCATAAATACCCTTTGTGAATACCGAAAGTGAAACATTATGACTTTCAGTATTCACAAAGGGCATTTACGAGTAGTAATTGCCCATTGTGAATACCGAAAGTTGTAAAGCTAAACTTTTGGCTAACTTTCCCTTTGTTAATCGGGCCCTGTGTTTTTGGACCTGCAAAGATTCTGCTGTACCAAAAAATAATTTAAAAAATAAATAATTTGGTTAATTACATCAGTAAAAACTTTTTATATTTTACATTAAGTACATATGTGATTTTTATGTTTTTAAAGGTATATGAAGTATCTGTATGAAAAAAACCTTAGAAATTCACTGGAAAAAAAAGTTACAGGGATGTAATAGCTAGGCCTGGATTTCACTTGTGCAAAACCATTGAAATTCAGCAGTTATAGCTACCTGAGCTAATTATAACTTACGCCCCAGCAGTGCACTGCCTATGACCCCACATATTATACCACTCATGACATGGTCAGTGACATCACTCATGACATCTCAAATGATATCACTGATGGCATTATCCAGTGGGTATGTTTTGAAAATGTTTCTGAGGCCTAAGATATATTTTGAGGTACTGCATAGCTTAAATTACTATTCTTTCTGTACTACTAATGAGTGATACTATTTCTAACATATGTCATTGAAATGGGGTTTGTGAGTTTCTGAATCAATGTGTGAGTGGCTGTCTGAGTGGCTGTTTGGGTGTGTGAGTAGCTATATGGGTGAATAAGTAAGTGGCTGTGTGAGTGGCTGTGTAGGTGGGTGAGTGTGTGTATGAGTGGCTGTATCAGTGAGTGAGTGGCTGTATGAGTGACTCTATGGATGGGTGAGTGGGTGTGTGAGTGGCAGTATAGGTGGGTAAGTGGGTGTATGAGTGAATATATGGGTGAGTGAGTGGCTGTTTTAGTGGGTATTTTGGAGAGTGAGTGGCTGTATTGGTGAGTGAGCAAGTGCGTAAGGGGTTGTATGGATGTGTGAATGAGTATGTAAGTGGTTGTATGGGTGTGGGAGTAGGTGTGTGAGTACTTATATGGGTGAGTGAATAGCTGTGTTGAGAGGCTGTATGGGTGAGTGACTAGCTATGTACATGGCTGTAAGGTTGAATGAGTGGCTGTGTGAGTTGTTGTATGGGTGAGTGAGTGGCTGTGTGAGTAGCTGTGTGAGTCAGTGGCTGTGTGAGTGCCTGTATGTGTGACTGAGTGTGTGTTTGAGTAGCTCTATAGATGAGCGAGTGGGTATGTGACTGGTTGTATGGGTCTGTAAATGGGTATGCCAGTGGTTGTTTAGGTGTGTGAGTGGGTGTATGAGAGGTTGCATGGGGTGTGAGTGGGTGTATGAGTGGTTCTGTGGATAATGTCAAGAGTGATGCAATATGTGATGTCATAAGCAGTACATTGCGGGGACATAAGTTATAGTTAGATCAAGTAACTATATCTGCTATATTTTAGTGGGGTATAAGAAAAAAGAAAAATAGGACATTCATCCAGATTGGTAGAGTGCACCCTATCTCATAGAGGAGTAGCCAATGTGTGTGTCACAAAATAGAACAAAACAGTAACCTTTGAACCTCTCTGGCTGTCACTGCCATAGGTGGCTAATTGGAAGTGCGGTAAAGTGAGTGTCAGGTGTATGTTACAACATGAGGGATGTAAACCAATGGATGCTTCAGTGGGAGCAAGAAAGCCGGGTTAACCTCTATGCATTCCTCCGTGGGGGACGCCGGGCCCTCTTCAATGTCAGATGAACGTGTATGTGTGGGTCACATAGATGTTCAATCTAGTTGGCCATCTGGTCCCCCATGGTAGGTTCTGCAACCTGGGGGGTGGATTCAGGCTGTCGAACAACTTGAGAACTTAAGTGTCCCACATCGTGGCTGCTCCATTCCCCCCTGCAACCTGCAATCATGTGTCATGACATCCGCTTCTGCCAGGGTCCATTTATGAGTCACCTCAAGCCAGCACTTGATCATGGGCACGTGAGAGGCCTTCAAGTCCATGGAAATTAGGTGCTTAAAGAGGACCAGTGCCAGATCAACTAGCTTTAGGTAATTGTTAGTGTGTCTAGTGCATTTTGTGATCCCTAGAAGGCAAAGGAGTGAGTACGGTGGCAGCTGGACTTCGATCACTGATGACACACGTACCATCACCTGGGTCCATGTGCACATCAGTGGTGAGCTTTCCAAGACCATGTATATAAATGTGGCATCCATGTGGCCACATCTCGGGCTTGTCCAGGACACCTCTGAAAACATTTTGTGGAGGCGGTGCAGTGTGAAGTAGTTTTGATGCAAGTAATTGAATTGCGTGAATTTTAGACAGGCATTGCGTGAAACTCACTTCACCCGCTCCAAAGCCAAGGCCTGGTGAAGACTTTCATAATATTGCTGGTCATTAAATCAATGGTAGAGTTAAGCTAAAAACTCAGTTTACACCAACTCAAAAAAACATCTCATTTGAGTCTCAATTGGGAAGTGTGTTTGTAGGTCCACTCTGCTAATATCAGAGCAAAATGGAAACAACACACAAACAGGCCAGGGAAAAAAATTACAGCATTCTTCTCAAATCAATGTTTCCACTAGGGATCCATCATCCACACTGTCAACAGCCCACTGGTGCTCTTGCAGGCTACTGATTTAGAACATTATAGCCCAGTGAGACCATGTTCCTTTTCTTCCCCTAAGTTTTAACCATGCACATCGGGACATCTAATTTTAACTTGGCTTCTAACCCCACGGATTGCTTCATTATATTGTATTTTGCTCTTAATTTTCCTAGCAATTTTGTTAAGCTATTTATCATGAAGAGTATTAAAGAGGTACTGTTTTAGTAGGAGGACTGTGATCCACTCTGTTTTTCCATTAGTTACCCTGACACCACCTGCTTAGAGTTCGGCACTGACTACTCAGCCAAGCTGCTACATGGAGTCAAGAACGTTTGAAAGGACAATCTTCCATTTCAGACAGAGAACCTATTGTTCTGGTTAGTGGAAAGGGCCTTCAATCACACCATTGATATTACTAGGTTGTCTCTCTGGCTGCAACATCCGGTGAAAAAGCCTTCTTCCTTTATGAAATCTGTTTGAAATTTGCCTTGTGTTGCTGAACCAATTTTTGTTTGCATTCGGACTCTGTGCACTTTACCCCTGCAAAGCAGTGATAAAGGGCTCGGAAGTGCATGTGCTCTCCTTCCAAAACATGGCAAAATTGGTATACACCTGATTGATACAGTTCATTTATTTTTAAGTTCCTAGTATATGGACTATATATACATCAGGCCTGTAAATTAAATGGTAGAAGTGGGCTGTAACACTCATTGTGCAACCCACTACAGTATCACTGTAAAACATGTCTCAGGCCTACCATTGCAACCTGTGGTGCTGCCTTTTTGACCTGGCAAGACTAATGACTAATCCTTACATTTTAATACTTATAGGTAACCCCTAAGGTAGTGAAAACCCTAAAAGTTGGTTTTCGCTTTTTACATGTAATTAGTCTTCAGTTCTATTTGGGAACAGCTAGAAAAATACTGCTTTCACTCATTTTAATGGTGATTTATAAGCAAAATCCTCTTTAATGGTAAAGTCAGATTTTAAATTACTATTTTGGAAATACTACTTTCAGAAAGTTGGCATTTTTCTGCTGAATCCAAATGTGCCTGTCTGCCAGTGCCATGGGTCTCCTGACTGTCGACGGCTCCCCCACTGGGAAATTTGTATTGGAACCAGACAGTGGACAAAAAAACTGGTTGTAGAGGGGAGTGGGTCTTCCTGACAGGATGCCTGGGGAGGAAAGGTGCCCATGTCCTGATTGCACTTCAAAGAGCAGCCTGCAGGCTGTACCCATCCTTTCCTGACTTCACAAGAAATCTACCTTGTTGCTGGCAGATACAGCACACACCTGGACCTGTCTGTTCCATTGTTACACTAGCCAGGCTGTAGTCAAACTATGGGGAAAGGAAAGAACTGATCAGAACCAGTTTAGGGTTAGAAATCCGGGCTTACCCCACCCACAGGCTGGAACCGGGCATAAAAGTGGCATAACCAGAACCGTAAATAAGAACACTTCTGTACTTATGACGATCAGAAGCCAAGCGGCCACCGTCAATTACATACCGATGGGGTAAGACCATCAGAGAGATTGCTATACCCTATGAATGAAGCATTTGAACACTTGGATAAAACGACCCTCTGAGTTCTTCATATGTGGTGACTGAAGCCTATGCTATTTGGGATTACATAGAAGCAAAGAGTTTACTTTTAACACACTATCAAACTCTTGATCAATTGGCAGCCATGTTTTGGGGTGTATGTGATCATTTGTATCTGCAATAAACTCTATGTAGGCAGTAGCACAAGCCAACTCCGGTCTCGTAAACAGGAACACCCTAGGGCTTGCCTTAACATTGATGCTACTTACCCTTTTGTTATGCATGGTTGTTTTAAGGATGTAAGTAGAGCCAATTTCAAGTTTCACTTAATAGTTCTAGCGCTACCAGACCTAAGGGGAGGAAACAGAGTGTTACATCCATGACAATTGGAAGTCAAATGGATATGCATGTTGAGATCAGTAGACAAGGGACTTAATTCTGACAATAAATTACACCACTTTCTCTAAAAGGCATTTTCTTGATAATGTGTGCTGTTTGTTCCACCTCTTGCTCCTTTTCTTTGTAAAATGTTTCCTGATTCACCATTCTTATGCTCAATTTTTTGATTTTGGTTCTCTAGTGTCTTAACCTGCCCATATTCTAATTGGAGAGCCAATATGTCTCTCTGTTTCCGGATTGTCCGGGTTTATAGCCTTTCCAAGAGATTGTAATATTGACATGACTTGCTCCATTACATGTGTAATTAAGATGTAGTCTCTTTTTTGCTGCATTGTTCCGCTACTCTTTTTTGATGACTGATTAACTCCAATGAGAGACTTCATTTACATTTGTACTTTTGGTGTGTTGCACTGTTCCACTGTTTTTGGTGATGTTTGATTAACTCTAATGAGTGAATTTATCTACATTTGTATTTCTGTTGGCTACATGCCATTACGTTAGCGGCTGTTTCAATTGATTATCCATAGAAGGAATTTCCTTTTACTCTTTGGTTTTTGTTTTGTTTGTTGTTTTGCTTCTTTTACCTGCATTCATAGAATTTAATGCACAATGGTACAGGTTTTTCAAATGAGCAACTGGTCAATGGGTAGTAAAACATTATTCATTGTTATTTTGCTATAAAAAAATTGGCTAGTAATCTATTAGGAGGAGTAGAAGATTCAAGAATCCTGTTTTAGTTGTAGGCTTTATACTGTTAAGACAGTGGCCGCTTTATGAGGAGCTACATATAATTCCCTCTGTTTAGCTACACACAATAGTAAGGGGCCAATGATCATACTAAGGTCTACTAATATTTTTATATTGAATAACAATAGGTATACAAGGAATTTCCCCTTATTTTCAGTTATTGTAACGTTTGTGGTTCTGTTTCTTTTGCGGGCAGTTGTAGAATTTTAAGTATACCAGTATTTGATTCTAAATGAGCAACTGATCAAAGGCTATCGAAATACTTATGATTGTCATTCTGCTGTTAAAAAAAATGGTCAGCACCAAGATGGCAGTCGCGCTACGAGCATCATTTAAAAGGATGTTTCCCTCTCTTATCTAATTAATATATACTCACAGGTTTTGATGCTTCTTTAAATGTGGCACTTTTCTAGGTGCAGTGGTCTAGCTTCCCTCATGAGGGAGTGGTCAATGACTATAAAAATCAAGACAAAACTATAGACTTGTTTAACTGCTGCTATAAATTCTAACTCTGGGTGCAGACACTCTGCTGAACAAGGATATATGTGTGTTACTGCTGATATTAAAATACAGTGCATTACAATAGATTTTGTAACGCATGCTGTTGCCTCTGAAGAGGCATCTCAGCACTGGCAGCTTTGAATTAAAACAAGGAGTTAAAACAAGCCCAGAACAGGAGGCCTATATATCAAACAGATGGATCTTCAGGAATTTACAGAAGACTGATTCAGGGGGGTGTGAAGTGAAGAGTCGAAGGCAAGGAGTTCCAGAGAATAATGGTTAAGAAGGAAAAGGAGTGGTCACCTTTTCCTGCCTTGCAAACCCTAGGTACATGTAGATGTTTTTGTCTTTTGTAGCGTAGTGATCTCTCCTGATGGCATGGAAGCAATTGTTTCCTTAGATAGCAGGCACCTTTTCTCGTGCATGCTCTGTAGGCAAATGTTAGGACTTTAAATTTGATGCAGCTAACAATGGGAAGCCAATGCAGACTGGGAAAGGTGGCCTCAACAGAGGATCCGGGACCTAGGTAGAGGCTATTTGTGTAATCAAGTTTTAAGGTAACCAGCGCATGAATGACAGCTTTTTGGTTTCCACAGGAATTGGGTGGATCATTTTCTTGACCGATGTCAGCGTGAGTAAGCAGCTGACTGACACATCTCTAACCTTGGGTTCAAAGAATAAGTTGTAGTCAAACTTGACCCCAAGATTTCTTATCACAGGAGAAGGGGTGGGCAGGGGACCTAGCTCGGAGGGCCACCAGTTGTGAGTGTTTTGGTGACTGCTAGTGCCACAAAAGTGTCTCTCAGCTTTGTCAGAGTTCAATTTGAGGCAGCTCACATTCATCCATTCACTAACAGCCCTCAGACAGCCCTTGAATGCAATAAATTCCCCCATATCCTTCTCCTTGAATGAGAGCATCAACTGCGTGTCATCGGCATATGAGATGGCCCTTACACCCCATGCCTCCACCAAGTGGCCAAGGGGGCCAGATAGATATTAAAAAGAGTCTGATTTAGGATAGAGCCCTGAGTTATGTACGCTGCACTCAAGTGATTTGGTGGAGGTATAAATGGGGAGAGAAAGACCGTTTGTTATCTGCTCCTCAAAAGGACTTGAGCCAGGCCAAGGCTAGGTCTTGGATGCCCGTGTGGATTCAATGCTTTAACCAGCACGAAATCCAGACTGAGTGTGGTGAAGCAGATTGTTGTTTTCCAGAAAATGAGAGAGTTGATGGTTGACCCACTTCTCCAAAATGTTGACTGTAGCAGGCAGCAGGGAGATAGGCCTGAATTCGCTATGCTCCTTCGGGTCCGCATTAGCTTTCTTCAGTAGAGGTAGAAGCATGGCCTGCTTCCAGCTCTGTGGCACTATAGCTGCCTCCAGCGATGCATTCATCAGTTTATTAAGAATAGGATTGATCCTCGGAGAAACCAATGTGAGGATATCTGATGGGCATGGGTCAAGTGGGGACCCAGATTTCCAATTGGCCAGTAGAACGGACGAGCCCTCAAGGGTAAGGGGATAAAAATTGGTTAGCAATGGACCAGGAAGGTTATTCCTATCAGAAATGAGGGTGGGAGCCTCTTGAGGAGGAAATTTGATGTAAATCACTTGAATTTTATTATGCAAAAAGAATACATTGGCTTCATTGAGGACAGCTTTCCATGAAGAAACAGATAAACGCAGTCTCATCCGCCCACTTCCACACCCTACACATGCTCCGCAAACATCTTCAGGAGGCTCCCAGTCAACACCAGAAGGACCGTCACGTGGGCCCTCATCTCCAGCAGACTGTACTATGGGAACTCACTTTACGTAGGAATCTCTGCATGCCTCCTGAAGAGACTAGAGACAATACAAAACTCAGTGGCAAGACTCATCCTCGACTTCCCCAGACGAACCCACATCACACTCCTCCTCAAGAAGCTACACTGGCTCCCAATCCAGAAGAGATACCAGTTGAAGATGTTAACTCATGCATACAAAACCGTGCACAACAAGGGACCACCTTACATCAACAAACGCTTGACCTTCCACTAACCAACCAGACACCTACGATCCTCCTCCCTCTTCCTTGTAGACACACCCAGATCCGCTGAAACAAAGTGGAGGATGCTCCATCCCACATCTAGTGCCCAAAGCTTGAAACAACCTTCCACTGCACCTCAGGACCACCCTGTGGCTCCAGCAATTCAGAAAAGGAATCAAGACCTGGCTGTTCAAATGAATAGATCACCCTGAAGCAAGTGGAATGGCATGGGGTCCAAAAAACAATGGATGTAGGCCCAGATCTCTGTACTGAGGTGCATGTTTGACATTGTTCTGCATTCTGTCCATCAATTGTTCTTTCTTCATTTAGGGAGATAGTGATTGCATCTGTCCTCAGTACCCTGCATACGTTAAATTTGTGGCTGCAACAGGTCAAAGGTAGCAGATTACCATTAAATCATCTTTAGTGTAAGCTAACGGAAGAGGAGGCTCACTCGACTCACCGGCAACGTGGCTGGCGTTGGGCGTGATCCGGGTGTGGATGGGCGCAGATGGGCTTGCCTTAGGAGTGCTAGTGGAGTGTAAGTGGCACACCCACTGCGCGCATCAGCTGCACGTCTGCAGAATCACACACTTTTATCTAAGTGAGGAGGCTGCAAAACCAACCACTAGAGTGCACCCTGCCAAAATGACACCTCTGTTGTGGAACCAAAGTGATGTAAAATGCCCCACAATTTGCAAAAGTCTGGTAAATTAAGTTATTAGCTGCTCCCAATCCCAGTACCCTTACGCAAATTCATATAGTTTTTAAAGTGCAAAGTTTCTGCAGATTGCTTCAGAACCAGCAGCTGCGCATCCACAACATCTCCTAATTCTATCCAAATGAGGAGCCCACAATTCATATTACTTTTAGATTTATATTAATGTTAAATTCGTATTAAGTTGAGGGAGCACACTAGTCAAGTTAATTATATATGTATCTGGGGGTTGTGCCTTGTTTTTCGCATACACATAGCAGTGTCTCGCTGACTTATTGAGACCATTTAGAATGTTTACACATCTACTTGATGTCTTTTATGCATATATGACAAAAGAACCATACATTTGAAGCCTTTTGTTGCTATACATCTCGGGCCAAACCATGCGATGAGGGAGTGTGTGGGGGTACTTCTGCCCTTTCGACCTGCATGGTAATACTAACTTTGCAGTATAATACCAGTCCATGGTCCTAAGTACAGAGGGGGTTCTATTGTACTTTCCATCTGCAACAGGAATATGGGGATACTGCAGCACCGTATCAACTTTGCTGTACATATATATTTGGAGTTTCCGACCTTTGGATTGATTTGTTTGGTAATACATGTTATGGAACCACAGTATTTTCTTTTTGCGCAAGGGTATGGGGTTATAACCTTACGGTGCAAACATATGGTGTAACATCATTTAAAGCTGCTTTTCTAAATATGATATGCATGTAAAACATGTTGCCTCAAGTTCTAGCAAAAAAGAGGAAACTTTTAAGACTGCTCCAAAACATTGGGTCACTTTGTTGACATTGTGTTTATTGTCTATTATCTTGCTTGGACTACCAAATTTCTCTGGAGTCTCTGGGCCCGATTCACAACAGTAATCTGAGACAAAATCCTAACTTTACGACTTTCGGTATTCACAAAAGGCATTTAGGAGTAGTAAAGTTAGGATTCCTACATTTACTGCTCCTAAACTGGGACAAAATCCTAACTTTACGACTTTCGGTATTCACAAAAGGCATTTAGGAGTAGTAAAGTTAGGAATCCTACCTTTACTACTCCTAAACTGAGAAAAATCCTAACTTTACAACTTTCGGTATTCACAAAAGGCATTTAGAAGTAGTAAAGTTAGGATTCCTAACTTTACTACTACTAAAAGCCTTTTGTGAATACCGAAAGTCGTAAAGTTAGGATTTTGTCTCAGACTACTTTTGTGAATCGGGCCCTCTGAATTTATGCTTTCTGAGAACTATTTTTATTAAATACCACGAATGTATGATATTGTATAACTAGAGGCCCATATACTTTATAGGGTAATTTATTGCGTCTTAAATACGTTGAAGATCAGCAAACAATGATCTATATCACTTTATTTGGTGAGGGAGTGCACTTTAAATAATGAGGTGGAGGAATTGTCTGTGCTCTAGCATGAAGATGAAGATTAATCATCTTTTATGTTATCTTCACTTGGGAACATACTGATCTTTCCTTAATGTATTGACTAGTTGGGCTCTGGGCCTATACATATGTGGTTGGTGCTGGTTCATGCATGTCAATGAAGATTGACTATCTTTTATGTTATCTTCACTTGGGAACATGGTGACCTTTTCTATAATGTATGAACTACTTGGACTTTGAGCACTTATATATGTAGTTGGTGCTATTTCTTGCACTTTTTTCTTTTTTCTTCTATTTTACTATGTTATGTGAAGATTTATTTACTATCTGGTTATTGTTATAATTTGAGATCTTGTAGTGCCCCTAATAAATCGCTACCATTATTGCTTGAACCTACTACATTCATTCTGTTAGGAATTTTTCATGAAATGGACCATTTGTAGATATTATGGTAAGATTATTTGTGATAATGTGAGATTGTTTTTTCCCCCGTGTTTGCATAGGGACCAGTTGTCTAATTGAACGCTTTCTCTTTTCATTTTTGTTTATATGTTAATCTTAGTGTTTCTCCCTCATTTTCATTTATTGTTATTTTATTATATTTGTTTTGTTTATTGTCTCTGGCTGCTCTCTCTGACTAGAGTATCCAAGATGGCATTCTATAATGCCATCACTATGTCTTAGCCTTTTGAATGTGACTTGAATTATTTTGGATTTTGGTGATCCAGGTATAGGATATTGCCTAGAGATTGTCCCTTTGCAACCAGAATCATTTCTACAGAAGTTAGTCATTGTAAGACTCCCATGCAAGAGTGTGAGCTTCAGCATTACTACATTCTTGCTGTTCTTTGTAATTTGTAAGGGTAGTATCATTTGAGCAACTCTTCACTGTACATACACTTTCTTGTTTGTACGATGCTGCAATTTTCAGTTTTCCTATAAAGTAGGAGTCACTGTATTTCTTTTTTTATACTTTCATATATTCCAGCCCTGATGAAGCTCAGTTTTGAGCAAAACGCTTTGGCTGCGCTTTTGTTCTTGTATGAAGAAGAATAAAGAATCTAAAGGATAAAGAAAGCCTTCTGACTATTAGCGTGAACTTGATTGATGTATTATTTTCTTTCAAATGTTATTTTGTGTGTTGCCTCTTTGATACCAAAAAACCTTACTGTATATGTATTTGCATCCGGGGACGGTATCCCCGGAGCCCGAAGGCCTACACCACACATGCCAAACGCTGTGTGCTGTTGGGGTTGGCAGCCTGTGGAGGGGTTGGCTACCTTTGAGTGGGTTGTGGCCAAGCAAAAGGCAAGGCCCTATGGCCAACCCTCCGTTGCGCACGGCCGAAGACCTTGCGCAGGGGAAGGTTGAGTGCCTGTTGTGGAGTTTGGCCAACCTCTCACCACACATTGCTAAAGGTCGTGCACAGCATGGGGTTGGCTGCCTCTGGGTGGGGTGGCCACAGGGTCTGGCTGCAGTCCAGGCCATCTGCTAACCTCTCGCCACACACCGCCAAAGGCCATGCATAGCATGGGGTTGTCTGCCTGTGCGTGGCGGGGGATCTGCTTTACGTAGGGTGAAAAAATATTACTTAACGTTAAAAAAGCCCTAGAAATTCACTGAAAAAACTAAGGTTCAACTAACCTTATAGTTAGATGAGAATTTCAGTGATAATATAATGTTTTAAAGGAACAAAACAACTTAAATTCACCAGTTATAGCTGGTAAGTATAACATGTGCCCTAAGGTACTACGGGGCATATTAGCAACGCTTAGCGCTCATTTTTTTATCGCCGGATATCGTTGGATTTTATCGCCGAGATAGCGCGTTATTAGCAACGCGTATCTCCAAGGCGATATTAAATCCAGCGATAGCCGTGATAACATGCTGTAACGCGGGAAAACAAGCGATGATTTCCCTGCGATACTGCAAACCTTGCTGATAGGCAGGCATGGACTCAGCCATGCAATCCACCTCCCATGTTAAAGATGGCTAAGTTGTATTTTTAGCAGGTATTAAAAACCTCTGATAAAGGGGGCTTAGCGCGGCTTTCAAGCTCGCATCGCGGGTCTTGTGCAGCCTTGCTAATATCCCGAAGCTGTGTTAGCGAGTGTTTGCCAAGGAGTTGTGTGGAGGAACGCCCACTTTGCATGTCATTAGCGATAAATATCACTGACATGCAAAGCGGCACCAAAACGGTCGCTTTCGCCATAAAGCTGTAGCTAACAGCTGTTAGCGACAGCTTGCTAATAGGGCGATAGAAATATCGCCGCTTTAGCTGCAAAAAGCGATACCGCCCTTGCTAATATGCCCCAACAACTTTTACCCGCGCCATGCACTGCTAATTACCCCACATATTACATCACTCATAAGATCTTCTATGATATCACTGATAATTTCACTGCAACATTTACAATGAAATTATTGATGAGAAAATTGTGCATGACGGGGGCGCAAGTTATACGGTTAACAAATATTATTTATTGATTTTAGGTATATTTATGTTGGTATAGTCATATTAGGACCAACATCAACAATAGCAAATATGAAGAACACAGTATACATGTGAATGGTGGTCACATAATGATCTTACATTTTACTTCTCGGCAGTCACAGAATAACTCATCGGGTAAAATAATTTAGCTGCTGGTCTGTAGCTTTCCTTCACTATTGTTTCCGTCATATCTTCATGAAAAAAAAACAACAAATCCTGCAAAGTGTCAAGTTTATTATCTCAGGGAAGCTTTGTCAATCTGCTCGTACGGCCAGGTCCAGAAGTTGACATATTTCAGAAGTGCCAAAGCCGACTTTCTTGATGTATTGAAACAGCATGTGACAATTGTTTTGAAGATAATATTACCAAACTCAGAAGACTTGAAATGCAATAAAATTCGCTACGTAAATATTTGTGTCTTCTTTTCTATCTCTTTCAAGCTTTTAAGAAGCATGTTGTGGAACAGTTAAAAACGCTTTCATATTTTCCAAAATAACCTAGCCGCAAACATACATTTTCTGGTTGTTCTCAAAACCCTGAAATTTGACATGATGGGAATGAAATGGTGTTACACAAAGTACAGAGTTTTACCAATAATTTTGTTAATCATATGTCCAGTTTGTTCTTTTGAGTCAAGCCTAAAGTGCAAGGTGCAGTTGAACAAGGATGACTTCATATTTATTTCATTTTTGTGTACATTTTTCGGCTAAAGAGTCTAAACGTAACCGGAATATGTAAACTGCCATGACGACATACAAAATAGAAACGTTCTCTTTTTATGAAAAATTAAATAAAGACATCTAAAAATTAGAATGACATGTGATCTAAAATTCAAAATACACAATCTATATTTTTAGAATTAGTAAACACATGGGGCATATTCTCAAGAACTTGTGATAACTACCGCAAAATTAGTCTAACGCAACTCTTCACATCGCAGTCCTTCGCGGGAAAGCAACTCTGTGTCAACGTGGTATTCACAACACGGCGGCCCCAAGCGATAGTCCCACGATAACGCGTCAAAAGAACGTGTTAAAACCAACACGACGCAGAAAGAACGCGAAACACGAATGCGAAAATAGTAGCGATGATGCCAATCGCGATACAAAACTCCGCGATAACCAGCCATAGGCCTGCAATACCCACGCGTCATGCGGGAAAATGCAGCATAAAAGCAGATTAAAAATACGGAGAGATGACAATGTACGAGCACAACCACACATCCCTGTCGTAGAACAGATGACCATTGTCCCGCATCAAATAGGCATCCCCTCACAGTCACAATGTACAATGACATGCAGTCTGCATGTAAACTGCGCCAATGCAGAAACATGCATGGAACACACATTGAAACCGCATCTCCCCTTCACATTGCAGAGGGACAAGCAACCCCTCCTGCACACAGACGTGTCATGACCATGAGCAATCCACCATGAAAGCGTGGACGAATGTAGGGGCAGGGACTCCCGCTTACGTACATGTTGCCCATGATGTGGGACTCGAGCCACAGTGGGCATCCCTGCATCATGGTGGTACATATCTGACCCCAAAAGGAGCCCTGTTGTCACCTGTAGGACACAAATGGCACCCAAAATGGAATGAATTTAGACACAAGTGAAACGCCGAAGAGTGGGATTCCCCTCTAACTGCGACACACAGAACTGGCAGTCCGAATACGTGACACCCTAAACAGCCTGTTTGCACAGAGGTGACACACTCACCATCCCTGAACAAATCATAAAATTGACAGCAATACATGTCGCACTCACACTTGTCTGAGTGATGTGCCTGTACAGATGAGTGACATGCACTCAGGGAATGTGTATTTTGAAAGCATTTAGTAGCACATGCTGTGCCTGTGGCTATATTGTACTGTCCCATGACTGTCACAATGTGACGTGCCCATGTGAAGAAATTGTCAATGATAGTGTTCCCACGGGCAACTCCTGCTGCGGCCGCAGTGGGGTGTGGGCCACCTGCCTCATCCTCATCATCATCGTCTGGTGAATCTGGCACTTGTATCCATGGGGCCTTGCTGCATACATATATGTTGTGCAACACACAACATGCAACGATCATCTTGCACAAGATGCCTGGGCTGTGCAGGAGCCTCCCACCTGTGACGTCCAGGCACCTGAAACGTGACTTCAACACGCCAAATGTGCATTCCACGATGCCCCTGGTGCGTTTGTGGGCCGCATTGTACAGCCTCTGGGCCAGTATGTCCGGGGCTCGGAGGGGTGTCATCATCCAAGCGCAGAGTGCATATCCTTGGTCACCTGTGACTGTGCAGAGAGACATGAGCCAATAGTTGGCCCTGCAAGATGTGATGGCCGGCTCAGTGGCTCATTGGTGTGTGATATGTGTGACCTCGTGATTCCTGCATGACATGTACTGCATGTTGCAAGTGAGCGGCATCAATGTGTATTACGTAGCCTCACTGCTGCTCCTCCCTCCCCCCGAGCCTATTCACTAGTGTGCGCAGCGCGGTTGCATTACTTGCACCCCTACGGCACACTATTGTCATGCCTGCCTGCGCATGTCCACAAGCCTGATAACGACACAGTGATGTCGTGCGCTGAAGGTGGACGGACACGTGTGTGTAGGCCCATGGTAAGGACAGGGCGGACACAGATGTAGAGGTCATGCCTGGCTGAACTCGCCATGCGGTTGAGGGTAGACCTTTGGCTTATGCTGCGGAAATAGCGGCACACACACAACAGTTGGCATGTCTGATCCCTGAGCCCGAGCAGGCTTGCGCACCCTCATTTACCCCTCAGCCGCGCCCGTACTCCAGGGGCATGCTACATAGCAACATTGTGTATTGCGTGATGGGTGGCGCCGACACTACACCTGAGACACACGCATTAGTAACCGCCTTGGCAAGGCCTACACTTAACCACGCCCAGAGCCACGTGTTGAATGACCACACCCCTACGCCGTACTGCCGTACACCGGTCCAGTCCCTCACGCCCACAGGGGGGTCCGACACAGATACATGTCCCAGGTCCACCCCACTGCCTGAGGTGACAAGGTTGCGCACGCTGTACACAGCACAATGTAATGTGGTATGGCCCGGGGCCCACATGCATACAGAATGACCACACGGACACCCTGAGATAATCAGTGGAACTGGCTACGGGCACGTGCGCCCGGCCCCTTTTATTGACAGGGTCACACGTCCAGTGACGCCTGTGCTGGATGGGTGTTGGGTAGTGTAAGCCACCCCTCAGGGTTTGGATGGTGCTGGCAACAACTACAACAGTGATCAGACAATCAGGAGTTCAAAGTACAAACAGCAAGGGTTCATGACTTGAGCTGCACAGAGTCGGTGGCCCCGGTTGCTCAGCGGCTGGCACAGGCACACCAACACGGGACAGTGACTGGCGATGCACTGAGGTAGGGCCACGGGATCTGAGCGGGTCCCCGTTGATGTCCAAGGAGAATGTCGTGGAGTGTTACGGGGGACAGTGGAAGGTGTCCATCCAGGGCATGACGCAGAGGGCAGGAGCAAGCAGAGACAGGCAATATGGAGGAGTTGAATGCTACGGTCTCCACTTTCCCACAATGTCAGTACCAGCTACATGATGATGAACACAACCCCCAGGACATAGACTCAGACGCCACCAACGTTCAACCAGAGAGTGTCCATGACTCCCGTGGCACAGAGTCAGTGGCACCAGAGCCGGAAGGGGATGCAGTCAGCGATGAGGCCTGTACAATGATATAAACTCTGAAATTAACAAATCAAGACTCAGTTCCAATTCTGTGTCCTACTCGACCGCAATGTGTGCCGGAGGCAGCGGTCAGCGCGGGGCACCCGCTGTGCAGCCAGCTCCTCCTGGATCTCTAACACATGGCGTTGAAATGGCATGTGGAGAAGATTCCTGGTTGAAAGAGTTGGTGGCACCACATCAAAGGGAGTATAGGGATATAAACAATGCCATATATATGTACTCTGCCATTGCATAATCAAGACTCAGTTCCAAATGTGTGACCTACTTGACCGTAGTGTAGGCCGGAGGCAGCGTTGGAGAACGTAAACGAAAAAGGAGTAAAGCGGGCCTGTGTCGCGGAGGCCGTGATGGTCTGAGGAGGCTGCCAAGGTCACGGGCTTAGGGCTTGGAGCTTGCGCCGGCACGTGGTGGGCCCTCTTCGACACATGCCGGTGTCGGCAGGTGAGCAATGAGGCCTGGCTGCGCAGGGGCGGGCATGATGGTTTCGGGGACCAGCGGCCTGGGGTGCAGCAGGCGCACAGGATCGCAGGCCACACCGCTCACGGGGAAGGCGTCAGCCTCGTGGCGGGGTGGGAGGCACCGCCCTGACAGACACGTTGGGCATTCCGGAGGAGAACCACGCCCAGAGCTATGTGCTTTTTATTCACACCCCTACATTGGCCTGGCGTCCTCCAGGCCAGCCCACTCTGCACACGCTTACAGGGGGGGACGTCACAAGCTACATTTCCGTGATCTTCCCCACTGGCTGGAGTGACATGGTTGTGTCCACTGTCCACTACACTCCAAACACCAGCAGTGCATGTAGACATGGCTATGTCTGTGGTCTGCATACTGCAGTCTGTCCAGCACATCTCCACCACACTTGGCATTGTGTACATTCTCATTCATGGGTCACTTGCCTCCCATGCACATGCCTGGTTCCCACCTCTCCCCACATTCCGGTATTGTGTGGCTGAGGTGCCATGCCGTTGATGGCTCATGTACATGGCTAACCAAGGTTGCCACAGTAAGTTCTGCTGTCATGTCTGGTGGGGGGGCATGTTGTTTGGCATGTTGTATGTGATTTTGTGACGTGTGCAGTGCCAGAGTTGTGAGTTGCATGATTGTGGGGTTGAGGTGTGTGGTGTGTTCATTTGGAACTTGCCAACGAGCAGTGCATTCCCATGGGTGCCATCCTGAAAGCGCTGGTTGATGTTGGACTGTCGGAAGATGAAGGGATCATGCACACTGCCTGGGTAGTTGGCTATGACATTGGTGAGGAGTCCCTTGTGGTTCACTATTGCCTGCACGTTGATGGGACGCATGTGCTTTCTGTTGCGGTTATTGTGTACGGTGCTGGCAGGGGGCACAAGTGGGACAAGTATGCAGTCGATTGCCCCCAACACGTGCGGGGATCCAGCTATGGCGTATAGTCCTTGCTTGGCCTCCAGCTGTTCCTGCGCATTGTGGGGGACATATGGGTGCTGGGGTCCCTAGCTGGTGAGGGCATCCAGGACAGATGTGAGGAACTTGGATGGGGCTGGCTGTGAGACTCCTCCGACTCGGGTGGTTGTTGTTTGGGAGGATACCAGGGGCCAACAGGTGCAGCACAGCCAGCAGATTTGTCTGCGGAGGGATGTTGGTTGTCCGCTGTGTTGGTACCGTCAGCCTGTGGGCAATGATGTTCAGGATGCAGAGGATGGTTGTCCTTTTGGGCCTATAGTGGGCATTGGCATTGTCTGGTGTTAGGTCTGTGGGGCTGGTGCATTTCCTGAAGGTCCGCTGTCTTTGTCTGCGCTGCCTCCGTGGGGGGGCGGGGGGGTCCGTTGGGGGGGTGGCGGTCCTGGGGGTGGTGGCGGTGGGTGTTGTTGCCCTCTGGGGGCTCCGGGGTGCATGGTGAGTGGCTCCATGGCATCTGTTGTTCTTCAGGTGTGGCTGTGGGCTGGGCTTCCTTTTCTTGTGCAGGTTGACGTCCGACTTTGCACTAGGTCAGAGCAGGTGTTAATTTCCTGCTGGTAACGCGCCGTATCGCCTGTTTTGTGTTCCTATCGCCGATGTGGCTGGTCGTTGAGAATGTTGCGTTGTGGTGTTGTCACAGCTTTTTGCTTGGGAACACCTACTCTGCATCTCATTAGCGTTAGTTGCCGGGGTCATCTGTGGCGATGTTTTTTGCGACTGCTTTCGCAGGAAAACTGGTGTTTTGGGCTGCTAGCACCAGCTTGTGAATGGGGCGGTAATTTTAGCGCGACTTTGGATGCGTTAAAGTGCCGATAACTCGGCGACAGCTCCTTGAGAATATGCCCCATAGAGCCAGATGTACGACCATGCCATTTAGCGAGTCACAAATTGCGATATTTTGTGACTCGCAATTTGTGAGTCGCAAAATAGAATGTACATCAGTGTCTCAAAAACTGTTTGCGATTCCTAATGGGGTCGCTAAAGACCTACCTCATTAATATTAATGAGGTAGGTCGCAATTTGCGACCCCTTAGGAATCTCACATATCACAGGGATGGTGGCCTGCTAGGGACAGCAGACCACCATGTCTGTGTTTTCTTTTTAAATAAAGCAACATTTTTCCCAAATGCAGCCCGTTTTCCTTAAAGGAAAACGGGATGCATTTAAAAGAAAAAAATGAAAAGTTTTATTTTCATTTTTTAAGGGCAGGCAGTGGTCCTTGGGACCACTGCCTGCTCTTAAAAAATATTTTCGCATACATTCACTAAGGGGAAGGGGTCCCTAGGGGACCCCGTCTTGTTTGCAAATGGTTTACCACCAACTTCAAGTTGGTGGTAACTGTTATTGCTTTGCGACCACATTTGCGGTCGCAAAACAATCATACACCCCCCTGCGACATGCTATTAGGAAGGGACCCCCTTGGTATGCCCCTTC
This sequence comes from Calotriton arnoldi, assembly GCA_963921515.1. NCBI lineage: Eukaryota > Metazoa > Chordata > Amphibia > Caudata > Salamandridae > Calotriton > Calotriton arnoldi. Next base: position 1,164,904 of record CAWUFW010004337.1, on the reverse strand, counting down.
CTAATAGGGACTCGCAAACCCTATTTTGAGAGTCGGAAATAGGTTACAAACTCGCAAAGTAGGGTTTGTACATGCTACAACCATTTTTAGCAGTCGCAAACGGCCCGATTTCCAGTTTGCAACCACTAAAAATGGTCGTCATCAGGCCCATAATGTCAGGAATATCACATTGAAGAAAAGTAGACAAACAATGATATAAATGACAGCTTGAGATTTTGAAAACATTGTGTATCCTATCATAGTATAATCCTCACCAGAGATGTAATATTATTCATGATGGACATTGCATATGACTTTAAAGGGAATTTGTGTGTTGGAGGCAGAACCTAATGCTTGCTGTTGTTTCATCTATTTTATTCACTCACAATGTATAATTTCGATTACTGTCCATATTCAATATTAGATGCATCCCTTGCCATCACAATATGTACGTTAATTGTCGGCTGTTATCAGTAGCCTTTGCAGTAGCTTTAATGTATGTGAGGTTCTAGTAGGAGATTCACTGATAAAGAAATCTCAAAAAGTGCATGAGTTCACCACACCAGGGGCAGTAAAAAATAGGGCAGTGTACTAAGGAGAGAGAGCATCATAGAGCCATGTCTATTAAGATATGGCACAGGTGATCTCTTCCTCAGCACAAAGGCTGTCCAGCACAACACACACACATTTGCACCATAGTGCAAAAATATGTGGTCATGTCTTGCATAGGTTTTGTACCGAAAGGATACCCTTGCAGTGCAAAATACTATGCTTAGAGTATCTTTAAGGGCCTGATTTACAAAGATGACAGACAACGTAGCGGAGTACCCAAAGTTGCTGTGGTGAATTGTGTGACAAGGAGAGAGCAGAAGAGTGCCATATCTACAGAGACATGGCACTCTCCTAGTGTCTCCCCAGCGCCGGTGCACAATCAGGCAGCCGTGCACCACACACACACCTTTGCACCATTGTGCAAGGGTGTCTCCATGAGTCTAGCATTGATTTTATACTGAAAGGGTACTCTTCCAGTACAAAATACTATTCTTAGACAAAATGTAAACTTTACCTCACTTTGTATGTGTGCTGTACAGTGCAGCACATATGCAAAGTCAGAAAAGATTAGAGAAAGAAAAGTATTTTTCTTTTTAATGCCTGCTTTGAATTTGTATTATTTTTGGTGCAAAACCTTCTCTGCTATTTTTAGCAGATAGGGTTTTGCTTCAAAAAGCATGGGTGGTAGCACAGTAATGCCCATCTATCACCCATGAAATGCTCCTAAGGCACATAGTAATGCAAAGCAGTGTTTTGCGCTGTTTTGCATCACTTTTAGGCAACTTTCCCGTGCTAAACAAGCCCTGGAAAGTAAATCCAACAAAAAACATTTTGAGCTGGTTTGTGTCACTTTTGTGATGCAAATTCCATTCAAAAGGTTTGTAAATCTGGCCCTAACTCTCTTCACTCGGACGTGTTCTGCACATTTTGTAAACTTTAGGATAAGAAAAATATTTGTCCTTGTTGATGTCTGCCTGAGGGCGCAAAGCCCTGTCTACTAATTTTAGTGAATAGGGCTTTGCATCAAAATCCATGGTTGTTAGAGTAGAAAAGGTCATATACCAGCCAGGCCACCCCCTTTATACAAAGTAACACAAATTGCTATTCGTTTTACTTTAAGGGCTGCTTTCCAGTGCAAAAACGTTTTTCATTGGAAGATAAACACTTTATCAACAATTTCTGTGACTTTGTAGCAGTGGCACAAAGTGTTGATGAATCTGCCTGTGTGTTTCTTAAATATTTCAAAAGCTCAGCATACACTAGACTTAAGGAAAAAACAGCCTACTTCTCTTTCACATTGAAAAATTGTATACCTGATTCAGAAATGCAAAGTGAAAATGAATTTGCATTCTGAATAAATATTGTCAATTAAACACAATCTTCTCCTTTGCACAATTAGGCAAATGACCTCCAGTCTCATGAGCCCTGATCAGTGCACTGTTTAAACTGCATTCAGTGGCACTATTTGCAGGCACCCTATTTACACTATGCTGTGCAGTGCAGGCATGCACAGCTCTACTGTGAAGCTAAACCCCATCTGCATGGAGAATACTAACAAAGGAGTGACTAGATGTGTCAAAGGCACACCCTATAGGGTCCGTTGTATTCTGTTGTCCCAACTTTTCACAGGGGGACAGATTGATCAACATTTGCACCAACATATACTTAGAAATGTGTCCAGCTCCCACAATAGAAGCTGACTGGGGCTGCATGGGCCTGGGTTCTTCCCCAGAAGACCCCAACGACCCGTGCTGTGTGGATGCCCAAGGTGTGTACTAGGGCACCCACCTACACTTAAAAAAGAGGCTGATTCATGCAAGGGGACCCAGATGGGTCCATGGGGGCCCTGGTGTTCCTCCTGTGGCCTCCAACTTACTGTTTGGTGGGTGCCCCGGGTTGGCACCTGGGTACTCACCCACAAGCACCACAGGCCCTGGTGGATGGGGTTCCCAGAGTCACTATAGGCTTGGGGAGAGTGGGCCTCATGCACCCCGCCCCTTCAAGATAAGTCAGGCCTAAGCAATGGGGTCCCTAGGGCCTATTAAGGCTCAGGGAGGGAGACTGTGTGCTCCCTCCCCTTAAACTATATGTGTGGCCCCAAGGGATGGAATCCCGGGCCACTATCGGCTAAGGGAGGGGTGCTGTGTGCCCCTTCCCTTACAGGCCCTAGTAAATCGGGTACCCAGTGTCCCTTTTTTCCATGTGCCCCCCTTCCATTTACAAATATCGTTTGGCCCCAGGGGGAAGTGGTCCCCGGGGTCACTATTAGCTCTGGGAGAGGGATTGTGCACCACATCTCTTAATTAAAAAAAGGCCCTGAGCTATAAGTTTCCTGGGGCCCTTAGTGGCTTGGGGAAGGGGGTCACATGCCCACTTAATAAAACAAAAAAGGCCCCGGGGGTTGGGGTCTACCGTGCCCATAGAGGCTGCCGAGGGGGGTCGCATGCCCCTCCCCTTAATAAAAAGCAAAGGCCCTGGGGGATAGTGTCCCTTGGACTCAAAGTGGCTCAGGGAGGGATCCATGCACCCCCTTAAAAAAACAGGTCCAGAGGGATGTGGTCCCTGGGGACCAAAGTGGCCTCTGTTGGGGGTTGTGCTAGTGGGTTAGATACAGAACCTGGCCGCAGGCCCTGCCCTGCGGCCAACACCATGTTGCACACGGCTTAATGTGGGGCTTGGGTGTAGGGAATGGCTGCAGGCAAGATCTTGCGGCAAGCCCCACCCCGCACATGACCTTCGGCCATGTGCAGTGTGAGGTTGGCTGCCTGAGGGGGGATTGGCTCTACATATGGTGATAAATATTACTTTACGTTAAACAAACCCTAGAAATCCCCTTAGCAAATCAAAGGTTAAAGTAACGCTCTAGCTAGGTGAAAATGTCATTGACAACATAAAGTTTAACATGTACAAAACCACTGAAACTTATTGTTTAAAGTTATCTCTAGTAACTATAACTTGTGCCCTAAGGTGGGGGGGCATGGCCAAGCAGGCTACGATGGCAGATGTGCCAAGTTGAGGCTCCGACATTGGGCACGATCCTCGCCTGCCACACCGCGCCTAGCCGGTGGACATCGAGCCCATAGCTGTCGGAACACCTCCGGAGCCCGTTGCTGAGCTCCCCATCACAATGTCACCATGAAAAGCATCAAAAACGAGCCCTGTGTGACAACGGCCTCGTAAACAAGATGGCGGCTGCCGGAGTCTGTGACAGACACTGGACTCGGTGTGCTCTGTGATCAGGCTCCAGGCCTCAAGGCCATGGTCGCATTGAGCAGCGACCGTATAGACATGGAAGCGGAGTCCTGAGAAGTCTGTGAAGAGCAGCAAAGCAGAAGTCGGACACTCGCCAGCGCTTCTCCACTCGCTACGTCCCCTCCCCCCACACCGGGTATCAGTAAGAGCAGAAGAAGGATCGGAGCACGCACCCAGAGGAGATGCGCCGGAACATGAGGAGACCCCCGCCTTAGCCCAGGTGAACAACAGAGGCCCGCGGGTGGGACGGAGCAGCAAAAGTAACACATCACATATGATGGTCAGGCACGCCTAAAGCTAAGAGGCGGCTGACCGGCAGAACTGACGGACCAGAGAATGGGGTGCACTGTGATCAACGAAGAAGGGGCCGCGGTGACAACACCCCAGTCCTGCAAACACCCCACTGTAGGCCGGGCAAGGTGAGCCGAGATATGTGAAGGGAGAATCAATAAGGAACCCACGAAGACCCGGTGTTCGTGGACCGAGTTAAGCAGACTACCACGCACCAGACGGCGCGCAAACTCCGGGCCACAACTCAGTGGGCAGCAGAAGCCTCCCCATCAAGGCGGTGCAGGGGTGAGGCCAGAGGGAGCAATTAGAGCCCATGGACGCGACGGGGCTACAGGAGCACCACTTCATATACCGAAGTCAGGCATGCCAAGATGGCGGCCGACGTGCAGCGCTGATGACCCTGGGGGTTGGCGCGCATCACTGCAAACGACGGGGGGGCCCAACAGCAGCATAGCGATCAAAGAAGCACCCAATTGCAGACCAGGCAAGGTGAGAGGCAGTACTCGAAGAGAGGTTCATCAGAAACTCACGGGCGCTTGGCGTGCTGGGGGCCCTCCCTTCCCTCCCTCCCCCCAGTACCGGGCGATAGAGAATAGGTACAAGTGGACACCCATGTGCCCCAAAACGTGAACAACCTGCGCCACAACCCGGTGAACAATAGGAGCCCTCCTCATCAAGCTGGTGCGGTGGGTGGCCATCACAAACACGAAGCCTAATCACGCAAGCAGGTATGCAAGCGGCCAAAAGTCAACATTGTTGATTCCCCGGAATTAGCGCTCATTCCCACATGTACCAAGGAGCTGCTAAAGTAACAGTGCCAAGGAAGTGCTGCCCTTCAGTGCAGGTCACAAGAGAGAGGGCACCTACAGCCCCCATGCATCGGCCCACTGCGCCAACAAAACAACATCCGAACCAGAATCTCACCAAGCAGTCACCCCCTTACCCAGAGGCGGAGCACAATCCTTCCTAAAGACCACACAAACCGTGGATCAGCAGAATGGGTAAACAATGCGTCACTACAAGCTCGGCAACGTCAGAGTCAACACAAAACACCTCAACTGACGCTAGACCACCACTTAAAGATACAACTAGACCAATAGATTTGACCCTCTCAGAAAAGATGGACAAAGTACTTTCAGCCATGGAACACTCAAGAGTATCAATGGAGGAGAGGCTCGGTACCATAACCACAGACATCAGCCTGCTCTGGGATGACCATTGCAAACTAGCAGACATGGTGTTGGATGGGGAGAAAGTCATTGTCACCATACAGCCCTCAATCAAAACACACCAAGAAACCCAGCAGACCCTGCTAGGTCGAATGACAACCATGGAGGAGCACATAGATGATCTCGAAGGATGCTCGAGGCACTGCAACATTCGAGTTTTAGGACTTCCAGAGGGCATTGAATGCAGCGGCCTTGTTGCGTACATGGAAGCATGGACCAAATCATTCACACCGGCCACAGAACACACAGCTTTCTTCTCCATCGAAAGGGCCCACAGGGTCCTGGCCCGAAGACCCCTGCCTGGCGCCCCACTTCGTCCGATGCTGGCAAAATTCCTACACTTCAGGGACCGCGACACAGTACTCAGAGCAGCCAGACAACATGGTCCCATACACGACGAGAGAAAACAAATAATGCTCTTCCCGGACTAATCCCTGCGCAGTACAGCACCAACGATCCTCGTTTCTCAAAGTAAAACGCCATCTCAGACTGGAGGGAATACAATACTCCTTATTGTTTCCAGTCCGTCTCAAAATCATGCATGAAGGATCCCCCACATTTTTCACGGATGCAGAGGAAGCCCATGAATGGGCGGATCAACACTGCCAGAAACACCCCAGCGCAAACGTTAAGTTTGTTAAACGCCCAAAAACACAGCGCGCTAACAGATGTCGGCCAAAAAGACAAAGCAGAAGAGCAAACTCAGACATACATGCCCAGTCTATGGGCTCACCAGACCTGGAACAAATCATACAGGAACGATGCAGAGCCCTGCAGGCCGCAGCAGAGCTCAGGCCCTCCTCACCTACAACGGACATGAATAGAGGCCCACACATCTTTTCGTCAGAGAAAGAAGACGGCAGTGAGGAGACGATATCAAGGGTAGACTCAGTGACCCCACCACTGGTCACACCACAAACTGCCACCAGTAGATCATGCAAGCAGGGTAACACTGTAAGTTGCACTGTATTGTGACTCGAGGTATGTGAGACACTGCGCTGCACGTCCAGCGAGCGAATGTACTTTCACCAGGCTAGCTAGCGCATAATGATCCTACAAATGCCCTTAGGAAGATCCGCCTCGATGTCATGCACCGCCACCCCTACACTATGTTAAAGCTCTCTTCTCACACAAGAGCAAGTTTGGACGTATCACCTATTGCGATAAGTCCCCAGTATTGGGATTGTTCCCCACCCCCGTTATCTTCCCCCATTATGCCGAACATCACCACACTGTACTCTCACACGCATGCCATGGAGTGGCCACAGCTGAACCAGAACAGCAAAATCAGCCGAAGGAAGGGAAATGGGTTAAGACTCGGCGCCGCGCCCAATCATACTACCCTAACCAGATCCCTCCCGATACGACATGGCACATAAGGAAAACATCACCATCCTCACATTAAATGTGCGAGGTATGCACACGGCACATAAGCGATACTCATTATATGCATACATAAAACCCACTTGGTAGCGGGAGAGCTAGAAAAACTGCGCAAGAGATGGCACGGGATATTCCGTGCAACAGCATACTCGGCCTATGCACGGGGAACCCTTATTTGGATACGACCAGGGGTCCCATTCCAGGAACTTTCCAGAACGACCAACGCAGAGGGCCGCTACGCTCTTTTACAGGGGCTTTTCGATAGTCAACCAGTGGTACTGGGCAGCTTTTATGCGCCAAACACAGACCAAAGTAAATTCTGGAATGCACTTTCACATCTATTAAGCTTACCTACCCAAGCATCATGGATCCTGGGAGGGGATTACAATTGTGTACAAAATACACTTCTAGATAGATCCTACCCCCCTCACCCGGCTTCCCGGATAATAGCGCAGGCCAAACGCTTTGCAGCATGGACAACTCACTGGGCCCTCACAGACGCCTGGCGCTCCAAATACCCGGACACACGGCTTTACTTATTCCACTCAATACCACACGATCTCAGGGTCCGCATGGATAGCTTCCTCTGCTCCCCCCATACTGCCCAAGGTACAAGAGTCCGAATACCTAGGCAGGGTTCTGTAATACCATGATGCCCACACAATCACTCTGGTGTGGCAGTCTCCCAGGCCACCGGACCCCACCTGGCGTGCTCTACCTAAAGAATGCCTAGAAGCCCCAGTGTTTAGGCAAACTCAAGCGGCGCATATTCAGAATTATTTCCACGAGAACACACACACGACCACCACCCGTGTAATGGAATGGAGTGCATTCAAGGTAGTAATCAGAGGCACATGCATATAGCACATTACAGGAGTGCGTAAAACCCTAGAACAAAGCATAAGCGAAAAGGAATGTATACTGGCCACATTCACACAAACAGAAGTTAAGGGGGAGGCCACGCCGACTCAAGTAGCAACAGCTAGAACCGCATATGCAGAGGCACTAGCGGACCTCAGAAGATATAATTTTATAGTGCACGCAGGTAGGGTACATAAAGAAGGATACAGAGCACGTGAGCTGCTAATGTGGCTGGTGAAACAAGATGCAACCCTCCCACTGATCACAGCGATACGAAGTACAGTTGGCACCCTAGTCCATTCACAAGTCCACATCCTAGAATTATTCTTGCAACACTATACACAACTATATACAGCCCCCGACCCAGCAGACTCAGAAATGCTCAACAGATTCTTAGACGCGTATCCCTTGCTGTGCATTGTGCAAAGCGACTGGCACACCCTTGATGAACCTATCACCACGACAGATGCCACACAGGCCTTACAGGCCCTGGCTACATGCAAGGCCCCCGGGCCGGATGGCCTTCCACTGGAGTTTGTTTGCACTTTCTCCACCCAGCTGGTCCTCCAACTGGTAAAACTGTTCCAGGCGGCCCTAGACACGGGAGAGCTACCACAATCCATGTGCGAATCGGTAACAGTCTCCGTTCTCAAACCACACAGAGACCCCCACCACATTGGTTCATATCGACCTATAGCCTTATTACCAGCAGACTACAAAATATATGGGAAAATATTGGCGGATAGATACTCCACGATCCTCCCAACAATGATACATCCGGATCAGTGTGGATTTGTTCCGGGGAGAAACACCTCCTAGAACATACGACGCCTGTTTCATGTCCAGGATCAGGTCCGGAATCACTGCCCCCTAGTGGCGTGCCTGGTCCTGGACCTGGAAAAAGCCTTTGATACCCTCCTGTGGCCCTACCTCCTGCAGGTCATACAACGGATGGCAGTGGGACCCCCCCTGCTCGCATACACTAAGCTCATATACGTCAGGCCGACCTCCAGAGTGAAACTCGTGCACCATATGTCACCATCATTTCCAATACTCGGGGGCATGCGCCAAGGTTGTCCACTCTCCCTTCTGCATTTCACTATGGCGATGGAGCCACTTGCGACTCGCAATTCGAGGGAGAGAGCTGGGGCATCCCAATTGCAGAAACAATCCACCCGGTATCATTATGTGCGGATGACGTGCTTATTTACATCCGCAACATCACGTCGGATCTCACCCCAATACTTAATGCACTTCGGGACTTTGAGGCGGTGGCGGGCCTAAGGGTAAATTGGGCTAAGTCCACAATATATCCACTCTCAGAAAATCTCCTCCCCCCAAAAAATTACAATTGGGAGGCTTAGACATACCATGGAGCGCCCAAGCAGAACGGTACCTAGGAATTAACCCTTGGGCGGTAAAATCTGCTCCGCTCGCGGAGTTTGCGGATTTTTGGCGTAGAACGTGGAGTTACCGAAAACTCTGCGATCCGCGGCGTAGCGGAGTTTTTCCCTTGTTCGCGCTTTCAAAATGCGTTTTCACGTGCGCGGTAGCGACTTACCGGGATCCCTGCGTTCGCTGACGAGTTTTCCTATCTGTTCGCGTGCGCCACGAGATTTTGGTAGCCGGCCTCGCAATCCTGCGAGAGTGTGCGATCGCGAACACTTCATTCGGACGCGCCATCGGACATCCGGCGGAAGTTTGGTGAAGCTTGCGATGCCGAACACACAAAATTTGCAATCTGGAGAAGAATATCTCTCGAGCAGCATAAAACCTTCTCGAAAATGATGATTTGGATGAAAAAAACTCCTCAGATTGGCTTTTGGCTGTACTTTTTTGTGCAAGGAGTCCTTTTTCTTTTTTTACTTTTTTTTTGGAGAGGAAGGAAGTGCCCCAGAGTCTCCAACTTCCTGTTCCTGTCCAGCAGGCTCCTCCCAGTGCTTTGTCCATGTCCTGTTCACTTTTCATTTGGATTTGGAGCTGGAAGGATCACTCTTTGTGTCTGCTGCATTATATATCTTTGGATTTGAGGACTTTTGGATTTGAGGACTTTTGAATTTGAGATTTTACAAGTAAGTTGGTGTTGTTTGTTTGATTGGGGCATTGCAGTTGCTACAACTACAATTTTTGTACTTTTCATCATTTAAAAAAAAAATTATTGTGGGTAGCCAGTAGGCCCAGAGCTTGTCATGGGTGCATGAAACAACTGTTTCTGTGGTGTGTGTTGAATTTATTTTAAACATCATTTAGGGCACGGATGGCATTGGATTGAATTGCAAAATGTGTATTTTTTGGGGTATTTCACTTCTTTGGTCTGTGGTAAATAAATGCCTTTGTTGTGTGTGTGTGGTGTGGTTGTTGTGTAACTTGCACACCTTGTTTAGCCCTGTGGATTTTCGTTTTTGCATTTTATTGCATTAAAGCTGTGTTGTTTAGCATGACTCCTTTGTCTGGCCATATAGGCCTGCTTGAGTTCATTGTTTTCCAGGCCTCCTGCTTGTTGTGACTGTGAGTGACCATGTGGCTGGTGGCCATTTTGTGGTGGTAGTTTAGTAGTCTGCTGCTTTTGCCATATAGGCCTGCATGTCTTTCCTTTGTTCCTCTTGGCCTAGGCTTCTTGTTGTTGTGGGCCTGGCAATGTGGCTGGCGGCCATTTTGAAGCCAGGCAGTGTGCTTTTGCCATAGGCCTGCATTGTCTGTCTTCCTTTTCTTGTTGTTGTGGGTGGCCTGGCCATGTGGCTGGTGGCCATTTTGTGGAGCCAGCCAGTGTGCTTTTGCCATAGGCCTGCAAGCTTGTGGCCTAGTCTGCCAATAGGCCTTTCATCCAGTAGGCCCAGAGCTACTCATGGGTGCATGAAACAACTGTCTCTGTGGTGTCTGTCGAATTTAAACCTCATTTAGGTCTTGGATGGCATTGAATTGAATTCCAAAATGTGTTTTTTGGGGGTATTTCACTTTTTTGGTTTGTGTTAAATAAATGCCTTTGGTGGATGTGTGTGTGTGTGGTGTGGTTGTTGCGTAACTTTCCAACCTTTTTTAGCCCTGTGGATTTCGTTTTTGCATTTTTGCATTAAAGCTGTGTTGTTTAGCATGCCTCCTTTGTCTGGCCATATAGGCTTGCTTGGGTTCATTGTTTTCCAGGCCTCCTGCTTGTTGTGACTGTGAGTGACCATGTGGCTGGTGGCCATTTTGTGGTGGTAGTTTAGTAGTGTGCTGCTTTTGCCATATAGGCCTGCATGTCTTTGCTTTGTTCCTCTTGGCTTACTGCTTCCATCCCCTTTGCCAGCTGCAGCTCCCTGAATGACGTGATGCGCAAATTAATCCCAAACAGGTTCCACTTCCATTACATTTGTATTTTTGTTTTTGTTCTTCTTCTTTCTTATCCTTCCTGAGTGTACACAGTATACCATGAAAGCCCTTGTTGTCAAAGTCTCACAAATGGCTACACTGTTATGTTTTTTTATAACTTAAACTGAGTTAATAAAATGTAATAACATAACACTAACAAGTGTGACCACCACACACTAAGTTATATATTATATTTGTTTGCTTGTACTAGTAGTAATTGAACCACAACAACAAATGCAACATTTCACTGATGTTCTTCTGGCTTCTTTGCTTTTAGGTGCACAAAAACACTGAGGAGGAGGTGTCATCATCATCACCCGTTGTACTGCCAGACAGAAGTCCTGCTGCGCACAACGTCACATGACGTGTGACCACAGACGTCTCTGCAACTTGTGCACCTGCGTCCTGCTGACATCGGAAAAAGATGGACCCAAAGAAAGGTAATAGGTCCTCCAGTACAAAGAAAGTTGCCAGTGAGAAGAAGGAACAGAAGAAGGAAGTGGCACTGCCACTTACCAAGACTGGTGTGCCGCCCAATATGTTTTTTGGGAAACAAAAAATTACGCCTGCATCAGCGGTGCCCGGAGACCAAGCTGGGAGCAGCACCTCCACATAAGCGGGCCCACCCCACCAACCTAGGCCCAAGCCCATGAGTGTCGCAGAGGTAGTCAGTCTACTTGTACAAACACCAACGAGCAGTGATGTTGAAATGTCATTATCGCAAAGTAGTACCCAATCAACGCAGGCGGAAACTCGGCAGATAAGTGGGCAACAACAGCCGGAACAACAGCCGGAACAACAGCCGGAACAACAGCCGGAACAACAGCCGGAACAACAGCAGCAACAACAGCCGCAACAACAGCCCACAATAGTAGTTGTTCCTCCCGAAGTAGGGGCAGTTCAGGAAATCGAGCTTCCTGCAGACGAAGAAGAGCAAGCCACTCTTTCAGAAGATCCATTGTCTTCCAGATCCCCAGCAAGGAAAAGGAGGGTTAGTCCATCAACTTCTTCTTCAAGCCCCCCTTCTGATGATCTAGATACCACTTGGAACCCACCAGCTCAGCCTGAGAGTGAGGCACGCCACGTGACAAGGCTAAGGAAAAGGAAGGTTCCAGAAAGCCTTAGAGTTATGGAGGAAGATGTAGAAGAGGAGGATGATGACGAGCCAGTCATCATGAAGATCACTCACGCCCCAGTGGAGATGGAGCCCGACATTATTATTACCCCATCCCAAATTGCTGTGAGGGGTGTGGCACGGATACCACCAACACAGGTAACACCAACATGACCTCCAGCTTCCATATTTGCATTTACAAAGGCCCGGCAGGGACCTACATCCAGCTCAACCACCACCTCAGTAGGTAGTTGTACTGTAACTGCACAGAGTCAAATTCCAGGCACACCCTCCAGTTCATCCGGCATTGCAAGTGGCACCTCCAGCAGCACAAGAAAGTTCACCTCCCTAGTTTGGGACTTCTTTTCGGTCAGCAGTAAGGAGGACAACGTGGCTATATGCTCAATTTGTCGACATGCTGTTAGTCGGTGTAAGCTTGGTACAAACTATAGTACTGGAGGCCAAACAACCCATCTGAAAAAACACCACATGATCCAGTGGGAGGCGCACCTACTTAGTGTACAAAAAAGTAAAACTGCACCCATTGCTGTTGGTGGGGATGAAGAAGTAGAAGAAGATATGATCGCAGTGGAAGGTGAACAAGAGGGAGACATTTTCTCTGGTACACAAAGTAGCCCTGTCCCCAGCAGTGTAGTGGTACCGCCCACATCCTCAGCAACATCTCAGTGGCACCGTAGTAAGAGTCAGGCTGAGACACCAAGGCAACGGAGTACTGCTGTGAAAAAAAGTGCGTCATTGAGCCTAACTGGGTTCAAGAATTCACCTGCATCAGCTGCACCAGAAAGGAAAAAAATCCAGCCTACCATTGTCAGCATGCTTAGGTCGGAGGGGCAGTACGAACGCAACCACCCAACGGCACGTTTGTACAATGCGAAGCTGGCTAAAATGTTAGCGCTGGACCTTCTCCCTTTTTCTTTTGTGGAAGGGGTGGGTTTCCTTGAATTTGTGACAGCCATCTGCCCAAAATGGAAGGTTCCCAGCCGGTCCCATTTTGCCAGAGTTGCTGTTCCAGCACTACATCACGATGTGCTGGAATTGCTTGCACAAGCTTTGCAGCAGAGTGCTGTTCACAATATCCACTTGACAACAGACATGTGGACCAGTTGCCAAGCCACTGATTACATGTGCATCACTGCACACTGGATCTCTTTTGTGGGGGTTAGAGAAAAGATATCTGAAGCAGGTGTTGTTGACACTGCTGAGATTTTTAATGCTACTCGTAAACATGCAACTGTAGCCATGTTCGCCATGGAGAAATCTCATACTGCTGCAAGCATTTTGGAAGAGTTTAACAGCAAGGTCTTTGAATGGCTGCGCCCAAGAGGGCTTAACATTGGTTTTGTTGCCACGGATAATGGCAGTAATATAGTTAAGGCCATGCAGGATGGTGGCTATTTCAGGGTCCTGTGTTTGGCGCACTGCATTAACATTATTGTTCAAGACTTTCTGAAAAAAGAAGCCTGAGTCAGCAACTTACTGACCACCTGCAGAAGAATATGCACACATTTCAGCCATTCTTTTAAAGCCCGGAAGCAGCTGAGGATCATTCAACGTGAGCATAGAATGCCAGTCAAAGCACTCATCCAGGAGGTGCCAACACATTGGAACTCAACTTATTACATGCTTGATCGTCTGTTTGATCAGTAGAGACCAATCAATGAGTATGTCATGCAAAGAATAAGGGATGCAGCTGTGAAAGGCATGACCCTACAGATGGACCAATGGGGCCTAGTTAAATGCCTGACAGAGATGCTTCTTCCTTTCGAGCTCTTCACACATGAGGTCAGCAAGGAGGACTGTACTATGGGCCAAGCGATCCCATTGTTGCACATGCTAGAGCAACAGCTGAAGAAGGTGTCTGAAACGTACACAGGTGTGGAGGAAAAAAATGAAGCATATGAGTTGGTGGAGAGCTTATCGCTTAGCTGAAAATACATGGGTGCAAACTCGCATTGTTTCAGAAAAACATTACATTTGTGCCACAATTCTGGATCCACGGTACAGATCGGCACTGAACACTAAGACATTAATTCCTTTTTCAGAAGTGGATGTTGCCCAGTACAAAACTTGGATAGCTGAGGCAGCCAGTGACTTGGAAAATGAAAGGCTGTTAATTAAAGGCCCGCTCCTCAAACCCACAACAAGTACTGCAGCAGGGCATCCTGAATCAAGTTCAACTTCAGAGCCTGAGGGCAGTGCGTTTGGCTCAGAGCTGTCACCAACACTATCGACAACAGCAAGAACCGGATCATCAGCCCCAGTAAAATCGGCACGGGATTGGTATTTACAGCAAGGGCTTGCTAGGTCCAGTGCTGATGCAAAGACAAAAGAGGCCCAGCAAAGTGGAGCACCCCTGAACATTGAGCGGATGGTCCAGGCCTATCTGGATGACCCAACAGAGGTCTACAATGATCAAAACCCATTGCTGTATTGGTATGGGAAAAGGGGCCAATGGCAAGTGCTCAGCAGGCTGGCGATAAACTATCTGGCTTGCCCTGAAGCAAGTGTCTCTTCATAGCGTGTTTTCAGTGCTGCTGGTGCCATTGTAACAGTGAAAAGGAGCAGTCTCTCGCCCAAAAATGTGGAGAGGTTAACCATGATCAAAATGAATCAGCACTTTATACCACCGAATTACAAAATACGTGAATCAACGCAGGAAGATGAGGACAGCGACTTAGGTGACGAAAGTAGTGTCTTAGATGATTACCTACTTCTGGTTGAACCACCAGAGTTTGAGGACGAGCTATACTTCCCTGACAACTAGGCTTTGAATTTCTTACTTTCTTTCTTCCTTATTTTACTTTTATTTGTGTGTGTCTCTGTCTTTCTGGTTCGAAACTTCGAATCACAACAAATCCATCACCACCGTCTTCAAGTCTTTTTATTGCCATATTGGAGTTGCAGCTCTGTGCATTTAACTTAAGACCACTCCTGCGAGTCCTGCTCCATCCTCCTGACTCGCCCTAAATCCATTTCCCTCAAGCCAGATGATGATTGGATGGAGAAAATTACAAAAAAATGTTGCCTCGTCGAGTCCCTCCAAAAGAAGTGGAACATGATGACTACTATGGCTATCCTCCTTTCAAAGCTGAGAGAGACTGCCCCTTAACTTAAGATGAGAACAAGGAACAGGTAATGATGGCATGCATTGGACGCTGACTCTGAGTGATTGGTGTTTGTGTTGTTGTTGTTTGTTGTGCATGAAGTGAATTCATTGTGTACTATTATTCAATCTGACACACTAAAAGTGACTCAAGTCAATGTTTCCCTTCTTGTTGTTTAATAACAAAATTGTACTTCTACTGCAGGCCGATCCATTGCATTTTTGAATATGGAATCTGGACTCACTCGGTACACTGCAGACTGAGTTGGACAACACTATGATGATGACCACAATGACATAATATCTTCGCAGTCAGTCAGTAGGATCGGAGATGATTGATGGAATAAAACTCAGGGCGTTTCATGAGTGGCATAAAAGGTAAACAAGTCAACAACAACCACAGCAGACCTACATGTCTGTGTAGTGGTGGAGTCAAGTCACGAGTGTATCAGTGGTGGTATGACTGACAGCTGTGCATGCCATTGATTTAGTTACTTACTTTGGAAAATGCAATATATGTGACATGTGTGCTCTGTCTGGCTCAGTCAAAATCTAAGCTAAGTGGAGGTTGGGTGGGCGCCGTGGGCCTGCTCTGTCCTGTTGCTGTTGTAGGTTAATGCTGGAAACAGACAACAGAGTAGACATGATTTAGCCATGCCCCTCTGAAAGTGTTTGCACTCCTCCGTAATTTATGCTTTTTTTCTCCTTGATCTTTAAATATCCCTTTTGTTTTTCCATCTACACTTACAGGCTGGCCTTTACCCTGTGCTAAATAGAGAAAAACAACTCACACTCACCTACCAATCCGCATCCGCCAGGCAGGCAGTGGCACCCAAGATTGACGGACGCAGCGTCCATGGAAGGGAGGTCCAAGAGGAATGCGGAGATGCAACTCCCCAATTTGACCAGGATAACATACAGTAACACTTTAGTATCAACATTCATCATCTTTTAAATAATTTGATTCATTTTTTCTCTTCAATCGTTATGACTGTGTGTTGTTGTTGTTTGCTCTCTGCTTATAATTGATCCCTACAGCTATTTTATCATTTTCTTTGCTAGCTTTAAAAAGTAATCCAGGTACAACAGAAGTAAAAATGTATGTAATTTGGGTCTCTCTGAGGGCAGACAGGCATGGCAAATTGCATAATAATTAATAATATGCTTTTGCCCTGTACTGTCTACTAGTCTAGTTAGTAAGTAATACTTATCATTAACCATCAAGTCATCATCATCATCATGCATGCATTGCCTTTTTCTCCCTTAACAGATTTATGGATATGATGGTCATCTGCCAAGATTGTGTTTTGTTGTTTGTCCATGCGTAGTGTTTTTCTTTGTCAAACCTTTCCCCAAAACCCCCTTCCCAACCATTCATCAAACCCTAACCCTCTTCCCCCGGGCTGTGTGATTTATATTGAGGTGTGACTAAATTAAATGTACACCAATAATTGATCACATGCTTGCTGGGGCAGATGTGGTGAAAGCAACACTGATTCAATTTCAAGGCAGGGCGAGGATCTTCTTCTGCTTGCCCACCCATGCTCAGTATATTTGCAAGTCAATTTTTTGTCCAAAGGAACCTAATCCATCATAATTAATTGCCGGCATCGATTGGATTCATCATCCTCCTACACAGCACTAAAGGTTACGCTTGTGTCGAGTGACTGGACACAACTACAGTTTGTAACTTGTTGTACTAGGCTTAGGCTATCCCCGCCACCATTATGTTTTATTTTACTTTAGCATTGCTAATCAGCATTATTATTATTGTTTGGCAGTCTTCTAGTGTACTGTACTGTACTTCGTTCTACTACTCCTCCCAGAGTCTCTCTCAGGAGACTGACTGTCTCATTTTCTTTTTTTGCAAATGCTACTGCCAGTGTCTACTACTACCACCACAACCATGGCATCTTGGGAAACACAAACCATCATCACTATATCCAGCCATCGCTGTGCCTAAGTTTAAACATCAATCACAGGTAAGAGAAGAAGTTTGGGGAATGCATAATTAATAATGGAAATTAATTGGTTCATTAATTCACACACCAACACCCTTGAGTCCAGTGGCAGACTGCATAGACTAGGAGGAGAGACTGACAGTATTAGTAGGACAAGTCACTCAGTGAGGGTACCGCATATATCTGTTCGTGTGTTACAAAATTGACAGATTATTTTGAAGCAGCAAAGGAAGGAAACCGTCTGACATAAAAGAGTAACCCCCCCACAAAACATTTGCATCGTATGTAAAGTTTAAGTATAAATATAATTTAATCCCCTAACAAAATAAACTATTGTAAAAAATCCCACAACACCTGACCCATCCCTCTCCCTAACCCCAACCAATGTCCAAAAAGTCAAAAGATAGAGTCCAAACAATGTCTGTGGCGTTGAATTAAAAAATTGTCCATAATAAATAATAAATATAAACCCCAACTTTTCCCCAACGTAGCCCAATGCCCACCCACCAAAAAAAAGAATAAAAAAGGGGCAATCCAACGGGATCTCAGTCTATCGGCGGGATCGCTGTCTCTTAAGGACCTCCTTTACCTGCTCCTCTAGGCATGCCATTCGGAGGAGCACGCAGTGCTTAAAGGCTCGGCAATTGCATCCACAGGGGGGACAACAGTGCTGGATGTAATGCGGCGGGAGGCTGCCAGACCGCGGCGCCATATCACTCGAGGGCCAGGGGCCTGGCTGGGGCCTGGGGCATTGGAGGAGGCTGCAGCTGCTGCCGCCTCCTCCTCCTCCTCTGCCAGAGCCACCAGCCGCCGATACTCATTCCGAATGGCCTTAAGCTTCCGGCGCCGGGCCATGGCTGCCAACTCCTTCCTGTCTGGTCTTTTTAGTTGGAAAGGAGTACCTATATCAAAAAAGAAGAAAGCCTATTGTAATACTGTTAGCAAAACAGTAACACAAAATTAATTCTACACATAGTGGCACAGTAGCACTAGCAAGCACATGACATAACATTTGTGGTAGTATGGACTCGAGTACACCAGTTTTCTTCTTCTCTCTTGTTTAGCTAAATTAAGTAACCTTGTTGCAGCCGGCATGCCAGCTCAGTCAGCTTGCGCTCAAGACAAACATTATACTCGTGACGCAGACTCACGTTATTTTTATTTACTACTGTCTGCACTCTGCAGGTGGGGAAGCTGACTACACAATCATCTTATTTTTT
This sequence comes from Calotriton arnoldi, assembly GCA_963921515.1. Taxonomy (NCBI): domain Eukaryota; kingdom Metazoa; phylum Chordata; class Amphibia; order Caudata; family Salamandridae; genus Calotriton; species Calotriton arnoldi. Next base: position 1,146,590 of record CAWUFW010004337.1, on the reverse strand, counting down.
CTATTATGGGTGGCACTGGCCATACTCTCTGTTACATAAAGGCCAGGGCAACTGCTCATTTTCACTTTCACCCTGCCTACTACAACAAGGCAGATGATATCTTATCCAAATGATCATTGCTTATATATATGTATGGGACGACATGAGGTACTTTGTTTTGATTTATTGTGTAACCTGTTAGTAACCAATCCATGCAGCCGATAGGCCAGTGAAGGCCACCCATGGCAGGCTGAAACAGTCGAAAATAAATTCACATAGGTAGTGAGTGGGCATCGGAGTCGGAGGGAGGCGCTTGATAACATACATACACTAAATATATGCTGTGCTTGCAAACTACTGTGAGTCAAGGGAGTATTCTGAACATACAACTTCTATTCTCCTTGGCTTTGCTTGCTACTCTGGCGCGGTTCCTTTTATATTCTCTTCAAAGAATCTTCATCCAGTGACAGTCTCCACCTATGCTATGAATATGATGTGATGAATACCATCCAGCCATCATCCATTCAAAGTAAACATGTCTATCAATCTTCTTAACCTCTCAACAAACCTTAGTTTGTTTTAACAACAACAAACTTTTTTTTTTTTTAAACCACCACCCATGCGTTCTTTCTTCCTTGCTTGCCTTTGAGTTTGACCCATCAAACACCCGGAGGATTCTTGCTATCACCCATACAGTTTCATCCACCCGGGCAGGCATCTTTTCTTCTTTCAACTTCCACCCATCCTTCAACCACCCATGCATCTGATTCCTTCCTATCAGCCACCTATGCATGCATCCCACGTGGCACGTATCCTTCTCTGCCAGTCATATATATTTACATCTTGCCCGCCCTTCCTCCTTCCATCCTTCTTTCCCTTTTCGATCAACCCATCCATCAAGGTCGTCTGACTCTTAGTCTTCTCCATAAAACTTTCCCAGCTGAGTTGAAGTCAGATTGAAGAGGCCATTAGTTACTCAACTACTCCCACCACTAATGCTATTGCTCGCCTCTAATGCTAAGTAAAGGGTGTCTTCTTCTTCAACCGTTGTTCACAACAACTTAGTCTCTCTCAACATACAGTGTACACCCTTGCAGCGAGTGTGTAACTATTGTCAATAAGTAAGGAATATAAGTATAACTTACCACCGCCCGCAACTGCTGCTGCCTCACCCACCCCTGTGGCAGCTGCCGCATCTGCTGCTCCCTCCTGGCTGGCGTCGCCTGCCCCGCCGCTGGCCCCAGCACTGGTGGTCGGTATGCCTAGAAAAAACATTACACATTTTTTAGATGCCATATACGCCTCCCCCTATTTATTCTTTTTCACTAGATTGAAAAAATAGTTAAAATACATATATATTCCACATACATCACTAGTACTAACCGGGTACTAGAGTAGAGAGTAGACACTAGTAGGAGTATGTCCTATCCTAACAAAAATAGTAAAATATCTGGTTGGGCATTTTGTTGGTGGGAATTGTCAAAGCCTATCAAGATTAAGAAGACTAGAAGAGGACAACCCAAAGGACTGGAGTCAGTGGCTTGAGCTATTGTTGAATCTGAGTTTTAAAACCTTTTAAATAAAGATAAAGAGTGGCCAACTGGGCAAGCTTAGCTACAGACAGACTAATAATATAGTAGTAGTACAGAGAGTCAGAGCAGAGGCAGTTAGAGGCAGGGATAACAAGAATTTAGAAACAGATAGTCTAGATCGAAGATTTGGTAAAATAGAATTAGGAAATGGAAATAATAATTCGGAAAAAATAAGGTGCAGTAAAAGTTAGGGAAATATAATGATTAATATTAACAGGAGGAAGACTTACTGGGGACAGCAGCAGAGCCCTCAGTAGAGGAGCGGTCCTGGTCCTGGCCCTGGTGTTCTTCTCCAGCTGCTCCCGCCGACTCTGACCCCGTCTTCTTGCCCCTCGGTGCTGATCATGTAAGATATAATAAAGAAAGAGACAAACATTGATAATTGGTGTGAAACAAATAAAATATTTTAAAAAACGCTCCAAAAAACATTTTTGGAAACAACAATTGCAATAAAATTGACCTATCTAATCTGATCGACTGGTAGTATCGTGGGATTCGCGGACCGTCAAGTTATTATTTATGAACACTAATCCAGTGTTCCATTCTGATTCCAGAATACTACGCCTAAGTACCACCTGACCTTGCCCACCTATTCAGATGGGCCAATTGCTCACTAACTCTGCATTTCCATTTATTTTAGTCCTCAAAAATGCATAGATGGAGGACACATGCATACATTTTTGCATACACCAAATTGTTGGTTGGTTGCTGCTGATGTTCTGCTAAGCCTATTACTCACTCACTAAACAAACTACAAAAGGTTCTACTAAGGACTGGAGTAAGCAACACTCAGCAGCACATGACGTGAGTCACGTGACAGAGGATGCATCACCGTCACGCAGACCGCTTAAAAATTACCAACTAATACTAAGTAACTAAGTAAATAAACTACCTATCCACCACTATCCTACTGACAGGAGGACAAAGGAAGGACTAGAGTCTCTCTAGCATTACCTAACTTAAGTTCTCTAAAGTAAACTCTTACATAATCAGCCAAGCGAGCGCAAAGTTGCAAACAAGTAAGATTAGTAGCGCCGAGCACCTGTGTCTAGAAGAATAACAATCAGTAAAGATTTTTAAACTTAAGTTTACCTGCAATGTAAGCAGCAGCATTCTTGCTATTCGGAAAAAAATGATATTCGCAATAACAGTAACACAGTCTAGAGAACACACAATAGTATTAGCTACTCACCAAGCCCCACAACCTCGACACCTAGCAAGTCCAGCAGGTCCTGCTTCCGGTCCAAGATGTCTGACCACCGGTGGGTCAGCTGTTTATGGGTGCGCCGGACCTCAGAGCAGCGAAACACTGCCTGGTACACCCTCGCCCACCGGCGGTGACGGTCCTGGGTAGCGTACCCGGAGCCAGGCCTGCCGCCTGCTGCCAAGGTCAAGGGGAGGTGGCGCTGCACAAAAAAAACAAGGGCGGCCACCTCCGCCTCGCTGAATAGGGACCGGGCCTGCACCCCTGGTGGGCGCAGTCTGCCACAAGGCAGGCGGCTCTTGGGCGCAGGCGCCTTGCCCTTAGAGCAGGTTCCCTTTCCCTTAGCCATGGTTCTGGGGTGGGTGGGGGACGGAAAAGAAAATTTAGCAGGAAAAAATTAAGTTAGGGGAAGAAGTAGAAGAGTAAAAAAGGAAGTAATATAAAACTGTAGAAAAGTAAAAAAAAATGCAGTAGAACTAGAAATAAAACACAAAATATAGACTTAGGGACAGAGAGGGATAGATAATAAATAAAAAAGATCAGAAAAACAGGGTAAAATACAAAGGATTGAGAAGATTGGAGAGGGATTGAAAAACAGGCCCCAGAACCATGCAAAAGATAGGAAAACAAGATGGCCGCGCACATTGGCGACCGCGTGGTGAAGTTTGCGCAATATTTCCCCCGAACACGTCATCTGCGTTGCCGAACGTCAAAAACATCTCGCAAGCATACCCGAGCACAACGCGAGCATACACGAGACAACATGAGCATGCGGAAACAAGCAACTCCGCATGCTCGCGTAGCTACGCGTAGCGTCGCAGAGTTTTTGTACAACTTCGCGTAGCATCGCGTAGCTCGGCTACGCGAACTTCGCCCAGGGTTACTAGGAATACGGTTGTACCACATGCCACAAGATATATATGAGGGAAACCACCGTAGGACACTGGCTGGGATCCGAACATCTGTAAATTTCTGGAAGGATCTCCCCCTGGCTCCCATTGGGAAAATCGCAGTAGCCAAGATGATATTGGTCCCACGATTACTATATTATTTCACTAACCTCACAGTGGTCCCCATCGCTCTTTCTTCCGGGAACTGGATACCCTCCAAGGTACACTTATCTGGGGAACAGGACGCAGGTGAATTGTCCTCGCCAAACTGCAGCTACCTATAGACAGAGGAGGTCTGGGTGCCCCCTCCTTTGAGGCATACTTTCTCGCAGCCCAGTAGCATTGGGTGTCACGGAGGACAGCGGGCCGCGCATTAGGGGAAACTCTCACCAGTGCAGGACCAATTTCAACCCCGACCATACGCCACATGCTTGCTGTTAAGGGGAGCTAAGCCAATACAGGAGTGCCCGCTCCAGGTGATGGTGGAGCGCGCATGTCTGACACGGGTACATAAGATGAAACGGGCGGCCCCCATGTACTCCCCTATACAACCACTGGTGGGCTTCCCCAAAGGCCGTACTCACCAGAAAGTGCGCATGCTGCGCTTATTGACCGAGTACTCAATTATGGAGGCAGGCTCCCTCTACACGAACGGGCAACTGCAGACATTCGTGGAACTTGCAATGAACACAGACCTCCCAAGAGGACAATTCCTCTTACACAGACAGCTATTAGAAGATTGCCACTGCATGTGGCACACAATAGACACAGAACCGCCTACGCACCCAGTTCTACACGCAATCCTGCAGATGGGCCCCGGATGACACCTAGTGACATGGCTATACAAGGTGGTGCGAGAACTGGACACAATCACCCTCACACCACTCTGTGAGAAATGGGAAGCAGAGATCCAAAGAACACTCCATGACAAAGAATGGGAGAGAGCACTCGAGTTTCCCAAAAAAGTGTCCCGCTATATCGCTTCAAAATTGCTCTGCGCTTACCTGATGTCCGAAAAGCTCCAACACTACTACCCAAACACATGCTTTACTTGCCCCAGATGCCCAGAACCCAACGCGTCCTTTCTCCACATGTTCTGTGACTGCCCAACACTCTGGGCATACTGGACCACGATGCACGCCACCCTCCTAGCAGTAACAGGGCTCACAGACATTAATAAGTGGGAGGCATGTGCGCTAGGCATAACCAAGCGTTGAAAACACCAAAAAGTGGAGACGCGCTACGCATCCTTAGTGGTCCTACTAGCCAAGAGAAGTAGATCGATGCACTGGAGAGCACCGGGGGGGACCTCCGCTAGCGGCCTGGAGAGGGGCGGTTAGTAAGTGAGGAACCTCGGAGGAGGAGGCGCTAAGGTCAGAAGAAGTCAAAGGCATGCGCAAACACCACATATCCATGCAATGGGTGACAATACTCCACTCATTTAAGCAGAAAGCGGCAGACGAGCCACCGTCACAAGTCACCCCACCTCCTGCAGGAGAGATATGTAACGGAGAGACCCAGCTCACCCCCCCTTTAGAAATTGACATACAGTAGGGCGCTGCCCTAAGCCGAGCACGAACAGCAACCAGCACACTCCACCATGACATTTCCCCCCCACATCAAGGTCCACACAGTTCTGAGATCAAAGTCGACAAATCAGCCTACCGGCTCCCATCATAATGCGGTATCTCATATACAGTGAATCCCAGTTATAGTTACCCTAGTTGAAGAGTTACCTTCCTCACTAAAAGCACAATAAGCGGACACCCCAACACCAGCACCGCAGATCAACACAGAGCCCATGGTACATCATACAGACAATGCCCCGTGTCCTCATACGTCATGTTAGCAAGTCCCTCTCTAACAGCAGAGATATCAGGTTAAACATAATCTGTCACCGCTGACTACTGACACAATTGTATATCAAATGAAATGCTGTAGTTTTGTACTGTGCTCATTTCATGATCATACGCAATGTATATATTCTGTGCAATAATGAAATGCCAATAAAAACGAATTTACAAAAAAAAACAACTTGTGCCCTAAGGTAATTATGGCTTGTGTCCTCGCCATGCACTGATAATTATCCACCATATTATATCATTCATAATATGGTCTATGACATCATTGATAACATGACTGCAACATCTTAAATGACAGAATTTGTGACAAGACTGCATGGAGGGGTGCAATTTATATTTACATTAGGATCCGAGTTAAAGTTACTTGACATAACTATAACCAGTGAATTCCAGTGCTTTTGTATGTTTAAAACATTATGTTGTCAATGAAATTTTCATCTAACTGTGAGGATACTTAAACCTTTGCTTTTACAGTGATATATTTATACATATACATATATCTATCCACCTATCCATCTATCCACCTATCTATCTATCTATCTATCTATCTATCTATCTATCTATCTATCTTTCTATCTATCTATCTATCTATCTATCTCTCGCACTCTCTCTCTCTCTCTCTCTATACATATATATATATCATTACACAATTTGGATCCTGCAGCGCGCTCAACAATGGGTGCAAGCGCAATGGGCTGAATCCAAGCACTGGACTTAATTTTTGATACAAAAATGCGCTGCACTCTGAGAACTCCGGTTATTCAGAATGTATTACTATATCAATTCCACCAATGCGTTTTGGCCCTCCTAGGCCTTAATCACGGTAGGTGAGTCTTTCTTTCAGCACAATTTATACAATTCACATTAGCCTACAATGCGGCACTGTGGGAAATGTAGTGCCCTTTTCATAATTCCTATATTACACTATTTACATGTTACTTTAGACTGTTTTATGGTATATTTTACTACAGAGTTATAGAAAATATTTGCCAACATTACAAGTGTAACAGTCAATTACTCATTGTTACTCTCAGTGAGTATATTTTGTATGTGAGTCTTTCTTTCATGTCCATTAGTATGTTTTGCTATTATTTCTCTGGCAGCTGCCATGAGGTTATTTCATAATACTCCTTGACTCCATTTGTACGGTTTTGTTCCCTCTTTGTTGGGATTAGTGCCCAAATTGTCCATTATAACTCCGACAGGTAGTTCTCTTGTTCCTTTCTTTTATGTAGATCAGTTCAGTTCTTATTTTCAGCATTTTGATTTTCCTTATCGACATTTCTTATTATTCTAAATGTACATACAATTCTTCGTCGATGATGATCCCCAACGGGGTCTTTGTTCCTAATCTGATTATATATCTTGACTCCATCTGACGAAGTTTGCGAATTCTGTCCCCACCTCACTCGTTATTCAATATTGTGTGGATACCGAAAAAGCTCATTGATTTCCAATCACCATTTTGGCATGCCATCATGTGTTTTGCTGTTGCATATGTTGTGTCTTTATTCTTTAAGCTCTTACATGTTCAAGTATCCTCTTTTTTAACATGCAGATTGTGCTTCCAACATATTGCATACCACATTTGCACTTGATGACATATATAACGAATTTGGTGGTACAAGTGATTTTTTGATTAATTTCTATTGTTTTTCCTTCAAAGTCCTGTACATTCTTCCGATTTTCTACAATTTTACAAGCTTTGCAGGTGTTATATTTCACAAAGCCTCGCTGTTGTTCTTGGAGCCAGTTAGTTGGTATCTCTTCCTGGAAATGGCTTTTCACAACCAAATCTTTTATTGATTTTGTTCTCCTGTATGTTACTGATGGTCTTGAACCTAGAAGAGAGCCAATGTCTGGGTCATTTGCAATTAGGTGGCAGCATTTCTGAATCTTTTTAATGATAATCCCACTCTCTTTGCTGTAAGTGATGATACATCTAGGTGCTTCTTGTTCGTTAGAAATTCCTTCAAATTTTTTTTTTTTTTGTAATCAAGGTTTCAGTTTGTAATTTTTTTCTAATCTTTTGTCTTCTTCTCCGCAGTGTTGTTTCTTTATAGCCTCTAGATCTCAGACTTGACGTTGTTTCTATAATTTTCTTTTCCACATCATCTTCCTTGGAGCAGTTCCTTTTCATCCTCACAAATTCTACATATGGCATACTTTCCAAAAGTGATCTCGGATGGAAATTCGGCCCATGCAGAATGCTATTTGTTAATGTCTCTTTATGGAATAATGTAGAGTGAATTTGGTCCCCTTCAATGTATATCCAGGTATCTAAAAATAAAATTCCTTTAGCGCTTACTGTGCTGGTAAATGTTAACCCTACATCATTCTCATTCAATTTCTGAAAATATTCTGGGAATTCAATCTCAGTTCCGTTCCAGATTATAAATAGGTCGTCAATATATCTGACCCATACAATTATCTTCTCAATTCTGCATGGTTTCGCAGATCCCAGGCTATTTATTTCTCCCACCACCCCATTGTGATATTGGCATATTTGGGCGAAAAAGAAATGCCCATGGCAGTCCCACAGTCTTGTTTGTATAATTCATGATTGAAAATGAAGATGTTGTTAGTCAAGCATAATTCTATCATAGATGGTAGCATTCTAGTATGTTCCATTTGAGTTATGCTCCTTTGATGTAGAAAATATTTGCAAGCTCTTAAGCCCACTCCATGTTCAATTGACATGTATAAGGAGACCACGTCTATGGTTGCTAGTATATATTCTTTATTCCAGCTGATTCCGGTCAATTTCCTTAGGAAATCTCCTGTATCTGGGATATATGAACTCAGGCTCTGTGCAATGGGAGCTAAGAAGTGGTCTACATATTTTGACATGTTTTTGTAAAGTGAATCGCAGGAGGTAACAAATGGTCGACCTGGTGGACTGACAAGTAATTTATGAATTTTTGGCAGGAAATAAATTGTTGGGATAGTTGGTAGATCCTTTGTTAAGAATTGTAATTCATTGTCATCAATTACATTTCTTTCATGCCAGTTTTTTTAATTTCAAGTTTAAGCTTTCTATCATTTCATTGATCTGATTTTTTTGAAGCTTAGTGTACTTGGTGACATTATTTAATTGTCTGTATGCTTCTTTCTTATAGTTCTTTTTGTCCATAAGGACGATGTTCCCACCCTTATCCGCGGGTTTAATTACTATGGTTTTATTTTCCATCAAGGATTTCAATGCTTTTCTTTCTTTGCATGTCAGATTTTCTTTTTTGGTTTGAGGTTTGATTTTTGACATTTTATCCAATTCTCCTATTATTGCTTCTGCAAATTTTCTTTAGACCTCTGGAGGGATGTTTATCAGTTTCTATTGATAACTCTTGAACGATTTGTTCCTTTGATACTTCTTCATCCCCAAAATTAAACATCAGATCAAACATATTCTTTAGGTCGGGGATTTGGTCAATGGTTAATTTAATATTCTCATGTTCGGTTGTTTCTTTCTCATTTGATTTGTCACCTTTTAGGTTTCTGATTGCATTTGTTTTTGCCAATTTTAGTTTTCTTATGTATTTATACAAATCAATCCTTGTTTGGGTATAATCATAATGATTTTTGGGACAAGAGGAGAGTCCTTTATTTAATATTGTGGTTTCCTCATCTGTCAATTTATGTTGCGATATATATATATGATCAAATTTGATTTCATTTTTTCAAGCTGCGGAGTGGATATTTCCTTCTTCCATCTTGATCTTCTTGTTTTTCTTGATTTTTGAGGCTTCCGAATTTCCTCTGCCTCTGCCTTGCCCTTGATTTACTCCTCTCCCCCTTCCTCTCCCCCTTCCTCTCCCCCTGGTCATTGTTTGATCGATGTGCATTAAACGCATTTCCTCTAAAAAAGTTGTCTAAATGGCTGAATTTGGACCACTTGTCCCCTCTCCTTCACTTATATCTGATTCACTCGTGATGTCTCCAGTAGTCCTATATTTATTAGCTGAATATTTCCTTTTTAATGCATTGAATCTTTTTGCAAATGTCAGCATTCTTCCTTGCATACAGTCCGCTTCATCCCTTTTGAATTTCCTTTGTTTCCGTTCTTGGATTTCAGTTTCATATTTTTCCAGACGTATCTCCATATCCTTGCGCAATTTATTTGCTTCCTCTTTGTTAGTGTGAGCTTTAATTGGCATTTCCACATCCTCAATATTTTTTGTTATTTCATCCAGGTCTATTCTTGCATGTTTTATGAGTATTTTCATCATATTAGTTGAACATTGTATATTGTTTTGACCCCATTCTTCTAGTAAAGCAGTTTTAGTATCAGGAACCTTGTTTCCATAGGAAGAGCGTTTATAGATTTGCCAATAACTTTGGCGCCGGTTGACGAATCTTCACGAAATTTTCAAAATTAATTGTTCACTCAGGTCAGCTCCTGTGTTGAAAGTTTCAGGGTGATTTGTCAAGCGGGGGCCGAGAAAAAAGGGGGGTCCCAAAACATGTTTTCTCCATGTAAATTTCCATAGAAAACTTTAGACACGGCTACAGCCTGAACTTCTGAACGGAATTACACCAAATTTGGCAGAGAGATAGCTCTTGGTCCAGAAAGCACGCTATTTTTAAATGGTGTAAATCCGTTCAGTAGTTTTTGAGATATTCAAAGATTTACAGATATCGATATTTGAGAATTGTGAGATCTGATTGGCTGAGCCCTCCCGAGCACGAGCTTGCCTCTGATTGGCTGCCAACACTTAAAACCAGGAAGTGTTGGCAGCCATCTTGTGATTCGGTACCGAGGGAGAAGGAAAAAGTTGAGAGGAACATTAAAAAAGAAGAAAAGGGGGCAGGGTAAAAACACCCTGACCCCCTAGGCCTGGTCAGGGGGTCCCACAGAGAACTCCAGGGCCAAAAAAAGCATTTTTTAAGAAACATTTTGGCCGGATTTGCGCACCCGGTGCGACTTCGGCCGAAATTTCTTTAAAAAATGAAGCACGGGCTCCCGCGCTTCGTTTTTAAAGCATCTGGGTGGGCCAGGTCCCGGGGGCAATCCCAATTTATGTAGCAGGGGCCCGCGGGGGCCCCCACAGCCCCAGAGACTGTCACCTCCCCGGGGCTTTATTATTTATGTGTGGGGGCACGCAGCCCCCCGCAGCCCCGGGGACCCCCATCTCCCCGGGGCATTGTTAATTATGCTCAGGGGTCCTCGTGGGCCCCCCAAGCCCCGGGGACCACCACCTCCTCGGGGCTTAAATACAATAAAAAAGTGTGGGGGGCTCCTGCCCCTCCCCACACTGCCCTGGGGACCACCACCTCCCCGGAGCAAACTTTATTTAAATATGGGGGTCCGTTGCGGACCCCCGGCCCCAGGGACCACCACCTCCCCGGGGCTTTGCAAATGATGGGAGGGGGCCATGCAGCCCCCCTCCTGGAGCCCTCGATGGCCTTGGGGACTGCCACCCCCCAGGGCCAGCTCCTGCAATGTCCCGGGGTACCACCCTCGGGATATTGCTGTTTGCTATGACAGGGCGGGAGTACGGCTCCCGCCCTGTCATAGCAAACTCTGCTTCGCTTCATGGAAGCGAGAGTAGGAAACCTGCTCTCGCTTCCATGAAGTGAAGCAGAATTGCTTTTGGGCAAGGGGAGCGGCATGTCAGCAGCTCCCCTTGTTCAAAAGCAATGACGGCTCCCGCAGGAGGCAGGAAGCCAGCAGGGGCCGCGGGGGCATTGGGGCTCCCCCCGCGGTCCCCAACGTGAGGGTCGACCTCGGGAGATGGGGTCCCCAGGGACAGAAGTGGCCCAGGAGGGGGGCCACTCGGCCCCCCTCCCATAAAATTTATTTAAAAAAATAAGGCTGACCATTCCCCAGGGGATGGGGTCCCTGGGGCCATAATTGGCCTCAGGAGGGGGGCCATGCGGCCCCCCTCCAAAAAGAAATGACCAGGCTGGCCAGGCCCCAGGGGATTGGGTCCCCGGGGCCATAATTGGCCCAGGGGAGGGGGGCCATGTGGCCCCCTCCCGGTAAAATTAATAATAAAAAAAAAAAAAGGACGGCCTGCCCTGGGGGATGGGGTCCCCGGGGCCATATTTGGCCTGTGGAGGGGGGCCGTGCGGCCCCCCTCCAAACCAGATAATAAAAATAAGAAGGCTGGCCAGGCCCCGGGGGATGCAGTCCCCGGGGCCATAATTGGCCTCTGGAGGGGGGCACGCGGCCCCCCTCCAAACAAAATAATCAAAAAAGAAGGCTGGTGAGGCCCCAGGGGATGGGGTCCCCGGGGCCATAATTGGCACAGGGAAGAGGGGCCACGCGGCCCCCCTCCCATAAATTAAAAAAAAGAAACCGGCAACTCGTCAGAGGGCCCGCCCCCTCCCTGCATGACTCTGCAAACGCGCCTCCAGGTGTGCCCTGCATTGGGGGGTTAATTCCCAGTTGCTAGTGAGGGTCCCTGGGGGTCAACTGGGCCACCAGGAACCTCCAGTAAGCCCCACACAGTGGGATTTCTGAGAGGTGGTATGAGGTCACGCCCCCTTTTTACACCACTCTGCAAACGTGCCTCGTGGCGCACTGCTGGTGGGGTGATGAAGTCCCCTTGTGTCCTGAGGACCTCAGGACTGAAGTGGACTTTATCCCCCGGGGCGGGCCTTCCATTAAAAAAAATTTAAATTAAAAGGGAGGGGGCCGAGTGGCCCCCCTCCCGGGCCACTTCTGGCCCTCACGTTGAAGCCCCAATGCCCCCGCGGTCCCTGCCGGCTCCCTGCCTCCTGTTGGAGCCAGCATTATTTTTGGACAAGGGGAGCCGCTGACATTCAGCTCCCCTTGTACAAAAGCAATCTGCTTTGCTTCGTGGAATTGAGAGCAGGTTTCCTGCTCTCGCTTCCACGAAGCAAAGCAGTGTTTGCAATGACAGGGCGGGAGCCGTGCTCCACCAGGCCACCAGGTACCTCCAGTAAGCCCCACACAGCTGGTTTGCTGAGAGTGGTCCGAGGCCAAGCCTCCTTTTTACACCACTCTGCGAACGCGCCTCCTGGCGCACTGCTGCCCGCTGGATGAAGTCCACTTTAGTCCTGAGGTCCTCAGGACACAAGAGGACCTCTTCGCCCCACCAGCAATGCACCAAGAAGTGCGTTTGCAGAATGGTGTAAAAAGGGGTGTGGCCTCGGACCACCCCTCAGCAATCCCACTGTGTGGGGCTTACTGGAGGTTCCTGGTGGCCTAGTTGGGCCCCAGGGACCCTCACAAGCAATTAATCCCCCAATGCAGAGCGTGCCTGGAGGCGCGTTTACAGAGTCATGCAGGGAGGGGACGGTGCCTCCAGCGAGTTGCCGGTTTCTTTTTCTTCAAATTTTTTTAGGGGAGAGGGGCCGCTTGGCCCCCCTTCCCTGGGTCAATTATGGCCTCGGGGACCCCATCCCCCGGGGGCCTGGCCAGCCTTCTTTTTTTTATTATTTTGTTTGGAGGGGGGCCTCATGGCTAGTTGGCCCCCAGGGATCCTCAGGATTCAAGGGAACTTAATCCCCCAACTTAGAACGTGGCAGGAGGTGCGTTTGCAGAGTGGTACAAGGAGGGGGTGGGGCCTCCAGGGAGATGCTGGCTTTTCTTTTTTTTGTTAGAATGGGGCGGCCCAGGGGACCCCATCCCCCGGGGCATCCCCAGGGCATGGCCTCGTTTATCATTATTTTTTCTTATTATTAATAGGGAAGGCGGGCCGCAAGGCCCCCCTTCCCTGGGCCACTATTGGCCCCGGGGACCCCATCCCCCGAGGCCTGGCCTCCTTTTTTATTTAATCACGGGAGGGGGGCCGTGTGGCCCCCCTTCACTGGGCCACTTCTGGCCCCGGGGACCCTGTCCCCCGGGGCCTGGCCAGCTTGTATTATTAATTTTAGAGGGGGGCCCTGTGACCCCCTCCTCAGGCCAATTATGGCCCCCGGGACCCCATCCCCTGAGGCCAGCATTATTATTTTTTTAATTAAAAAGGGGAGGGGGCCGAGTGGCCCCCCTCCCGGGCCACTTCTGGCCCCGGGGACCCCATCCCCTGGGGACGGCCCTCACATTGGGGACCATGGGGGAGCCCCAATGTCCCCGCGGTCCCTTCTGGCTCCCCGCCTCCTGCGGGAGACGGCATTGCTTTTGGGCAAGGGGACATGCAGCTCCCCTTGCTCAAAAGCAATTCTGCTTTGCATCTTGGAAGCGAGAGCAGGTTTCCTGACCACCACCCGTAATTAAAGTTTGCCCCGGTGAGGTGGTGGTCCCCGGGGCAGTATGGGGAGAAGCAAAATGGTTAGGAGAACACGCACAACTTTTCGTCCATAATTTTAAAAATAATCAGTTTGTAGTGTGCACACGGGGTATCACTCTCTGATCCAAGAGTGTAGCGATCAACGTGGAAACAGCGAGCCCTATATAGGGTCCGTCCCCCTTGCCACTCCTAAATTCCCATCAACTGGGGTTTGTTGGTTATTTAATGTAAAACAAAATAAGATCCAAATTATTCTTCATCCATTAAACGACATTTAATCATTTGTTTTCTTGTCGAGTTCAATTTACATTCTTTGCTTAATATCAGCAATAATGTGTATCAATAACACTGTCGAGCAGGGGATAGTTCTAGAGGAACATAATGGTTCAATGAAAACGGAGGAAACCAAAACATCTTTATAATCCATGATAGTCTGGCATGTGCTGGTGATGTGAACGTCGATTATAGGCTAATATGGTGTTGTGATTACAAATCTTGGATGTGTAGCGTGGTAACATGCTCCAGTCGGGTCCAAAATAGTGAAAAAAAGTGATACAATCGTGCCTACACCTCAATTGGCTATACAGAAATCATATATACCAAACAAACAGAATATCCAAGTGATAGATACTGAAACTGAACGTGTAGTGCCAAGACAACATGCAGTGAAAGTATTTTCAGCCCATATGAAAATGAAAGCCCATTCTCATATGCAACAAATTCATTCCAAACAACTAGTTAGGACCGGTGAAGAAACAAGGTTGATCATCACGGATGATGAGTCTTGTGTTGATATAAACACCATCGTGAATATTAGCTCAAAAAGATTACATCCATCGTGGTAACGAGCATAAAGTCGTCTGCATGGTGCTTAACAAGAAACTATATATCGGGCATGCAACAATTCAAACGAAGCGCATGAATGTTTAATGACGTTACGAATGTGGTCGGCAATTTCAAAAGTGACATGCAATGTCTAAAAGGTTGAGTGCAACAATTCAAACGAAGCGGATGAGTGCTTAATGGAGTTACGAATGTGGTCGGCAATTTCAAAAGCGACATGCAAATGTCTAAATGGTTGAGTCCTATACACGTAAATGAAACAATAAAAAACAATGAACAACGTGGCGACGGCGTATCAAGAATGTAACATGAAAACGCACATAATTCGACTGAAGTTACTTACAAGAGTCTGCTTTAAACCGGGCATTGTCAGAAAATCATAAGCAAGAGGCATGGTGGGCTTATGAGGTTAAAACATTGGAGTAATCTCAATGGAAATAGGACTGTGGAGTTAACTCAGTTGCAAGGAACTCACGTGTGGTGGCCATATTGAAATGGCACTGATTATAAGCGCGTGTAAGGTAATGGGTCCAGGAGGGACTGTAAAATCACGGTGTAGGGAAGGGATACAACGATATAATCGGTGCTGTAAACACTGTAGGGTAACCAGGAAATTAAAAGTTGGAAATCAGGGGAAATGGGTAAAGTGTAAAAAGTGAATAAGGGTGATTATGGGAACATGAGAATCGATGTGCACTAGAAGCCGGGGTAAACATCAATTTAAACAAAGAACAACATAATGTAAGAGCACAAATTTCAATAAACGGGCAGGCAAGTCATTCTAAAGATAGCATATATATATATATATATATATATATATATTCCATCTGCAAACCCACGCCGCTTTCACAGCATGACGAAAAGCCCAACCACTCGGAAAGTAAGCAAAATTAAGTTTTTATTCTTAGCAAGCAGCTAAATTCATGTAGCTTGGCAGCTCAATTCAAATCAGCATTACGCGTTTCAATCCACCAGGATCTTAATCATATGCAGCAACGGACACCAGCTGTTCCTGCTTTAAATATACCACAATAGTAAACAGTGAGGGGGGACACAACATTATTTATGCTTCATTTCCTTGTATCATGAGCACATTAGCTTCAAACTTATCGGTTTTTTAAATCAGGACATTTGCTTTCAACAGTACTCTTACACCATTATTGCACCATCTGGTTATTTTTAAATAATGTTCGAGTTTGTCCAGTCCTGATCAGAGTAACTTCCGTGATTGGACTACAACGTCCATCATGCTTCACAAAAAGTTTCAAAAGCAATCTTGTGTTTTCCCCAAATTGTGTCATCTTATAGTAAGAATATTTCAGCAAGGTGTTTTTCGTGCTTCAATTATTTTTGTTATCTGAGCTGCCTACTTACATTTATTTTTTCTTCTTTTCCGATGTGCAGAGGTTATTGAACCTCCACAAACCCTGACTGCACCATAGTATTGAAGAAATCTTCGGCCAGCAGGCCTCCCTCAGAGTCAGTGACTCTAGGTAGGTAGTCAGTAGTGGTCCGTGGTAGGAGTGCCAGCCGGGCGGTGACGTGGGGTGGGGGAGGGGCAGGGTGGGGGGTAGTAAACCATGGATTATGGCTGAATACAGGTAAGTAAACATTTAAATAAATAAAACGAATTTCGTTGTGTGCGCTGCATCGCCAAATGCGATGCAGTGCGCGCAACGAAATTTGTTTTATTTATTTAAATGTTTACTTACCTGTATTCGGCCATAATCCGTGGTTTACTACCCCCCACCCTGACCCTCCCCCGCGTCACCACCCGACCGGCACTCCTAACACGGACCGCTACTGTAGGTAGTTATAGTTAGGACCTTGTTTCTATTCAAAAAGCATTTTTTCTTTTGCCAATATCTTTGGTGTCGTTTGACGAATCTTCGCAAGATTTTCAAAACTAATGCCCTACTCAGGTCAGCTCCTGTCTTAAAAGTTTTGGGGTAATTTGTCAAGCGGGGGCCAAGAAAAAAGGGAGGTCCCAAAACGCGTTTTCTCCATGTTAATTTCCATAGGAAACTTTTGTCGCAGCTACAGCCCGAACTGCTAAATGGAATTATTCCAAATTTGGCAGAGAGGTAGCTCTTGGTCCAGAGTGCACTCTTTGCTTTAAATGGTGTAAATTCATTCAGTAGTTCCTGAGAAATTGATATTTAAAAAAATATTAGTATCTGGTGACAGTGGTGGATCAGCGAACTCTCCCAATCACAAGCTGACTTCTGATTGGCTGCCAACACTTTAAACTAGGAAGTGTAGGCAGCCATCTTGTGACTTGGTTGAACCGAGTCACAGGAAAAAAGGTAAAAAAACAAGAAAAGGGCGCCGAGTAGAAACACCCTGATCCCCTAGGCCTTCTCAGGGGTTCCCACACGGACCCCGAGGGCCAAAAAAAAGCATTTTGTTGTTAAATTTGTGGCAGGATTTGCATAGGGTCCGTGGATCCCGCCAAATTTTCTTTTAAAAAATGAGTTATAGTTAGCTCAGCTAACTATAACGGCCGAATTTCTCTGGTTTTGTACAAGTGAAATGTCAGCCTAACTATAACATCCCAGAAACCTGTGGTTTTTTCAATGATTATATATATATTGTGTGTGTGTGTATATATATATATATATATATATATATATATATATATATATCAAAACAATTCTCTTTCGCATAGAGTGCAGCATACATTATGCAAAAAGGAAGAAGAGAATGCTGAGTAGTTCCCAAGTTCAGGTGGACAGCAGCTCTTGTATAGAGCACAATACAACACCAGTAACACTATGAATTTGCTCACCTCAAATTTCTGCTTCTCTATCAAAGTTTTATATACATTTATTTTCACTGAAATAACCAAAGGTTACAGGGATGTTAAAGCTAAGAAACAAAATTTTAAAAACCATAGACATTTACTAAAAACAAACTAAGATTACAAGGACATTATAGTTAGGTTCAGATGTTACACACACAACACCATAGAACTGCAGCAGTTATAGTTATACTTATCTCAAGAAACTATGGCTCGCGCCCTATAGTAACTATAACTTACGGCCCGCCATGCACAGTTTTCTCATATCAAATTTCCAATTTTCTTAAAAATGTTACAATGATATTGTCACTGATGTCATTGAAGATGAACTGACAGATGTGGGATAATTATGGTGAGGGCACGAGTTATAGTTACCTTAAGGCACAAGTTATAGTTTTGTGAGGTACAGGGCAAATGATGAATGCACCCAGCCTTTTAATTTGAAGAGAGGGGTGCACCACAGGTGTATTCTGGTGCTTTTTCTCTTCACCCCATATATTAATGACCTGGAATCAACTTTATTGGATCATGGGCTAGATGTGTCAAGCATGGGCGGTCGCCCTCTGACTGTTCTTTTAAACCCTGACGACTCCATTTTAATTGCCTGCACAGCTAAGGCCTAAAGCACCTTTTAGATCTATTTGTTACTTTCATGGATGGCCTTGACTTAATCACCAACTATTCTAAGTCTCATGTAATGGTGGCTGGTCCCAGAAACACCAGTTCTAAAGGTTTGGTGATAAAGGGTCACCTTATTTGCAGAGTTGAACATTTCTCCTATCAAGGGATCTACTGGATTTTCATTTCACTTGGCAACCCTTGCTTCAAAAAAATGGTTTGAGCGTCAAAAGAGACATTAAGGGCATTAGTGTCTTCTCAAGGTGTTCAGGCCACACACATATAGAGGCTATGCTTAAAATAAGTTAATTTCTGCAGTTTGCTTCGGGTGCAATATTTTGGGTTTGTGTCAGCTGCCCAATTACAGGTTACAGATAATTATTATTTGCTGAAAGGCCTCCTAAAAGTTCCCCAGGTTACCCCTAGTAACATTGTCTATGAGGAACTGAATCTTAACAGATCTATTGCATGAGATTGTTTGAACCTGGATCATATGTCCCGTATTCCATTGTGCTCATAAATTACATTAAGCAACCTCTTACTTTATTGGACCACCCAAAAAAATTAAAGAACCTGTGAGCATTGTGAAGGGGGATAGTCCCTGGAAAAAGAATGTCTTTCTCTCCAGGGTGGCTGCAGAGCGAGAGACCTCTGCCCTGTGCAAGCGCTTGATGCGACAATTATCATTGTAAAATCAGTGCCTGGGATGGAATTGTATTTAAATTTGGAGATGTCTAACTGCCATTGCAGTCTGCTAGTCTATTTTAGGTTACATTTGTTTTAGCATCTGTTGTTGCCCAAAGGGCTTGGTCAAAAGTTTCTGAATTACAGGGATGTTCCTGTGATAATATTTCCACCCAATACTTTTCATATTGTGATGACCTGCCCAAGAATTAACAGCTCACGTCATCAGTATATCCGCCCACTAATCCTCCCCCTGAATTTTAGTCAAGTGAGACCAGTATTTCTGTTTCTTTATCTGTGACAGTCTCCTACTGTATGTTTTGTTATGTCGTGCTTCTTATCTGAAATACTGCACTGGTGATAAGCACTTTTTTGTCCAATTGAGTGCAATTATAAGCCCTGCTTTTAATTTGGATTTCGTATGACAAATGTATGATATTTTTTTAGGGCATGTTTAAGAGTACTTTACTTTTTTATCTCTGTGGCAATTAACCTGCTCTTTGTTATCTACAGTGGCTTTTATCTAGAGTTTTCACTCATTTTTATGACTGTTATTTTTTATTGTGTATACTTTTGTGATTTTAGAAAAAATTGAATACAGTTATTACTACTATTACATTATATATAACTCTCATTCAAATTTCAGAAATCAAAACAGACATGTCTTGTGTAAAAAATGGATTGTTATTTGAGGTGAATGTGAGTACACCACAAGCATTAAGTACCACAAACAGATATTCACCATTCAATCCGAGCTCAATTTCGGGTAGCTATGGCACTGAGTTGTCGGGCTTAAGTTCAAAGTCAATGTGGGTTGGTTGATAAGATAGGGGTCTGCAACAAAAAAATGACCTAAACGCAACCAGGTTTGTCCCTCCTGCATTTTCCAACAGTTCCTGCTTGATGTACTGCTAACAATATCAATATGCCCCTCTTCTGGGAGTGTTTTAAAGGTTCTAAACTGAAATGTACTTAGAAAGAAATACAGGGATTTGAAATACTGTATATCTTGCATTGGACTATGCAGGATTTTTCTTTTTTAGATTTTGTCAGTTCTAAATATATGAAGATTGTAATTGTGGTTTTCTGCCGACAAAATGGATGTACTATATTTTAGAAATGATTAATAACTTGCCATATTATTATATTAGCATCCTTCATTGGGTTGCTACACTATTTTACACATTTACTCTAAAACCGTCCTTTTCTGAAAAAAAATCAGTTATTAATCTGTCTCAACTGATTATCAAATAGAAATGGATGTATGTTCAAATATACAAAATGGTTTTATTTTAAGAGTCTGTTCTTCGTACAACTAAGATGCAATAGGTTATTTAATGAGATTCCAATTTCACAATTACATCTTTATAACAGAAGGTGCAGCTAATGTTTATAGTATAAGCTCAAAAGTGTAATGCAATATTAAATAATCAGAACATAAGATATATTTTGACATGTGGCTAGTGTGTTGTTTGCCAAAAATGCTCCGCTTTCTTGGTTATTGTAGCACCATCAGCCAGAGTAGTGGAACATTCAGACCAACCCAGGTACTGATAACATGGACTGTGAAGCCTTCAGTGTACGCAGCTCCTCTGCTGGTGTGAAATGGCAGGAGTTGCAGGCAGGCCCATCAGGTTTATGTGCCAAGGGCACAAGGGCAAATGCCACTCAGCCAACATAGTCCAGGCACCATTAACCATATCTAGTGACCGTGTGGGAAACAGCATTTACAACGCTGTCAGAACAACGCAGTGCCTTTTCAACACGGTCAGTACAACAACCGCGTTGTTACCACGCATTCCATTACAACGCAAGTCATTACAACGACTTGCTTTAGGGACCTTTAGGTGTTGGATTTTAAATCCAACACCTTCCCTACTGTTACACACACTGGAGTTGGATTAGTAAAATATACTATTCCAAACTCCAGCACTTCCCTAAAGCAAGTCGTTGTAATGACTTGCATTGTGATGGAACACATGGTAACAATGCGGTTGTTGTACTGACTGCGATGTAAAGGCATGCATTGTAAATGCATGCGTAAAAACGTCATACAACCGACCGTATAGCACTCTGTAACCCCAGCTCCACTATCAACACCTCCATATCATGGCTCCTGTATCAACTCCAGCCACTACAACAGCAGTGCCCAGACAGTTGAGCACACAGGGTAATGTTGCAGGGTTGTACATAGATGGGGTGGCAGTTTTCTCTATTGTGCTACACTTGCTCATGGTCATGGAGTGGCACCAAAGCAAAAGGAGTTCTATCTATGACACCAACAAAATCTGAATGCCTCCCAAACCATGAAATTCTGCCTTGATATTATTCAGTATGTAGTAAATGTAGTCATTTTGTGCCTAAGCAGCACTGATATAATTTACTGGAGAACACACAAAATGTTGGTGGTGACATCCTATAAACATCAGCAATGGTGTATTGGAAAGAGCTGGCAGCACAAAAATGCAGCACTGCCATGATCTTCACAATAGGCATGAAGGTTGTTGAGCTTTGGATTTCTGCAAAAGGTCAACACAAAATTGTTGTGGTAAATCCAAAATGGTTTGTCTGTTCAGTCTGTAATATTTATAATGTCTCTTTCCTGCATGGTAGCCAGATCTGTAGATTTTCGGAATGCTCTTGGCTGATGTTGCCTTTGTCTTGCAGTTGCTCTCATTGAAAGATTTTGTTTCATATGTCTTAAAAGTTAAACAAAATATGTCACACTACAGAATTATGGGACAAATTATAGGAATAGCAATTATCTAATTGCGATTTTTGCGAATCGTAATTAGGATATTGTTATTCCTAACTTGAGTTTAATTTAGCAATTCCCAATGGGTTCACAAATAGACCTACTTTATGAATATTCATGAGGTAGGTCACCGTTTGCAACCTATTAGGAATTGAAGCCATCACAGGGATGGTGGTCTGCTGAGGTCAGCAGACCTCGTCTGTGATTGCTTTTTAATAATGCAACTTTTTTTTTTAAAGGCAGCCTGTTTACCCAAAGAAATGCAACAAAAAAAATGCAGCCTGTTTTCCTTAATGGGAAATGGGATGTGTTTCACGCAAAAAATGAAATGTTTAAGTAATTTTTTTTAAGAGTAGACAGTGATCCCTGTGACTACTGCCTTCTGTTAAAAAATATTTGTTGACCCCTTCCCATTTGCAAATGGACACCAGCATCCTTGAGATGTCGGTAAAAAATGAATGTTTTGCAACTCTAATTCAGCCTCAAAACATTCATATTTACCACTGACCTAGCACAATTTAAATAACTAATATCAGGTAGTAATTTTTACTGTTTATGATAATTTACTGTTTTATTGTCATCAAAAGTACAAAACATTATTTAATTTATTTTTTCAAATCTCCTTCAATGGAGGTTTAAAATGTACCATGGGTATGTTTTTATACCAAATGTACATCGCAGAATACTGCACATTGTTGACGAAAGACGTGATGGTTTGAATAATTTTCCATCTTCATCAAAAATACATTGGGCCACCTTAGGCATAACAGTGGAAAAAGTGATTTTACAGCTAAATTTGAGGTTTGCAGGGGATTCTGGGTAGGAAAACATTGGGGGGATCCACGCAAGCCATACCTCACTGGACACCTGAGGTTGTCTAGTTTTCAGTAATGTGTGGGTTTGGTAGGTTTCCCTAGATGGTCGCTGAGCACAGGGCCAAAAACCCAGGTGACCCCCCCTAGCAAAACCAGTTTGTTTTATGATAGGTAAATTTGAAGTCTCCATAGTACAAAGTTTGAGGTTTGCAAGAGATTCTGGGTAGCAGAATCTGGTGAGAGGCACACAAGTCACCCCATTCTGGATTCCCCTTGGTGTCTAGTTTTAAAAAATGTACAGGTTTGCTAGGTTTCCCTAGGTGCCAGCTACTCTAGGGCCCAAAATCTACAGCTAGGCACATTGCAAAAAAAAAGTCAGTGCCTAGTGGCCTTCTGCCAGCTGGGGGGGGCAGATTGGGGGCAATTGCCCCAATGTGCCCCCTAGGGGGGCAGAAAGACTGTGACTTATTTTTTGGGTGGTGGGGTCATTTGTGTGCCCATTCTGGCCAGCCCCTACCCCTACATACAAAAAAGTCAGCATAATCCCTGGTGCCTAGTTGGCCCTCTGCCCCCCGTGGGGGCAGATCAGGGGATATTGCCCCCAACTGCCTCCTGGGGAGGCAGAAAGTCTGCAGCATTTTTTGAGGGGGCTGGGGGCAGCCCCCAATCTGAACTCTGGAAAAACAAAATCCCTGCTGCCTAGTGTACTTTCTGCCCCCCCCCAGGGGGGGCAGATAAGGGGTTATTGCCCCATCTGCCTCCTGGGGGGGCCAAAAGACTGTGGCTTTTTTTTTGGGGGGTGGGGGTATTGACAAGCCCGTTCTGGTCAGCCCCCATCCCAAACTTTGAAAAAAAAAAATCCTGGTGCCTAGTTGGCTTTCTGCCCCCCCCCCGGGGGTGCAGATCACGGGCTATTGCATCATCCGTCTCCTTGGGGGCAGAAAGACTGTGGCATTTTTTTGGGGTGGGGTTAGGGGCATTGACATGTCGGTTCTGGGCAGCCCCCATCCCGAACTTTGAAAAAAAAAATCACTGGTGCCTAGTGGGCTTTCTGCCTCCGAGGGGCACATCAGGGGTTATTGCCCCATCTGCCTCCTGGGGGGGCAGAAAGTCTTTTGCCTTATTTGGGGGGGCAGGGTGGGGGTATTGGCATGCCAATCCTGGGCAGCCCCCACCCCGAGCCTATATGTCTAGGTTGCTTTCAGCCCTCCCAGGGGGGCAGATTGGGGGCCACTGTCCCTATCTGCCCCACAAGGGGGGCAGAAAGACTGGTTGTGTGAGAATTAAATGGGAGGTGCTAAGCCCTTGCCCAAGGGGCCGCTCCCCCCTCTGTGGTGGCTAGTGGGTGGATCCCTGCTTGGGGATCACCCTCCTGGGGTGATCCCCAAGCAGGGCTCCACTAGTAGAGGGTACCATTGGAAAGGAGAGATTCTCCCCTTTCCAACGATACCCCTCCCATGTGTTTCGGTGCTCGGAGGCTGAGATAGCCCCACGAGCACCGAAACTATGTAACTGAAAATGAGTTTTGTTTTCGTTGTAATGACGACAGCGCGCCATGCGTGCGATCGTCATTCCAAGGAAAACTAAAACTATGCCTTGGGAGGATGGGAAAACTCTTCCCCACATCCCAAGGCAAAAGAAAATGGGAAATCCATCTGCTGTTTACAGCAGAGGGATTTTTTGCAAGTGTGCTCATGACGGAATGGTTCCGTCATGAGCACACTTGCACTTGTGCTCATGACGGAACCGTTCCGTCAAGAGCACAGAAGGGGTTAAAATGACAAGTGTCGGACCTATCCGTCATGGAAGACGGCCTTACTCCGTCTAAAAGGACAACACTCTGTCCCTGCTGTATTAACCCACTGGTGTTTATTGTCTGATTGATAGTCAAATATGTACTGTCATGTTGTCGTACATTGATGTATGGGTACATCCCTGCAGTGCACTTGCCTCCTAACCTTTGCCATGTGAACATCTCATCAACTGTTGCTGCTCAACTAACTCTGCTTTCTACCATGGCTGAGTCTTTAGGTGACAGGACCCCAAACTTTACAGAGGAAGAACTTCAAATATTGGTGAAGGAGGCCCAGGGCAACTTCAGACAGCTGTATTGGTCAGCAGAGAAGCAGGTAAGCAAGGCAGGTGTCCAGGCCTCATTATTGTTTAACCCAAAAGTGTTTTTTTAAAACCTTTAGTTAAAAGGTAACTTGCACACTCTTGATATAAAATATATGCTATAATTCTTTTTTCAAAATAATGTTGCATATTTGCCCAAACAACTATCTTGTATTTTTCATGTTTCAATGGTCAAAGTTAAAAAAACAATTGTACTTTATTTGAAATGCTTTGCATTTTTGAATCTAGGTAAAAATGAAACTGTCACATAAGAGTCCATATGAAATTAAAAATGTAATCATGGGCCAATGTGACAATGAGCAGTGAGCAGTGATTAGCAGCAGAAAGGTGGACATTTCAAAATGGACATTTTCCACAACAAATTGTTAAAAAGAACAATACAAATCCATGAACTTAAAGAACTTTTTTTTCTAAGTCTGATATTTGAGCCTGACAAGCATTAGCATTTTTACAAAGGGGATAAAATAAAAAAACTACCAAAGTTTCATTTGCTTTAAAAGCATGCTAATATCAAGTCCATATGCTTGTCACATACGTGAGGGGGCTGCTGCAATATTAAATAATTTCTGAACCATAGTTTTGGAAATTGCCCTTTCTGCAGGGTCACCTCCAAACGTTTTGCCTTCCTCATCCCCTTTTTGCTGAGTTCATTTTTGTTGGCTTTAGGATTCTGGGCACTTTACCAGTCGCGGCAGGTACAGGTATGTGAAGTGGGGCGGTGGAGAGGGGCGGAGGGGAAGTCGACAGACGACGGAATAGCTTTTATTTATTTAGTTTAGTTATAAGTTCCTAGTAGAGTGAACTATATGCACAGCCGGACTGGAAATTGAAACCAGCCCTGACAATCAGCTCGACCAGCCCCCAAGGGAGGGGGCTGGGGGGTGCGAGTGGGAAGCACCACTCCTGATGCTGCTTTTGTTACAGGCGACCGATATTGCAGCACTGCTGCCAAACCGTTGACCCATAACAAAACCGGCCCTCGGGGGTCCTAAACCCACCCCCACCCTTCCTGCCCACTTGGGAAAGGCCTGGTGCCCGCTATGGCCAGTCCGGCCCTGAATATATGTGCCCAGGCCCTGTAAATTAAATGCTACTACTGGGCCTGCAGCCCTGATTGTGCCACCCACTCATTAGCCCTATAAACATGTCCCAGGCCTGCTGCTGCAGAGCCTGAGTGTGCAGTGTCAAACTGTAATTTCGACTTGGTAAGTTAACCTGCTGGCAAGGCCCTAACCTTCCCTTTCATTATCTATACATCACCTCTAAGGTAGGCCCTGGGCAGCCCTGTGGGCAGGGTGCAGTGTATTAAAAAGGTAGGACATGTACTTTTGAGTTTTACATGTTCTGGTAGTGAAAGACTGCTAAATTCGTTTTTCACTACTGAAAGGCCTATCTCGCCCATAGTTTAACATTGGGATTGCCTTAAAACATCTTTTAAATGTCATCTCCAATTGGGAAAAGATAGAGATTTGGGGTTTGGTGACTCTGAGCTCACATGTAAAAACAAAACATGTGGTGAAGTTGGATTTTAAATTATGAGTCTGAAAAGGCCAACTTTAGGAAGTTGGGATTTTCTTACTTTAAACGTTCTGTGCTTCCGCCTGTCTCTGAATACACATCTGGGTTGGATTACAGATGGACTTTTCCTCTAGACAGTCACACACAAAGGGAGCTGGGGTGTGCCATTTTCAACCTGATGGCCCATCACCAGGCTGATGACCCTTCCTGAGATAGATTGAGAGGGAGGAGCTCACACTTGCACCTGAATAGGGCTGTGCCTATCCCCACACAAGGAGCTGCATGCCCCCCTGTAGTGAGTCTGGAGTCAGGGCAGGAAAGGCAGGGACCTTGTGATTTTCATAGACCTCTTTGAAGTCTCCCACCTTCAAAGCACATTTGGGTATAGGTAATGACCCCTGACACCACAAAATCTGAATTTTGCTGGAGCAAATGGCATTGTGACTGGAAGAAGAGCTGCTGTGCTGTGGGAAGGACTGCCATTTTGCTACCTACTCTGCTGTGTTGGCCTACTGCCTGCTGTATCTTGCCTGGGAGTGAGAGGGACTGGGCGTGCCCTCTACATCCTTGAACCCAAGTTTCTCCAAGGGCTTGCTGTTTTGACTCCTGTTCTCTGACGTCTCAGGGTCACAAAAGACTTCTTGCAACTCAGCTGGTGCTGCTGTGAGTCCTACCCTTGCCTCAGGCACCCTCTTCAGTCCTGGGCCTCAGAAGTGGGTTCTGCAGCTGTTTCTACAGATTATGAAGCATTGTCAGCACTGTGCTGATCGGAACTGATGCAGTGCCCTCTGATGCCGACAAAGTACCGATCTGAGGACATCCCTGCGTGACTCAACAACAATGCATTGACCTGACTGTGAGGTTCGACAATGATGCAGCACTGATTTGAAGTCCCGACTGTGAGGCTTGACTACGATGCATTGACCCGACCGCGTGAATTGGAACCTACGCATCGAGTCTCCAACATCAACTCTTGCTCTATACAAGGTGCTTTTCAGTGGGCCCTGCATGGGTCCTGTTGCCGGCCTGCCCTCCATTGTGGTCAACCTGAACTATGGATTTGCCCAGGTCTAGTGCAAACTTAAGTAACGTCTTAGCTCTATTGACTTCTAAGCACTGTTTTGTATTTAATCTTTAGACATTCATATCTCGACTTCTACTGATTTGATTTTTGTTGTTTTTGTCTTGTTTTACTCTGAAACATATTTTCAATTTTTCTAACCCGGTGTGGAGTTTTTTTGTTGTGTTATCACTGTGTTACTGTAATGTAAGTGTTACACACACATACGTTACACATTGCCTTTTAAGTTAAGCCTGACTGCTCTGTGCCAAGCTACCAGAGGGTAAGCACAGGTTAATTTAGGTTGTGTATCTGACTAGCGTTGTGGCTTCTACTTGGACAGGATGTATACTCCGCCAACCAGAAACCTCAATATCTAACACAATGCATCACAGAACTTGAAAATTATTAGCAAATTTAAAATATTGAAATAAAATGACAAATGCAAAAATGTGATTTGATTTTTACTGCCAAGCAGACTGAATAGTCTGCAGACAGTTGAAGAAATAATTGTAAAGTGCACAATGTTCAGCTACCCTGTCGACCTTTGAGGTACTTTACTGAGTTTTGAAGGCTGTTCCAGCTCTTTGTTATGTCGAGACCAAGCCATTTTCAGTCCAAACCCACCTACCTTTAAAAATAAGGATGAAAACACACAATGACGGAAAAGGGCTACAAAGTACACTAAGGAAAGCATCAAGTGAGTGCATTCTGGAGTTCATGCATGCCACTCGGGGTAAGTGGACTGACGTCCCCGTCAAATAACTCCACACCCCCAGGAGAGTGTGCCCCACAGTTTGAAGACCACTGAGCAAAATCATGTGCAAATCTGAGTTCTACTGCTACCATTACAAGTGGAAAATTATGTAGTTATAACCATCAGGGGCAATATCATTTTAGCGATAATTTAAGGCAAAGGGTGAGATTACAAAACAATTTTAACTTGCTCTATTACCTGTACTTGGTGGTAACACCTTTTAACACATTTATGAGCATTTGTTGTGCTACATTTTTATTGCGGAGGTGATGTGTTGGCAGTGTTTTCTTTCAAGTGTTTTTGTGTTGTATTATTGCATTGTGTTTTTGTTGTGATGTTTCAATTTGTGTTGTGCCCTCCTATGATTTAGTTGTACTGGTATTCTGCTTTCTGTATGTTATTGCGTTATGTTTTGCTGTTTACTTTAGAGATGTGGCAAATGATGCAGAAATTAAGCAGATCCTTCTAGAGTTCCAATGACAAGCAACCATTTGCCATTGTCTAAAGTAGTAAACTAGGAAATTACTAAAGGGAATGCAAGGAGAGTCAAGATCACAAAGCACAGTCCTCACAATTTCAATAAAATACTAGAAATGCTAGTTGTTAATAGTCAATGTACGGGTGCAGGAGAATCTTTTTCCTCTGCTATCCAAACTAACACCAATGAATTCCTACAAACCTATCCCATGGCACCAACTTCTAAGGGTTCCTTTCAATTTTACAGAGTGTTGTAGTCCACACCACTGCCTCCTCTGACAGAGATGTGAGGAGGGGCCCTATGATGAAGCATACCACTTTAGCTGGGTGAGTGCTTTCATCCTTTAAATGGAAAATCCTGGGTGTAGGCATTGGCATCCTGTACCCTTACATTGACAATGGACCACTAGCATGCCTTGTATTTTGTTAAAGTGGTAAACTATCAATGTTCCATGTGTTCAACTATTTAACTCACCAGTCAGCCCAAAACTGTGAAATAGACATGTATTTGCGCTTTTGGTGCTTATTTTATGAGAAAATGCCCAAGTTACAAGCAGGAGTCTTAAAGAATAGCTTGTCTTCAAAATAAATTGCAGCTCTTCTTTCATAATTTGATAAAACTATTTTACTTTTAGTTTAGTGCATAAACAAGAAGCATACAATTTTTATGTTTTGCGAAACAGCAGATTTTATAGCCAAATAAGGATGCTGCATAATTTTCCCACATATGCTACTTTGGAACACTTTTACTGTAAGCCTGGTTATTGCTGCAGCCTCTGCCACCCCTACGTCAGTTGCGGCTCCTGGAGGGAGTTCCGCCGGGCGGTGACGTGGGGCGGAGGAGGGGCAGGGTGGTGGGTAGTAAAAACCGGAATCCGGCCGAACCGAGGTAAGTTAGCAAATAAATAAATAAAATGAATTTCGTAGTTCGCACTGCATCGCACTTGGCAATGCAGCGCGTGCAACGAAATTCGTTTTATTTAATTATTTGCTAACTTACCTCGGTTCGGCCGGATTTCGGTTTTTACTACCCCCCACCCTGCCCCTACCCCGCCCCACGTCACCGCCCGGCGGAACTCCCTCTAGGGGCCGCTACTGCCCTACGTGTATTCAAGTTAGATTCATCTTGTGATTGTTGCTAGCTAGAACAACAAACAATCCCTTTCTAGACTGTAAACAAAACTGTCCATTACCCTGAAGGCATACCACATTGTAGAGATGACACGCATGTCAAACTGTATACTTGGCAATGTAATGTTGATTGGTGAGTTGAACTTCCTTCAATTTTTCGTTGTTGGATGGTGCGTCTTTCTTTAGCTTTAGTAATATTTTAGTTTTGTCAGACCACAAAACTCTTTGGTAGTCTTAAGCACTGTAATAATTAAAGAAACGTTCCTTGACTTGAACAAATAGATGTGATCTCAAGCGCCAGCAATGCTTACTTGGGCTTCAAATACTGTATGTTTGGGTGTGTGTCATATTGAACTAAATGTTATGCAAAATGTAATAACATGAACCTTGACAGTTTTGAACCCCAACTTTCATTGAATACCAAGTCACTTGGATTTACCTTGGACACCAACTACACCCTCAAGGAGCATATTACCAAAAACAAAAGAGGCAAACTAATACCAATTCTCTTTCCTAAAGAAAGTGTAACTGTTTCTTTCAGAAAGAAACTTCAGAACTTCTGTTCAAGCCCTTGTATTTTCACATCTGGAATGGGTAACACCCTTCTCCATGGCCCTTCAGATTCCACACTGTTACCCCATAAGGGCATCCTACATGCGGCAGCACATCTCGCCCAGAGCCTGAAGAAATATGATCACATTGCCCCTATCCTGATGGTACTCCAATGAGCCTCCTTGCTTGCCTGCACCATCTCGAAAATCATCTACTTCATTTACAAAGCCATGACGACCACCACCGCTGCCTATTTTTCAGACTAGTTTACCACCTATGGTGATTCTCGGCACACACGAAGCCAGGACACCATGAGGACTGGAGACAAAGAAGGTTAAAAAAGAAATAATGAGGCAGCAGGCTTTTTTATCAATGCACCCAGTATCCCCATACCCATCAGGACTGCTTTAGTGATGCTCCCATTTAGGAAAGAGTTGATGGCACACCTCTTTATAGAACAGTAAATCACAATGCATTAAGTGTACAGACCGGCTACCTCTCCTGTTACTGATTGATGTTATGCCTTTCTTTGGCCCTGTATAATGCACCACTGCTTTTTGGTTAGGAACGCACTGTAGAAATACCACATATATAATATATACATAATGCTGTTGCTATTTGATATCAGTGCTTAAGGTCTTTGTGACTTGTATTGGGGCTGCTGCAATCCTGAATAAGAACGTGGATATGCACCTATGTTGAAACCTGCCCCTTTGTCCTTTTTAGGGAAAGTTAGCATAAACACAGCATATAAGAGGGGCTAAGGTTGTACTTAGTAAGCAGATAAAGCACCCAATACCTGAATAAAGATAATATTATTTATTATTTGAAAAGTTTTATAAAGCGTGAACATGACCCGAAAAGGGTATCAGAGCGCTGTACATCAAAAAAAGGATACAATTAGTCACTAAGCAAGTAAACATCCTAAACATTTGTAGTGAACCAACCCCAATACAATAAGAGTGAAAACAAACATGACGAACATGGAGCGAGAACATAAGTTGCATCCCAAAAATGTCACAAACAAATGAGACAGCCATGTTTTCTCTCAGGTATAAAAAGATTAGGTATATTGACTTCACGGCGATTGTTGCAGCTAGTTTTTTAAGAGAAGTCCTTTGACTTGTATTTTGAATGAGGAGGTCAAAGGGTTCGAACGGATATCAGGCGGAAGAGTGTTCCAGATTCTTGGGGTCAGACCCGAGAAGGCACAGTTGTAAGTTACATGCAGAAATATTATGCTTCCGACAGGACGGTGTGTCATTTTTTTGCTTGTTTACAAACTTTTACGGTAGTTGGTCTGAAAAGTTGCTTTGGTAGCAGCTTTTCAGGCATTCACCTGGAAAAGACCCGTGCCTTTTTTCTATTGGTATTTTCCTAAAGAGAAATTCTATGCATAGCACAATTCTTCATTGGGGGAATCCAATGCTGAAGTGCAATTGTTCATTTTTTTCTCATTGTTGAAAACATATTTAATCTGGACATGCCCTTACTTCTACACCCGAGGAAGATTGCAGGGATCAGTTAATCTTTGTACTCTGTAGATCAATTTACTCCTGGCCTTTAAATCTCTGACCATTTCCAAGGTTGGAACGTTGTGGAGAGGAGTTTGTGAATGCTCACCTACTGACAGGTTTGTGGCCTTTAACAGACTTCACGGCAGATCCCTCTACCTACTTGGCATTTGTCTCCACATTTTGCACTACTATAGGGCAATATCATCCAGGAGTGAATAGATTTATGACTACTTGATCAACCTTTGTGAACATCTATCCATTACAATTCAGCCATTTTCAATAGAAAAAGTTAGTTTATAACCACAAACCCCATTGTATATAGGCCATCTTTGTTTTATTATGATTGTCTGGGTTTATAGAAAGTGCCCATGGCCGATTACACAACTTTTTCATGATGTAAGGCTTTTTTTGACTACCATTTATACTAACCAGCAGGGCTAGACTGGGCAATGATGGCACTGTGTACTATGCAGAGGGCTAAAGTCATGGGGGTGAGTTTTTGAATGCCTAATGATTGTCACCCTCCATCTTTGCAGCTCCAGAAGTATTGCTGGAGAAGGCAAGGGCTGTCCAGTACTTCCTAATGCTTATATCTTCTGCTGCATTGTCAGGCTGATCTTGATAGAACTGTTTGATGATGCTAATGGAGGCTTTAGTGCTGCACAATACGACCATAACAGTCACCCCTGGACCCTCTGTGCAACTTGCAATTCATCCCCTTCGGGTTTGAAGGCATCAGTGGTAGTTTTTGAAGCCCCCATGTCACTCTCCAGTATTCAGGCACGTTCCAGTATGCAAAGCAGTAAACAGAGCCACAACAGCATCATCAATAAAACAAGCTGTGGAGTGCAGCGGGACAGTGCAGCCCGAAGAAGCTAATGGCTAAAGTGAGCTGACAGCAAATGGAGGTGATGTTCTGTGTGTGTGTGTGTGTGTGCGTGTGTGCGCATGTGAGTGTGTGTGCGAGTGTGTGTGTAGGTGTGAGAATGTGTGTGTGCGCACGCGTGTGTGTGTTTATGTGTGTGTGTTTGTTTGTGATGATGACATGGGGTTTCCCAGACATCTAAAGCTATTTGTAGTGAGACCTGAAAGGGAGCTCATGAAGATAAAAAATCCTGTGCAAAATAAGCCCTTTGAGTGCAATTACATAATAACACAGCCCTTTCAAATTATTCCAACCACAAATACAGTGCTACCTCAGACAAGAACACAATTTTTTATCACTGATAATTTGGCTGTTGGGGACAGTTTAAGGCATCGAACGCCCTCGAACAAGCAGCCACACTTAGATACAAATTCTGACAGGTGGCATAAACCATACACTGATTTCATGGGTTTACATTGATTTTTCATGATCTACTCACTCAGCATTCTGTAATGAAGCCTATGTTTCATTGCTGGCTCCTAACGCTCATATACTGTGTTCACAGTTTGCTGTAACTTATTTCTGACCACTTTGTAAACGTGAGGCTCAATAGAAAACGAGGCTGCCATCATAATCTAACTAAATCAACTGTTAAAACTAAAAGTGTATGCCGGGTTGACAAACCGATTTGGAGAACAGATTAGATCAAAATTAAATTATGCAAACAGTGATTGTGATAGATCTAGATGTTTGGGTGCATGCTTATTAGAAATGTCCCCTTCCTCTAGCAAAGGAGGAATTAGGGGTAATATGCTTCAGGTGGGTGGTTCCCTATTTCTACAGCAGAAAACCTAGTTATATAAAACAAGATTTAAATAACTGGAGACGATGCGTACAGCAATCCAGTCTTCCCCATTTGCAGTTGCTATGAAGAGGTTGTGACTTATGGACCATTACATATAAGATACTTGGCCTAGATTTACATAGAAGTCATGCAGCGCAGCACAGCAGATAAAGTTGCTGTGCTGCACTGCGTAAATTGAAGAGACTGTAACACCACCATATCTACTAAGATGTGGTGATGTTCTGCTAACCCCTGCGCTGGCACACATTTGGCTGCCATGCACCAACTCAGACACCCTTGCACCATTGTGCAAGGGGGTCTGCTTAGTGATAAGGATAGGTTTTGTGCTGGAAAGGGTTCCATCCTGTGCAAAAATATTCTTTGTGATATTCCCCACTTTGTATGTGTGCTGTACAATGCAGCACACATGAAAGGCAGGAAAAATGAGGAGAAATGAAAACATTTCTTCTCATTAGGCCTCAGAGAGGCGCAGGATTTTTGAGCAAATCCCTGTCTACAATTGTTTCAGGATAGGGATTTGCATCAAATTGGCCGTTACATGGGAACGCCCATCCCCCATCTATGGAATGTCTACTTGATGCGAAGTCACTCTAGACAGTGCTTTGCGTATTTTTGTGCTACTTTGAGTTGCAATCCAAAAGAAATTGCATAAGTTTTTTTTTAAAAAGGCAACACAAACCCAACCCAAAGTGTTTGTAAACCTGGACCTTGATGCACAGCAGACTGTCTATTTTCTTTGGATTGTTTCGTCTTCTCAAGCTGACACACTTGTCAAGCATGGTCATAACAAAGGTTTGCTACTTAAGATGCATGTGGTTCTATGAACAACTTAAAAGATCACGTCTTGGTTTTAATAGCTTCGAAAATTCATCTTGAGGGCTCTGCTGCTAACCAACCAGAGTTACTTATGTTCAGTAACTCTGTCAAAGATCTCTCTGATATATTGTCAAGCTAACTATACTGTTGGAAGGCCATATTATTGTGCAGCCTCAATACTCAGTTCACCTCTAATGCATCTATATTAAATGATTTTGCTCACCAGAATGAGTATAGTAGAATTCCTAAGCCAGAAGTGAGAAATAGCTGTAGAAAAATTGAGATCAACCACTATACACTGTGATTTAAACCGGATATTACATTTACTAATGGTGATCTACATGATACAAGGGGATTTCTGAATCATCAACCAATACCATAGTTCAGATTTATTTCAGTTACTTCTGCATCTAATTGTCTCCTTGGAGGAAAATAGTAATCATTTGTTTTCGTTAGATGCATAAGGATTAATATGAAACCACCTGAGATTTCTGTTCCGGTACTATGGCATTATTATATCCCCAAACAACATACAGTAAGGTGGACTGCAACTCATCCAACTTCACTTACAATTTAGTAATATCATGATGATGATAATATCACATGAAGAGATCAAAGAGATAGCAATGGTTGATTATTCAGACTTATTCAGTAATGCAATCTGTAAAAAAAAAATAATAAGGATCTAACGAGCTTTAGAATTATAGCGCTATTTGATGCTACTGAAAAACTTTTAATCAAAATAAATATTATCATCTCTACAGCATAGGAATTCGTTTTACTATGGCCTTTGATACAGTTGACCACCGCAGACTATATGGAAAACTTTAGAAGTGGGGTACTTGACTATACAGCGTATCAAAGTTGAAACTTCCTACCACAGCAATCGAATGGAAGGCACAAACAAAAGCAAAAATTTGTTTCACCAAGTCAGTGAATATCTCGCTTGTCCATCATTTTGAGAAACAATTACATGAGGAGGTGAGAGAGGAATTAAACATAGAGCATTAACAACTTTAGCATTTTTAGGGAAGCGATCTTTGCTAGATGCCACTTCTCATCTGATGTGATCCTTGACATAGTTGCAGACTGGGAGGAGGATTTCAGCAGCAATTCACCTACAGTCCACTCTCAGGGCATCCCTGGACATTTCAAAATATAGGCTTTACTTTATTTTCTGGTCACTGGATCTTCCCAGAAGGTCAATGAGACAATATGGACATCTCACAGGCAAGCCCATCATGATGATTGCAACACACCCTTAGATGCACGGCCTGCTGAATGCAGTACTTTATTGCCATGCCATAGGCACTCTCAGAGAGGAAATTGGATGCAAGACAATTTTATGCCATTGAGTGCTTCCCTCCTGTGTTAGGTGCTGTTAGTTATGCTCAACTGGACCTTCAGCTGCACCACTGGCACTCCATTAATTTGCAATCTTTCTGCAATGCCAAGTACTCCTTCACAGATGTGTATGTTGTCTGTCCTGGGTTCATGCATGACATCTATGTCATTCAACAATCACTCTTCCAAGTCAGTGGATGTGGGGATTTTTGGGACATGTCGTCACTAGGTAAGTTTGACTAACTTGCATCAGCACTGCATACAAAGCTGGGAAACAGCACTGTGACTCATAACTTCAACCCATCAAAAAAAAGCCTATGCTCAGCATTAACATTGCATGTATCCATGTATATAGTGTTTGAATTTTGTATATGTTACCTTCTTTTTAAATGTATCACTTATCTTTGTTGCAGGTGATGTATGATATGCCATCTCTATCAGTCTCCTCATCCCCCTCTGATGTCCAGCCACACAGCCTCAACAGAAGTACAATTAGCAATACACACATAAATGAGCTATCAATTATTTCAAGTCACACTTTCGATCCTTTGATCACCATGCAAAGGGTCTTACATGTAAATCTTACCATTGAACAACAGCCCCATCAAGGTCCCTGAGCTGGGACATGAATAGAGGCCAGCAGCCTTCATATTTATGACCAACTGGAAATATCATCTGAGCTGGTACTTTGTTTTGATGCATCACAGTGCTTGGATAGTGTGAGTTAATGAGGAATTGTAAACTATTACATCATCATCATCATCTAACAATTCTGAGACAACACTGCTCCAATATCATGATGTTACACTCAACTGTCCAACTTTCATTGTAATAACCATACACTAACACATCAATGACTCACTCTTTCATTCCTATATGACATATTATGACTACATCCATCATCCACATGAACTGACATTTGCCGAGCGACAATATAACTCCGCTCATGTATAGTATGTGCAAGTTAAATCAAATGCAATTTAGATGCATATAATTTCATTAACCCATTCATGTTGTTTTAAAAGTCTTCAAAATATGTAAGATATGTAAAGTTTAATCAAATAATAGATTATAGTTTTCTATAAACGTATGTTTAATTTTAAATGTTCTTATTTATTCTTTTACTCTGCCTGTCGGTGTTCTGTACCTCCACTATCTAGACAGAGCTCACCGCTCTTGGGATGGAGATCTCCACTTGAGGAGGAGATCTCTGCTGTAAGGGCAGAGGCCTCCTCTTACTGTGAGAAACTGTTAATTACATAAAGCATTAGGAAGTGCACTATTTCTGAACCATATGTTCAATACAACTCAATCCTCCTTATGGTTATTTTTTATTTCCAAACATTGATTTATAAGAATATGTTAACTAAAAGGAACAATATAGAGAAAAATCTTATTTTTGGATGCAACTTTAGAGGCACAGAGTGACCATCATGAGAGCCATGTAACCTTCTGATCTTCCGAATAGCAGAAATATTGTCTCTTCTTCCATCCTACCTCAATTGCTGTTGTAATTCCCCCTAGTATGTCTGCGCAGACTGTTTTTACACTCACCCAAGCGTATCAAATACCTCAGGTGGTGTTCAGTCTCTCCCTGGTATGCTATGAGTCAGTGTCTGAGGAGGTGTTTGTTGTATGGTGTAGTTGAAGCCTGAGGATAGCCAGGTACTTTGACCCTCACCCAAGAGTAGTTCCTATGACACATCATCTGGGTTAACAGTTTGCGTTTATATTGGTTTATGATTTTTTATTGAAAAAATTACTACTTTAGGACTCGTGAACTCTAATTTTGACTGTTTGTGTTTGGTATTTTGAGCTTTTATTCATTTGGCTATGCAAATACACGTGTCCCTGGATGTTCCTGACATGTTTCCTTTTGCTGGCCCACCCACTTCTAGTTGAATTTCTTTCCTGATGTAAAGCGATACTTTTGTCCTTTGTCCTATTCTCAAAGCCTGTCTCATTTACAAAGCACAAAGCTATAGAATATGTTATATATATGTATACACACACACATATATTTTCACTGAAAAAAAACAAAGGTTACAGGGATGTTATAGCTAGGCTGACATTTGACTTGTACAAAACCAGAGAAATTCAGCATTTATAGTTATCTGAGCCAACTATAACTTACACCCCCGCAATGCACTGCTTATGACCTCACATATTACATTACTCATTATATGGTCAGAGACATCACTCATGACATCACTGATGACATCTCAAATGACATCACTTACGAAATTACTCATTACATCACTCATGACATCATCCAATGATTGTGAGTGTTTCCTTAAAGTTACTGAGTGTTAAACCTATACACTAAGATAAGTGGCTGTGAAAGTTCCTATTTGGGTGAGTGAGTAGGTGTGTAAGTGGTGTATATAAAAGTAAGTCAGTGTATGAGAGACTGTATACTTGAGTAAGTGGGTTTGCACGTTTTTGTGTGGGTGAGCGAGTGGGTGTGTCAGTGGGTGTATGAGTAAGTGAGTGGCTATGTGAGTATCTGTATTGGTGAGTGAGTTGATGTGTAAGTGGCTGTAATGGTGAATGAGAGGATAAATGAGTGGCTATATGGGTGAGGGTGTGGGTGTGTCAGTGGCTGTAAATGGTGAATGAGAGAGTGCATGAGTGGCTGAATGGGTGACAGAGCAGGTACATAAATATCTGCATGGGTGAGTGACAGGGTTCATAAGTTACTGTATGGGTACATGAATGGGTGTGAGTGGGTGTGTAAGTGGGTGTATGAATGAGTGAGTGGGTGTGTGAGTATTTGTATGGGTGAGTGAATGGGTGTGTAAGGGCTGTATCGGTGAGTGAGCAAGTGTGAGAGAGGTTGTCTGGGAGAGTATGTACTTGTCTCAATGACTGTATACATGAATGAGTAGATGTGTTAGTATATCTATTAGTAAGTGAGTGGATATGTGAGTAACTGTATTTGTGAGTGAGTGACTGTATGTGTGAGTGAGTAGGTATGTGAGTATTTGTATAGGTAACTGATTGAGTATGAAAATGGTTGTATGGATGTGTGAGTGGGTGTGTAAGTACCTTCATATCTGTATGAGTGGATCGGTCAGCGGCTGTATTGGTCAGTGAGTAGGTGCATGAGTGGCTGTATATGTGAGTTAGTGGTTGCGTTTGTAGCTGTATGGATGAGTTGATGTGCGAGTGGCTCTATGAATCAGTGAGTAGGTGTGTGAGTGTGGATGATGTCATCATGTCATTTGAGATGTCATGAGTGATATCATCAGTGATTCATCAGTGATGTCACTGACCATGTCATGAGTGATGTAATGTGTGAGGTCATAAGCAGTGCATTGCAGGGGTGTAAGTTATAGTTAACTGAGGTAACTATAACTGCTGAATTTCCCTGGTTTTGTACGGGTCAAATGTCAGCTTAACTATAATATCCCTGTTACCTTTGGTTTTTTCTGAGAATGCCTAAGATTTTTTTTTAACTCTATTTCCTAACTATAACCTCCTTGTAACCTTTGTTTTTTTAGGTGAATTTCTATGGTTTTTTAACTAGTAGTCGTGTTTGTAAAGTGGTGGAGAAAGGGGGTGGGCCCCCAACCAGCTCTCATGAATCCCTCAGTGTAACAATTACTAGAGGTGACAGGAGGGCTTCTTGCCCCTAAGGACCCTCACCTTCCAACAGGACTTCATCCCCCAACCATTAGTGCACCAGGAGGTGCGTTTGCAGGGTGGTGGCTAATGAGGGGCGTTACCCTGAAAACAGTCCCAGGATGCTTGTTTCTGGGCCAGGGAGGACCAGGCTTGGCAGTTTGGGCTGGACTGTTCCCATGAGGAGCAGGGTCAAGACTGATTTGCATATGGCTGGGTCCAAACTGGGGTTGCGTAGTGAGCAAAAGAGCAATGGGTTTAACCCTGATCTCTTGAATGGGAGTGAATGATTGATTCATTCAGCATTCCGTCCATCATTTGTTGCCGCAGCACCAGGTGGGCATCTATTGATCAAAAAAATTAGCAGATTGCACTGGTATCGTTGCTGGTGGGGAGTCATCTGGGGTCAGTGGTCCAGAGGCTGTCCCCACAGCCCCAAACATTGAAAAAGGTGTGGGTGCACTGGGTGGGCATCCAAAATATCTGATAATTAAAAATAAAAAAACAAGAGAATTAGTAAATGAGCAGCAGGAGCCGCTTATTTATTATTCACTGCTCCTTGCAAGGGGCACCACATAATGCCCTATGATGGTTTTCAAATAATTGTTGTTGAGCCTGGTGGTGCCCCTAGAAAGGGCAGGCACACAGCCAATCATTTTATTAATGCTGTAGGAGGTGTGCAGCAGGGAGAGCAACAGCTTCCTATCAGCATTAAAAAACAAGCAGTAATTCTTCTAGGTCATTAAATTCATGACCTCTGGAAAGCTTACTGTGTTTTCAAAGCACTCCAAGCTAGAGCTCTGTGCTCTTTAGCTAGAGTGCAGGGCCTTTTATGGTGGGTTCTATTGCTGCACTTTAAGGCCTGAAAAAAGTTAAAAGATAGACTCAAATACATGCTGATTGTTATTTTTACCAAGGCTTTATTAAAAAAAAATGATGATAATCACTTTTATTATACATTGCATGTGTGAATTTATATAATGTACCTTCAATTATAATTTTTGGTGATTTTTCAACAAAGATAATAGGTCTGTTTTACACATGTTAATATGCTCATCCCTTCTTAAAGCCAATGAGTCCACTTTTTATATTTTGGTCTTCTGACCGTTTGAAAAAGTTGCCAGGTGTTCCTTACTTAAGATGACATCCTCTATATCGTAACAATACATAGTCAGCTGTGAGCCCTGTTGGGGTTTGGGCACCAGGCTCTGCCTCCTGCAGCCCACTGCATACAGCTGAAGGCTGTGCATGGCAGGAGGCTGGCTGACAAAAGGGGTTGGATGCAAGGCCT
The DNA here is from genome assembly GCA_963921515.1 of Calotriton arnoldi. NCBI lineage: Eukaryota > Metazoa > Chordata > Amphibia > Caudata > Salamandridae > Calotriton > Calotriton arnoldi. The sequence continues at coordinate 1,106,400 of CAWUFW010004337.1, read as the reverse complement.
GGCTAAACCAAGACTACTCACGGCTGAAGGTTGTGCATAGTATGGGGTTGGCATTATGTATGGTAATAAAATATTACTTTACATAAAAAGAACTCTAGAAATTCACTGAACAAAAAACAAAGGTTAAAACCACATTATAGTTAGGTATGATAATGATATCTTACATTACATTAAAAATAACCTTAAAAATTAAGTGAAAAAAAGGTTAAAGGGATGTTATAATTCAGTGAAAATGTCAGTTAAAACTGACATTAAAAAAGTTACCCATTGTGGCATCGCAGGTTTTTGCTGGGATTGTGCAATATTATTTGACTTGAATCTGACACTGCTGGGTGAGGAGTGAGAGTCTCATATTCAGGATATTTAGAAAGGGGAATTGTAAAGAGATTTTAAAAAGTGTTTCACGGTGTTAGTGTTTTTACTATTTCTAAGAGCAGAGAGCCCGACTTGGACATCTATAGGCACCATTTTTTCTTTGTCGCACTCTAGTGTCTTAGTGGGTTCAGTTTGCAAGTGAGCTCCCTATATAAAGATGGCTGCAGCTCGTACACACTAAACAATTGCAGCATCACAGGTTTTTGTGGGGACTGTGCAATATTTTTCGACTTGAATCTGATGCTGCTAAGTGGAGGGTGAGGGAGTCATAGACTGGATTTTTACAAAGGAGAATTTTAAAAGTTTTTTTAAAGTGTTTCACACTGTTAGTGTTTTTACTATTTCTACGTGTGGAGAGCCTGACTTAACATCTAGAGACGCCATTTTTTCTTAGTTGTACTCTAGTGTCTTGGTGGGCTCAGTTTGGAAGTGAGCTCCCTTTATAAAGATGGCTGCGGCTCGTACACACTAAACTATTGTGGCATCACAGGTTTTTGTGGGGATTGTGCAATATTGTTTGACTTGAATCTGATGCTGCTAAGTGGAGGGTGAGGGACTCATAGATTGGATTTTTACAAAGGGGAATTTTAAAGAGATTTTTTAAAGTGTTTCACGCTGTTAGTGTTTTTACTATTTCTACGTGTGGAGTGCCTGACTTAACATCTAGAGACCCCATTTTTTCTTAGTTGCACTCTAGTGTCTTGGTGGGCTCAGTTTGGAAGTGAGCTCCCTTTATAAAGATGGCCACTGCACAAACATCCTAAACCATCAAGGCATCACAGGTTTTTGCAGGGACTGTGCAATACTGTTTGACTTGAATCTGACACTGCTAGTTGGGGGTTGAGGGTCTCATATTCTGGATTTCTTAGACAGGGGAATTTTAAAGAGATTTTAAAATTGTTTCATGGTGTTAGTGCTTTTACTATTTCTTCGAGTGGAACACCCAACTTTGACATCTAATGGCACTATTTTTTCTGGGTCACACTCTAGTGTCTCAGTGGGCTCAATTTGGAAGTGAGCTCCCTATATAAAGATGGCCACAGCACAGACGCACAGTGAACACGTACAGCGGGCATGCCGCTGGAATGCCAAGGCAATCCCAAGGTATGTCTATTCAGCAGAAGAACTTCAAAACTTAAGGAATACAAATTTATGTGACTGTAAGCTGGTTTTTAAAATGTGCCTGGGTCCAGTAACCTGTGCGACGTGCAGGGGTTTTCTGTACTTACAGCACACTAGCATGCGTGGAAAAAAAGTTAACAATGGGACTAATATTATTGCAGCTTTAATTAACATATGTTTGCTGCCTGAACATTTATAATCTTCTAGACAATGCTCAGTTTAATAGTCTCCTTATGACTGACACATGGATGAGGGAAGATTCCTGTCCTGACCTGCAACTAGCACTACCAGAAACGTATGCCTGTATTCACTTGGATAGAAAGGGCAATCATGATGGGGGTTAGCAATGGCCTTTGAGAAACATCTTTAGTGTTCTACATTTCAGGTTGAAGAGATGAAGGATGCTGAAGCTTTAGGCTTCTCCTCTTCCCCCCTCAGCTCAACACTCACTGTCTGGGGTTCTACTTTATCATCCTCAAGGTTAAGCTGGGGATTTCATCAACTCACTTGACCAAGCTTTAGCACCAAAGATTGTTAGTTATGTCAATTTCATTATTTTAGGAGATTTTAATCTTCATGTGCTAAAACTGAGGACACACTGGCTAAGCACTTTCTAGTAACATCATTGAATCTCTTCTTGGCACCTTCTAGTCAAACTCATGGGGCTGGGCACACCATCGACTTAGTACTCTCCAACACTTCTATTTCACTGGAAGTAACCAGGAAAGTTGCATAGTTTAACCATTTCATTTTGCCATTTTCCTGGTCTTTTATAAGCCATAAATTGGATAAAACAAAGGCACTAAATGGCTCAGTCCATGCCCGAAAGAAAGTAGAGATTCCACTCTTAGAGGAAGTCCTAGCCTCGGGCAGTCCCCATTTAATGGGTGAGGTTCTAGAAGATAACATCATGGTGGATAAGTGGCTGGTAATCACAGCTGACAAAGGGGCCCCTAAAAAGTTGCCATCTAAAAACAAACATTCCCTTTCAGCCACTTGGTTTTCCCGAGTTGGCCTCAGAAAGGAAACCTTGCAAATGTTTAGAACAAACATGGAGGCATCATTATAAGGTGGAAGACAAACTACTCTACAAACAAGCCTTGACATTTTTTCATAATAACTTAAAACTCATTAGGTGTAATTTTTACTCTAAACTTTTTAGTTATGCAAAAAATAGGCCTACTTAAATTTTAAACAAATTTATCAGTCTTCTCTGATCCCACCGTATTTGCCCCGCTATGGGAAGCTGACATAAATCTACGTAGCAGGCTCAGTATTATTTTTTAAGATAAAATTGTGAAGATCCAATTGAATCTTCTGACATTAAATGTAGCTGATACAACAACATTAGCTGAATGTCCATCTGCACCAAAGCCAGTTTGTAAGATTTCACTTTTGCTACCTTCTTCAGAGGAAAAGCTGAGAGAGTGCTTTCGGCACTGCAAATCTGGCTACCCTTTAGACCTGTTTCCTCACTTCATTTTGAACCAGATTGCTGACTTAATTTGTTCAGTTTATCTTCAGCTGTTTCCTGCCTCTTTTCAGGCAGGGCTAGTACTTACATCATGGAAAGGGCTGATGTGGTCCCCCTGCTAAAAAAAGCAAATGATAATTGTTAGAAATGGGGTTTCTGGTTAGCAGTGGTATGCACCTTGTCCAAGCAGGAACCACCATTTTAAGTCATGGTAAGCTAGATACACACTAATAAATAACCTGTGCTCACCCTTTTGTAGCTTGGCACAGAGTAGTCAGGCTTATCTAACGAGGCAATGTGTAAAGTATTTGTGCAACACACACACACAGTAACACAATGAAAACACCACAAAAAGACTCCACAGAGGTTTAGAAACATAGATTCATATATTATAAACAAAACAAGACCAAAAGAAAAAAAAATACAATAAGTACACGTTGAGATATTAATTTAAAAAAAAAAATGTAAAAATAGCTCTTAGAAGAGATAGCACTTTAGGAGTTACTTTCAGTCACGCTGGACCGGGGCAAAGTCAACAGTTCAGGCCAACCACGATGAAGCGCGAGATTGAGACAAGAGCCGTGTAGGGCTAGTTTACAGGGTACCTTGATCCTGGTTGCAACAGTGAGATGAGGGGTGCAGACTAGCGATGTGTGGATGTTGAGCCTGCAGTCGAGGTGATGCATCGATTTTCTTCACACAGTGGCAGCGATGTGTCGGGGCCATTGAGCGAAGTGCCGTTTCTGAGTGTTATTTTTCGTAGTTGATGCACCAGGTTAATCCATGATGGAGGGATGATGCTTTGATCTTCTCCACGCAGTGGTGGTGATGCTTTGGTTCTGAAGCGATTGTTCCATGTGATCACTTCAGTTGCAAGGCAGAGTCCAGCTCTCCTCAGGGTGTCGGCATTTGTGCTAGGCAGCTTTTTTAGCACTGGCACAAGGGAAAACACAGGGGTGCACCGTATTCTTGTAAATAAGGCGCATCCCTGAGATTTTGAAATGACGCATAGTGGTGCTGCACCATTTGTTGTAAATATGGCCCCTTGCTGATTATGGAATTTGGGCCTTAAATTCAAGCTTGGATATGCATACTATATACTACCCTGTCTGCTTAATTGACATATTTGGGGGATATCTCTGATATTTTCCCTATAATGAGAGGAACTTGTCAGGGGTATCAACTATCTCCACTATTATTTGTGCATTCTTCAGAGTGTTTCTTGTGACATTTGACGATGTCTGATTCTCTTTATTCATTGAAGAGCAACTAAACTACAATCAGTATACTATTAATGCTGACAATGTAGCAGTCTTTAATTCTAAACACCAGCAGGCTATCCCGGTTTTTGAAGAGGAAGCCTCTATCTTTGGAACGTTTTCCGCATATATTCATTATGTATCAAAGACTCAAACTTGCATAACTATACTGGACTTCTGATTGGTGGTCGCTCTGTGAACTCCACCATATATCTCAGCATACAGATATCCTTTAACATCAACACAATAGTATCTTTGAATTACGAGTCAGTAATCTCGATAAATCTAAGCAATGCTTTGAGAGATGGAATAGGCTACCCCTAGCACTTAAAGGACCTAACTCTAATTGAGCTAATTGTACTACCTAGATTTTTGAAAAATATCTTTAGAGCAATACCTCCATATTTCCGTACCCCTTTTTTTGTAGGCTAGAAAGTACATGGAACAGGTTTGTCTGGCAATTCAAAAGATCTCAACAGGCACTTGGTTTTCTTCAAGTCTCACTAGATAAGGAAGGACGGGCTCTCCCTATTCACTGATTCTACTACTGGGCTGCCTTTGCAAATTGACTGTGTAGATAGTCATCCAGCCACTATCCCTAAATGTTGCAGTTTACAACCTGGGGGCCGGGCTCGGCCCACAGGTGAGAAATTGTGAAATGTTTCCACTTATGTATAATCACAAACAATGAGCCCCCAATGACACCTGTTATCACCAACAGTCCTTGCACCAAACTGTGGTCCTCGCTGAGCATGAATTTTGGGAGCTTTCTGGACAATCTCATCCCGCTGGTTGTTATGGACAGTAACACCAAGTTTCCTGCCATTGAATTCATCCGCTCAACATCATTTCAGTGCATTTAACCAGCATTAGAAAGAATCTTTGCAATGTTAGGGCTGCCCGATGAAATAAGCACGGTTAATAGTCTGCATTTTCAAGGCCAAGAACTTCGAGAGTATCTCCACCATGTCAAAATTAAACAGCAGCGGATAACCCTTCTTTGGACCCAAGCTAATGGGGCAGTGAAAAGATTTATGAGAACACTCAATAAGGCTGTTCAGATAGCTGTAGATCAGGGAGTTGAGCTGGAAGGGTGCCTACATCAATTCCTGAGGGCCTATAGGCAAACTCTTCATAGCACCACAGGGTGTGCTCCATATGAGCTCCTCATGAGAAGGCCTGTGCGAGATCTGGGTCCGGTGAGTTTGAAATGGGAATTGGGAATGTTGAATGTCACTGCGGCCCAAAACAGAAGAAGGAAGAACAATGACCGAGCCAGTGAGAAAAGGAAAGCCAAGGAGCCGGAGTTCCAAGTGGGAGACCAGGTCATTATTAAAGATAGACACCCTGGATGGCAGTTTCGAACACCATTTGAGAGGGGAGCCTGGGAGGTTGTAAAGGTGCGAGGGACAATGGTCACATCAAGTAGAGGAGGAGTGGTAGTTTCAAGAAATGCATCTTGGTTCAAGAAAATTCCAGGAGTACGGCGTCAGGAAGGTGAAGAGGAGAAAGATATGCGTTCGCAGAGTGCCATGGAATGGAAAACATGTCCTGACAGTCAGGAAAGAGACAACCGGGAGATTCCACAACTGAAAGTGTCTGGGGTGTTGAAGAAACCCCCAGCAGGTAACACTCAGGTGAGGAGCGATGTGCCAGTGACACAACAAGGACATCCCTATAATCTGAGGTCCAATCCTCTGCCCAGCTAGAGAATGAGAGACTTTGTCTGCTAAGTAACATGCTGAACATGTGAGAGTTGTCCACCATGAGTACTCATGTATTTTCTAAGTCTTTCTCTTTATTGTTTTCAATCAAAGGTTATGAGGGATTTAGTGAGCTATCCAGCCACTATCCCTAAATGTTGCAGTTTACACCCTGGGGCCCAGGCTCGGTGCACAAGTGAGAAATAAATGTGTGTGCACCGCTCATGGCCAGTGCACATAGATAGTCACTAGTTGTGGTGTGCAGATACTTATGCCAGAGACATCTAGGCCCTACACTTACCCCAGCCCTAGGGATAGGGCCCCTTTACAGATAGGCCAAATTTCTGTCTAATTCTGATTTATGGCATTTCCAACTACTGTATAGTTTAAAACTGGCTATACTTACTCCTCCTTCAAGCGTACCCATTTAAGAGGATCTCCGTGTTTGTTATCATGTTGACAAATATAAAGACTAAACTCCTCATTCCTTGGATAACTCGTTATACATGTTTTTGGGGCAATCCTGATTTTCCTTCATTTTCAGTTGATTATTTTGTTGCTGAATGGTCCAAATCTCAGCAACAAAACTGTTGGACAGCTGTTCTAGACCTTTCAAAGACATTCTTTTAATGGACTCATATGTCAATTTGAAATTCCCTTGACGGGCTATTTTCAAATTTATTCAGATGAGGCATTTTCTTAGAAATCAATCTGTAGATAATTTCCAGTCGTCCAGAATACCATGCATCGAATTGCTTAGAAGTGATAACAAAAAGGGGTTGATTAGCAGGATCAATAGGGTAATGACTCAAGATCAACTGGATAACGTATAAACTTTGGTCCACCAATGGTCCTGTAAAATGGCTAAAATGATTGAGACTGAGAGCTTCTAGACTCAAAACCTACTACTATAAAGTTAGCCTGCACCTATATTCAGACCTAAGTGGGTTTTAAATTGGTGTTGTTGTCAAAATACTGATTCATTTCAATATTGTACTCTCATGGCTGACACATCACATGTATTTGTTACTTGTAGTAGCATACACAACTACTGGATATATGTGTTTGAAGAAGTGTTTAGAGCAGGTGTCTCCCACAAGTCGATTGTGAGCTACCAGTAGCTCACAAACACCTTCAGAGTAACTCACAACCTTGAGTTCATTTTCATGCTGTGTTTATTTTACATTATTATCATCAGGCTGCAGATAGCAGAGCAAGATAATGAGCAGTGCTCAGTCAGATTTATAAATCCAGGCTGGGGCACTTAGGTGAAGAATTAAAGCAATGAGGCATTTAACTTCCAAATAAAAGTCATTTTCAACTCAATATTGGAGCATGAAAACACAAAGATGTTTCTGAATGTTTTTAAATGGGAGAACATTCAAATGAAAAGTTACCTTAGTGTGCAAACTCATCATTTTAATTTTCTGCCATTTCAAAGTGTTGTATTTACAAAAAGCAGGCCTCTGGCTCCGAGTGGCCAGTAGACACTGTGTCACACTTGTAACTGAATAATACAGACTTTTTGTTTAAATGGGAAAAGTTTAAAGTGAAGAAAAATATTTCTATGAAACACTAAGGGGCCAATTACAATGTCAGTGGAAAGGCTCTGAGCAGCATTCGGTTTGTCCAAATCCGATTGGGAACCCGCATTTCCGACCGACTCGGAAACATTTCCGACTGACCGATTACGATGCTAGGTAACCGTTCGGTCCTTTCGACTCTGTTCCGATCGGCAGTCAGAGAAACCGAGTTGGTCGGAGCCGAATCGCACAGGTCTATGGACCACGTTTCCGACCGACACATTACAATGTCGGATTTGGACTGCCTTTCCGAATCGGTTTGTCTGACATGGATCACCTGTCGGAATCTGACTTTGGGGCCCATAGCAGTCCCCCCTTCACCTGGAGAACTCCGGTTGGGGCCCATGGGGGTACCCATGGGTCCCTTCTTTCCAACCATGCATGGTGTGGCAGGCACCAAGGGGTGTCTGCCACATGGCGCAAGGTTTTCTGCGACCACCCCTTTTTTAAATGGGAGCCTGTGTTGTCGGTTGGAACACAGGCTCCCATTGACTTGGGAGTCCGACCGAACTGTAGTCGGAAACATAGTAATCGGTCGGTCGGACTCCCCAAATCCGATACGGTCAGAAATGATTCAGAGAACGAGTCAGTCGGAATGCTTTCTGACCGACATCGTAATGAGGCCCTTAGTCTTAATATTTTTCCCCACTTTAAATTATGGCAAATTATGTCTTAATGTTTTATGAAGCATGTTTCTTCACTTTAATTTCCCCGGTTTAAACTAAATTTTCTGTTATAAATATGGCACTGTGTCTAAAGGCCACTGAGAGCATGATGCCTGATGTTTGTAAATGTGACACTTGGAAATGGGAGAACATTTAAATGATGAGTTTTATGGAATCCATGTAAATTATAAAGGTAACTCTTCAGTTTTATTTCCTCACATTTCAAAGTGTTACCTTTACACACAGCAGGCATCTTGCTTCCAGTTGGCTGGTTGACACGATGCCATATTTATTACTGAAAAATACAGCTATTATTTTAAGTGAGAGAAATGTGAAATGCAGTATAATGTTCCCATTTCCATAATATTAACATTTTTGTAGAATTTTGTTTTGCACTTTACATTTCTCCCATTTACAAAAAATGGTTATATGTTTGTGTTATATATGTAATGGTGCCACATTAGCAAACGGTATGCCATGTGCCATGTGTGGATACATCAGCTCTCACATACACAAATATCCCACTCACTGATGCACATTGCAGCCCTGTCATAGTGCCCCTAATCAAAGTATTTTGTACAAACCATAGTGTCAGGCTCTTTGGACATTAGGCTTAAAGTCAGTAAAGTTGTGCTTGGGGGATATCTGGTAACAATGCATAAGTTGCTTGGCCTTCAGTAGCTCACAATGATTTTCACTGCTCAGAAGTAGCTCTGACTACAGAAAAGTTTGGAGACCCCTGCTCTAGAGTGACTGGGGTGATAGTTATCCAACTTCTGAGCGTTTAATCTTGGGCTGCTCTGAAACAATGCTTTTGAAATGCGCTGGTATTGTATTTGTCATGATCATAATCACCAGACTGTATGGCTCAGTTGTGGCTGGATGTCAATCTCCCACAGATCACTATCTGGCAGTCACAATTCTTAGAAATATGTGGGCTAGAATTATCAATTATTACCGGCAACCAAGATAGGAAATGACTAAAACAAATTTGGGCCCCTATTATTAGAAAATGATATTCTGTAGACTAGGATTTCAAGATCACTCAAATGAAATTGCTTTTCATAACAATGTGGGACTTTATTGCCACATATTCTTATAATTTGTTCCTGTTACTGAAGGATATGAATAATGAATTGGTGTAAATGCTGGTTAATTCAATGCTTATCTATTTTGTCTATGACTCTTGAGCTCTCTAATGAATTAAAATAAAAATAAAAAAAGCTCACTAGTCACAAGATTTACATTTTTAAATTGTAAAATCAACTCAAGGATATCTACACACTAGAGAGTTTCCAATTTTCAGATTCACCTGGGAACGAATGTGAAGAAAATGATACAGAGGAAGCTAGCTAAACTTAAAGGACCAAATGAAGTAAACAGCGAAAGTAAAACACAATGTCAATTCACCAAACTTTATTCATTTTTTTCAAATAAAAAAAAAACACAACGTGATTTTCAAGCAGTGTGACAAAGAGAGCAACAATTTAAGAAGATAAGACAAAATTAGAGAACAAAACAGTACCAGCAGGTTTGGGAAGTGTTGATCTGACATGGAAGTAAAATGAAAGTTGAGTTAACTGACTTCCTCATATGTTAGAATGAAGAGGATATTTAGAGAGGAAATATCTTTATATATTTTTCCTAAGAGTAGAATATTTAGTAGAAAGTTTAGTGGGAACTCTTTAAGTGTATCAATGTATCCTCCTACGAGATCAACATAAATTTACCATTTAATGAAGCTCCTGATAAGTTTAGTGCACCAACATGGCCCTGTTTAAGGGTGAGTTGATGTTTCTGGGCTATTCGTAAACCCCTGTTTGTGCTAGGGTTGTAATTACAAGTTGGGTGGTGTTTACTGCATCTGCTAAAATCTGATGCAATTTAACATGTGAAAAGTTTACTATATTTATCTTACCATGCATATTTTAGTGTGATAAGCGCCAAAATCTGGGGTTTATTCTCCAGAAACTCATAATAGGTAACATACAAATGGGTATTGTTATTTATCTTGCTCAAAAATGTCTCAAAAACGCACCGCCTACAGAACAGCCACCACAGCACACCACCAATGCATCAAATCCACAAACAAGAACTTCCTCCAAGACAAAATCCTCTCCAATGCCTACAACTCCAAGGAACTCTTCTCCATCATACGAGAATTTGCCAAACCCGACAGCGAAACAATAGACATCCCACCCTCCCAAGACCTCTGTAACAGACTCAGCTCCTTCTTTCACCTCAAGATCAAGATGCTCCATGACAACTTCGACAACCAAGACCTCTGCACTGCCTGAGCCCCCATCTCCAGTGATGCCACCCTACAGACCCTACTCACTTGGACCCCGCTCACGACAGAAGACACCTTAAAGACCATGAAGAGCATCCACTCCGGAGCACCCTCAGACCCCTGTCCGCCCCACATCTTCCACAGGGCCGCCACGACCATCGCACCTGAACAACACCGGACGATCAACTGCTCCCTCAAGATCACCACATTCCCCGACAACTGGAAGCATGCTAAGGGCAACCCCCTCCTGAAGAAACCCTCCGTAGACCCGACAGACCTCAAGAACTTTAGGCCCATCTCTCAGCTTCCGTTCACAGCCAAGGTCATCAAAAGGCCGTCAACACCCAGGTAGCAAACTTCCTTGAAGCTAACAATGTCCTAGACATCTACCAATCCAGATTCTGCAGCAACCACAGCACCGAGACCGCCCTTCTCACTGCCACTGACAACTTTCGTGCCCTCCTCGACCAGGGCCAACCGGCAGCCCTCATCCTTCTAGACCTATCAGCAGCCTTCAACACCATCTCCCACCGGACACTAGCCACCAGACTCCATGACGCCGGCATCTGAGGAAAGGCCATAGACTGGATATGCTCATCCCTCACAGGCAGAACACAGAGAGTCAGACTCCTGCCCTACCTCTCAGAACCAACAGGGACCAGATGCGGAGTACCCTGGGGATCCTCCCTTCAGCCCACCCTCTTCATCATCTAGATGGCCCCCCTCTCAACCATCGTCAGAAACCATGGCCTAAACATCGTCTCCTATGCCGATGACACTCAGCTCATCCTCTCCCTCACCAAGGAATCCAACAATACCAGGCACAACTTCCAAGAAGGTATGACAGCTGTCGCAACCTTGATGAAGACAGCTGCCTGAAACTCAACTCAGAGAAAACAGAAGTCCTCATCCTTGGCATTACCCCCTCAGCCTGGGATGACACCTGGTGGCCCCCTGCCCTTGGAAACCCACCCACCCCGACGGACCATGCACGTAACCTCGGCATCATACTGGATTCATCGCTCACTATGAACCGCCAGATCAACAACATATCCTCGTCCTGATTCAACATCCTCGGCATACTCCGAAAAACATTTAAATGGATCCCCCCCGGAATCCAGAAAGATTGTCACGCATGCCCTCATCACCAGCAGACTGGACTACGGCAACACCCTGGCACAACCACATCACCCAACACCTCCGCAATCTCCACTGGCTCCTCTCCGACTGCTCCCTGGCCACTGTTCCACGCTTCTACAGGACCAGAGTGGGTGGGAGGTCCTTCTCCTACCTCGCAGCCAAGACCTGGAACAACCTCCCCCTCCACCTCCAGCAAAGCCCTACACTGCTCCAGTTCAGCAAGGACCTCAAGACCTGGCTCTTCAGATGACCCCAATGGAGCCACACCCCCACCCAGCGCCTTGAGACCCTAACAGGTGAGTAGCTGCCCTTTACAAACCTCTGATTAATTGATTTATTGAATGAAGAATAACCATTGAAAAATGGAAATTTAATACCTTATAATATACCTATAATTCTTTTTACCAGACGTCTACTTGAGATTTTCTGCAAATACACACATAGGACCTGATACACAAAGGTAAACTTACATGTTTGTGTAAGTTTACTGTTTTTCGTTTTTCACAAAACTGTGATTTAATATTAACTTTATGACTGCAGAGGTTCTGCGGTCAGGGCTGACAACTCGGCACATAAAAAGATAGGCCTGTCTTGTCTCTAAATTGGTTTGGGATTTTTCTTCTGTTGTGTTTGACTTTATTACTGTTTCAGTACTGCATAAGTCCTTTACTCCGTGCCTCTAAGTTAAGCCTGTCTTCTCTGTTCTATAGCAACCAGGGGGGCTGAGCTCAGGTTAATTTAGTAACTTTCAAGGTTCACCTTGACAATTGTGGTTATTATTTGAGGTGAGTACTCACCCACTCAACTAATACCCCAATTTCTTACAGCCACCATCATGTCTAAGATAGTAACAATCAAACCATTGCAACCATAAGGTTTAGAATGCCCACAATGCTAATTTGCCAAGAAGATGTACTGTATGCCAGGGTTGCCTTATTGATTTGGCAATCGTTGCCAAAGATGATAGCATTCAGATGCAGAGGAGTGGATGTAACCAGACAGCAGAAGTTAGTGGTCACAAGCAACCACTGGTGAGCGCCACTGCTTGCCATGGGTTGCAAGTAGCACATTCCAGGAATAATGGGCAATAGATGGCAAGTTGTGACTAGCATGGACAAACATCCACAAGCATGCGCATCTACCCACAATGGAATGCATCCGGGCACCCAGATAATCACAAAACAAATGCATGCGTACACACTCACATGCACAATTAAAGACAGCTACACTCAGAGGTAGTCTCTCTTACCCACCCACACACACAAACAACCACACAAACACACTCACTCACATGTCAGTGATGGCCACTGAACAATGGTGCTTACAGCCAGGAACAGTGGCATTGTCTTCCAAGGCAGGTCATGATTATACAGCTCAGTTTGACTGAGAGTGGAGGCCTACAATATAAGGTCAATTATTAGGTAGATTCTGGTAAGGTGCAGCCACTAAACTGTCGCCCTCATTGTGTAAGAGAGCATAGGGCATGCTCAGCCTGCAAAAACAGCATGACTGGCATGTGAACAAGAGGGCAAAGCTCCACAACTCTTTGACGAAGCAATAAGTGCTACACCATGCTGCCCAAAATATCATAATCAACACTTGCATAATTGACCATAATTCTTGCCTCTGACAAGGCATTCACTTGTAGTTTGCAGAAGGAGGAGGAGCAGGTAATGTCCCTCTTCATAACACTTAGAGGAGTCATGTTTGAATGCATTCATACAACCCTGAGCCGTCGCTTTAATACAAAGCGCATTATATTTTACAAGAATAGAAAAATTGCAGAGCAAATTAAGGGAGACGAAAACTGTGTTTTACTCAGAAAATGAGCATGGCACAGCTGTTTTCTATACATGTGATGTAATTGATGTCGAATGTATGTCGATACAACGCCAACCATTAATTCGTATGCTTTTACAACGAGTTTTTTATTACGCAAATACCATTACAACGCAATTTTTTTAGTTAGCATATAGTTAGTTCGCAACTGCATAGAAATGTATTTAAAATGCTTTTATAACGGTCTCCAATACATCGCATACTTTTACAACGCATTTTTGGCTCGTAATAACTATAAATATTTTAGAAAAGTAACCTAACCCCTGTGACGGGATGCAGGGAAAATAGGGGTTTTGGGTGGGGGAGTAAATTAAATTACGGTTATTAAATTTAATAGACGGTATAAAAATTGTTACTCGTGTATTTTTTAAAATACTCATGTATTTAATACATATTCCTTAAATGTAAATATACAAAGGACACGTACTACGCCTTCATCATACTTTCTAACTCATTTTTTTTATACATTTCTCTTTTACAAATACGTTCCTTTCATACTCTACCCAAATACATCATACCACCCTCCTTTCACTTTACAATTTGCCGTACCTCTACTAACTTTTATAATTCACTTTATAAACCTCTAACCTGTACAATACTCTTCCTTGCTTCTTCTCCTTTCTGCGAATGTATATTCATTATTGTAAATCCAATATATGTCGATACAACGTAATGCAAACAAATAATTCTCAAGCTTTTCTTACGCATTCATCATGCTTTCATACTCGTTTTACTTTTCTTTTTTCTTTATTAACTTCGTTACTTTTATACTCTTCCCAAATACATCATACCACCCTCCTCTCAATTTTCAATTATCCGTACCTCAAATTACTTTTAAAATAAACTTTGCAAAGTCCTTACCTGTACAACACTCTTGCGTGCTCCTTCTCCCTCTCCCGATGATCCTCCAAATTACGTCTTTACGTACGTACGTCTACGTTATGCATTTTTATAAAATAGAAAAAGGACAATTCCGTCCATTGAACCCTGTGTAAAAACATGAGTAATTTTTTTTTCTTCACATTATTTATGTTACGTTTTTCTAATTCTATAATAATTCTTGTAATATAAATATACTTTTTTCTGCCTTTTTCTTAATTTATTTTTCTTCCTAAATTAATATTTTATTCACGCACATTATTATTTAATAATTAATACTCTAGTAATAATTTAAAATAACCTTATTTAAACTACTCATTTCATTTTAAAAAAATAATCAATCTACAATGTACTTGTATTTAATTTTTTATAAAAAATGCTTAACACTCACTTACATAGTCATTGTTACGGTATTTGCGAAGTAACAGTAATTGCGTTGTAGAAGCATGCGTAAAAAAACATGCGTTGTAATGGTACCTGCGAAATAAAAGATGCATGGTAAAGGAAATACGAAGTAATATCCACGTAGTAATGGTAGTTTACCATTAATGTCACTTTCTCTGTCAGCTTTCCTGAGAATAAGACTTCCAAGATGGTATTCAGTAAAAATGACATGCCACAAAAAGTAAGTCACACGGAAGTTTATTTAGAGTCTCCTCATAGGAGTTCACATAGAGGGAATATGGCCAACTTTAAGTGGTCATGTGGAAGCTCTCTAAGCTTTGAAGACATTTGAAATGAAGTGTCTCAAGGCAGCGTGAATACTTGTACTGACAAAGCTGTATGACGGAATACCGGCCACCCAAATATTGCAATAAAAATATTGAGGAGAATATATTGAGATCCAAAATATTAACTTTAAATTCATAATATGCAATAATCATACCAGCATATTGACTACAAAAATATTGTAAACCAACATTTTGTTATTAATTAGGAAATGTATATACATTTAGATGAAATTACCATTATTGTACCTATAAATAAGTAACATTTAAAAAATGAATTACATACAAATGCATGCATCTTTAAAATAACTAACAAATGATATAAACAATCTATTAAATATTAAATTATATGTATGATGCTTATAAAAATAATTCTTAAATAGTATATTATTCATTTAAACTACAGCACTCAGGCCTATATAATAAATGTTAGCTTTTAAAGTTTTAAAGAATTCATGAACACAGTATGATTATAAAAGTATTTAAGGAAAAAAATACATTACTAAAACTAATATTCATCAACTAATTTAACACACACAAAAATATAAAACAATATAAAAAAGCACAAATAATAAAATAAGAGAAATTAAATTATTTTCAAAATGAATACATTTAAATAAAATACCCTCAAGATATTTTATGCAAAATACATAATTTAATAAAAATATTAGGGCCCTAATTAGAATGACGGTCAGAAAGCCTCCGACCACAGGTTGGAGGCCTTACAACCGAAATCCTTGGTTTGAATTCTGACCGCTGTATTACGATTACGGCGGTCAGAATTCAAACCAGCCAGTCATTCTGGCTGTCTAGTCAGAACTGCCAACATAATCCCTTGCGGACGGTGTTTCCGCCATGGGGATTATGATGTTGGTTTCTGGCATGCTTTCCATGTCGGGCTTTCTGAAAGCAACTGAAAGAAACTTGGGGGGAGGGGGGGCAATTCAGCAGCCTCCGGTTGGGGGCTGAGGGGGCACATATGGCGCCCCCTGTGAATCCCTGCAGCTTGTGGCAGGCACACGGTGCAGGGATTTACAGTGACTCCCATTTCTCTATGGGAGCTTGTGCTGCAGCTGGTTTCCAACTGCTTCACAGGCTGCCATAGGAAAATGGGAGTCTGCGACAGCACCATGTGCGGTTGCATTGTAATTGCGGTTTTGGATCACCAGGTCGGTCGGTTTCAAAACAGCAGGGATGTCTGTCGGAGGAAAATCCGACTGACATCCTAATTAGACCAATAGTAACTTCAATATAAAACCAGTAACAAATAAACAATTGAAATACACCACTGTAAATACAATCCTAAAATCTTTATTAAAAAATACATACAGTTTGGTAAGGCTTAAATTTGCTATTCTAAATCCAAACCAACAAATGTTTTGGAAAATGCACACACGCAGATGTCAAATATTCCATACTAACTCCAATTCAACAACAATTAGGAAAAGAGCATTTATTAGATAGGGGTCTGATCACCTATTCTAACTCTAGTTTAACAAACATTGTAAATATTATGGGGGCGGGTTTACTATTCTAACACCAATCTAAAATACATTAGCAAAAGAGTATAAATTGGGGCTGGGTAAGAAGTATTATTCTAACTTTAGTATAATAAATATTGGAGAAAGTGTAAATGAAGAGGCAGTAAGGTAAATTTACTAATCTAACTTCAATCCCAAAAAGAAAGAAAAGTGCATATTTTGAATAAGGGGTTCAAATTAACTATTCTAACTGTAATCCACCAGACACTGGGGGGACGGGAATACATTGAGAGGGGTCATATTTACTTTTCTGACTCTATTCTAACAAGTTTTAGAGAAATGTATTCATTGGGTGAGTCAGATTATAAAATAACTTCAATCCAGCAAACACTGGGCAAAGCACCTGTATTGGGAGCATGAAATTTGTATTTTCACTCAATTTCCGTCAACTGGGGAAAAGTGAATACATTGGGTAAGAGGAATAGAGTTCATATGTAATATTTTAATTTCAGACATTCAAATACTGGAGAAAATGCACACTATAGGAGGGGTGCATACATGTAGTATTCTAACTCCAGTCTACCAAACATTGGGGAAAGTGCATAAATGGGATGGTAAGGTTTACTATTCGATCTCTGGTGTAAAAAAAATGCGGGATAATGCGATTAATAGGTGGGGTATATTTATTGTTCTAAGTCTATTTAAACACTTGAATAAATTGGGAAGGTGGACATATATACTATACTAACTGCAGTGCACATATTGGAGGGCACCAAATGTAGTATTGTGACACAGGTTTAACAAATATCAGGGAAGGTTAATACTTTGCTTGTACAAACCAAGGGGGAGAGGGTCAAATATACTATTCTAACTCCAGTTGAACAAACATTAAACAAAATGCTTATGCTTGGATGGTCACATCCACTACATACATTTAATGTAATTACCCTTTCCAATACATATTATTATAAAAATATAAACATTTATTTTTTTAGCTAAATAAAATATTTTTTTATTTTTTTAAATGTAATTAAAAGTTTATTACAAAAATAGTACACATTTTTCAATAAAAAAGTATACCTCAATCTAACCCAGAAAACACACACACACACCAAAAATATTCCCTGGAATATAGGCACATTCTATAAACAACTTTTATTTTTAACATTTTGTTTTATTTGTTTTAATGCAGAGTCATCACTTATCAATAGAGTCTCTAGCTGCCAAACCTATATTATTAAGAGAAAAGACATGCTTTCAGATTACTCCTGAGTTTTAGAAAGATTACTTTCAGAATTAGTGGAAGGAACTTCCAGAGGTTAGGAACTGAAAAGTATATATACATGTTTACTTAATTGAAAAATATAATGTTTTTATTTAAACAAACTTAACCAAACCCACAATATATCTCATATCCTTTTAGAGAAAAATGTGTTAAAAATATATCAGTTTTAAACAGGGCCGGCTCTAGGGCGGTGTGATCGGTGCCACTGCACTGGGTGCTGACTTGGGATGGGGGCATCATTTTTACAAGTATATTATCATTTTAAAAGCACCTGCTGCCGCGTTCCTGGCCTCCAGCAATTTTCAGGCTTCAATTAAAATGTCAAGATAACTCTGGTGATTAATCGTCTTCCTGGAAGGAGACCGGAGTTTTGTCTAGTGGAAGTTTTGACTCATCCTAACGTAGCGCAGAGGGTTAAAATGCCTGCTGCTAAGAACTTGTACTATGCAGATAACAAAGTGCATATAATGTAAATAGGTCAGTGGGTTACTGCATCTGTAAGAGAGCTCTTTTTGTAACTTGTCGTTTATAAGTCAAAATCCTAATATAGAAGGTTGAACTACTAACTGTCATCAAAGAGCTGCATGCAAACTGCAAGGTATATGTTAGAGCTATATTTTTTGCCCAGTCTTTCATCAATCTAATCTTGTGAAAAGGGTTCATTTGGGTAGAAAACAATTCTTATTATTAAAGAGAACCCCTAACAATGATGTTATGTTTTAAATTCTGAATTTGTGCTTTTCCAGAATAAGGACTCTTAAACTTTATTGCCTACCAGTATCAATGACATGTCACTCCTACACCTTGTAGTCCTGTCAGATGTAACGTTTCCTATACACTGATTTACACACATACGATTGTCTCTGTGAAATGAGTGTGTGATGTAAAGTGCTCTGACATCTTAGACTGGTATGAGCGGTGCTATAAAACTAAATGAATCTGAGAGACAGTGGTTATGGAGACTTGAGGGCCACTTTTAAAGGGTGCTAGTGAGGGAATCCGTGGCAGAGGTGGTCATTGGGGGGTGCCAACAAGCATTGTTGCATAGGGCGACACCGGTGTTTAAGCCAGCCCTGGTTTTAAATGTAAATAATATTTAAAAATGCAAATAATTAGCTGTCAATATAAAAAAATTTAAATCAGCATACTTAATGCATTAATCAGTTAATTTAAATCTAAATCTAATATTTTAATGACTACCTGCCCAATCCCCAATAAATGCCATAACCTAAACTTAAAATGTGATACTTTTTTTATAATGTTTTACATTTAAAAAAAAAAAATTTAAGTTCTTTATTGAGTTTTAGTAACCAAAAGTATACAACATATAAAGAAATACGGGTATATCAAATTCCCGACCCCCTCCCCCCCCCACGGATTTTACCACCCACCCCACCCTGGCTGGACCATGAAGAAAGAAAAAAAAAGGCAAGAGAAAAGAAGAGAAACACGAGTAAAGAAATGCATTCAAACTTTGGCATGAAGAAAGGGACAAAAGAAGAAAGGGCTAAGAAGGGGACTAAAGGAAGAAAAGGGCACATTATACGAGAAAGCACTAGAGGTGGAGACAAACAATAGCTAGCCCTTATTGAAGCGCCAAGTTGGTACATAACCAATACACATATACCTATACATATTCTTAACTTCCAAAATCCCGCCAGCTTAGCTATTGTCCAGCCACCTTGTCAAAGGAGCCCAAATGTCCATCCCCTTGGCTCTTGATCTCTGCCCCCTTCTGGCATATATTGCGGTTTCTAACCTGAAAACAGCCAGGAATCTCCCCAGCCATTGTTGTCCCGTAGGGGGTACAGGATCAAGCCAGTGAGTGGCCAAACAAAGTCGGAAAACTGTCATAGCGACAAAGAGAAAGGTTTGAACCCGAGCTGGTAGTTGAGAGCTGCTTACCCCCAAAACTATCAGCTGGGATGTCATCTCCACTCTCTGTCCCAGATGGGATTCAAGGATGGTGCCGACTTCTCTTTTGATCAAGCACAGCTCCGGGCAGGAGGCAAACATATGCACGATATCTGCTGCTGGATAGCTACAGCGTGGACATGTTGTTCCAGCACCTCCTCCCCATTTAGAAATCTTCTCAGGTGTTATATAAAGATTAAACCAGGTCTTGAAGCATTACAGTTGGAGATTTGTAGCAATGCAAGAGGTTTGGGCCCTATTTAAGGAATCTTCTGCCTCCACTACTGCAACCTGTAACCGCTCTTGCCAACGTCCCAGATGTTTGGATAAGTCATCGCTCATTGTTTCCATTAACTTTTTATAGATCCCACCAAGTGTACCAGACCCTTTGAGTAACATCTCAACCAGCATCACCCGATCAAAGCCATTGCTACCTCCGGTCTTCCTCCCTAAGAAATCTCTTATCTGGAGATATTTAAAGAAATGCCTATTATCAACCCCAAAGGTATCTTTAATCTTGTCAAAGGTAATCACCCCTGTTTCATCCATGATGTCCCCAACTATCCTAACTCCTTTGTCATTCCATATTTTCATAAATCCATCATTAAAGATACTGGGGAGCGACTTGTTTCCATACAAAGGGGTATAAGCATGAATTAGGCCCATACCGAACCTTTTTCGAACAGATACCCAGGTTTTAAAGGCACACATTAACGTCTTGAACTTCACTCTTTTGTAGTACTTAAAATCAGTATAATGTAGGAGACAGCCCCTAGCCCCTGACCCCAACAATACATCATAGATTGAAGCGGGACCCGCCTCCTGTCTTTGATTAGGTTCCACCCCAATTAAACTTCCTAATTTAAATAATATGGCCGCCCAGTGGTATAGTTGAAGATTAGGAACCGCCCATCCTCCTCTATCCCTGGGCAGCATTAAAAATTTAAGGGCTCTCCGGGGGCGGCAATTGGCCCAAAGAAATTTAGTGAATAATTGGTTCATCGTTTTAAACCATGTGTTATTAATAGCCAGCGGAATTGCCCTAAAAAAATATAAGATTTTTGGTAAAAACACCATTTTAATAACATTACACCTCCCCACAAGGCTTAATTTAAGATTTTCTATACGATGAAAATCCGCTTTAAATTTTGGGAGCAATGGATCCAGGTTAGTTTCCACAATCTTAGACACTTCTGCCACTATCTCAACCCCCAAATAGGTTGCCTTCCATACTACCGAGGGTCATTAACCTGGAGTCCCTTACCAACTTCAACAAGAGTTTTATTGGAGTTGAGTCGATAACCCGAAATATGTCCAAAGATCTCCGCTTCCCTTTCAATTTCAGCTAGTGCTCCAAGTGGATTAGGGGTCATGATGGCAAGATCATCGGCATACGCCAAAATCTTAGTGCTCCCCCCCTCGCAATGTACTGCTATGATCTGGTTGTTGTCCATAATTTTCCTGACCAGAGGGTCAATGTACAAAGCGAATAGCAGGGGGGAGCAGGGGCACACCTGGCGTGCCCCCCTGCTTATCGAAACAGGGCCCGACAGTTCCCCCATAATAGCAATTCTGGCCACCGGGTTGTTGTACATTATTGAGATAGCCTTAATGAAGCCAGCACCGAACCCTCTACTCTCAAGAGTTGCCCATAAAAAAGGCCAGGAGACCCTATCAAAGGCTTTTTCCGCGTCTAGCAGGATTAGACCGATAGGGTCTCCTGTAATCTCAGCCGCATCAAAGAGAGCAATCACCCTCTGAATATGATCGATTGTGCTCCTACCTGGAACAAACCCATGTTGGACAGGAGAGACTAATTTTTTAATCACTACGGCTAACCGATTTGCCAAAATCTTGGCATAGATCTTGACATCGCTATTTATTAGCGTTATAGGCCTATAAGATCCCAATTCTTTAACCGGTTTCCCTTTTTTGGGAAAAACCACCATATTAGCCAGTCCCCAAGAATCGGGCGCCATCTGACCTGCCTGGGCTTTAAGAAAGACTTCAACCAATAATTCTAGTAAACAAGGAGCCAGCTTTTTATAAAATTCCCCTGGAATAAAATCAGAGCCCGCCGCCTTCCCGTTAGCCAAAGAGTTAATGACACATGCAACCTCTTCCGCCGTAATGGGTACCTCTAATACTTCTCTTTCCTCCCTAGTTAGCCTTTCCCCTGGCAGCTCTGCTAGGTAATCCCAAATTTCTTCCTCGCTACCTGTCGTATCTTCAGTATAAAGTAATTGGTAGAAGCGTTGGAAGGTAGCCCGAACGTCTGAGGATTCTGAGACTTCCCCTCCTTGAGGATCGTTAACTGCAAGAATAGCTCCCTGTGTCACCCTCTGTCTAATGCGTACCGCAAGCAATTGTCCCACTCTCTCGCTACATTCATACATTTTAGATCTCCATGCCACATATTTCCCTGCCGCTTTCTTTGTTGTAACTTCTAGAATTTTAGATTTGGCTAGTGCTACCCTAGTTTGTACCTGGCCCACCTCTCCCCCATTCATAATAGCTTCGACCAGTTCCATCTCTGTGTCCCCTAATTTATCATAGAGTTCCTGTAGATAGAGTTTAGCCGCTTTCTGAGAACTCCAGCCATACCTTGAAGTTTCCCCCCTTATCCCTGCTTTCAGGGCATCCCATACGATATCCACCCGGGTGCTACCCTTATTTTCAGATATAAATCTCGGAATCCATGTTCTCATATGTGCGATGTACTCTTGATCATATAGAAGAGCTCTATCAAAGGTCCACCGTGGTACATCCCTCTTTAAGGTTTGGAGTGGAATCTCAAGGACTAACGGATTATGGTCAGACATGATCCGAGGGAATTTAAAAATCTGGCAGTTAATCGAGAGACTCTGGGACACAAAGAAATAATCAAGCCTAGCATGTGTTTGATGTGGGGCTGAAAAAAAGGTGAAGCCATAGTCATGGGGTTTTTGCGAAGTCCAGGCATCAATAAGCCCATGAGTCTGACATAAATCCAACAGTACTTTGAAGACTTTGGGTTTGCGTCCTCTATATAAGCTCGGCCCTAGCTTCATCATATTAGTTGTCAGATATAAATTGAAGTCCCCACAAATGACTATTGGCAACGGCCACCCGACAAGTTCCATACTTAACCAGTTAAACAGAGCTGGATAATCAAACACTGAGCCATAAACTGAACAGACCGTGAAAGAGAAGTTATCTGCATTACATAGAGTAAGAGCCCACCTGCCCAGGTGGTCCGCCTTAGAGCGTGAAAAATTAAAACTCTTTCTACGAGCCATAATAGCTACCCCTTTTGTACGTGTGCCTTGAGTTGTATAGGAAATTAACTGATAGCCTGATAATTCTGCCACCTTTTGCCTCCCTGCTTCAATATGTGTCTCCTGTAAACATATTATATCTGCATTAAGATACTGGGGGGCAGATTTACAAGTCCCTTGCGCCACTTTTGCGCCGCCGTTGCGTCACTTTTGTGACGCAGCGGCGACGTAAACCATGCGCCACGTTGCGCATTATTTACATCGTGACGCATCTAGGGAGATGCGTCACGTTGTAAAGCCCTGCGCCACATGAAACCTGCGTCAGGTTTCATGTGGGCGTTCCCTCGCAGGGTGGGCGTTCCATCGCAAGAAAGCCTCGAAAAAGTGACGCAGTGAAATCTACAAGATTTCACTGCGTCACTTTTCCGACGCCGCTGCGCCAAATCCTTACGCCTGCTTCAAGCAGGCGTAAGGAGTGACGCACCACGTTAGGTATGGGCGGCCCCTGTGCATTGCAGGAGCCGCGTCGCGCTTGCGACACGACTCCAGCAATGCGCCGCCCTTACGCCACAGGATGCGACACACATCGGCCTTTCCTTGCGCCACGGTGCGCCGCATCCGTGGTGGCGCAAGGAGAGAATTGCGTGTCGCATCTATTCTGGCGCATCCCTGCTGATTTGCAGGGATGCACCAGAAGATGTAAATCTGCCCCTGAATATCTACATTGACCCTGCGTTTTTTACGCGGACAGTTCAAGCCACATACGTTAACTGAAGCAATTCTTATCTTAACCCTTCTCTATTAACTTCAATAAAAATTCATATACCATACCATATGATCTCCATACCATTACATATACCTTGACCCAGTGGACCAGCCATGACCCCCAAAGAAACCCCATCCCTCCCCCGCCCTACCTTACGGGAAGAAAGGTCCATAGACCCTTGTGATGCCTCCTGCATGATGCTGCTTCCCACCACCACCCATCAAACTCCATTGTACCAACACCAGAAACAAATGAAAAAAGGAAATAAGTTAATTATCCAAGTATTTCAACTTAAAGAATCCTAATGACCGGAGGCTCCTGATAGCTCTCGTAGAAAATCTTGTGCTTGTATCTCCGAAGAGAAGACCCTTGAGTTTCCCCGGTGAATAACCTTAAGACGGGCTGGGCTCAACAAGTACACTTCACAGACGACCTTTAGGAAGGGAGCAATAAGCTGACGTAGCCTCCACCTCCTTTCCACCGTAGCATGGCAGAAGTCTGGCCTGACAAAAAAGGAGTGGCCCTCCGCTGAGCGCCTAGCTTCCGGGCGCGCTTTGTCAAAAATTGTTTGTCGTAGCAAAAAATTGCCCCAAAAAATTAGTATAGCTCTGGGTTTGTTGTCCCCTTCCGTTTGACCCTTCCTTTTCTTCAACATGAGTGGGAAACGATGTACGCGTTTTACCTCTAAATCCCAATCCCAATGTGAAAGTTCGGGAAAGCCACCCTTCAACAATCGAAGCACAAACCCTCGGATGTCTTCCCCTCCGCATTTTCTGGAATGCCCAGTAGCCGCAGATTATTACGTCGCTGGCGATTCTCAAAATCTTCGATCTTCCACATGACATCCGTCATCCTAGATTCGTTCGATGTTACTTGTTGGGTAATGTTCTCTGCTCCTGTCTCTAATGTCAACACTCGCTCTTCCAGAACCGTTGTTCTTTCTGCAATTTCTGTAAAAGTTTTGTTAATTTTCCGGATGGCCCCTTGTATCAGCTTAGTTGCATGGTGAGCCCTCTTGTGCTCCTGTCGAGCCTCAGATTGAATCTGTTTGAGAGTTGAATAGATAAGATCCATTGAGGGGGAGACCTCAGTAATGGGTGACGTTGAGGTAGGTGCGTTATTTTCCCCTCGAGTACCAACATCAGGTGTTGGCCCGTTGTCAATATCAAAATGCGTAGTGGAATAATCCCATTTTAATTGCCCTGATTGGCTTTGATCGGAATCAGATTGCATTACGCCCTGACTTTTCTTTTTCCCCCCTCTGGTCCTACTCCGCCGTGTCTGAGTGAGAGGGCGTTTTTGTGTGCTGGGGTTAGAAAGAGAGCTGTCCGAATCTGACCCCTCCAGAAAGGAAACCTCACCACCACTAGCACTAGCATTGGAAAGCTCCGAGTCCTCATTGAGGGAATAGAAGTTATCGCCACCTTCAGGGGTTCCTACTGTCAAGTGCAGTGCCAGAGAGGGTCCACAGTTAGCACCATCCTTAGAAACCTGCTCAAGTTCTTTGCTCCCCTGCTCTCCCACCTCACCATTTTTCTCCACATATTGGGGCTCCCCCTGAGTAGTTACCCTTTGGTCAGATTCTGTACATGAAAAGGATACCAGTCCCGTACTTACAGTTGCCGAGGTTGTAAGACCCTCACCGCAAGCAGCCGTCACTGGTAAAGCTTCAGTGTTATTATCTGCAGCCGTTCCAGCATGCTGTTCGCCTTTCTCCTGAATCTTCCCTTGGCTAGAAAACATTCCCGGAATCACCCGTGGTTTGCCTGATGCAGAGCCCTCCTTCGCGCCGAGACGCTGCTCCTTTACTTTCACTTTTGTGAGGGCCGCCTCCACGCTTCCTGACGCTGCGGGAGTAGCGTCTCCAGCCTTCCTTCCACCAGGAGCGTTCCGGGTCACCGAGGGACCGCGCTGTCTCGTGGACGCTTCAGCTCCATTGCCTGTTGCCCCGGCTTCTCCACGGTCCCGTAGGGATTTGGGCGCCTTTGGCGGCATGTTAGCGCGTCGCGGGTGACGGCCCTGGAAGCCCGCAGCCGACAGTGCCCTTACTGCAGTCCGGATCAGCAGGTAAGCCAAGACTCTCACTTTGCCGTGTGATCGCTCCAGCAGTCGTCTCAGCCCGTATATCGAGCAGTGCCTGGCCATCAGACACCTTTAGTACATTCTAGCTGGTGTCATCCCGGAGTTTTTCCCGGGAGTCCGGTGGGTGGTGAATTGCAGAATCTCACGCAGCCGCCATCTTGCCACAGCCTCCGACTCCCTTCAATGTTTTACATTTAAACATATAAATACCAATGAAAAAATATGTTAAAACTAACAGCTAAATCAATAAACATTAATTTATAAATATTAAAAATACTACGCACCAAATACCCCAATAAGCCCCTTAAACTGAAATCAAATTTAATACATAATTTTTATGTATGAAAAAAGTTAACAAAGAAATAATCATTAAACACTGCAACAAAAATAAGCAGAGTAATCCATTTCTGTTTAAACAAAAAACATTATTCAATCAATCACCCAATAAATGCAACAAACCAAAATTAAAATTAGGAACAGAAATTAATAACTACATTTAAAAATCACTATCCACCCATTCCCCAATATACTCCACCCCCCCCCTTCAAAAAACACATTACAAGAATACTTTTTAAAATTATTAACAAGAACGCCCTGCTGCATGGCCCCCCATGATGAGACAGCTGGGGAGGAGTAAGAGTTATTACATCAGTTGGATGCGTAATGATGATGAGTGCCTACAATAAAAGCGAAAATCAAGCTCACTATGGAGAAGCACTTAAAAAACTAAACATCGTTCTGAATGAAGCCTTGATTCCTTTTTGCAGACACGCCTCGATTTTTTCAAGCCCTCGAAATAAAAGCGTCACATGACAGAATCTGTGAAACACAGCAAATAATTTGCTAAGCTTTCATGATGGTATTTGCTAACCTTTAGAAGAATTTCTGAAAACAGTAAAATCTTCAAAAAATCATGAAGCTGTAGCAATGTTGTTGTCATCCGCCTCTAATTTTTTTATTTGTTTTGTGGTGTTGTGAAAAAACGAACTACAGTTAATTAAAAAAAAAAAAAGAGATATGAGGAAAGTGCTGCCAATTAATTCACCTCTGAAAAAGTAGCTGAGTGATTTTTAGGCATGGGGTTTCATATTTCCAGTTTTCTCTTCACACATTATTACAAGTGAATACTTCATAACTACCATTCCACACTATCAGTAAAAAAATGATGTATTTCAAAGATTTGCATTTGAGAAAAAAGCTAGTTAAACTTTACATTTAAATTATGAACATTATATTTGAAGCAATAGCGACCTTTCAGCGCGAAGTTCAGCACTTATTTATTTAACTTTTTGTTTGTCACAATCTCCTGCAGCTGCACTTCATCATAATCTTTATAGTGCGACGGATCCATTTGTTTACCTGGCTTTGAATTACAGCAATACAGCGGTTTCTCTTAGCTGTATTGTTAAACATGACGTTCATTTTTGGCAGAATAACCCCGGTGGAGCACTGCTTATTTTGCACTGCAAATGCTGATTAATTTTCCTATTTAATTTGTCAAATAACCTTTAATTTTCTCATTAGTATTGTGTTTTTCTTGTTATCATTGACATGGTTAGAGCTTTTTTCAACCCGTCTGTTTCACAGAAATCAAACCTGAGATTATGCTTTCTAAATCAATGAAGAGAGTTTTAGAATTCTAGTCAATATCTATTTGCACGCTAGAAAACATAGGTCCAATTCTAAAACTTTTTTTTTGTTTGTAGGAGGAATTTGGATGCTCAAAAAATGAACTGTGTGAATGTAAATTCCACACTGGCTAACGGAATCAGAACAAATTAGGATTTTATGGCAGAAAGTGCATTTACAAATGCTGTTAGGGCAGCACAATTACCCCTTTACATGCTTAGATTTAGTAGATGTCTTGTGGATGTTTGTGATTGGGCCACCCTGCAGAAACAGAAGCAAGTGAACAGCAACAAACTCAAGTTTATGGCATTTCACATATGTCTTGCAGGCAATTCACACCAAAGGAGCATACATATTTTTTCTCAGGTGTAAGTCAGGAGTAATTACGGTTGTAGGGTGACAAAGGAGATTAATCGACCCCATAATTCATGGCAAAGTGGTGGCAACTTTCTTCTCTCTGGTATAAAATATTCTTCAGAGACAAGAACTGCACATATAAGAGCACACTTTTTCATTATGTAGAAAGGCAGGATCTGGTAGAATTTCTATTCCTGTAAAAATTCGAGCGTTGGAGGGTTACACAAAATTTACGACTGTCAAAGATTTCCTAAAGAGTTTCTGGGAAACGGTAGAAAGCATGAGACCTACTCCAAAAGTATTAGGGGGATATTCACAAGAACGTGCGCTAAACATCTCCAGAAAATGTTAACGCAACTTTACACATCGCAGTCTATCGCGGGAAAATAACTCTGTGTTAACGTGGAATTCACAACACGGCGGTCCCATGCGATAGTTTGCGGAAAACGCGGCCAATGTCCGCGATACAACCACCGCGACGGAGATAAAAACATAAACCCCAACGCAAAAAAAAGTGCGATGAACCCATTCGCGATGAGGAAAGCAGCGATAAGCAGCGCCAGGCCCGCGACACACACACAGCAGGCGGGAATAAGCACAACAAAAGCAGGAAAAAGGAAGACAAGCCAAACAGAAAACAGCATCGAAGCACAATGGAGGCAGTCAGAGCAAGTACACAACCCCACAAGCCCCATTGGCAACAAAACATTGTACATGGCAGTCCATCGTGGACAAGGTGAATGCAACCGGAGAGCGGAGGAGGACAATGGAAGAAAACCAGAACAGCTGGAATGATGCGAAACGCAAAAACAAGCAGAAACACGCCAACAACCAGAAGGCAGCAATGCACACCGGAGGTGGGAGTCCAGCGCCATACCAGGAGCTGGATGACATGGAGGAAATGGTGTCCACCACATCAGTCTGGAGATGGTGGCAGGAGTCAAGGACCGGAAACTGCTCAAAATCAACAGGGAGAGGAACGACCAGGGACTGGGGGGACGGGGGGAGATGGGCACAATGTCACACATGCACAATTAAGCACAGCACAACTGCAGACAAACCATGCCCAAGAGTAACAACACCAACCAAGAGCACAAGTCACACAAGTCGGCAATATCACACCACTGAACAAGCACAGAAGTGAAAATCACACTGCCTGAAAGGGAGAAAGGTGAGCCAAATCAGAGCTGAAGGGCCATCTCACACACAATGCAGCACACACACATAGGAAGCAGAGCACCCCAACATCGAACACAAAGTGGTACAAACACCAACATTTGCACAACCGAACACAGGACACAAGTGCACCCGCTTGTGGCCGGGAAATGGCCATACACATCTAGCAAAGCATGTAACAGGGACATGATAATGCACAAGTACCAACCCACAGCCCTGATGGGGTAGCAATGCATGTATGGCAGGGACCCAGATAGGCCGTGACACACAGATGTGCATACATATCAACACTCATCACAGTTGGAGACAAGTGAAGGTGCGGAAACTTCATCAACAATTGCGTGTCAGTACGGCCAAGAGAAGTGCCACAACATGCAGACCAATGAAGCAGCATGTCTGAATGAGGAACGTTGGAAAGTGCCCATGTCCACCCCGGGGGAGTCCATCACCCACACAAGTCAGTGCCAACGTGCGTTGGTTGTCCGCGCATGTATCCGGAGTCCAGGCCAGTGCAGCCATGTCCACTGTCGTCTTGGGACATGTGACCAGATCCCCAACATGCAACCAGGTGACGGGACACATGCAATGGGTCACATTCAGTCGTGGCTGCAAGTACGTTGTCACTCGTCCATAAACGCAAGTGCAGCAGCGTAGCCCAACATATCCAACATGAGCTCGTTGTCGACTACATCCAACATGTCGGCGACATAACCCATCAGCTGTCCCGGACAGATGTGCAGACACAAAACCCTGGCCCCAATTGGCACTAAAGCCCAATAGGGGAGCAGCTCAATGTGGTCACTGCACATGACGAGACGTGCAATCTCGCAGGTCCAGTTGCCAGCATGCATGCCAATCATCCAGGCATGCCATAAACGGGCATCACGGTGACAATCCTGGTCGTGGGCCAACAGGGGGCGCACACACATGTCGAAATCCAGGTCAGCTACCGTTACGTTGGCGAGGCAGACATCCATGGTCCACTCGAATATGCACGAGTGACAATGCAACACAGGCTGAATGCAGGTGACCTTGGCAAGGCGGAAGCTTAGCCGGTAACTGATCCGCAGCACTGCCAATGGCAGTGCACCCAGTACATGCAGCAGACGTGCACGGTACCGGTCCACGTGACGGGAGTTGTGCATGTGTCCGGGATGGTCTGCCATTGCGTCAGTGGCTCTGCTTGAAGTGGCACTGTGCTGACCCGTGCCAGTCCTGTGGATGAAATGCCACAGCTCGGATCAATGAGCAGTGTCTGTGTGCAACGGGTGCAGGCCTGGGGTGGGGTGGAGTACATGTGAAGGCCATTTCACGCACGATAACTACGACCAAGGACTACTGTGTGTGGGATGTGTACACGTTGGTCTCAAGTCAGGCAGTGCGTAGTGTGGGAGTTGCAAGCAAATGCTATTGTATCTGTCAGGGGGTGCTGGGCACATGCAAGTCCCAGCTCGGAGCTGCAGATATCCTTCCACCTGATAGTTCACACAAAGGACCTTTCATCCCCACAGTAACTCTACTATCAGCTTGCATACAGGAGATGCACAGAGGCCTGTCGTGGGTGGGGTGGGATGTCTGCAAGCCAGGGAATCATGGATGATATGCCGAGCACGTGGCACATGAGCGGCCTCACTGGGTGTCACGTTGCCTCACAGCTGCTCCTCCCTCCCACGAGCCCCCACACTTGTGTGCACTGCGCTGTTGTATCACGTGCACTCCTATGGCACCCCATTGTCATGCCTGTCTGCGCATGTCCAGCGGCATGCCAACAACACTGTGAAGCTGGCCGTTGAGGGTGTGCGGCCACGTGAGTGTAGGCCAATGGTCTGGACAGGGCGGACACAGGTGTACAGTCCATGGCTGGCTGTGATCGCGCTGCGATTGAGGCTAGGCATCTGACTTATGCAGCCGCAGGACTGATACACATAACACTTGGCATGTATGAGCCAAGACCCCGAGCGGTCTTGCGCTCCTACATTTCCCCGTACGTGCGGGCCCGCCCTCCGGGTGCATGCTACATTGCAACATCGACTACTGTGGCCCTGGTGGCGACAACACTCCAACACTTAGACCCACTTACCACACTTCCTGCTCAAGGCTAGACCAGAGCCACGCCCTGATCCCCCTGCCGAATCAGCACACCCCTACGCTGACCTGACGTACGCCGGACCAGCACACGCCGCTTGTGCATGCAGGGGGGTGCGGGCGAAGCTTCATGTCCAAGGTCTTAGCCACTGCTGAGGTGACTTGGTATCGTCCGCTGAAGACAGCACACTGTGATGTTGCAGGGCTCGGGCCCATCATGCTGACATAATGACCACATGGACACACTTGCTTAGATGGTGTGAATGGCTACGGGCACATGCGCCTGGCCACTTTTATTAGCAGGCTCACATGTCGAGTGACACCTGTGTTGGATGTGTGTGGGGTGTGTGTACACCAGCCGTCATGGAGTGCCTGGTGCAGTCAAAAAACGACAAAAGTGTTCCCACTTTAAGGACACAACCATTCAACCATAAAGGCCCCATGACTTGAGCTGCACAGAGTTAGTGGCCCCGGATGCACAGCGTCCTGCACGGGCCTACCACCACGGGCCGCTGACTTGCGGTGCACTGGGGCAGGGTCACGAGAGCAGAGCAGGTTCTCGTAGATGACTAAGGGGGTTGTCGCGGAGTGTCTTGGTGGACAGTGGAAGGTGTACCCCCAGGGCATGATGCAGAGGGCAGAACCACGCAGAAACAGTCCCTATGGTGGAGATGACTGGAACAGACATATGTCAAACACCAAGTCCGTCCCAGCCAGATGATGATGCAGACAACCCCCAGGCCATGGACTCAGACGCCACCAAAGTCCAACCAGAAAGTGCCCATGACTCATTGCGCACAGAGTTAGTGGCACCAGTGCGGATAGGGGATGCCACCTGCGATGAGGCGTGTCCAATGGTGTGGACTCCTCCATATATTACCCAAGACACAGTTCCACATGTGTGACCTACTGGACCGCAGTGTAGGCCTGAGGCAGCGGTCAGCAGGGGCCCTCATCCGAGTGTCGCCGGCTTACGTTGGATGGTCCCACCGGCCTGCGTAGTTCAGGTTCAGTGGCACCACGGGACGCGGACTTGCGGTGAACAGGGTTAGTGGCACCAGGTCAGTTGTTGCTAGTGTTCGGTCACCTCCGTAACGAGGATCCGGCTTTCATCCGGACTAAACCGCATCTTCCTCTTACTCCTCTCTGTGCGTTCACTGGTATGGACTCTGCCATTCATGAATCACGACTAAGTGCTGGATGTGGGACCTACTGGACCGCAGTGTAGGCCGGGGGCAGCGGTCAGCACGGGCCCACAGACACGTGTCGCAGGCTTGCGATGCATACCTTTGCTTCACTGATCGGAGGGAGTTTAGTGATGTGGACGCTGCCACGGACTTGGGGTCACTGTCATTCAAAACTCAGGACACAGTTCCACATGTAGGACCCACTGGACCGCTGTGTAGGCCTGAGCCCTCATCCAAGTGGCGCCGGCTTGCGTTGAACAGGGTTAGTGGCACCACGTGTCGCAGGCTTGCGATGCAGACTTTTGCTTCACTGATCGGAGGGAGTATGGTGATGTGGACGCTGCCACAGACTTGGCGTCACTGCCATTCAAAACTCAGGACACAGTTCCACATGTAGGACCCACTGGACCGCAGTGTAGGCCTGAGCCCTCATCCAAGTGGCGCCGGCTGGCGTTGAACAGGGTTAGTGGCACCATGTGTCGCCGGCTGGCATTGAACAGGGTTAGTGGCACCACGTGTCGCCGGCTGGCGTTGGACAGGGTTAGTGGCACCACGTGTCGCAGGCTTGCGATGCAGACTTTTGCTTCACTGATCCGAGGGAGGATAGTGATGTGGACGCTGCCACAGACCTTTGGTCACTGCCATTCAAAACTCATGACTCAGTACAAGATGTGCTAACAACTGGGCCAAAGAGTACGCCGGTGGAGTGTGTCAACGAAAAAGGAGTACTGTGGGCCAGCGCCGTGGAGGCCAGCGATGGTCTGCGGAGGCTGAAAAGGTCGCAGGACTGGGGCTTGGAGCTTGCACCGGCATGTGGTGGGCCCCCTTTGACACACGCTGGTGTCGGCAGGTGAGTGAAGCCTCCTTGGTGCGCTGGGGCAGGCATGACGGGTCTGGGGATCAGCGGCCCGGGGTGCAGCAGGCGCACAGGGACACAGGCCCCGCCACGCACAGCGCCGGCCTCGTGGCGGGCTGAGAGGCACCGCCCTGGCAGACACATTGGCCATTCCGAAAGAGAACCATGCCCAGTGCAACTGGCTTTTTATTCACACCCCTATGCAGGCGTGGCGTACGCAGGGCCAACCCACTCCGCCCCCGCATACAGGGGGGGACGTAACGTGCGACATTTCTGCGCTCTGTCCCACAGTCTGTGTGGACATGGTAGCGTCCACTGGCCACTACACTCCATGCACCAGCAGTTGATGTCCACATGGCCATTTCCGTGGTTTGCACACTGAAGTCTGTCCGGCACATCCACGCCACACCTGGCATTGGGTAGGTTGTCATTCATTAGTCACTTGCCGCTCTCGCACATGCCTGCTCCACGCCTCTCCTCACATTCTGCTATTGTGTGGCTGTCCGGCCATGCCGTGGCTGGGTTGTGTGCATGGCAAGCCCAGGCTCCCAATGGAGTTGTGTTGTCGTGTCTGGTTGGTTGGCATGTTGTGTGGCATGTTGCATGTAGTTTTGCTGCGTGCCCATTGTCAGTGTCGTGAGTTGCATGACTGTGGGGTGGAGGTGTGTGGTGTGTTCATTTGGTACTTGCCAACGAGCAATGCTTTTCCATAGTTGCCATCCTGGGAGCGCTGGTTGATGATGGACTGTCGGGGGATGTGGGAATAATGCACACTGCCTGGGGAGTTGGCCACAACATTGTTGAGGAGTCCCCGGTGGTCCACTATTACCTGCACATTGATGGAATGCGTGTGCTTTCTGTTGCGGTAGTTGTGTGCAGTGTGGGCAGGGGGCACGAAGGTTCCATGTGTGCAGTCGATTGCCCCAACACGTGAGGGAATCCAGCTATGGCGTAGAAACCTTGCTTGGTCTCCAGCTGCTCCTGCGCAGTGTGGGTGACGTGGAGGTGCTGGGGTACCAGGCTGATGATGGCATCCAGGACAGGTGTGATGAACATGGATAGGGCTGGCTGTGAGACTCCTCTGACTCTGGCAGTTGTTGGTTGGAATGTACCAGAGGCCAACAGGTGCAGCAAAGCCAGCAGCTTTGTCTGCGGAGGGATGTTGGTTGTCCGCTGTGTTGGTACCATCAGCCGGTGGGCGATGTGGGTCAGGATGCGGGGGATGGTTGTCCTTTTGGGCCTGTTGTGGGCAATGTCCTCCTCTGGCGTTAGGTCTGTGCGGCTGGTGCGTTTACGGTGGGTCCACTGTCTTTGTGTACGCTGCCTCTGTGGTGGTCCGGGGGGGGGTCCTGGAGGTGGTGGCGGGCCTGGGGGTGGTGGCGGTGGGTGTTGTGGCCCTCATGGGTCTCCGAGCTGCATGATCATTGGCTCCATGGCATCTGTGGGTCTTCAGATGTGGCTGTGGCTGGGCTCCCTTTCATGCTTCAGGAAGTTGTCCTGCTTAACACCAGCAAAAGGCAGGTGTTAAATCCCTGCTGCTACCGCGGCTTATCGCCTGTTTTTGGTTCGCATCGCAGATCTGGCAGTTCGTTGTGAAAGTGGTGTAGTGGTGTTTTTGTGTGTTTCTGCACGGGAACGCCTACTCTGCATCTCATTAGGGTTAGTTGGTGGTGTCACCCTTGGGGGTAAAATTTGCGGCAGTTATCACGGGTATACTGGCGATGTCTGCAGTTTGCACGCGCTTGTGAATGGGGCGTTAAATCTATCTCCACTTTTGGTGCGTTAAGGTGGCGATAACTCGGCGATAAGGCCTTGT
Organism: Calotriton arnoldi; assembly: GCA_963921515.1. NCBI lineage: Eukaryota > Metazoa > Chordata > Amphibia > Caudata > Salamandridae > Calotriton > Calotriton arnoldi. The sequence goes on along the minus strand of CAWUFW010004337.1, from coordinate 1,071,452 downwards.
GAATATGCCCCTTAGTCTCTCCTATTCTAATGTGTGAAAAAAGAGAATTTCAGCCTATCGCCACTAGTAAAACGTTAATAAGGAGATAAGACAATAGTTCTAGGGCAGAGGTCTTCAAACTTTTGTCGGCTAAGCCCCCCATCTAACCCTTTTTACACATCGAGCCCCCCACCACCGCCTCCTGACAAAAATGTTCTGGAAGCTGGTACTCTGCATCATTGATGGCCATTCCCTCCTGCAGAGCCCAGGTCATATAGGGCAAATAATATTAAATAAAGTAAGAGTGTTTAGTAAACTGAAGTTTTTGTAGTGCTTGTGCTTAATATAAAGTTCAAATGAAAAGTCTCCAAGAAAAAATTAGCACAAAAAATTACATTGGTGCTTTATTTTTCACATAAAACACAAAATTCAGGATAGATTAGTAAAAACACTCCCAAAACACAGGTGAGGGTGTGCCTGTTTTTCTCCACAGAGACAGTCAATGTGTGGATGGATTCTTGCTTCTGCCATCCTTAGGTTGTGCTCCACTTCCAGTCTTGAGCAGTACCTGGAAACGGGAGTGCTCACAACATTTTGTAATATAGTTTCTTCAGTTTTATATAGAGCGAACATGACCCAAAGGTATTGGAGCGCTTTACAGGAGCATCTTTTACATTACACAGACACACATTCATTTTTTGTAAGCACAGGGAGATTAAGTGATTTGCCCAGAATCACAGGATGTTGAGCAAACACCAAGAATTGGTTCCCCTGCTCCACAGTCATCAGCTCTGACTGTTGCGCCACATCCTTGCCCCTAGACAAGATATCAGAAAAAGGGGTTCCACAAAACATGCTTTCAGACACAATTGAAAAATCAGTGATCGTGTGGAGTATGGCCAGGTGTTGCCATGCCAGTAGGAGGCCAGCCACAGTTTTCCAAGAAGGCCTAGGGGACATTTACATCATACACATGTGATATAAGTGATTCAAGAGGATATATACAGCTTTATTCTCTAGCAGCATCAAGAGTCAATTTGTTAGCATAGTTGGCTTATAAAGAAGATCGCCTTCCAAAGCTTCAGAAATAGCTGCACAAGAAAGCATTTAAATTTGGTCTACGAAGGAAGTGAGGTCAGATGGGCGGCATACTTCACAATATTTGTTATATTAGGCTTGTGGACTCAGCTCTAGGGATTGGAACATGTTAAACAAGCACTAGCGACTTTAATCAAGGTCAAATTCATTTTTCGTAAGTCACTGGTAAATTAAGTGATTTTGCCCAGGATCACATGATGTTGAGCCAATGCCAGGACTCGGATCCGGGTCCCCAGAACCAAAGTCAGCACCTATGGCAACTGTAAAGTAACTGTGATGTAAATACCAAAAATAATAATAAATGTGGCAGTACTTATATTAGCAAGACTGGATTTACTGTTTCTAAAAAAGTAATATATTTAAGAAGTACAACAATCAGAAACATAGAAGAAAGTCTACAGTGGCACATACAAACAGCATCTTTTAAGAAGGGCCAGAGTGGCAGACAGACCCAGCAACGTAAAAGAAGTAGAATAAAGGGGGATAGCACAAGTGATATAGATGGACAGCAGTGGCACGTTCAACCAGCAACATTGAGGAAAGACCACAATGGCACATACTGTCAGTGACATAGAAGAAGCACTATAATGCCACATATAGACTTTGTTAGGGGCATGCTCACAATGAAACGAAGTCACACAATTCAGTTTGAGGAATTAAGTGGGAGCCTAAGAGAAGTAATGACACAGCTGATCAAGAAGTGTGTGAACGCGAGATAATGTCTCTGATATTTTTTATGTGTGCCTTTTCCACACCAAAAAACAACATTTTCTTTTAAAAGAACACATGACCAATAATATTGAGCATTTACATATTTAACATTTGCTCGTAATGCAAAACATGTTGCTCTTAGAGAGGAAAGCCTTATTTCCAAGATGGCACCTAGCTACACCAAAGAGTCCTTACCATGTGCTGAAAACAATGCATCTAATACACTACTATGGATGCGCTGTCTAGTAGGCTAAACGATACACTAAACTGTCACTAGAATGAGGAGTGACATGTTTACTCCGCTGGGGAACTGTAATTAAATGTTTTTGTAACAGTGGTGAAAAAAGCTCTGCCAGACAGGTGTGCTCAGAAGCTAGAGATAAAAAGATAGAGGTCATAGAGCGTGATCTCTAAATTATAGATTATGTAGGTAAATAAACGCCTCAACTCAAGTAAACGTGTGCTAAATGCCACATGCAGCTGGACGCCTATCATAATTCCCTACAAACTGACAGTGTTTCCTCGGGAGTACAGGATTGTGCTAGTTCCCAGATCGAGGGAAACCCGGTGAAATTATTGATGTCTCATTATAAGATTCTCCCTTTTAGAGAATCAAATGGTGCGGATGATAACACGCCAAGAAGGAAAGACAGATAGCTGGTCTAACAGTTCTTGAATAGTTTGCAAGATTCCAGCCCCACTTGTCTGAATCCTGCCTTTGAAGGCGATCTTCCTGGTACAGTTTTTTCTAGGAATGTTTCCTTCCTGGAATACGTGTATTTCCACACTCTCTTTATTGGGAGGGTTGCGGAAATCCAGCCAGGCAGGCACAGCCTAGGCGTGCTGGAGATAAGACTCCAGACACTGCCCAGCCGCGCCCCTAGCAGCTCGAGCTGAGACACACGACGGCGGGGGATGAAGCACTTTCAGCCTAACGTGGCGTTTCGCGCTGAAAGCAACAATGGAAGTGAAGTGGTGGGTGGAGTGCGCGCCCCCCCTGAGGGGATGCTGCGCCCCCCCAGGGGGGCGCGCCCCACAGTTTGAAGACCTATGTTCTAGGGACAGGTTCACATATGTTTTATGTTGAAAGCCCAGAAAAGCCTCAAATAGTGCTTTGCTTAATACCTTTGATTATATTGCATTTCAACAACAAATCAGTTGTGAAGCCAGCCATCGCAAAAAATGGCAACAATTCTAATAATCAAAGCCTATAATTCTTTTGCCTTAAACATATGTAAAATTGGGCCATTAATATCCTTTTCAATTTTGTAGTGGTGTAATTCTGAATGATTTCTTGCATGACTAAACAATAAAAGTATGTTCCAAACCTTTAAACATCAGCATCATTATCATTTCAGGTGACGGATTACGGAATATGATTATTAGTGTCCACAGAGGCATCTCATTTTTTATGGAAAATGATATCATTTTGATGTTTTTGCCACAGAATATCTCTACCCAATTCGTTTCCATTCTTTTTCTCTTAAGCCGTATAGTAATGAACTAAACCTATAAATATGACAAGGAATACGATGTGATGTCTCCTGTGGTGTAATTTCTGTTGCCACAAGCAGTAGTGACACTGACGCGTTTAGTTGGCATGCTCGTGTTGTGCTGCTATCTCCGTCCACTAGTATTGTACGTCTGGTGCCACAGTTACTTTTCTGCTCCCTGTTGGGCTTCCCTAAGGCATTGCCATCTCTGAAGAGGCAGGTGAGTGAGTGGAACACAATGGCTGTCACAGTAGGGAGTGCACGGGCAGGGGTCTCTGTGCAGCAGTTAGGGTAGCCAGGCAGAGTGAAGATTTGGGGTGAGTATGGCGTTAGCAGCCTCAGTACAGCTCATGATCGCCCCTGGTGGAAGGTGACATATGAAGCAAGGTACTATCTGGAGCTGGACTAATTGAGCTTGTTAAGTTCCCCATGGCCCTTACCTAGGAGTGCATCAGTAAATCCCTCTGGAGAACTTTGTGGAGTACTGTGCTGCAGCCCAGGCTCTGCATTCTAGGCCCATGAAAGTAATTATGTTATACATTAACCCAAGCATTTCTTAAGGACTCAAAATGGAGTAACGACATGTAAGAAATTGGAAAGCAATTTTGGGGAGCAAGTACCCACCTCAAGTAATAAAGTCAGAAAATAAACCTGAGCTCAAACCCCTAGCAGCTATGGAACAGAGCACACAAGATTAACTTAGAGGCAATGTTTAAAGTGTTTCTGCAGTATTGCAACAGTAATACAGTTGAAATGCAAAACAATAAAAATCCCAGAAAGAATGAAAAAGTATAATTTTATAACCAAAATGACATAAAAATGGCAAAATCCAACAAGAGGAAACAGAGACATGAATTTTTAAAGTTTCAAGTAGAAATAGCGCCAAGAAGCACAATGCGCCAATGATCATCAATGGTCACGGTAGAGCAGGACCTAGGCGCACTTTGACATTGACCACGATGCAGCGCAGGTCAGGTACAAGTACTAGGTCTGAACTGGTCAAAGATTTTGCCCTCTAATTTTAGTCCATTAAGTCCCAATCCACCAGAGGAGTACTCTTCAAAAGTACCCCAGGACCTCATGGAAGGCAATTAGAGACTGACAGCATGGGCACACAGAGGGTCCAGTTCACGTCCAGTTGCCACTGTTGGGCAATTGCAGGAAAATGTCTGTTATAGCTTGTTGTGTCCCTGTAGCTTCAAAAGGTCAGCCTTGTGATCCTTATGGTCCACTTCTTAGTCATGGGCACAAGAGGGAGAGCAGGTCCAGTCTTCAAGGCTCTTCTCAGGACTCAGACTGCAGGTTCAGTCCTCTTCTCATCTTCCACAGGTGCAGGAGCGTTCTGAAGTGGCTGCCTGAAGATGCTACATTTATGCCTGACACAAGCTAGTGGGTAGGAGTTGCCCCTGGGGATGCCCTAACCAATGGAATAAAGCTTCACATGCAATGCACTTTGGATGGTTTTGAGATGGCCGCAGTCTGTGGCCAGAATAAATGGGCTCTGAGTGTGTGTTTTTATGGAGTATGCTACGGTAATCCTAATATCCTCCCAAATCTAAAACTAAAATCCACTTTTAGGAATTCCCTGGACCAACAAACTAAGAGACAGACGTTTGGTAGAACAAAGCTGAGCTTCGTTGATCAGACAGTGGATACATACAAATTGTTTTGAAATGTTGTTTTCCTCCTTTGAAATAGCCCCAAATGTAATATGAATATCCCTAGCGAACATGTCAAGCAGGTCTTGACATTAAAACAGGATCTTAAACTGTAGTATCACTGAGAGGCCCACAGTGATGAAGGGCGGTCTGGCTTGGGTGTGCAGGCCTGGGGGTTAGCTACATGAGCTTGTGACTGGGTAGGCCTTTTTGAAGTTAATCAAGTCGTTGGGCCCAATACACAGGGCATTCTGTCATGGGAACAACAGCGAATTCCACCCCTCACCCAAGGCCTTTTATCTCTGTCCTGAGAGCAAGTTCACAACTCATTCACACCTTTGAAATAATAATTTTTGGCTTGCAGATGTGAGAGAGCAAAATGCATATTTAACTTCCAGGTATCAGGCAGGGAAGATGTGACTTTTAATAAGCCATCTTTTCAAAATATTTATTACAACTCAGACTTCATCAGTGAATTGGGCTTCTAACAAATATTTCAAAAAGTAAAAAAGAAAAAAGTTGGACTGTTTCCTAGGAGATAACATTTATTAAAAATAATATTGAATCCCAATGCTTTCCTATGGAACAGCCAACCCTGCTATAGTGAAAATGGCTTTGAGGGAATTTCAATTTTCACTGTAAGGACAATTTTTACATTAAAATTGTATATGTCTTATATTTAAATACCATGCACCCTGCCTTATGGGCCATTAAGGCCTACTTATGGGTGACTTCTGAATATTTAAAAGGGAGGTTTGGGCTTATCAAAAAGGAGTTATTCTGACAGGTCAAATTTGCAGTTAAAACCTGCACCTTCAAGGTGGCGGTGGCAGGCCTGCAGTCAAGTTTACATTGTCACTATAGTGAATAGAACAATGGGTGCTGTAGTCTAAGTGTGACATTTAACTTACAGGCCCTGGTACTTACTTAGGTTCTATTACACCTTGGTACCATATACTAGGGGCAAATAGGTGAGTTAAGTATTTAACCAGGAATATAGCAATTTTGCCATGTTGAAAGGAGGAGCAGAAGCGCTTTACTACTAGGTAGTATGGGTAGAGTGCACACAATTCTATAGCCAGCAAAAATAGGGTTCTTCAAAAAGGCAAAACAATCAATGTGTGAAAGACCAGAAAGGGACAACGTCCAACCGGACCAAAGAGAAGAATAAAGTACTTTTCTGGCTGAGTAACAAGCTGTAGGGAAATGCCTCTTTTTGCATGTTCAACCCCTTATTTTTGGGCTGATGCTGCTGGTTTTTTGGCTCTGAGAATGCACTGTTGACTTCTAACCAGAACTTATTGAAAGTGTTCTAACCCTATACAAAAGATATGTTGAATTAGATACACCCAATTGGCAAGTACTGACTTAATTATAAATCCCTAGTATATGGTACCCAGGGCATCCAGGGCACGTAAGGCAGTGTGTTCACCCAGGGCTGCAGCACTGCTTGTGCCACCCTGAATGTGACAAGGAGAAAATGAACTCCTGCCTGCCACTGGAGACTGAAAGTGCAGTGTTAACATTGCTAGTTCACCTTTGCCACTACAACTAATGGGAAAACCCCACCTTCCCTTAATGTTATCTGTAAGTCTCCCCTACGAAAGGCCTATGGAGCCCTTTGGCACCCTGACCTTCAGATCATGCTGGAATCAGAGAGATGACTGAAGAAGGACTGCCCTGCTGCCCTTGAAAGAGCACAAAGAATGTCTACACTCTAGGAAGAACTGCACCAGCTGCATTGTGGGCTAGCAAAGTTTGAATTGTGCCTGCGGCTCCTGGCTTGAGGAAAAGTTGCTTCGCAGGTCCAACCCACAGCAGTGACTCCAAGGATCAGTCAGCTGATCCTCTAGAACCAGATAGAGGGGCAAAAGAGCTGAAGAAGCCCAAACTGACAAGTTTGTAGCCACCGCAGAAGTTTTGCCGCTACCAGTCGCAGTGCACGCAAAAGTAAAAATCTGAGATAGCTTAAAGTGGCTGCCGTGCTATCAAAGACAGTATTCGTCGTACTCTAGAGACACTAGCCCCCTAGCCCCCACCTAGGGATTTTGCCCGAACAGCAGTGCAAGGAGACCAGTAGCACAGCTTCACCTGGCCTACTACTGCAATGCAGAGGACTTCAAGGGACCCCGATCTCTGTGACCAAAGTTTCCCCTCATCAACCGGGGACCAAGAGACTAACACAAAGGCACCCTTGTCCACAGGCACTACAACCCGAGCATCCTTTGAGCATATTTTGCCTGTATCCTTAGCATCAGGACCACTCCATTGATGTCTATTATTGCCGTCTTGTAAAGTTTGGTAGTTGCTTTAAAAAAGCTCTGGTGGCCAGGTAACTGTCCAAAGTAACCTCTCTAGCCTCCTAGAACTTTTCCCTGCCAGATTTGGCCACCCAACCTGGGCCAGAGTACCTGCACTAATTTTTTCAAACTTTTGAAAAGTTTACAAACTTTTTGTTGACCAATGCTTGTTTGCGGTTGCATTTAAAAGTGATAAAAAGTTATATTCTAAAATCTGTATCTCCGGGGCCCTCTGGTGGATTTTGATGATCAATGTCTCTAAACATTTATTAAAATATGCTCTATTTTTGAAAAATGTTGGTTTTGTCTCTTTATTGGTGTGTGACTCTCTTATTTCGTTGTTTGGTCCTGTTAAATGCTTTACACTAGGTGTTGTATTTATCATCATATCATGCAGTGCAGCAAGTTACCTTGCTGTGCTGCAGTTCATGATAGGGAAGGGTCAGGAATGTGCTGTACTTAACATTGTAGGGCGCATTGGTACCTTTTCCCAGTGCTGGCGCACATTGTGCTACCTAGCACCAACATAGGCATTCTTGCACCATGGTGCATGGGTGCCTGTGTTGTTAGCAGGATTCTTTTTGTGCAGGAAGAGGCACCTTTTTATCCCCATATATTTACTTGTGATTTCTATATTCCTTGTTTACACAGATGACTTCCTTCAACACGTAGCTCCACCCCCCCACAGTTACAGTGACAGAAACCTTTATCCCACCCCTCTTGAACATATCTTTTCTCCATCTCTGTCCTCGTGCAGTATATGGAGGGAGACTGACTTTGCCCATAGCTTTCAGAGTATCAACATTTCCAAACTGTATGAAGCAAGGGGGAGAAGCAATTTATCATTTTCTTTTTAGGGTTGAAATGGGATTGTTTAGTCAAGCATTTTATTTTTTGGGGTTCTAAAATGTCCTTTTTTTAAAGGCTACCTGGTAATAAATACTATTCAGTCTCCTCTTTATATTTCCTCATTTCAGGACAGTCCGCCACCACTGACCCCACTTGCCCCATAAGACTGAAGCAGCCTGTCATTCCTGCAGGTTCTGCTGGTAAGTCGTGTTCAATATTTGCTGCCTTTAAACTAGTACGCATTTGCATCTTCTGTATTTTCTCTAACTTTCCCCATCTACTTCCATGTCCACTTTAACCATACAAACCTGCCTCATTGTGCTTTCTTTTCTATCTCCCCAGCTGACATCCTCCTTTCTATACCTTTCTTCCCCTGCTTTTTTTTAGTCACCTTTCTCTCGCCCCTCTTTCACATGTCTTGTGTTAACCAAATATTGTTGGTAACGTATAGAGGAATGCAGATCTAATTGTTCACACCCTGTAGGTTAACAGAAGGCTTTATTGAGCAAACAGCCCATAGTAAAGGGACAGAGATGGTTATCAGGGACCCCAACTGGATGTCATGTCATAAAAGGCCCATGATGTCATGACAGCGCGGCATGGCAGAATACCACCATACGTACTTTCCATTCCCTTTTATCACTTCATTGCTTTTTTTTTCCAATCCCTTCGGAGCCATGTCTCTACATAATGAAACAAAATGATGTAGCATTGAATAGTTAACTACTTACTTGGTCCATTAAACCCAAAGTGATACTTTGGATAGTAGATAAGATAACCGAACATTAGTGATGCATTGATTTTGCAAGCTGTGCAAATAATGTGATGGTTACAGGTATCAAATATGTGCCTTATGTTTTTTGTCTAGGGCCGGAAGTACTCCAGGATTCTTCAGAGGAGGTCACAGACCACCAGTCGATGGAGGGGGAAGAAGTGGCTGCTGGGACAAGTGGAAAGTCACTTTACTTTCTTAATGACAACTACTGCATTTGTTAAGGTATTCCTCCCTTCCCTCTAAGCCCACTTAGCAATCCCATTTGTACATTATCCAGCCTCTTATGTTTCTGTCAAATCCTCCCTACAATTCAATTGTTAGAAAAAAAGGTCCAGTGCCCACTTTCCTATAACTTTACCCCATTTTTCTTGTCCCAGCCAACCGATAAATTGGAGTCCCATCTCAACATTGTCATATATCTACCGCAGCTTCTGCTTGACTACTTTAATTTCGTCAATACTGTTCAGTCTCATACCTCCCATTACCCGTGCAACTAAGTCTACTAGAATATGACACCCACTCAATCCATAGCCAAACACAAACCTAGCCCAAGACCTACTTACCTAACCTTACCCTACACTGTCACTTACTTGTTCCATAGCCAAGGGAAAAAGTATTTGTAGAGCATTATTTTGGGTGAAGCGTGTAATGTGGATTGGAACTCAGTCTGGGGTCATGCTCAGGGTGGGACTCAGAAGGGAGTAGGAAGAATAAGAGGAGGGACATTGGAATTTATGATGACACACCACTGGCTGTCCCAAAAATAATCATGCTGCCCCTCAAGGATGTCTCTGTTAATATTGCACGTCATAGTTAAATAAATTGTACAGCATTAATTAAATGTGCCATATTCATCAATGGCAATATATTTTTATATTTGACAGTTTATTCATTAATTAGCACACATTAGCTATGAGTTGCAGATATCACACATCACACACAGTTAAAGAGTAAGCACAGCTAACTCAGTGACGACAGAAGCTGTTCTTTTGCACATTTGTCACATATCAAACCAGTTGTCCCACTGTGACAATCACCTTCCCTTCCCTATCCGATCTCTCTTTCTATGTGTTATTAACTGCTCTACTTACCTTACCTTATCGAGTCCGGAACCCCTTCTGCAAACAGTGTTGGAAAACAGATTATAAGTGTCCATACATAACCCTCCCAACCTTGCTTGATGATGCTGAGTAGCACCCACCATCCCAGTATCAGTAACATTTGTATACTATTAACTGCCTTTGTCCTACCCTCTTTAACTAGTGACAGCTGATAGGGTTGGTCAACATAGAGCAAACAACAATACTTCCTTTCCAAGAGCTTCTTTTCTTACCTGAGTAGCTAAAGCAATGTCTTCTACCTCTCCTATAATTGATCCATACTTCAATGCTGGGTTTTCAAAGGGCTTTCCTAATAGTAGAGATTGCAACTGGATATCGCAAATGTTAATGAACTTGGGGAGATGAACTAGTGCATCACAGGCAATTAGACTAAAAGGAAACAGCATGAGTGCAAAATCTAAGATTGAGACTACCATGATAAAACAACAATTAGTAGCATAGTATTGACTTACGTACTTACGTATATAAGCATAATGTACCCCTCAAGTTTCATGCGGAGTCAGGAGAACTCAGTAGAACATTACTTCAGTAGCATACAATACACCAATCACATTACGTCAGTAAAATACAATACACCAATTAAGATGGGTGGACATATAGCTCTTTTTTACTGCCCATCACCACCAGGCAAACCCTGGAAAAAAGGGGCAGTAAAAGACAAAGAATGTCCCTCTTCTCCATGGGAGAAGACTCCCATGGAAAGTGGGGCATTTTATTGTTTATTTTAAAAAAGAAAATCCTGCCTCAGGATTTTCTTTTTTAAAATAACAAAACATTTTGGTGTAGGGGTCCATCATGTTGACAGAGCCCTGCACCCAACTGCAAAAAGCTTTTAAAAGGAACCACCATGACATCAGTTCCTGGCAATGCTTTAAGGAATGACTGCCAGCTTGGCAGTCATTTCATAAATAGGTGGGCGAAACTGCAGTCAAGGTGACGGAGTAAGTTGCTCCCTCGCTCTGACTGCAATGCCTCAATCCTCTAAAATAGAAATCATACCCTAAATCTCCACACTCTGCATTATGATGTCTCTTTTATGCCTGAGTAGGAGGTGTGGTATGGGCAAATTCTGGCACTAACTACCTCCAGTAACAGTTGGCGGCACTTTTACCACATCTGCCCAACAAAGTATGAGATCTGTTGATGGTGGAAATTAACACACAAATCAAGTGATCACACAACCTGGAGGAAGAGGGATATGGGCTTTAAGATTGGATGGGTAGGGGGAATTAGAAAAAGGTAAGAGATAGACAAGTACACCATTCATCAAGACAATGAGCCCATCACATCTGTTACGGAAGAAAGATGACAGTTCAGTTACCAAACCAAACAGACCTTCAGCCCCCAGACTCCCAAGTTGTCTAATCGGTTTGTTACCTCTGGTTTTAAAAGTGCAAAGTAGGGAGGAATCACACAGTTGAACAAATATTTATAGTTATAGAAAATTATTACTGTATACAAATGGATGGTGCATCTGCATTCTTCTGGAATTGTTTGTCACAGGTGCAAGACTGATCTGGATTGATGGAATGCTATGGCGCATTCTACTTAGAGAAGTGATGGCCTCTGGAGTGCAACAATAAAATGCTAATATTGGAAAGTCAAGGTAAGCAGGTTGGTGCATGAAGAACAAGTGGGTTTAGGCTGGTGCAATGGTGTACCATTAACTAAGAAGTGAGAAGATCCACGAATCACAAACAAACAGTTTTATGTACTCTGCTGATCACTTCAACAATAACAACACTTTGCTGTGTCCAGTAAAGCAGACTATGAGTTAATCACTTAATTAAAGTTTGGCATTTGAGCCACTACTTTGCATTTTCCTAATCAACAAACCTCTCAAGTCCACAGGGGTGGGCCCTTTAGATTTCCCTTGTTTCCCAGTGAAGCAGGTATTAGACAATAATCAGTCTTCTGGTCATTGTCTACTGTACTTTGAGATTTATTATTTGAGCTGAAAGTGATAGGCCTGTAGTGTTGACAAGAAACAGAAAATAATTTGGGGATTAGTCATTTTAGTTTAGTCTTGGTAAATAATCTTACTGGAATCAGGATATGCAACCAAGGGAGCTAAATACTAACCCTGGGCGTAGTTCGCATAGTAGCGCTACGCGTAGCTACGTGAAGTGCACTTCGCACTACGCGAGCTACACGTAGCACTACGCAAACTGCGTAGTGCGGTAGGAAATGCTGTTCGCAATGATTGCACAGTGCCGGATGCTTGTCCGCACTGTGCAATCATTGCAAACGGCATCTTGCACAGTGCAAGCGGTCGTTTTCTGCCGCTTGAGTAGATTTGTACTCGAGCAGCAGTTTTCTCAACGCGGACTGGTAGTTTCTCATCGCGAGCGGTGCAAGCATACGCGACCACTCGCAATGAGAAACCTGACCTCCCCCCGTTGAGAATCTCGCCGGGAGGTTTATTTTCCACGCTCGCGATCGGCAACTTGATGTTGCTGATCGCAAACGAGGAAAAAGTCTCGCCGGGATGTCATTTTGCTCGCTCGCGGTCGCCAACTTGACCTTGAGGACCGCGAGCAAGCAAAAAATGCCCGCTATGCTACGCTACGCATTTTTGCACTGTGCTACGTGCAATTCGCGTAGCGCGTAGTTGCGCAAACTACGCAAACTACGCGAGCATAGCGTAGTTTTCCACCCAGGCCTACTAAATACCAGATGAGTATACTAAGGAATCTCCAACCATTCCTTCTGCAGGAAGACTTTAAGCTGGGGGCACCTGCTCGTGTGCTGCTGAGGCTAGACTACGGATGCTCCACGCTTTGTGGTCTTCCCAAACATTACTTGGCCCCCCTAATGGCTTCCATTTATGCCACAGCCAGACTGATTTCTGGTACAAAAAGAAGTGATCACATATCCCCAGCCCTAAAAACCCTACACTTGCTGCCAAACAAAGCAAGAATACAGCTAAAGATTGCCTGCATGACTCACAAAGCCCTACATTTCAAGACCTCCATTAATCTGGCTCAAAAGCTAGAATTATCAGGGGTTTGCAGACAGTCATGAAGTGCAAGTTCACTGCTTCTCAAAACTACAGATTGTCCACAAAAAGAGAATGAGTTACAGAGCCTTCTCAGGCATTGGCCCGAAGATTTGGAACTCTCTTCTACCCGAAGTCCATCGAATCTCATCCACCACTTCTTCAAAAAGGAAAACAATCCTAATGAACAAGTTTCTCCCCTAAAAAGACTTGGTTCTAATGCTTACATACCTGCCCTCTATTCTGATGCCCTGATTAACTACTACATTGTTGTACATCTGTGATCCCTAGCGTAAACATGCTATGCACATATATGTAACGAATGTTCTTTTCCTACAAATGTATCCTACCTACCCTAAATGTGAAACACTCTGATACCCGCTAGGGTCATGTTCGCGCTATACGAAACTTTATAAATAAATAAATAAATAAAATAAAGAGATGATGGGGTTAAGTTAATGATAGGACAATTAAAGTGCATATCCCATCATTTGAAAGCCAAGCATTGATGCAAAATGATCCGCAAACAATGTCATGTAGCTTACACTTCCATATATAATGGCATGATGAATATTTTATTTGGTAATACTCATTAGTGCAAGTAAGGTACCTGTTACAAGTGGTGGTGCCCCTATGTTGCTACCTTCTCAGTGGAAGCAATACATAATATAGGGCAACCTCAGTCTCTAAATCTTCACTGGCAGCCCAGCAAGGGAATCAAAGAAAGGATAGTTATGTGAGGCATCTTGTTCTGTAACTTCTTCTTTCAGGAAACTGAGGCGTTGTATTTCAGCAGACTGTTCCTATTTTGTTCATTTAAAAAAAAATATTCTGAACCAAAGGTTGAATTACTGTTTCTATGCCCGGGACAAATAATTTACACCTGCTGTGTCCTTTTTGATTGACTATCTGTGCCATTCACACTAGACTACTCTATTTCAGTTTATTATTTACAATATGCAGTGTGATTGAGCGGTACACCAAATATAAATTAAATATTTTTTTAAGCAGTTCTCCTCCATGTAACTTCAGTTGTATTAGGCTGGAAAGGGGAGTTTGTCCTCAAACTCAGGGGGTCATTCGGAGGATAATCACAGACCAAACTTGAGATTTCACACCAATTGCCCTTGTCATCCTTGGTTGTTTCAGGACTACTATAATCCTTTGGAATTAAGTGTTTGTTAATTTTACCACCAAAAGTCTCTCCACATTTTGAGGTGAGAGACTGGTCCTTTTGACTATAATAACTGCACCAGCTGCACTGAAAACATGCTCAGAAGAAACACTGGCGATCAGACATGTAAGATACTTTAGTGCAAACCTACTGGGCTCTGGCCACTGTACCCACTTGCCATACCCAAAGATCAATGGTTCTTGATCCAGGTATACCTCTATCGGATCATCCAGATAGTCTTGTACCATCTTCTCAATTGTCATTGGTTTTACCACTTGCTGTGCCTGTGCCTCTGCACTTGACCTAAGTCCTTCAGAATGAAACCAACCCATTACAATGGTTGGCTGTGAACTTGAAGTAGTCTTTGGAGGACACAATCTCTTTTTTGCAACCTCTGATTAGTGTTCAAGAGAAGTATTAAGCTATCCATCAAGGATGCTGTTTCTTCATTGACTCTAGGGAATGTTTTTTCCACCTTTTTCAAATTATCCTATAGCAGATGCCAAAATGGGATTACTTGGCTCTCATGAGTAGATTGATGCAATGAGCTAAAAACTCTGATATATCCGCTGTCAGCCATGACTTTCATTATATTACGGCCATTGTCAGTAGAAACAAACCCAATTGTGAGACCTCTGGGTTTTAGTCATTTGTGGACCTTGGCATTGAAATCTTCCACGATATAGGTATTTGTATGAGAGTTCTCCATGGTGAAAATTGCCACTGGTGCATGCTGCTGAGTGCTCTGAAAGGCTTAATTTGCAATGAGACCAATAGCTACCCTTTGCGTGCTCCCTGGAAAGAGCACCAGTGTTCAGTGATTCACATGTAATCTGTGATGTGACAACTGGTCCACATGTCTGTCTTGAGGTGGATGGATGTAGCAGTGCACTGCTTCATAGTGTTGCCAAGCAAATGCAGGACTTCACAATGCAGTGCTAGCACAGCCACTCTGGAATAATAGTAGTAGCTGGAAACCTTGCATGTTGGATAGATAGCCTCCACAAATTCCCAGAAGCCCACTTCTTCCACAAAAGAAAAACAGAGGAGATCAAGCACTAACATTATAGCCACTTCTTTTCCTGGAAACAGGCTTTTTTGTGGTTCCAGTGGTACTGCGACTCCTTGATAAACATAGCCTTAATAGTAGGCAGTTTTCCTTGTGGTAGTACTGCCACAAGCGACCTAAGGGTCCAGAAGCAGGTAGGCTGCCTAAGTGCTTTGGGGTGGGAGCTGCTGTATCCTGCTGTGCTTTGTGCCATGCAGAGGTCACTGTGGGTGAGGATGATATACGATGGGGGAGGTTTTCAAGGCTGCTTTGCCTGATGCTGCTGCTGGCATCCTCTTCTTCCTCCTTCTGGTCACCTTCTTCTATCACTTCAGCTGCTGTGTCTTGCTCACCACCACTAGCTATGCTTTTAAGTGTATATTGTTTTTTTTTTTAATGGAACAGATGGCCTCTCAGAACATAGGGGCTGATTAGGACCCTATCCTAAATGGGACCGCCTGACAGGATGTCGGTGGTCCCGACAGAGGCATTACAATACGACCACCACCACGGCGGTCACAATGCCTATATTTTGCATTGCAGGGGGTGCTGCTGGCTGCAGCACATGCAGCAATGCAAGAATGGGATACATTACATATCCCTGCACTACGGGGCAGGCAACATGCATGCATGCCACATGGTGCAGGGATATTTAGGGGGGCACACAACCCACAGCTTGGGGCAAGGGGGGAAGGGGGGCCCACTACGGGCCCCAAAGTCCCTTTCAACCTACCTTTTCATGGCGGGTTACCCACCATGAACATCGGGCGGAAATGGACATTGTAATCTCTACGGCGGTGCCTGACAGGCACTGCCACCTTTGCAGGGAATATAACTCCCTTCGATGCACTGGTGGGCTCAAGGAGCCCATCGGATACATGGCGGTTGGACTTTCCAACCGCCAACAAACCACCCACCATTGTAATATGGCGGGCGGGAAATTTGCTTACGATGGCGGTGAGACCGCCACCGATGGGCTGTCGTGGCAGTCTCACCACCATCATAATCAGCCCCATAGTGCCCACCTGGCTTACCACAAAGAATGTTGAAACTTTATTGCGGCAAACGGATCATATTGCAATGTTATGATCATGCGGGCTAAAAGTAAAGAAGTCCCAAACAGGGGAGGAGGGTTTTGTTTTTGTGCAAAAGACTGAAGAACTGGAGGTAAAGTTAGGTGGTTGTGTTGTAGTTTATCTTTGTGTAGGGCATACTGTGACTATGGCAAGGGCGGTGGTGGTGAGGGGGCTAAAGGTTCCTGGGTTCTTGCATATATGGGCGCCGGCAGTGTTGCTGGAGCCACTTGCCTCTGAGCAGATTGAACAGAGTTAACCTGTACCTCTTCTGTGCTACTCTCCACATTGATGATCACTGGCTGGTCATCAGCATCACCATCTTTCTCACTTTCTAAACTTACAGGAATCTTCCTTTTCGCTTGTCTCTAGGACTCAGACCAGGTCCAATACATACCTAGATCACCAGTGGGTGGAGGGGTTGGAGAAGTTGGGGGAGTACTTTTCTTTTTCTTGTGAAGCTGTTAGAGTAAGAACAGTCTTCCCAACAGAATCTTGCTCAGTAAGAACCCCAACCTCCTGTTCTGCACTTACGCCCAGGAGATCTGTTTCAGACTGCTGCTCTTGTTGTCCACTTTCCTACAACAATTTGTTTTGTGGCGGAGACAATCCTTTTTCAGATTCACTACTCTGCATGACTTCAGCAGTGCTGAAAGACATGGCTGTAGGTGTTAGTGGTGTAGGTGGTGCCATTGATGCAGGTGTCTCAGCCTCTTTCTGCCCAGTGGAGGCTGAAGCAGGTACATCATGTTTCCTGAAAAAGGATGAGGGCTTGATGCCAATGCTGGCAATCTGCTTCTTCTCCTCTCCACTGGACACTGTGTTGGCAGAAACCTTCTTATTTGGGGCCACCTTCCTAGCACTAGCAGTTAGCACTTAAAACTAGAAACAGAAGCACTTAGCAGTGGAGGGCTCAGATGTCACTGTGAGCTGATTCCTTTGGGGTCTCTTCTCGATATCAGTACCATGTGTGATGCCTTCTGCAGCACCGGCAAGCAAAGCTACAAAAACATTAGTTGAAACATGGGCAATCAGAAGACTCTAAACAATGTAACACAAGTGAAGTCATCATCATCATCCTCATCAACCCAAATGCTTAACAATATTATGCCCAAAAACATGCCTAAAATATTTTTTACATGCAACATTTCATGCACAAGGTTAGTTAGTTGGTGTCCTTCCAGAGCCATGGTGGGACTCCTATATGAGACAGGAAGTTCAGGAAAAAAATATAATAAATATATTAAATAATTGCTGGTGCCATACCTGGGCCCGTGTGGACTCTAAGGGAGGCAGAAAAAAAATACCAAATAAATTCTAGTGCCCACCATTGCCCATTAGGACTCTACAGGAGGCGGGAAGAGGTAGGCAAAAAAAATCATAAAATGAATAAGAACAACGGGCCCGATTCACAAAAGTAATCTGGGACAAAATCCTAACTTTACGATTTTCAGTATTCACAAAGGGCATTTAGGAGTAGTAAAGTTAGGATTTTGTCTCAGTTAAACTTAAGTTTTACTTAAGTTAAGCTTAAGACCAAAACTTAAGTTTAACTGAGACAAAATCTTAACTTTACTACTCCTAAATGCCCTTTGTGAATACCGAAAGTCGTAAAGTTAGATTTTTGTCTCAGATTACTTTTGTGAATTGGGCCCAACAACATCAACCACAAGCACAAATGTTGGAGGAAAGAAATAAATTAATAAAAATGCCATATGCTTCTTCTATCAATGTTCCTAGGAAATAGTTTTTAAAATTAGATTAAAGAGATTAAGTATACACTGGCTGCACAAAATGATGGAAGCTAGCATATTCACAATGTGGCAACTAAAGAAGAAGTCATGGAAGACAAAGGCAAAATAGCCACAAATATGCACGGGCACACACACACACACTCACACACACACAAATATATATATATATGCAATAAAAGAAGCAGAGACCTCTGGGTAGTTCTCAAGTTTAGGTGGAGAGCAGCTCATGTATAGAGCTCCCTACAACACCAATGACACTCTGAATCTGCTCACCTAAAATGTCTGTTTTTCGAGAAATGTTTTTAAGCATAGGATTGGCACAGTGCCATCCACACCAAGCTAGAAAGGGACAAAGTCTTTTGCCATTTCGACAGCAGAGTCCTTAAGCATAGGATTAGGATATATAAATATTCACTGAAAAAACCATAGGTTTCAGGGACATTATAGTTAGTCTGACATTTCACTCGTACAAAACCAGAGAAATTCAGCCTTTATAGTTAGCTGAGCTAACTATAACTCACGCCCCCGCAATGCACTGCTGATGACATCACATATTACATCACACATGACATGGTCAGTGACATCACTGATGACATCTCAAATTACATCACTGATGACATCATCCAGTGATTGTGAGTGTTTCTAAAAGTGTAAGAATGTGATATATATGATGATTCAGTCAGTGTGTGACTGACTGTATAAGTGAGTGATTATACACGTCTCAGTGACTGTATGGGTGAGTGACTAATCTGTGTGAATGTCTGTATCAGTCTGTCAGTTGGTGTGTAAGTGGCTGCATGGGTTGGTGAATAGGTACATGAGTGTCTATATGGGTTATAGTTTGGTTGTCTGAGTACCAGTATGGGTCCCTGAGTGTCTGTGTGTTGTGTGACTACCTGCATGGATGTGTGAGTGGGTGATTCACGGGGGTTATGGGTTCATGAGTGCGTCTGCGAGGGGCTGTATGGGTGAGTGAGTATGCATATGGCTGTGTTGGTGAGTGAATGGATGTCTCAGTGGTATCTGTGTGAGTAACTGCATATGAGAATGACAGTATATGTGAGTGTTGGAGTATATAAGTGACTGTATGTGAGAGTGAGTGACTGTGAGAGTGGATGTATGGATAAGTGTGTGCTTGTGTCAGCGATTGTATAAGAGAGTAAGTATGTGTTAGTATCTGTATGAATAAGTGAGGTGGTATGTGTATAACTGTATAGGTGAGTAAATGGCAGTGTGATTGACCCTTTGGCTGACTCACTAGGTGTGTGAGTAACTCTATGGGTGAGTGGTGGTGTGTGCGTGTCTGTATGGGTGAATGAGTGCATATAATAGTGGCTGTATTATTGAGTGACTGCATGTATGAGAGACTGTATGGGTGAGTGAGTGGATGTGTGTGTAGACCTATGAATAAGTGAGTGGGTATTTACTAACTGGTATTGGTGTGGCTATGGTTTCGAGAAAGGTAGTCGGTATATTTTAGAGTGGGTATATGAAAGGTTATATTAGGGTGTGAGTAGGTGCATCAGAGATTAAGTGGATGATGTCATCAGTGATGTCATTTGAGATGTCATCAGTGATGTCATTAGTGATGTCACTGACCATGGCGTGAGTTATAGTTAGCTCAGCTAACTATAACAGCAGAATTTCTCTGGTTTTGTACGAGTGAAATGTCAGACTAACTATAATGTCCCTGAAACCTGTGTTTTTTTCAGTGAATCTCAGAGGTTTTTTAAATGTTAATTTCTAACTATAACGTCCTGAAAAACTGTGGTTTTTTTCAGTGAATTTCTAAAGTTTTTTAAATGCTAATTTCTATCTATAACGTCCCTGAAGCCTGTGGGTTTTTCAGTGAATTTCTAAGGTTTTTTAAATGCTAATTTCTAACTATATCGTCCTGGAAAACTGTGGTTTTTTTCAGTGAATTTCTAAAGTTTTTTAAATGCTAATTTCTATCTATAACGTCCCCGAAACCTGCGTTTTTTTCAGTGAATTTCTAAGGTTTTTTAAATGCTCATTTCTAACTATAACGTCCCTGAAACCTGTGTTTTTTCCAGTGAATTTCTAAGGTTTTTTAAATGCTAATTTCTAACTTCACCCAGATAGGTAAGGCATGTGCAGAAAGAGAAAGAAAGGTGCAGAAAGAAACAAGAGAAGTACAGAAAGAAGCAAGATAAGTGCAGAAAGCGGCAAGAAAAGTGCAGAAAGAAGCAAAAGAAGTACAGAAAGAAGCAAGAGAGGCGCAGAAAGAAGCAAGAGAATTGCAAAAAGAAGAGAGTAAGGTGCAGAAAGAGGAAGAAAGGCGCAGAAAGAGGCAAGTGAGGTGCAGAAAGAGGCAAGAGAGGTGCAGAAATAGACAAGAGAGGTGCAGAAATAGACAAGAGAGGTGCAGAAAGAAGCAAGAGAAGCGCAGAAAGAAGCAAGTGAGGTGCAGAAAGAGGCAAGAGAGGTACAGAAAGAGGCAAGAGAGGTACAGAAAGAAGAGAGTAAGCTGCAGTAAGAGGGAAGAGAGGTGCAGAAAGAGGCAAGAGAGGTGCAGAAAGAGGGAAGAGAGGTGCATAAAGAGGCAAGAGTGGAGCAGAAAGGCAAGAGAGGTGCAGAAAGAGGCAAGTGAGGTGCAGAAAGAGGCAAGAGAGGTACAGAAAGAAGAGAGTGAGGTGCAGAAAGAGGCAAGAGAGTTGCAGAAAGAGGCAAGAGAGGTGCAGGAAGAGGCAAGAGAAGTGTACAAAGAGGTAAGAGAGATGCATAAAGAGGCAAGAGAGGTACAGAAATAAGAGAGTAAGCTGCAGAAAGAGGCAAGAGAGGTGCAGAAAGAGGCAAGAGAGGTGCAGAAAGAGGTAAGAGAGGTGTAGAAAGAGGCAAGAGAAATGCCTAAAGAGGCAAGAGAGGTGCAGAAAGAGGAAGAAAGGCACAGAAAGAAGCAAGAGAAGTGCAGAAATAGGCAAGAGAGGTACAGAAAGAGGCAAGAGAGGTGCAGAAACAGGCAAGAGAAGTGCAGAAAGAGGCAAGAGAGGTGCAGAAAGAGGCAAGAGAGGTATATATGTATATATTCAATCTCCTCTCACTCTTACAAGGAAGGAATCAGCACACAGGTTGTAGTTTGGAAGTATTTAATCTGCAAAGGACGCGATCCATGCTTTTCGGCTTTTCCGAACCTAGATCACGATACAAGCCGTCATTGTAGCTTCCTTATTTAAATGTACGAATGCCTCCAGTTGCCAACATTAACAAAGGACTACATATTACATTAAACCAAAAAGCTGTCGGCCATATTGACCTGGTCACGATGCAAAAAGTCATACAATAAAGAAAAGAAAACAAGTGTTAATATGCACACAATGCCATTTCAACATATCTTGCCCCGTGACCGCCGTGCCTGTATGTCCGTCAACGTGACTTGTTCATAATAAACATACTTACGATTGCAAACTTCAACATAAACAATGGACTACACATTACTTTAAAGTGAAAGGCTATCGGCCATATTGATCTGGGCACGTTGCGTATTATAGTGGTTCTTACACGAAAGAAAAGAAAAAAAGGGGTGTTAATATACACACACTATCCCTAAATAAAGTTCTAGCGATAATAGTTCCATTCCATTCACAGTTCATTTGAGATGTCATGAGTGATGTCATGAGTGATGTCACTGACCATGTAATGAATGATGTAATGTCTGAGGTCATAAGCAGTGCATTGCGGGGGTGTGAGTTATAGTTAGCTCAGGTAACTATAACTGCTGAATTTCACTGGTTTTGTACAAGTTAAATCTGAGTCTAACTATAACTTCTCTGTAATCTTTGTTTTTTTCAGCGAATTTCTAGTTTTTTTAACGTTAAGTAAGATGCCTATCGCAATGGATGGTGGGGGCAGCCTGGCATTGTGCTGCCCCCACCCAAGCTTGCTGCTCCTGCTTCCCCTCCTCCTTGCCATACATTGTCCAAGTCCATGCCCCTGCTCCCTCATTGCAGCCCTGTGTGGCCGTTGTTCTGCCACTGGCCTTCCCGCCTTCTCTGAAAAGTTAGCTTGCTGTCCCATCCACTTCCTCCCTATCCTCTGTTGTCTGAATCCATGCACTAGCCTCCTCCCTCCTGCCATGCATGGTCTGATGTGCTGCCACTGCCCTCCATTTAGCATGATTCTCAGTCCACTCCTCCTGCCCTCCATTCTATGCCCCATCATTGCCCTACTGCTTAGCCTCTGTTTTTAGCTTGTTGCCCCTACTCTCCTTCCCCTTGCCCTCCAATGTCTGTGTGCATGCCCCTGACCCATCCTTTTTGCCCACCATGTCCGATGGACCTGCCCCTCCTACCTACTCTAAATGTTCTGTTGAGCTGCCACTCCCCTCCCACCTGCCTAGCATTGTCAGATGACTGTAACCTCTCCCTGCCACCTCCACCCTGCCTGTCTACGTTCCATGCCCCTATCCCCTTCCTCCTGTCCTCCATTGTCCATTTTACTGCCACATCCTTATGCCCTCCCTGGTCTGTTGTGCTGCAACTGCTCCTCCTGCCTGCCCCGCGTGGTCTGTTGTGAGGCTCCTTTCCCTGAACTCTCTTGTCTGTGCCCAGCTCCTACCCCTCCCTTCTATCCTCCATGGTACTTTGTGCATGCACCTGCCCCCTCCTTCTTGCCCTTCATTGCCATTGTGCTGCCACTAACCCTCTCGCTTGCCATGCATGGTCTTCTGTGCTGCCACGGCCCCTCCCACCTTCCCTGTATGGTCAGCTAACTGCCCCTGACCCCCTCCCACCTTCACTGCATGGTCTGTGTGTATGCCATTATAGTCTCACTGTTGCCCTCCATGGTGTGTTGTGCTTCTAGTGCCCATCCTGCCTGACCTCCATGGTCAGCTTGCTGCCCTCTGCCTTCTGTTTTCCATGTGCAGACCCCTATTCCCTCCCTCCTGGCTTGTCTGTTCCACTGTCATGCCCCTGATCCCTCCCTCCTGCCCTTTATGGTCCGTTATGCTGCAGCTTTCTCTCCTGTCTGTCCAGTATGGTCAGCTTGCTGCCATTACCTCTTTCCCTCTGTTCTCTGTTGTCTATGTGCATTGTCCTATCCCCTCCCTATTACTTTCCATGGTTTGTTGTGCTGCACTGCTGTCCCGCATGCCCTGTGTGGTGTATTGTGCTGCTGCAAACCCTGATACCTGCCCTGTAAGGTCAGTTTGGTGTACCTGTCCATGTCCCTCCTGTCCTCTGTTATGCGAGTCCATGTCCTTATCCCAATTCCTCCTGCCTTCCATGATCCAATGTACCATACTTGCTAATATTTTAAACTTGGTAAGAGGGAGATTTTGAAAAAAAAAGATGGGGAATTCATTTTCCCCATTGACTTACATTGAAAAAGAGGAGTTTTCTAGACAAGAGACAAATAAAATAAAGCCCTTTTGGGCTTAAAAACATTGGGCGTTTCCTGCCTGAATCGGCTCTGTTGCCATGTATGGTTGTACTACCACTGCCTGTTCCTTCTTCCCTCAATGGTCTATTATGTTACCACAGCCTCTCTTGCCTGTCCTGAATTGTTGGTTTGTTGCCCGTGCCCCCCTTTCCACTGCCCTCCATGTTGTGCTAATACTGCCCTTCCTTCCTGCCCAGTGTGGTCAAATTGTTGCCTCTGCACCCTCCTACCTGCCTTCAATTTTCCGAGTCCGTGCTCATGACCTCTACCTCCCAACAGTATCCTAATGAACAAATAGATTGCTAACATTCTATATTTATTACAAAAGTATGGCACGCCTGACGACATCTTGATGTGATCGAAACTGTAATACCAAAAGCATTTCCTTTAGAAATTATAGAAATGAGTGGGTCTTATTTGCATAGAAATTATGGTTAGTGCTCTAAAAAACTAAAATGAAGACATATTTTCTGAGTTCTCAAATAGCGACAAATCACTTTTAAAATATTTGTTATCTTTATGTTTTTTCATCCAGTTGACCACTTGATTACATTTTACGCTTAGGGGAGAGGATGTGGTGTTACTTCCATAGCTGCAGACTTTGCAACTGGGAAACCAGGTTGGCGTTTCTGCTTCAGCTTGACATTCTGTGATTCTGGTCAAATCACTTAATTTCCCCATGCCTACAACCAAAATGAATTTGTCCTTGTATGATGTAACCAATGCTCATGTAAAGCACTCCAATACCTGACCAGTCTGCACTATATAAAACTGCAAATAAACAAAGAATAAAAAGTGTTTACCACACTTCTGCGATTGGGCTATACATGGGCTACATCTGGGTGATATTTGTGCTACATTTGAGCTCCTTTTTCTCTGGTGGCCATCTTGGGAGACTTCAATTTAATTCATAAACTTTATTCAATCTGATTTAGAAACATAGATGATAAAAGTGTACATAAAAACAGTAAATCCTCTTTCTTAATACAATACAATGAGAATTAATTAAAACCAGTAGGTAAAAATGAGAGTTACAAAGCCCGGCTTAGAGCAACTTCAGGTTAACAGAATAGTAAAGTTCAATGTTCGCAAGATCAATCTCAAGTACTTCGTGCAAAATACGCAATAAGGGGTCCAAGTAAGATGCAACGCTCCAATACCTGACCAGTCTGCACTATATAAAACTGCAAAAAACTAAAAATAATAAGTGTTTTGCACACTTTTGTCATTGGAGTATAAGTGGGCTACTTCTGGGTGATATTTGTGCTACATTTGGGCTCTTTTTTCTCTGGTGGCCATCTTGGGAGACTTATTTGTTATGAAGTTTCCTAATTTCCTCATTTACTGCAGTCTCCTCAGTAGGAAATGCTTTCAGTTTTTTACTTTGATTCCATCAAGAAGGCATTCAGATGTGTCACACATTTGCCATAAATTCAGAATGTTAGCACTCTAGTTGCTCATTAGATCACTGTAGCAAAGCTACTGCTCACCACGGAGTTAACTGGAAGTCTGCTGCTGGTATTGAAAGTGCATGTTTCCGTCTGCATGTCAGAATTATTTAATGAAATAGAAGAGGATTTGAGAAATCACTCAAAATGTGCCCTAATTTTTCTTTCTGCAGCACTAATCATAATTTCTATTGCAACATGAAGCCCCTCATTTTGTTCCTTTTTCAATTAAATGTTTTAAGTGTTACCAGTTTATTCCAAACAAGATGGCTTCAGGTGTGCCATACTTTTGTCATAAGTAAGACTGTTAGCGCTCTAGTTGTTCTTTAGAACACTCTGGGAAGCTGCAGTAGAACACAAAGGAATCAACTGACAGTCTCTGCCCTTGTTGGATGTACATGTTTTACTGAGAATGTCAGACTTCATTCTCAAATGACTGAGAAAGATAATGTGAATTTACAGAAAATATGCTTTCATTTTAGCTTCTGGAGCACCTTCCAAACCTCTATGGGAAAAGCATGAGAAAATAGTTTTCTCTCAAACATGATTCAGGATATCCCTGCAGAAGGCTTTTTCACAGGGTAAAATCACCTTAGAACACACCACAATTCCTAAAATTAGTATGGTACCATCAACAAATGATTTATAATGTAACTAAAGTATGTTATCACCCTTTATACGTTCTCCTTTTGGTGACCCTCAAGTCCTTCCATTCACTACAAAGCATTTTAATGGGGTGCTATCATGTATATTGGTCCCAAAACGGCTGCCAGCACTTCTTGGATGAAGTGCTGACAGCCAATCAGATCTAACGATGAGATGTGTGGTTAGGCTCTGCCCAGATATCAATATTTGTTTTTCCTTAAATATTTCAAAAACTACTGAATGGATTTACACCATTTAAAGCAAAGAGTGCACTCTGGACCAAGAGCTACCTTTCTGCCAAATTTGGTGTAATTCCGTTCAGCAGTTCGGGCTGTAGCTGCGGCTAAAGTTTCCTATGGAATTAACATGGAGAAAACACGTTTTTGGACCCCCCTTTTTTCTCGCCCCCGCTTGATGAATCACCCCGAAACTTTCAAGACAGGAGCTGACCGGAGCGGGCCATTAGTTTTGAAAATTTTGTGAAGATTCATCAAACGGCGCCAAAGGTATTGGCAAAAGAAAAAATGCTTTTCGAATAGAAACAAGGTCCTAACTATAACTACCTACCTATAACTACCTACTGGCGCGCTTCATTTTGTATAAGCCCCCGGGTGGGCCAGGTCCTGGTGGCAATGTCAAAATATGTAGCGGGGCCCACGGGGGCCCCCGCAGCCCCGGGGACTGCCCCCTCCCGGGAGCTTAGATAATTATATGCGGGGGCATGCGGCCCCCATGTCCCTGGGGACCGCCACTTCCCCAGGGCATTGTTAATTTAGGGAGGAGGGCCCTGCGGGCCCCCCCAAGCCCCAGGAACCGTCACCTCCCCAGGGCTACTTTCTAAAACTGTGTGGGGGGGCTCGAGCCCCTCCACATTGCCCCAGGGACCACCAACTCCCCGGGGCATACTTTATTTAAATGCGGGGGTCCGTTGCAGGGCCCTGGGGACCACCACCTCCCCGGGGCTTTCCAACAGTTGGGAGAGGGCCATTTGGCCCCCCTCCTGGAGCCCTTCTTGGCCCTGGGGACTGCCACCCCCCAGGGCCGGCTCCTGCAATGTCCTGGGGTGCCTACCCCCGGGACATTGCCGTTTCCTATGGCAGGGCGGGAGCACTGCTCCCGCCCTGCCATAGCAAACACTGCTTTGCTTCTTGGAAGCTAGAGCAGGAAACCTGCTCTCGCTTCCAAGAAGCAAAGCAGTACTGCTTTTGGGCAAGGGGAGCTGCATGTTAGCAGCTCCCCTTGCCCAAAAGCAATGCCGACTCTCGCAGGAGGCGGAGAGCCAGCAGGGACCATGGGGGCATTGGGGATCCCCCCACGGTCCCCAATGCTGAGGCCAGGCCCCGGGAGATGGGGTCCCCAGGGCTAGAGGTAGCCCAAGAGGGGGGCCACGCGGACCCCCTCCAAAAAAATAAATAAAATAAAGTCTGGCCAGACCCCGGGGGATGGGGTCCCCGGGTCCATAACTAGCCTTAGGAGGGGGGACCACTTTGCTTCCCTCCGATAAATATAAAATAAATAAAGTCTCGGTAGGCCTCAGGGTTGGGGTCCCTGGGGTCCCTGGGGCCAATAGTGGCCTTAGGAGGGGGGCCACGTGGCCCCCCGCCATAATTTTTTTTTTAAGAAAAAAACTGGCAGGCCCCGGGGGATGGGGTCCCCGGGGCAAATTACAAATAATGGAAGTGGGGCGTTTTTTATTTCTTTCTATTTTGGACTCGCAACTCCAACGCGGCTCTCAGCGCGCCCCCCGTGTAACGTTGCGTTGGATTCGCGAATCCACCTATAATAAATAATTTAGTAGTATATAATTTAGAAGGTAGTGATGTATTTGTGAAGTTGTTTTAAAGAGGTACTGTGATTGAAGTTAATGACAAGATTACAATTGATAGAGTTGTTCAAAATATATAAAATTAAAAATGATTAGTTAAACTTGAAAAGTGTGTTGTGTTGTAGTACATTGAATTCATGCTTTTGCAGATTCGCGTCGGGTGCACGAATCCACAAAAAAATAAAAGAAGATATGTATGTGTAAAATAAATTTATATTCACTATTGTGTTATAGGGTGGCTCTAAAAAGAACCCTTGTTTTCATTATGACTTTGTTGTAGCTACATGTAAGTGCGGATGCAGAGTTTTAGGTTGTTGAGAAAGGCTCTGTTCCCATGATCTGTGAAGTGTACTCCATCACTTCGGTTATCCATATCAAAACGTAGATTGTTGTCATATATGGAGCCCATCCTATGGTCTCTGAGGTAAGCAGAAACAGCTTTATTGACATTTTTTCTAGCTTTTTCAATCTGTGGACAGAATTGATTTGACCACTTCCATTTCTGTCTTTGGCATATATTAGAGTATACAAAGACGGTTTTGGGGAAAAGCAACATCAATTGTGCAAAGGTATCCTTCATGAGCATTTCCACTCCTACCCCAGTCAATGTGCCTAGGTCATTGCCACCACAGTGCACAATCATGAGGTCAGGGGGTTGGAGATGCAAAAAGGTTTTAACCAAAGGCATCAATTGGTGCCACTTTAATCCTCTCTGTGCAATCCATTTAATATCCACATTTTGTAAAGCTAGGTCTTTGTCAATACATCTGCGTTCAGCATAACTTTTGCACCAGAAAACATAGCTGTGCCCAACAATCCATACTGTAAGCACCTTGAAGGGATGTCTGGAAGTAATGAAAAGATGTCTGTAGCTGAGGTACTCAGTTGGTAGAATGAGAGGTATCTAAAATGGTGGACAAGATGCTGTTTTTTAAAAAGTAGAGAATTGATTGGCTGTTTAAGAACATTGTACACTCAAAAATAGGGTGCATGTTACTTTATTTAAAAAGCACGTTTGTTATTGGTTAGTAAAAAAATGTTTGAAAGGTACAGTAGATAGGATAAGCTCATATTTTGCAAACGGATCACTGACAGAATATAGAATGCCAAAATATCGACCTGCAAAAATATAGTGGATAAAATATAGAATGCCAAAATATCGAATTCCTATCTACAAACAGGTAAGTACAAAAATATTGAATCCAAAATATCGTTGTAAATAATATAGTTTGTTAAAATATCGAATTAAAAGTAATGTAAAATTAATAAAATAATAAATATAATTAACTGAAACATACTTAAAAATACTTAAATAACCTTAAAATTAATAAATAATTAATGTAAGTTATAAAAAAATAAACATACATTTTTATTTTTTAATACATATATATATTAACTTAATATTAATAAAAATATTCAATATTTTTAGCGTAGGATAGCGAGAGGGTAAAATGTACTATTATCACTCCAGAGAGTGCAACAGTAAGGAAAGTGTTGGATAGCGTAGGGGTAAAAATTACTATTTCCACTCCAGTGAGTGCAACAGTAGGGAAAGCGTTGGATAGGGTAGGGGTAAAATTACTATTCCCACTCCAGAGAGTGCAACAGTAAGGAAAGCGTTGGATAGCGTAGGGGTAAAAATTACTTTTCCCACTCCAGAGAGTGCAACAGTAGGGAAAGCGTTGGATAGCGGGAGGGTAAAAATTACTATTCCCACTCCAGTGAGTGCAACAGTAGGGAAAGCGTTGGATAGCGGGAGGGTAAAAATTACTATTCCCACTCCAGTGAGTGCAACAGTAGGATAAGCGTTGGATAGCGGGAGGGTAAAAATTACTATTCCCACTCCAGTAAGTGCAACAGTAGGGAAAGCATTGGATAGCGTAGGGGTAAAAATTACTATTCCCACTCCAGACAGTGCAACAGTAGGGAAAGCGTTGGATAGCGTAGGGGTAAAAATTACTATTCCGACTCCAGTGAGTACAACAGTAGGGAAAGCGTTGGATAGCGTAGGGGTAAAAATTACTATTCCCACTCCAGAGAGTGCAACAGTAAGGAAAGCGTTGGATAGCATAGGGGTAAAAATTACTATTCCCACTCCAGTGACTGCAACAGTAGGGAAAGCGTTGGATAGCGTAGGGGTAAAAATTACTATTCCCACTCCAGTGAGTGCAACAGTAGGGAAAGTAATGATTTAATATTTAAATAAAAATACTTAATTATCAATACCAACAAAAAATTAATTAAAATTAATTACCAATTACAAAATATTTAATAATTAATTACCAATTAATACAAATTAATTACCAATTAATAATTAATTAACAATAATTATCAATACCAATAAATACAAATAAATATTTTCTTAATTACAATTATATTACTTCCCACCCTATTCCCCTATAAACCCACAACCCGCTCTGAATAATAAATTAATACAATTAACATAATTATCAATTAATCAATTAATAAAAATTAATTACCAATTAATAAAAATTAATTAACAATTAATAATTAATTAACAATAAATTAATTATCAATACCAATAAATAGAAATAAATATTTTCTTCATTACAATTAAATTACTTCCCACCCTATTCCCCTATAAACCCACAACCCGCTCCGAATAATAAATTAATACAATTAACATAATTATCAATTAATCAATTAATACAAATTAGTTACCAATTAATAAAAAATAATTACCAATTAATAATTAATTAACAATAAATTAATTATCAATACCAATAAATAAAAATAAATATTTTCTTAGTTACAATTAAATTACTTCCCACCCTATTCCCTATA
The DNA here is from genome assembly GCA_963921515.1 of Calotriton arnoldi. Lineage (NCBI taxonomy): Eukaryota > Metazoa > Chordata > Amphibia > Caudata > Salamandridae > Calotriton > Calotriton arnoldi. The sequence continues at coordinate 1,041,298 of CAWUFW010004337.1, read as the reverse complement.
AACCCACAACCCGCTACAGAACTAAAATGCAAAATTAAATTAAAAATAATTAATAATTCCTAAAAATTGATATTTAATTTACTATAATTAAATTGCTTCCCACCCTATTCCCCTATAAACCCACAACCCGCTACAGAATTAAATTACGCAAAAATAATTTTACATACATTTCGTGACTTTAAAAAATATTAAACATACATTACAAAAATAATATACATTTTTAACTCATATACTAACATACTAAACACTTACAAAAATTTGATATTATTAAAAATTCGATATTTTTTAATGCCTATATTATGTACTTCTATATTTTGAAAATCGATATTACTTACCTTCATTTCGATATTATTAACCACTATATTATGTCCATTCGATATTATGTCCATTCTATATTTTGAATTCGATATTCTGTCCATTCTATATATTTTTTTCGATATTATGTCTATTTACCTTTGCAAACATCAACCACACCTGCTGTTTGCATTTGCAATTTTGTGTGCTGAACTTGAAAATATGATGAACTTGTGACCTGTTAGTTCAGTTGAATGTTCCATGAACTGTTACTATGGAAACTGACATTAAGCAGAATGGGGGAAGGGTTAAATGTTATCTGTGGTTTTAAAATATGGAATTGTAATTTATATATGAGTGATATGTTATTAAAGTAAGATTTCCCAAGTCAGTACTATCTTTAGAAGTGGTGTGTTCTTAAAAAATGGTGTTTTTTTTATTTGTAATATATTTTTGAACTCCTGTATGGATTCGCGGCTTTATCGCATTGGTGCACGGTGGAGTCGCGATTCCCAAAAATTCCAGAACCAGTTTGGGAACATTTAGAAGTCAGTTGGTAAGGGTTAATATGTCTAACCAATAGAAATGTGTTTTACAATTTGAAATAATATAGGAAGCAATGTGATTTGTTACTTACATGTATTTGTGTGGAGAAAGAGAGGTAAAGTTACCATTTCTGGTTTTACCTTGCTGAGAGTGGTGCATTACATTGATTGTGTGCATAAGACATTTTTTAATGAGTTTGTGATATTTCATATTCTACAAATCAATTTGGAAGGTGAGTTATACATTTGAGAGGTGTATTATGTAATAGATTTATTTGTAATCTTTAAAAATTATTCAAGAACTGTAATGTTTGAAATTTATTATTAAATGTAGAGATGTGTATTGTAGTTTGTTTTATTGTAGTTAAATGTTGTTTAAAATAGATTCTGTGTAGTAATATGTGTATATTGGAAGATGGCTTAGTGATTATGGTAGTTTGTTTTAGTGTGTGAATATGTTCATTTGTAGTATACCGCATCATTTTAGGTGTCGCTTTTAAATTGGAAGTGCAGTCTGTCAAGTTTTAAGGTGTGAATGGACTTGTGTCTGAAGTATGTCTCTACTTGTATATGTATTTTCATATGTCTTATATATTTCAAGGTGCATGATGTATAAAAAGAGGTGTTGTTGCTTTTTATGTGGTAGGCTCAAGACTGTGAGTAGTAGTAGAATGGTGAAGATGCAGCACATAAGTGTGGTTTAAAAGATGTTGACATAAGGTATTAGTGATTAGGCTACTTTTTATAAGTCTGTAGAGAGGTACAGTTGAAATATGCCACATAATTTTTGGTGTTTGCTTGAAATTGGAAGTTTGTTTGCATGAAGTTTTCAGGTGTGCATAGTGTTGTGATAGAAGAAAGTCTGTACTAGGAGATATATTCTGATATGTGTTATGTATCTGAAGATGCTAGATGTATAAAACACATGTATGCATCTATTTGTATATTTTTTAGATATGATGCTGCAAGAAAAAGGTATAGACATGCATGCATGCTTTCAGGAATATGGTGAGACTTATAGCAGAGACATGTGAAGGGTTTCTGCTTTGTATTTGGCTAGGTGTAACATAACATAACATAAACATAACATAACAAGTGTATTTGTAAAGCGCACGTTCACCACTACGGGTATCTTGGCGCTGAATAACAGATGTATGTTGTTACCCAACTCAATGCTACTCATTTTATCGACCTCAGATGGATGAAAGGCTGAGTGGACCCGCCGGGATTTGAACCTGTGACCATGATGTCGAACACAGGCCCCTGCAGTAGACGCATTTGTCCACTGAGCCACCAGAACATTATAAGTAGTTGTAGAATGGCAAAGCTGCAGCCCAAAAGTGAGGTTTGAGATATGTTTGAAGATATATTATTTATTAGAGTAATAGGTATGATGTGTGGAAAGGTATATTTTATATATCCCACATAATTTTCAGTGTCTGTTTGAAATTTGAAGTATAGTCTGTGAAGTTTTGAGCTATGGATGGTGTTGTGACTGAGGTATGTCTCTACTTGCACATGTATTAAAGTATGTGTTATGTGTCTGAACATGATAGATGTATAAAACAGAAGTATATAGCTATCTGTATATTACTTTTATATATGATGCTGATAGCAAAAGGTACAGACATATGTATGCATGCTTTTAGCAATATGGTGAGACTTATAGTAGAGACTTGTGAAGGTTTGCTAGTTTATATTTGTGTAGTTCCAATAGCATAAGTAGTTGCAAAATGGTGAAGCTGTAGCTCAAACTATTGTTTAAAACATGTTGGCAGAGGAATTAGTGATTAGGGTATTTTCTGTGAGTCTGGGGAAAGGTACACTTGAAATACACTGCAGGAATGTAGGTGTGTCTTTCACTACCAAAGTAACACAAGAAGGGAGTGAAGAGGTAATGCTCAAAAGAGCAGAAGAGGTGGATACGTCCTCCTCAAGTTATATTGTCAAAAAACAAAGGGATCCACCCTTATCGGAAAGTATAGAAGTGTTCCTCCAGACTACGGGGTCGATTCCGATTCTGGCCGGAAATCTCTCCGACCGAGACGGACCCGGAGAGATTTCCGACCGAATCGGACCCGTGCAGTCCGACCGAACGAGTACGATGCGCACGTATGCCATCGGACACGAGTCGGTCGGACTCCCATTGAAGTCAATGGGAGCCTGTCGTACAACGCGTACGCGGGCTCCCATTGACTCAATGGGTGCGAGGCGGACAAGGGCGCCCCCTACAGTGGGTACGCGGCGAAGCGATTCGCGCCGTGCACGCACAGGTAGGGGGGACTTGCGCGGCTACGCGTACAGGGGGGTCCGACACGGACCCCCAAAGTACGGCTCCGACTGCTCTTTTGAGCCGGAGTGCGCGGCTCGGTCGGACTGCTCGCGGCGCGCATCGTACTTACCCGGCCGGGGAACGTCTCCATTGCGCGGTGCGAGTCGAGTCCGAGCGAGTCGGTCGGTGCGGTTCGAGCCGGGAGCGAGTCGGTCGGAGCGGTCGGGACGCCCGGACGAGTCGGTCGGCGATTTCGCATCGTACTTGCTCGTTCGGTGTACTGTACGGATCGGTCGGGAAACAGGCTTTCGCATGGCTTTTTTCCCGACCGAATGGTATTGGGTGCGCCTCCGACCGAGATCGGAATCGGCCCCTACGTGTGTCTCCTACAATGGTGGAAAGCACACAGCTTTGTTTAAATACCCCTCACCCACCAAAAGGACCCTTGGTGGCATGCTTCATCATCGGGGTCTTCCCGCCCCGCTGCGGGACGGGGCTGCTACGATCTACGACTACGTGGGAGCACTGGTTATGAAAAACAATACTATGTGTGGTGTAGGAGTGTGAGTGGAAGGGTCAGAAGTGAGTGAATGGTGAAAAATTAAAAAAAATACCTGGCTCAGTGGAAAAAATAAATTTTAATGTTCCTTTGAGCTGGTATCGTTAAAAGTGGGGAATGAGATGGAGATACTATGCTTTAATGAGCAGGTGAGGTAGTGTCCTGGCGAGGAGGTAACCTTGATATTTGTGTGACTATAGGTACCCCTTCCCTCCCATTTTGAAGGCTCATGGGGCATTATCTGGGCGATATAAGAAACCCATTCAGCAATATACCTACTGGGGTATAGTATACTTTGCATGTTAAATTTATGTGCACCACTTAGTTAGGATTATATGTAAATACACAGTTGTTTTGATTTGAGTGTAGAAGGGATCTCTTCTAGGTCCTGATGAGGAGCCAGGGGAGGGCTTCGAAACATGTCGACACAGGAGACACTGCTCATTAAAGCATAGTTTCTCCATCTCATTCCCCACATTTAACGATACTAGCTCAAAGGAACATTAAAATTGATTTTTTCCACTGAGCCAGGTATTTTTTTAATTTTTCACCATTCACTCACTTCTGACCCTTCTACTCACACTCCTACACCACACATAGTATTGTTTTTCATAACCAGTGCTCCCACGTAGTCGTAGGTCATAGCACGCCACGTCCCGCAGCGGGGCGGGGAGACCCCGATGATGAAGGATGCCACCAAGGGTCCTTTTGGTGGGTGAGGGGTATTTAAACAAAGCTGTGTGCTTTCCACCATTGTAAGAGACACACGTAGTCTGGAGGAACACTCCTGTGTCTTTCACTACCCCTGCACTCCTTCAATCACCCAGCCACTACCCCTGCAGTCCTTCGATTACCCAGCCACTACCCATGCACTTATATAATCATCCAGGCACTACCTTTGCACTCTTCCAATCACTCTGACACTATCTCTGTAATTATGTAACCACTCAGCCAGTGCCCATGCAGTTTTAAAATCACCCACGCACTACCTTTACAAACGTGCAATCATTCAGACACTACCATAGTACTACTCCAATAACTCAGCCAGGACCCATGCAGTTATAAAATCACCCAGGCACTTCCTATGTACTTCTGTAATCCCCGAGACATTACCCCTGCATTCATGCAATCACTAATGCTTTAGCTATACACTGATTGAATCACCCAGGCACTAACTTTGCACTCCTCCTATTACCCTGTCAGGATCTATGCACTCCTCCAATCATTTAGGCAGTACCCATGCACTTATAAAATCACCCAGGCAGTTCCTATGTACTTCTGTAATCCCCCAGATATTACCCCTCAACTCATGCAATCACTCAGATATAACCTATGTAGTCCTCTAATCACCCAGACATTACCTCTGCACTCATGCAATCACCAATGCATTAGCAATACACTAGTTGAATCACCCAGGCACTACCTTTATAATCCTCATCACCCAGGCACTACCTTTATAATCCTCCTATCACTCAGACACTACCACAGTACTACTCCAATCACCCAGGCAGTTATAAAATCACCCAGGCACTCCCTATGTACTTCTGTAATTCCCCAGACATTGCCTCTGCACTCATGCAATCACTAATGCTTTGGCTATACACTGATTCAATCACCCAGGCACTATCCTTGCACTCCTTCAATCACCCTGTCAGGATCTATGCACTTCTCCAATCACTTAGGCAGTACCCATGCACTTATAAAATCACCCAGGCAGTTCCTATGTACTCCTGTAATCCCCCAGATATTACCCTTCAACTCATGCAATCACTCAGATATAACCTATGTAGTCCTCTAATCACCCAGACATTACCTCTGCACTCGTGCAATCACCAATGCATTAGCTATACACTAGTTGAATCACCCAGGAACTACCCTTGCACTCCTTTAATCAACCTGTAAGGATGTATGCACTCCTCCAATCACTTACCCAGTACCCATGCACTTATAAAATCACTCAGGCACTACCTATGCACTTATGCAATCACCCAGGCACTATCCTAGTACTCCTCCAATCACCCAGGCAGTACCTTTGCTCTCATGCAATCACGTAGGCACTACCCCTGCACTCCTTCAATCACCCAGCCAGTACCCCTGCAGTCCTTCGATCACCAAGCCACTACCTATGCACTTATATAATCATCCAGGCACTACCTTTGCACTCTTCCAATCATGCTGGCACTATCTCTGTAATTATATAACCACTCAGGCAGTGCCCATGCAGTTGTAAAATGACCCAGGCACTTCCTATGTACTTCTGTAAACCCTCAGACATTACCCCTGCATTCATGCAATCACTAATGCTTTAGCTATACACTGATTGAATCACCCAGGCACTATCTTTGCACTCCTCTTACCAACCTGTCAGGATCTATACACTCTATGTACTTCTCTAATCATCTAGACATTATCTCTGCACTCATGCAATCACCAATGCATTAGCTATATACTAGTTCAATCACCCAAGCACTACCCTTGCACTCCTCAAATGACTGTGTCAGGATCTATGCACTCCTCCAATCACTTTGCCAGTGTCCATGCAGTTATAAAATTATTCAAGCACTACCTATGCACTTATGCAATCACCCAGGCACTACCCTAGTACTCCTCCAATCACCCAGGCAGTACCTTTTCTTCTCATGCAATCATATAGGCACTACCCCTGCACTCCTTCAATCACCCAGCCACTACCCATGCACTTATATAATCATCCAGGCACTACCTTTGCACTCTTCCAATCATGCTGGCACTATCCCTGTAATTATGTAACCACTCAGCCAGTGCCCATGCAGTTTTAAAATCACCCACACACTACCTTTACAATCGTGCAATCACTCAGACACTACCATAGTACTACTCCAATCACCCAGGCAGTACCCAGGCAGTTATAAAATCACCCAGGCACTTCCTATGTACTTCTGTAATCCCCCAGACATTACCCCTGCATTCATGCAATCACTAATGCTTTAACTATACACTGATTGAAACACCCAGGCACTATCTTTGCACTCCTCCTATCACTCTGTCAGGATCTATACACTCCTCTAATCACTTTCAGTACCCATGCACTTATAAAATTACCCAGGCAGTTCCTATGTACTCTTATAATCCCCCAGATATTACCCCTCAACTTATGCAATCACCCAGACATTACCTATGTACTTCTCTAATCATCTAGACATTATCTCTGCACTCATGCAATCACCAATGCATTAGCTATATACTAGTTCAATCACCCAAGCACTACCCTTGCACTCCTCCAATGACTGTGTTAGGATCTATGCACTCCTCCAATCACTTTGCCAGTGCCCATGCAATTATAAAATCACTCAAGCACTACCTATGCACTTATGCAATCACCCAGGCAGTACTCTAGTACTCCTCCAATCACCCAGGCAGTACCTTTATTCTCATGCATTCACCCACACACTATCCCTGCACTTCTTCAATCAACCAGTCACTACCCCTGCATTCCTTCGATCACCCAGCCACTACCCATGCGCTTATATAATCATCCAGTCACTACCTTTGCACTCTTCCAATCACGCTGGCACTATCCGTGTAATTATGTTACCACTGAGCCAGTGCCCATGCAGTTGTAAAATCACCAAGGCACTACCTTTACAATCCTCCAATCACTCAGACACTACCACAGTACTACTCCAATCACCCAGGCAGTACATATGCAGTTATAAAATCACCCAGGCACTCCCTATGTACTTCTGTAATTCCCCAGACATTACCTCTGCACTCATGCAATCATTAATGCTTTAGTATATAAGTAGTACTCTACTCACCCAGACATTACCTCTGCACTCATGGAATCACCAATGCATTAGGTATATAATGGTTCAATCACCCAGGCACTACCCTTGCAGTCCTCCCATCAACCTGTCAGGATCTATGCACTTCTCCAATCACTTAGGCAGTACCCATGCACTTATAAAATCATTCAGGTACTTCCTATGCACTTATGCAATCACCCAGGCACTACCCTAGTACTCCTCCAATCACACAGGCAGTACCTTTGTTCTCATGCAATCACCCAGGCAATACAAAGTGCACTTTAAATTTGATTTGGGTAGCAGAAGAGAAATCCTTTAGTTGTGCTCTGTGATTCTGTTGTATAGGTTGTGATGTTTTCTAGTTGTAGGAATTGTGCAGTGTCTGACATATCTTTGCAATGCAATTAAAAATATTTTTTTATTTATACATGAGAATATTTGTATATAATTATTTTAATAATATTAAATTATTTAATGAAAGTATTTAAACTTTTCTTAGTTTTCAGATATTCACCATTATTAGTAATAAAGATTGAGTATGGCAAGAAAAGATCAAAAGAAAAGAAAAGAAAAAAACAGTACTATTTAAAGGAAAAAGAAAAGGAGAAATCAGATGAAGTACAACATGTGACATTGAAGAAAATGCTACTGGTAAGAGAACTTAAGAATTTTTTTAAAGACTTTTAAAGAATGTAACACATTTTCAAAATGGAGAAAAGAAAAAGAAAAGTAGTACAACCATTCAGAAGGAAATGAAAAAGGACATATTACTGGAAAATCAGGTTATGGGAAAACAATCTATGTTGAAAGAAGGATGAAAGAATATAAAGACATTAGAAAGAGAATGTATAAAAGTAGAGTACTACAAAATGTATTGAAAGATTGCAAAAAATATTTTAAAAAGATCAGCATTTTACAAGAAAAAACAACAGATTGAAAGTGTAGTCGAAAAGGCTTTTGAATTGAAAAGAAGATTGTTTATATTAGTATTGAAGAGAATGAAAACATTGAATAAAACAATGCACTTTATGAAGGAGAAAAGTAAAAGAAAAAGACTGGTGAATAGAACTAACTTTTGCAAACTTTTTTCGGGTGTATGGAAGCACACTTCTAGTACTGAAACTTTTTTTAATGAAGAGAGTTATTTTCTACAAAATACATTATTTCACGTAGTTGATACCAGTGGTCGTTGTTATGAGGTTAAAAACGGTTGCCCAATTGAAAAAGAAAAGATGGTTCCTAGAAATGTGGAAGAAGTAATAGCTGAAGAAGTTCAAGGGAGACGTACACAAGCTCCAGTGTATAAGTGGGATTGTAGTAGTATTTGTAGTATACGACAGGAATCTATTGATATTTTACAAAATTTCTTACAAGATTATGGTAATAAAAGTGTTAAACGGAAGATTAAGAAAGTGCAAGGGCTAGATCCTTGTAAAGTGAGAAAGTATACTAACTTGCAGGGTCATTCTCTGGCTTGTCTTTCTAGAAAAGTGTGTCAAAGTATTTTTCATCATTTAAGAATGTTAGCAGTACATCATTCAGAAATGCGGAAGTTAGTAAGAAGATTGTACTATGTAAAAAGTCCTGCATTATCTTTAAGTGAAATAAACACAGCTCTTTTGCATGGTTCAGTATTGGATGTAAAAAAGTTTCTGATGATATACAGTTTCATTTCTTTGGTCCTCAAGAGGAGTGTATAGAAAGTGAGAGTTTCATAAGTGTAGGTATTGAAGAAGAGGTGGAAGATAGTACTACTGAGAATTTTCCAGAAGAAATTACAAAGTTTAAGGTAGTCTCTTGTGAAAAACCAAGCTATGTTTGTATTTGTTGTCGACGTACTCACTATAGACCTCAAACTAGAAATGTTGATATATATTTAAAAAGTGAAAAGGAAAACAATGATAGGTGGGAGCAATTTGGTGCTTATTTGTTGGTGGAAGGTCGTTTTGAGTTGGGTAGTGATCAACGTATTTGTAAATATTGTTACAACAAATTAGAAGAGAACAAAATGCCAGCTAGAGCAGTACATAATAACCTAGAGTTGGTAGCTATTTCTCCGGAACTGGTAGATTTAAATACGTATGAGTACATTCTTATTCAATCTGTGCACCCGTTTCAGGCTATAGTTCATATGGAGCCTAAAACAGGTAAGCTGCCTCCAACAGATTTACAAAGAGGTTTAAAAAGAAGAGTTGTGTATTCACCTTTGGACTTTAAGAAAAATATTGAAACTGTTGGTGTAGAGAGAGAGGAAAGTGAACCTGTAGTTATTCTAGTTGATGGTGTACCAACAAAGAGTCGGAAAATATGGCAAGAGTTATAATAGATGTCACCAAACTGCAAAAGACTACATTATATCTTATACAAAACAATATTTACTATAAAAATGTATATGTGGAAGAACAAGAAATATCTTTAGAAGATGATAGAGAAATTTCAACTGGCCAAATCGAAAAAGTGGACAATTCCAGGAGTGAAGAAATTTTTTAACATTACAGTATACATCCTCTACATTCAAAAGAAGTGATTGGAAACACTATTGAATTATTCCAAATGAAGAAAGCGAAGGGAACTCCCATGAGTGTTTGGGAAAAAAGTTTGGAAGCTCGTTGGTTTCCACAGCTCTTCCCCACTGGAAAAGGTGGACGATATGATGAACGACCAGTACATATTCCAGCTTCAGAATATCGTACGACAAGATTGTACTCAGAAGATCCAAGATTTCGACAGCGTGTTCCATATTTATTTCATCTTCTGTTTGAAAGTGACTTGTCAGGACTTTCATATGCAGTGAACCACATATTAAAAACAGGAGTTCATCTTACACATGTTTCTGCAAAGGAATTCTTGGACAAAGTTCAACAAAGAGACGATCATTTAGAATCTCAGCAAATTAATTTTATGGCGTGTCAACATGGTACTAATGAGTATTGGTATCGTCGTCACTGAGAACTTAAATGTATGTTAAGAAACTTAGGAACCCCTACATGGTTTGTTACGCTAAGCTGTGCTGAATACGCATGGGACAATTTACTTGAATTTCTACGAGAAGCAAATTCAAATGTAAAAAACATTGATTTGAAGACAGCTGGAGAACTGTGTTCGTTGGATCCTGTAAATGTGTGCAGATATTTTAATCATAGGTTTCAAGCTATGATGTCTTTTATCTGTAATAAAAATAATCCACCTCTTGGAGAAGTTATTGATTTCTTTTGGATAAAGCAGTACCAAGCCAGAGGTGCTCCTCATATACACATGTTATTATGGATCAAGAATGCACCTAAATTTGGAAATGATTCTGATGAAACTGTTTTGTCTTTCATTGAAGATTATGTTACCTGTGCCATTCCAAAAAAAGGAGGAGAAAACAGCATAAGACAACAAGTTTTACGGTTTCAAAGTCATCGATGTGGAAAATATTGTCGACGGAAATACACATCAAAGGGAAAATTTTATACAAAATGTCATTTTGGATTCCAACGTCCAGTAATTTCAAAAGGAAGAGTCAACAGTTTTATGTCAGCAGTAAGACATACTATAGCTCAAAAATCTCCGAAGAATACATACAACATAAAAAGAACTAAAGATTCAAAGTATAATAATGACTATAATCCAGTGATTTTGACAATGTGGAATGCAAACATGGATATCCAGTATGTTGCAGATAATTCGATTGCTGTTGCTCGTTATGTTACATCATATATAACCAAATCTGAAAAGACGGAGTTGAAAGAAATGTGGGAAGAAATTTCACAAGAGAAGACTCTTAGTAATAAATTGTACAGCTTTAGTTTGAAGATGCTTTCCCATCGAGAGATTGGATCCTACGAATGTTCGGATTGGTTGACATCTGCAAGTTTATATTCAAAGTCAAGAGGAATCATATGGGTAAGTCTAGGTCTTGCTGCAACACGAAATCGAGTTTTGAAATCTCTACAAGAAATTGAATACTCAGGGGCCGATTCCGATCTCGGCCGGTAGTGCTCCGAATCGGATTCGGCTTAACCGGATCCGATTCGGAGCCCTATTTCCCGACCGATCCGTACGCGCGTCCGGACGAGCGAGTACGATGCAAAATCGCCGACCGACTCGTTTGGGCGTCCCAACCGCTCCGACCGACTCGATCCCGGCTCTAACCGCACCGACCGACTCGCACGGACACGACTCGCACCGCGCAATCGAGACGTTCCCCGGCCGGGTAAGTACGATGCGCGCCGCGAGCAGTCCGACCGAGCCGCACACTCCGGCTCGAAAGAGCTGTCGGAGCCGTACTTTGGGGGTCCGTGTCGGACCCCCCTGTAAGCGTAGCCGCGTGAGTCGCACACAGGGGGGACCCATGGGTCCCCCCTACCTGGGCGTGTACGGCGCGAATCGCTTCGCCAAGTACACGCTGTAGGGGGCGCCCTTGTCCGCATCGCACCCATTGAGTCAATGGGAGCCCGCGTACGCGTTGTACAACAGGCTCCCATTGACTTCAATGGGAGTCCGACCGACTCGAGTCCGATGGCATACGTGTGCATCGTACTCGTTCGGTCGGGCTGCACGGGTCCGATTCGGTCGGATATCTCTCCGGGTCCGGCTCGGTCGGAGAGATTTCCGGCCCGAATCGGAATCGGCCCCTTAGCTTTGAATGAGCCGGAAAGTACAGATATTGTTAAAACAAATATGTTGGATACGTACTATCCCAAAAGGAGTCCACATCTGGAAAACATATGTCTCTATAAAGAACTGCAACATTATAGTTTTAAGTAAAATGTTCCAAAAATATAAATGAAGAAACATATGCAGTAATTGGATGTGATGGATGTTTGGTAATACATGCCAAAGGAAATCTTATTAATCACAGGAAACTCAGTTGTGATACTGCAGATAAAAGGGAATTTTTCTATTTAGCACTTTTGCAACTCTTCAAGCCTTGGCGTACTGAAATGGAATTACTTGGAGATTTTGATTGCTATGAAGATTCTTTTAATGCATGTAAAGATAGCATTGAATCTATAAGTTTTCAAAATTATCTACACATGTTGAATGAAGAGATTGAACAAGAAACTACTATTGCAGCTTAAATAGCTAGAGATAGTTCTCAAGATAGTCAATGTTCTGCTCCCCTAAGTCAAGATCCACTAGGACATCCAATTCTTGAAAATGAAGCAGCAATAGCCATGATTGAAGTAGAAACGGCAATGCAACAAGCACAACAGCATATTATTGAGTTGGGAAACTTGGAAGAAGAACTAAATATTGAACAAAAAGAAATATATGAGCAAGTGACACAACAGATACAGCATGGTTTACTGCATGAAAAAAAGAGAATGCCAATGCATATCATTTAAACCTATTCGAATGTATATCAGTGGGCAAGCTGGAACACGAAAAAGTTTCTTAATTAAAGTTTTGACCAGTTATCTACAAAAAAACCACTGAGTCACATTTATCTTGTGTTGTAACTGCTCAAACTGGGTTAGCAGCACATAACATTAAAGGGATTACATTACATTGATTACTCATGCTACCAGTTGAACATGAAAATAAGTTGGAATATCACAAGCTATCTGGAGAAGCTTGTTATGAAGTTTCAAGAGTACTCAAGAAAATGAAACTTCTAATTATTGATGAGGTGAGCATGGTGTCAAACTTAATGCTTGCCTTTGTACATTTAAGAATGCAACAGATTTTAAAAACAGATTATGATGTTCTATTTGGAGGAAAACATGTAATTGTATTCGGCGACCTACTACAACTTACTTCTGTAAAAGGGCAACCTGTTTTTAAAACACTTGTCCATGAAGACACTAGGAAATCTTTGGGAAGTATTGGAAATGTCAACATTTGGTCTCATTTTGAATATAAAGAACTTATTAAAAATATGCGACAAGCAAGTGATGAAGATTATGGAAACATTCTTAAAGATATTAGAATTGGTGTTTTGACTAAAGATGGTAAAGAAGCTTTACAAGTCGGCTTTTAACAAACTTGTTTGCAAATGAGAACATAGCATCTGTAATAATGTACAAAAAAATTGCAGAAAATAAATCTATAGTTTGCCTAATGCCTACACTGCAAGAGTGTTCTACGTTCAATCAAGAACTTTTGAAATTGGAAAAACAACCAATAGTGAAAATGGAAGCTATTGATAAAATGAACACGAAGGAGTTACTATTCTTCTCTCAGAGAAATTACAGTCAAAATTATATTCTTTGGAAAAGTCGGTGTCTAAAACTGCAGGTTTAGAAAAGACTTTATATGTATGTGTAAATTGTTGGGTAATTTTACGGCGTAATTTAAATGTAGAAGAAGTTTTAGTAAATGGAGCAATGGGAAAAGTTGTTGATTATGTACATTTTCAGAACAGAGATGGAATAGAATTTTTGAAAATTAAATTTGATCAGATTGAATAGGTAAAACAGATTGGACGTTGTGCTGTTCGTTTTTTGCTTGTAAAAGACTTGTATGTTCATAGAAAACAGTTTCCTCTTTCTTTAGCATATGCTGTAACCATTCATAAATCTCAAGGGTTGAGTGTAGGCATTGCATTGGTAAATATTGGAAGTACAGTGTTTAAAGAGGGCATGGCATACGTTGCATTGTCTCGAGTAAGAACATTATCTGGTTTGTATATGATTGATTTTGATGAGAAAAAGGTTAGTGCTGATGAAAATTGTGTAAGAGAGTATAATCGGTTAAGAAGACTGTATGCTCCTAACTTAGGTGAATATCCCGTATATGAAAAACGTGTAGTGTATCCAAAACGAAAATATGACAAACATTCTAGTGAGGTTAAAAAAAAAGAAAACAATTGAAGAGAATGATAAAGCTGCAAAGAAAATGAAAATGGACACTGTTGATGATATTGTAGGATACCAGTTAGAAAATAGTTCAGGTATCAACTGCTATGCTAATGTAATTGTGAATGTTGTGTTTTATCTACAAGATCTTCATCATGAAATTATGGAAAATCGAGAAGAAAGATTCTGTTCTTTATTACATTATATTTTTCAAAAGTTGGTAACTGATAGAACTAAAATCCATACTGCTTCCGGCATACGGCATCTTTTGGATATATGTACTGGTTCTTCGCAATTTACACTTAATGTACAACAAGATGCACAAGAATTTCTTATTTCTTATGTTTATGCTTGCAGTATTGGAAGATGAAGGAATAGAAATTGAAAATTTGTTTGGACTAAGTTACAGATGGGATCATAAATGTGAAGAGTGTTCATTTTCTTCTACCACTGAAATAGACACTGAACGATTCATATATTTGATGATACCAGACTGCAAAAGAATGGGGCATATTCTCAAGGACCCATCGCCGATTTAGCGGCACTTTACCGCCACGAAAGTGGCGATAGACTCATCGCCCTATTCACAAGCCTGCGCTAACAGCCCACGTCGTCAGTATTCCTGCGATAGCTGGCACTAAAAACATCGCCAAGGCTGACAGCGACATCTAACGCTAATCATATGCAGAGTAGGCGTTCCCGTGCAAAAACTCACAATAACACCACCTCGCGATATTCTCAACGACCAGCCAGATCGGCGATGCGGTCCAAAAACAGGCAATAAGGCACGTTAGCAGCAGGGACTTAAGAGCTGCTTTCTCCTGGTCTTAAGTAGGACGAAAACCAGCAGCATAAAGGGAGCCCAGCCCAGAGCCACATCTGAAGACCAACAGATGCCATGGAGCAACTAATCATGCAGCTTGGAGACCCAAGAGGGCCACAACACCCACCGCCACCACCCCTAGGACCACCCCCCCCGGACTGCCACCGAGGCAGCGCAGAACAAGACAGCGGACCTTCCGAAAACGCACCAACCTCAGAGACTCAATGCCAGAGGATGTCATTTCCCACTACAGGCTCAAAAGGACAACCATCCTCCGCATCCTGACCCACATTGCCCACAGGCTGATGGTACCAACACAGCGGACAACCAACATCCCTCTGCAGACAAAGCTGCTGGCTGTGCTGCATTTGTTGGCCTCTGGTACCTTCCAACCAACAATGCCAGAGTCGGAGGAGTCTCACAGCCAGCCCTATCAAAGTTCCTCACACCTGTCTTGGATGCCATCATCAGCTTGATACCTCAGCCCCTTCACTTCCCCCACACTGCGCAGGAACAGCTGTAGACCAAGCAAGGCTCCTACTCCATAGCTGGCTTCCCGCACATGTTGGGGCAATTGACTGCACACATGTCCTACTTGTGCCCCCTGCCGACACTGCACACAATTACCGCTACAGAAAGCACAAGCATCCCATCAATGTGCAGGCAAAAGTGGACCACCGGGGACTGTTCACCAATGCCGTCACCAACTTCCCAGGCATTGTGCATGACGCCCACATTTTCCGACACTCCATCATCAACCAGTGCTTTCAGGATGGCACCTATGGAAATGCACTGCCTGTTGGTAAGTACCAACGGAACACACCACACACCTCAACTCCACAATCATACAAATCACAACTGTGGGAATGCACACATAACAAAATCACATACAACATGCCAACCAACATGCCCACCTACCAGACACGACAACACAAGTAACTGTGGCAACAGGGGCCAGACATGTAGACAAACCATCCACAAAGGCATAGCCCCTCTGCCACACAATTGTAGAAGGTGGGGAGAGGTGGGAACCAAGAATGTGCGAAGGAGGCAATGGACCCATGAATAAGAATGTACACAATGCCAAGTGTGGCGGCGATGTGCTGGACCGTCTTGAGTATGCAGAGCACAGACATGTCCATGTGGACATATACTGCTGGTGTCTGTAGTGTTGTGGACAGTGGACACAACCATGTCACCTCAGGCAGTGGGGAAGACCTTGGACATGTAGCTATGTCACCCCCCCTGTAAGCGTAAGCATAGTGGGCTGGGCCAGCGTACGCCAGTCCAGGGCAGGAGTGTGAATAAACAGCCCGGGGCCCTGGGTGTGGTTCACTTCCGGGATGGCCACCAAAGTAACTATGGCGTGTGTCTCTGTTGTGGTGTCGGCACCACCAGGCCCCTAATCGACAATCTTGCAATGTAGTGTTGTCGGGATTCTGCACATACACAGAACTATGCACAGCAATGCGGGACTTCGGTATATAGGGGCTACGCCTTCCAACAGCCTTAGTACCCACGAGCCCACGACCAGCTAGCTATGGTGTCCCACCTGCCCTCCTATACACAGATAGAGAAAAAGGCGTTCCGACAACCCAGAACACAACACTCCCCTAATCACTCAGGGATCGTGGTAACAGGTTATACCCTATCGCTTAGACTCCCGTACTCATCCACAACAAGAGATTTACAGAGTCACTGAGTTAGTTTAAAATGTTTATTTCAACTGACGTGCTCTGAAATGCAGTATACGAGCCACTACTAAAATCAGAATGCATAATACAAACATTGTCAGCATTGTAGCAAGTCCATACAATATAAAAGGAGAAATCATTTTATATTGATTCTGGAGACAGGACTATAAAACCTACACTCCCTCCCCATGGATGGGAAAACCAAGATGACATCATAGAAGATCTCTGGGTTTGTATAGCAGACCCCATACCTCTAAGACATAGATCGTGTCTCTACATCACAGCTCCATACAGCTCTTCATTCATGAAAAGTTACTCCTCAAGTGTGTCTGCGTGTAACATGCATTCTCCTAATATAAAAAAAAAGGTGCGTGTCCCACAAACAGCAGCAGCAGGGTATGTTTGGTCTATGTGCCAGGGCCTGACCAGATCAAATAACAAGGGACGGTGTTGTTTGACCTTGCTCACGATGTTCAGACTAAACTCCAGGAACAAGCAGGGAACCAGCGCAGCCAGCGGCTCGCAGGTGACCAGCGAAAACATTCTTGCATAAGAATAAGCCTGTAGTGTCGTGTGCAAAAGCAGCATCATGGCCTCCAGACCCATTCTAACCTAAAGATGTCAACGGGGTCCCTTAAATCCACATGACACCCTGCCCCTGGCCAGGTTGTAGAAGAATAGAAGAAACAAGGTCCAAGTCGCAAGCAGAGTGAAAGCACTCTGCATAGCAGGGGCAAAGTTCAATAAAATCAAAATCATAATAAGGTTGATTAGCGGTAAAATAAGAGAAGAAGAAAAAAATAAAAATGTCTTGTCCATTAATCATCGGAATCATATGAGATCCGTTGAACCTTGACAAGGAGGGACAACACCCAATTCAACAACTCGAAGGAGCATACGTGCTCATCATAATCCATAGCTTCAAAAAGCATGGTCGGACATCCTGTATCGTACTCAATGTAGCTGTGGTGCAGCAGGCGCAACGCCCCTTCACAGATGTCCCATTGTGCCAGCACTCCATTCACGCCCGCCATCAGCATGCGGGTACCAGTTGCACATGTTTGATCATGACGCAATAGGGGCCACAGCAACAGGTCGTAATGAGGGCAAGGATGTATGGTGTTTGAGAGGCACAAATCCAAAGCCCAGGAGAAAGGACAGTCGAGGCACCAAAAAACTGGATGAACGCATGTAAAGTATGCGTATCTGTAAGTCACATTGTAGGCAGCACCCTCAATAGCCATAGGCAGGCAACCAAGGAATTCCTGCAATCGGCTACGGTACAGCTCCAGCTGGACCGGATGATCGAGTACCACATGAAGGGCAGCCATTACGAAGTAGTAAAACAAGTACCAGGACAGCACCAGCGAGCAAGAGGATCAACGGCAACCCACCAAAAGCGCTGGAAAAAATGGAATGAATAAAAGCAGGAATTACACCAAATATCCTTTGAAACGAAGACACAAGACCAGAGCCCAACAATTTAAAAAAGGTGCAAGGCCTCCTGTGTCAGAAACATTGAATAATTGGTGTATCAACTCCCCAAAATGTAGTGGGAGATTGGTATTTTATAGGGTTGTATTTCACTTGATGTCCGAGCCACCTGTAGCTCGAATGTTTCACGGGCCGAGGTCAAGGCAACTTCATGTTGGAATAACAGTGCTTTGAGCCTACTTAATTTGTTGAAGCTTGCTTTCATAGTGGGAACAGAAGGCCACAGAGAGCTAGCAGCAATGCCATGTGGGGGTGGAAACAGGACGTTGCTGCAAGAGGGACACCGTTGCCGATACACCGGCGTGCGCCGAAGCCATGCCCTCATGTGCAGTTGTGATCAACGCATGTCTGCGGTCCTCGTTGGGAATCAGCGGATCCCCAATGGAAGGAATTGTTACTGTCGGAACTTGTTCCGGGGACAATTGGTATTCATATTCAGACGGAAATCCCTGTGGGTATTACGTCCCGTCTCTGGTAGCCGCTACGGCTGCCAATATGTCGATATCGACTTTTGTCATAGACCTCGTGACTGCTGCTACTAAACAAGTGGCTACTGCATTTCTGGCTGCCTCGTCACCCAGAGTGTTGCCTACAGCGTATGGTCCCACGCGCTGATGGCCAAGAGCATGTATTACATGTGTAAGTGGCAAGCCCTCTTTGAGAGCCGCCACTCGTACCCAAAGCGTTTTATGCTTGATCGTGTTACCCACATGACATGACATGACATGACAGTAGCATGCACCCGGAGGGCGGCGTCGCCCGAATGGAAGAATGAAGGAGCGCTCAGGGTCTTGGCTCATACATGCCAACTGTTGTGTGTGTACCTTCATTGCCGCAGCATAAGCCAAAGGCGTAGCCTCAATCGCAGCGCGAGTTCAGCCAGGCCTGAACTCCACATCTGTGTCCGCCCTATCCTTACCAAGGCCTACACACACGTGGCCGCCCACCTTCAACAGCCAACATTACAGTGTTGTTGTCAGGCTTGCAGACATGTGCAGACAGGCATGACAAAGGTGTGCCGTAGGAGTGCAAGTGATGCAATCGCGCAGTGCACACAAGTAAATAGGCCTGGGGAGAGGGAGGAGCAGCTGTGAGGCTACCTAATACACATTGACCCCGCACGTTTGCCAGAAGCAATACATGGCAAACATGAATCCCAAAGTCACACAAATCACACACCACAAAACTTGTAAGTCTGCCAACACAGCATGCAGAACCACCAGTTTACACTGATCTCACTTACCTGTCACAGGTGATCAAGGATATGCACTGTGCCCGTGGATGATGACACCCCTCCGAACACCCCGGCCCAGAGTCAGTACAATGTGGCCCACAAACGCACCAGGGGCATTGTTGAGCGCACATTTGGCATGTTAAAGTCACGTTTCAGGTGCCTGGACATCACAGGTGGTAGACTCCTGTACAGCCCAAAAATAGTGTGCAAGATGATCATTGCATGTTGTGTATTGCACAACCTATGTGTACGCAGCAATGCCCCATGGATCCAAGTGCCAGGTGCACCGGACGTTGATGAGGAAGATGAGGCAGGTGGACCACACCCCACTGCAGCTGCAGCAGGAATAGCCCGAAGGGACACAATCATTGACAATTTCTTCGCATGAGGACGTCACATTGTGACAGTCCTTAGCAATCATGGAACGGTACAAAATGACCACATGACCAGCATGTGCAAATGAATTCATTGCAACACACATTCCCTGTGTGCATGTCAGTCCTCTGCATTAGCACATCACTCTGACAAGTGTAAGTGCAACATTAAGTGCTAACAATCTCACAAATGGCAAATAGATGGTGGGTATGTCACCTCTGTACAGAGAGGCTGTTCAGGGTGTCACGTATTCGGAATGCCATTTCAGGGTGTCAAATGTGGTACGTAATCCCACTCATCAGCGTGTCACATGTGTACAAAAACATGACGTGAAGGCTGTCATTGGTGTTCCAAAAAAGACAACAGGGTGTCATTTGGGGTCAGATATGAAATGGCGGGTGTCATTTGGGGTCAAATATGGAATTTCGGGTGTCACTTGGGGTCAAATATGAATTTGCGGTGTCATTTGGGGTCAGATATGAAATTGCGGGTGTCATTTGGGGTGAAATATGGAATTTCGGGTGTCACTTGGGGTCAAATATGAAATTGCGGGTGTCATTTGGGGTCAGATATGAACCACCCTGATGCAGAGATGCACCCTGTGACTCAAGTCCCACAACATGGGCCACATGGACATAAGGGGGATGGGGGCACAGTGAACACCTCAGCAACATGGGAGATGCACACCAGCTAAAAAGCCAGCAGGAATACCGTGCCGGAAGGCGAAGCAGTGACATCCCCCACCCCCCCAAACCACATCACTTTTCCAGAATGCAAGCAGATGACAAACTACCATTAGGGATGAAAGCTCCTTTGTCTGAACTAGAAGGCGGTAGCACATCTGCACCTCCGACCTTGGAATTGCATGCGCCTGGCACCCCCTGAGAGATACCATAGCAGCTGATGACGACTCCCACACTAGGCACAGCGCTAACCAAGGACCAACGTATACACACCCCACACACAGAGGTCCTTGCTCACAGTTCTCTTGCATGGAATGACCTTCACACTTACGCAGAGACCATCCCAGGAGTCCAACCGCTGCACACTCAAACAAATCATTGCTCCGAGCTGTGGCATCCACATAACTTAGACTTAGGCATTTTTACACACAGTCCTATTTCCTACATTGACGTGGGGCTAAGTTGGGAAGTTGCGAGATTGTTGTTTAGGAGCACTGAGGCCACAGGTAGTTCACACATTCCCAGTCATCTCACTGCCTGTCTGGGTCACAGTCAAACATGCGCATTGATATCAGTTCCCAGGGAGTACCTTTTTCTGGTATCACTGCCCCTACATTCATCCATGATTTCATACTTTCTTGCTAATAGACATGACACATCTGTGTGAATTAGAATGTTTTGGTCACATTCGGTGGAGTGTTGAAGCTGGACCAGTACATGGCCATGCATACCCCACTTTACATTGTTGCCCCGTGGAGGGCCAGCCTTGTGCATGTGCATGGGTTTGCACATGCATGGGTTTGTTGTGAGATTGGTGATGTGTGGGGAGGGCCCCCTCTGGGCACATTGTCAACGGGGGCCTACTTGCTGTTTCTATGTGTGCTGCAGTATGCCAGGGAGATCAGGGACATGATCCATAGTCATTGTGGGTGTGCACTGTGCTATACTTAATTGTGCATGTGTGCCGTTGTGCCCATCTCCCCCCGTCCCCCCAGTCCCTGGTCGTTACTCACCCTGTTGCTGTTGGGTCAGGTCATGTTGAGCAATATCCGGTCCCCCTACTCCTGCCACCTTCTCCCCACTGATGACTGTGGACACCATTTCCTCCATCTCATCCAGCTCCTGCTGTGGCGCTGGACTCCCACCTCCAGTCTGTATTGCTGTTTTCCGGTTGTTAGCGAGTTTCAGCTTGGTTTTGCGCTTCACATCATTCCAGCGCTTCTTGCAGTCGTCCACTTCCCTCCTCTTCACTCCGACTGCATTCACCTTGGCCAAGATGGACTGCCATATTGCATTTTTAGTTGCCAATGACACAGTGGAGGTGATGAACAGTTGTTGGTGGTGTTCTGTAACCTCTGTAATCAGGATCTTATTTTCCTGCGGACTGAATCGCGGGTTCCTCTTCTTCTTCTCCTTGCCCTTCTCCTTCCCCGAGGTCCCTGTCTGATCCTTCGGGGGGTTTGTGGGGTTCTGGTTGGACTCTGTAGTTGCTCCAGCATCCTCCATGGTGCTTCTCAGTTGTTTGTGTTTGGGTTTTGATTTCTCATTTTTTTTGTTGCAGCATTTATATGATTTTTCCCGCCTGACGTGTGGATTGCAGGCCTGGCGCTGCTTATCGCTGATGTTTTTATCGCTGTTGGGCCCATCGCCACTTTTTTCACGTTCGGGTTTCCTTTTTTATCGGCGTCCCGGTAATTTTATGGTGGACATTTGATGCGTTATCGGGACACTATCGCCTGTTGCCGGCGTGTTGAGAATATGCCGTTAACACGGCGTTAGTTTCCCGCGATGGACGGCGTTATGTTAAATTGCATTAGCCTAGGTTGGCGATAATTATCGCCAGTTCTTGAGAATATCCCCCAGTGTCTTTTAACAAATTAGTAAAAACAGCTAATCAAGATATGAAATGTTCTCATTGCAAATCAGAAATGTTGTCAACATTATTTATAGAAAGATTTGGCCAATATGTTATTTTAATGCTACAATGTTGTAGAGCAGACGGAAGAACATTGGAAACCAAAATTAAACATTTTGTGGCAAGTCAAGTATCAATTTCAGGAAGAACTTTTAAAACAGTGGCTATTATTTTTCATGATGGACCTACTACAACATCTGGACACTATACTGTGTATTTAAAGTGCAATAAAGGATGGACTCATTGTAATGATGCCCATTTGGAATTCAAATGTCGGTTGCTTTACGAATTACCAAATTCATATCTAATATTTTTGATGCCTAAGTTTTGAAAACATAATTCGGCCTATTGGGAAGATGTGAACACAAATTGATGAGTTTATTTTGGATATTTTCAATGCAAATGGTTTTGGAAACATTATTCGGCCTATTGGGAAGATGTGAACAATTACTGTTTGGATTATTGTTTCTGCTAATTCTTATTGCATTTGCAAAATTATGTTTGAAAGAAGTAGTTTATATATTTGATCTTTGTATTATACGCAATGTAAATGAGAGTGTATATTTTACAAAATGTACTTGAGAGAATTAAAAGATTTAATGTAGTTGAAGAATGTAATTTACAAACTGTAGATAGGTAAACAGATAGTTGCAGTTGTTGTAAATATATTCAATGCAGATTTGTTTTTTTTTACAATCTCATTGATTGAATTTCTTTCCCTGCTTTTGTATGATGATCTACAATGAAATCACTGTGTATGGTGAAATTCAGTAGAATCTGAGAACAGCACAAAAGGGAAACTGAATATGTTATGTAATTCTAAAATTATGTTGTGACTCAAAACTATAATATTATATGCAATAACACTTTTTCTTCTTTTTTTACAGAAGATAATACTAAAGTTTGAAAAGATTTTAAATTCAGTTTACAACAAAACTACTGTAAAATAGTTCCACTGAGTTTTGTATCTTCTTTAATAAAAAGGTAAGAACAAATAATGTAATAAGCATGATAATATGAACTAATGTTTACAGTGACTTTTACTGCACTTGTCCATTTTTTTTAAACACTACCCATGCAGTCATCTATACAGTTAGGCACTCTTCCCACACTCTTCCAATAACCCATGCACTATCTATGCAGTTCTGCAATCACGTAGCTAGTACCCATTCACTTATAATATCACCCAGACACTGCCTATGTACTCCTTCAATCACCCAGGCACTATCTGTACACTCATGCAATCACCCAGACATTACATATGCACTCTTTGAATCACTCAGGCAGTACCCATGCACTCCTCTAATCACTGACACATTACTCCTGCCTTCATGGAATCACCCAGGCATTACCCATGCACTCCTTCAATCACTCAGGCAGTACCCATGCACTCCTCCAATCACCCAGATATTACTCTTGCACTCATGGAATCACCCAGGCATTACCCATGTACTCCTTGAATCACTCAGGCAGTCCCCATGCACTCTTCCAACTACCCAGGCACTACCCATGCACTTATGCAATTGCCCAGGCATTAGCTATGCACTCATTCAATCACTCGGGCAGTGCCCATGCACTCCTCCAATCACCCAGACATTACTCCTGCACTCATGCAATCACCCAGGCATTACCCATGCACTCCTTCAATCACTTAGCCAGTACCCATGTACTCCTCCAATCACCCAGACATTACCCCTGCACTCATGCAATCACCCAGGCATTGCCTATGCACTTTTGCAATCACTCAGGCAGTACCCATGCACTCCTTCAATCACCCAGACATTACTCCTGCTCTCATAGAATCACCCAGGCACTACCCATGCACTCATGCAATCACCCAGGCAGTACCAATGCACTCTTCCAATTACCCAGGCACTACCCATGCACTTATGGAATCACCCAGGCATTACCCATGCACTCCTTCAATCACTTAGGCAGTACCCATGCACTCCTCCAATCACCCAGACATTACCTCTGCACTCACGCAATCACGCAGGCACTACTCATGCACTTCTTCAATCACTCAGACAGTACCCATGCACTTCTTCAATCACCCAGGCACTACCCATGCAGTCTTGCAATCACCCAGGCATTACCCATGCACTCCTTCAATCACTGAGGCAGTACCCATGTACTCCTCTAATCACCCAGACATTACTCATGCACTTATGCAATTACCCAGGCACTACCCATGCACTTTTTCAATCAAGTCAAGAATGCTTTATTCGACAACTTAATGTCATAAAAGTAAACATATCATACAACAGTGCATTTCATTAACACATTTTTTAAAAATTCAGAATTTATTTTTAAAAAGCATTCCTAA
This sequence comes from Calotriton arnoldi, assembly GCA_963921515.1. Lineage (NCBI taxonomy): Eukaryota > Metazoa > Chordata > Amphibia > Caudata > Salamandridae > Calotriton > Calotriton arnoldi. The sequence goes on along the minus strand of CAWUFW010004337.1, from coordinate 1,016,514 downwards.
TATCAACCTGGTAACCAATGTTTAAAATACGTACGACACAGAAACCTTTTATAAAATGCAAAGTGCAAATGAGCAAAATATAATCAAATACAAATAGGCTTCATTTATATTGTTCCAGTAATCAGCCAGAAAAATCAAGCCCTGGGATGCATATAGTTCAGGGACATTTTATAAAGTGCAGGGTGCAGAAAAGAGCAGACTCAAAATGAAATAGTCCACGTTTGTGACATTCCTGGTATCAGTCAGAGAACCAAGTCCCCCTATACCTATAGTACAAAAACATTGTGTAAAGTGCAGAGTGCAAGAGGGCGAACTCTATCAAATAAGATAATCCCCGTTTATGACACATAGTGGGCCTCTAAATAAATAAAAACCTATAAAAACATTTTGACAGTTAAAAAAACAATTTTTTCCTGCACCTAATGGCTCCTGTTAAAAAACTTGCAACCCCAAAGCAAACCATAGGGGAGGATAGCATTTGAAGGTACAGTAAGGCTGGCCTAACTTGCACAAAGTGACAATCTCTGAGTAATGGTAATATAAATTTCTTACGTAAGGAAACATAATAGTCACAAAAGAAAATAAAGTGGAGGCTATTCTGTTCAGAGAAATTGTCACAAGGACAGGGTTCTAAGGTGCCAGGTTTAGAAAAGCCCTGAGGAACTGACAAAAGCCAGGGAGCCATTTGTAAACGAAATCTTGTTAAAACAAAGCGATGAAAGGGATTACCGACAATTGATAAGTTGGGTTGAACTTGGTTTTGCATGGATAATGTTACATAGCGTCTTACCGTTGGTTTTATCAACTCCTTTTCTTCCCTTAGTCCCTGGCGCTTAGTCAAAAGCTGGTGTTTATTATTTCTAATTTTGAGTTTGTTCATGGGTTTGGGACTTAGGAATAAATCAGGGCAACGTAGCCAATTTGTCAGTTCCCTTAAATGCTTTAACCAGGGGATATGTTTGGCTCTATCCAGCCCTAGACAGTCAGTAATTATTATTTGGTTTATGTTTATAATGGGACTTGCCCATACTCTCAGCCAGCGCATTAATGGAGCTTACCCGGCCGGGGAACGTCTCCATTGCGCGGTGCGAGTCGTGTCCGTGCGAGTCGGTCGGTGTGGTTAGACCCGGGATCGAGTCGGTCGGAGCGGTCGGGACGCCCGGACGAGTCGGTCGGCGATTTTGCATCGTACTCGCTCGTCCGGACGCGCGTACGGATCGGTCGGGAAATAGGGCTCCGAATCGGATCCGGTTAAGCCGAATCCGATTCGGAGCCCTATTGGCCGAGATCGGAATCGGCCCCTAAGTGTGCGATTTCTTAAAATTTGTTGAAAGATCTAAGGAGTCCATAAAAGTTATAAAAGCATCTAAAAGTGATTGGAGGCCCACTGCCGTTCTGGCTAATATGACTGTGTCATCCGCATATAAAAGTGCGGGGATCATCTTGTCGCCGAATCTAGGGATGTCTTTTCAGCTAGCTATTAAAAAATCTCCCAATTTATTTATGTACAGTGTAAATAAGAGGGGGGCCAGGATGCAACCTTGGCGTACCCCTCTTTTGACATCCCAGGCGGTTGTCAAATCTGCATTACTGTTGTATCTGACAGCCGCTGAGTTATTCTCGTGAATAGCTTGTAAGAAATCCACGAGCTCTGGTTCGAGACCCATATCACTTAGGATGGACTACAGCTTTGATCTATTGACACAGTCGAAGGCTTGTGTCAGGTCCATAAACGCCAGATGTATTATGCCCTTTTTGGCGATGGTGTACTTCCCTACCGCTAAGTGTAAATTTAAGCATTGGTCCAAGGTCCCTTTACCTGGCCTGAAACCATATTGCAGGTTAGAAATAACATTTCGGTCATCCAGCCATGTTGTTAAACGATTAAGTACGACTTTTCCCATAATTTTGGCTGCCGAATCTAAAAGTGAGATCGGCCTATAACATATAGGCTCATCCCTTGCGCCCTTTTTAAAAATGGGAACGATGACTGCCTTCCCCCAGGATATTGGGAATCCGTGTAAATATGCGGCATTAAAAACATTTGTCAAAATGCTAGCCCATACATTTGGATCTGCTTTGTATAGGTCGGCCGGTACCCCATCGTGGCCTGGGGCCTTTCTGCCAGATGTCGTTGCAATTGCATCATAAACCTCATCTACACTAAAGTGGAGTGGTGTGCTAGTTTGTCCCCCTTCCCTATGCTCCTTTGTTTCTCCCAGGTTTACATCACTAAAAATATTTCCAAAATGCGATACCCATTTGTCTGCTGGAATTAAACAGTCAGTGTTGGATTTAGGAATTTCGGAAAGAAAGGAACTTTTGACTACTAACCAGAAGTTTGAGCTGTCTTTCAGTATGCTAGCCTGTTGTAGGGCATCCCATGCTTGTTCCCTTAACTCCTTCTTCCTATTGTGGACTGCTATCTTAAAGGCCTTTCTTTTGTCCCTAATTTCAGTTTTATCTCTAGGGGTATTTTTAAGGGCCTGTATAAGCTCCGTATGAGTTGCTGAGCATGCTCCATCAAACCATCTAGCAGCCTTCTGGCGTTTGTTCCCACCAGTGATTGTGAGTTCAGATTGAATTTGTTTTGTTAATGTCCCGAAGGCTGTTAAGATAGAACTGTCCTGTGTATCGGGATCTAGACAGGACTCAATTTCAGGGGCACAAACAGTGTACAAATTATTAAAGAAGTTATCTGGGGCTATCATTTCCCACTTTAATCTGCGGACCTGATCTTTAGTGCTAATATTTGTATTTGTCAGACAAGTGGCAGATTCTCCGGTTTCAATAGCAGAGAATAATATAGCAACAGTAAGTGGGTTATGGTCACTAAATCCTAACCAAGTGACCAATAAATCCTCAGTAAATAAAACTAACGGAGCAGACAATAAGATATAATCAATAGTGCTAGATCTTCCATTTCCTACATAAGTGGGTACTGGCGCCACATTGTCCGTTTGTTGGAGGCAGCATAAATTTTGATTTGAAAGAATACCTTCCAGCAAAATGCCTGAGGGTGTGTGCTCAAAATGATTTAGTGAAGAAAGAGATTTCCCCTGGTCCTGGTTTATAAAACAATTTAGATGACATTGATGAATATTAAAATCCCCTAGAATTATTACTTCATAATAAGTTTGTTTAATCTCCTCATAACATTCCAAGAACTCCTTTAAATCTTGTAGATGTTCCAGCTCATGCCCTCTAGAAAAAGAATTATAAAACTTTATCACTAACACTGTGGCACGATTCTTAAAAGACAGTTCTATTGCCAAAACATTCTGAGATGTGCAATCAATCAAGCGTGACTTACAAGAGAGCTTTAGTGAGAACATTAGCAGTAAACCCCCTCTGGCTCTACCCATATTCGATGGAATAGCACATTTGTGAAACGAAATAAAACCATCCAGATAAAAACAATCATTTACTTCACAAGTTTCCTGAAGGGCAATGATATGATGCATTGAAAGAAAGTTTTCCCATAATAAGTTTCCTCTTTTGGACCTTATTCCCGCTATATTCCATGAGAGGACCTTTTCATGCTTGGCCACAGTGGGGATTGGAATGGGGAGAGATTCTGGGATTGTAGTAGTTATTTCAACGTAATCCGGAACCAATCGTTTTTGTGCGTTTAGGGTCATGTTAGTTGGCGGTATACCCTGATGAGTTTTATCTTCTAACTCTAGTCAATCGTTTTCATCCAAATTTTGGAGATTTGCTAGGGGTTGGAATCTGTTACTCATTGGTAAATTATTGTCCCTGTTAGTTTTAGCAACAGGCCTACCTGTTTTTCGAGATGTTTGCCATTGCCATTGCATAGAGCATCTGCACTGGCTTGGGGGGTAAAAATGTTGTAGAGAGACTACTCTGATTACAGAGTTTGAACTGCTCTGGTGTACACAGCCTATTAACATCTTGGTTTTCTCTGGATCCTTAAAGTTGACAACTATACAGTCACCTACACCAATCTTTTTTGTTTGGTGACCTATCCACCCCACTCTTCTGGCCATAATAATGTCAGATGATATGTTCTGGCCATTTATTACATTTTTAGTACACCAATGGGTCACTTTATGTATTAGATCCTGGTTGGTTTCCCTAGTTCCTTGAGAGAGAGAAGGGACCTCCAATAAGACTGCTACTAGTGGGGCAGATGCAGGGGGAAAATCAAGGATACTTTGGATCACAACTTTGGGAATGCCGTAATTATGCTGATTACATGTGGGTAGAGGGGGCCTCTAAGAGTTCAGGGGTCTTCTAACCTGGGCTACCGGTCCTGTCACCTCGATTATATTTGACTGACTTGGTCCACTAAATGTGCCATTAGTTCCTAAAACATTTAGACATGGGCCAAGTGGGTCAGGTTGAGTATGATTCTTATTTTGAGATTAAATTTCTGCCCCTTCCCCCATTAGATTTGGCGCAAAAGTCGTAACACATTTATTGCAGTTAGTGATCAAATTGTGGACTAAGTCCTCAACCTTTTCTAATTTTTGTATTATTGGCGCTAAAAGGGTCTTTGTCATTAATTCAATCTTTGTAAATAATGAGTCTAATAACTGTTCTTGGGTCAAATCAGGTTGTAAAGATGATTGTGTCCGTGTTTGTGACCGTGGGGATTTCCTTGAAGACTTGTTATAGGCAGTTTGTTTTCTCTTGGGCGGTGGTAAGTCCAGGGCCGCTTCATTTCCCTCTGTTGTTTTATCAGCTAAAATATTAGAAGACCTGTTAAGTTCATCCGCGGTAAATGTTTGACTTGGGGGTGCAGAGGCTATTGGAGTTGCTGAGCATTCTAAAGGGCCCATAACAGCTGCTGAATTTCTTTGTTCTCCCTCCTCCCTATTAATGTGGGTCTGAAGACATTTTCCAGCCTCTAAGGATAACCTTCGCTCAGTCAAGGCTATTTCCTGCGGGCAGCTTTAGTCAAAAATGAATCAATTTTACCTGCCATGCAACCCCCCAAAGCCCCCCATGTGTAGCAAGTGTTTTCCTTTTGCCCATTTCGGACACTGAACCACTAAAGCCCCCTGTCTCTGTATGAAGTCGCTATGGAGTACTTGGATGGTCACATGTTAATGGGGTATAAAAAAAGTTCCTTGATGTGTTGGCTGAGTTCTGACCGACGTTTCAATCTCCAAAGAACAATTAGCGGGCTGCGAACTTAAACAGCCAAGAGGCATGGCCCAGCCCGTCCTCCTCCAGTCGCTGATGGGCGCGGATGGGCCCGCCCTTGGCCCGGGCTATGCCCGGGCACGGCCCGCACGCGTCCCGCGCCGCGGGATGTCAGGGGCGCTTTTGAGCTTGTTTGTGGCTCCTCCCCCTCCTGGGGTCCTGGAGAGTAGTGGGCGATGTAGTCCCCACCAGCAGCACTGGCAAACAGAGAGACCCACGCCACGGGATGTCTGGGGCGCTTTTGATCGTGTTCGCTGCTCCTCCCCCTCCTGGGGTACTGGAGAGTAGTGGGCGATGTAGTCCCCACCAGCAGCACCGGCAAACAGAGAGACCTGCGCCGCGGGATGTCAGGGGCGCTTTTGAGCACGTTCGCGGCTCCTCCCCCTCCTGGGGTACTGGAGAGTAGTGGGCGATGTAGTCCCCACCAGCAGCACCGGCAAACAGAGAGACCCCACTTTTTCAATCACTCAGGCAGTACCCTTGCACTCCTCCAATTACCCAGGCAGTACCCATGCACTCATGCAATCACCCAGGCATTACCCATCCACTCCTTCAATCATTCAGGCAGTACCTATGCACTCCTCCAATCACCCAGACATTACACCTGTATTCATGCAATCACCCGGGCATTACACATGCACTCCTTCAATCACTCAGGCAGTTCCCATGCATTCCTTCAATCACCCAGACATTACCCCTGCACTCATGCAATCACGCAGGCACTACCCATGCACTTTTTCAATCACTCAGGCAGTACCCATGCACTCCTCCAATCACCCAGGCACTACCCATGCAGTCTTGCGATCACCCAGACATTATCCGTGCACTTATGCAATCACCCAGGCACTACCAATGCACTCCTTCAATCACTCAGGCAGTGTCCATGCACTCTTCCAATCACCCAGGCCCTACCCATGCACTTATGCAATCACCCAGGCATTACTCTTGCACTCATGAAATCACCCGGACATTACCCATGCACTCCTTCAATCACTCAGGCAGTACCCATGCACTCCTCCAATCACTCAGACATTACCTCTGCACTCATGCAATCACCCAGGCACAACCCATGCACTTACAAAATCACCCAGGCATTATTAATGCACTCCTTCAATCACTCAGGCAGTACCCATGTACTCCTCCAATCACCCAAACATTACCCCTGCACTCATGCAATCACGCAGGTACTACCCATGCACTTCTTCAATCACTCAGGCAGTACCCATGCACTCCTCCAATCACCCAGGAACTACCCATGCAGTCTTGCAATCTTCCAGGCATTACTCATGCACTTCTTCAATCACTCAGGCATTACCCATGCACTCCTTCAATCACTGAGGCATTACCCATGCATTCCTCTAATCACCCAGACATTACGCCTGCACTTATGCAATTACCCAGGCACTACTCATGCAGTTTTTCAATCACTCAGGCAGTACCCATGCACTCCTCCAATTACCCAGGCAGTACCCATGCACTCATGCAATCACCCAGGCATTACCCATCCACTCCTTCAATCATTCAGGCAGTACCCATGCACTCCTCCAATCACTGAGACATTATACCTGCACTCATGGAATCACCCAGGCATTACACACGCACTCCTTCAATCACTCAGGCAGTTTCCATGCACTCCTTCAATCGCCCAGGCACTACCCATGCACTTATGCAATTACCTAGGCATTACCTATGCACTCTTTCAATCACTCAGGCAGTACCCATGCACTCCTCCAATCACCCAGATATTACTCCTGCACTCATGGAATCACCCAGGCACTACCCATGCACTTATGCAATCACCCAGGCATTACTCCTGCACTCATGAAATCACCCAGGCATTACCCATGCACTCCTTCAATCACTCAGGCAGTACCCATGCACTCCTCCAATCACTCAGACATTACCTCTGCACTCATGCAATCACCCAGGCATTACCCATGCACTTACAAAATAACCCAGGCATTACCCATGCACTTACAAAATCACCCAGGCATTATTGATGTACTCCTTTAATCATTCAGGCAGTACCCATGCACTCCTCCAATCACCCAGACATTACCCCTGCACTCATGCAATCACCCAGGCATTACCCATGCACTCCTTCAGTCACTCCGGCAGTACCCATGCACTCCTGCAATCACCCAGGCACTACCCCTGCACTCATGCAATCATGCAGGCACTACCCATGCACTTCTTCAATCACTCAGGCAGTACCCATGCACTCCTTAATTTCACCCAGGCACTACCCATGCAGTCTTGCAATCACCCGGGAATTACTCATGCACTTCTACAATCACTCAGGCATTACCCATGCACTCCTACAAACACTGAGGCAGTACCCATGCACTCCTCTAATCACCCAGACATTACCCCATGCACCTATGCAATTACCCAGGCACTACTCATGCAGTTTTTCATTCACTCAGGCAGTACCCATGCACTCCTCCAATCACCCAGGCAGTACCCATGCACTCATGCAAACACCAAGGCATTACCCATCCACTCCTTCAATCATTCAGGCAGCACCCATGCACTCCTCCAATCACCCAGACCTTACACCTACACTCATGCAATCACCCAGGCATTACACATGTACTCCTCAAATCACTCAGGCAGTTCCCATGCACTCCTTCAATCACCCAGGCACTACCCATGAACTTATGCAATCATCTACGCATTACCTAGGCACTCTTTCAATCACCCAGGCACTACCCATGCACTCATGCATTCACATATACACTACCCATACACTTCTCCATATATTCCACTTACCACAATTCATACAACACTTACAAATGTATCTATTATTAAACCAAATAGACGGTTCGAAAAGAACCATTTTTTTTCTTCTTTTTTTGTTTTATATTTTGTTTTTGTTTTTTTAACCCTTTTTGGAATTTTTGGGGTTTTTTTTATAAAAAAAAAACAAAAAAACAGACCCAACAGTGAACATGTTCAAAAAATTATGCAATTATGAACCCATTGCATAAAAACAAAAAAAAACAAAAATTAACACTTGTGGTTCCTAATAGCAACCAGGATGGCATCCAGTGATTGCTCACCAAAACATAGTATCTTTTTACATTTTACACAACGCTGCTCCACTCTAGCCAACTCAGGGATGACGTTTGGTGTGCCAGATGAGGAAGAAGCAGATGACGTGCTCGGTCCAGTAGCGTTGTCTTCACTTGCCTGCTTTTCTTGTTCCCGACAAAGCTGTTCTCTAGCAAGACGTCGAGGATGTATGGTCTGCAGATGTTTTAACATCGAAGACGTCCCACATGAACACTTCTTTTCAGAACCTCGTGAGAGGACATTCTGGCAAATGGTACAGGTTACCTTTCGGGCATTGACCTTTTTCTCCACAGGTGGTATAGAGAAAAATGCCCACACAATACTTTGGTACCTTTTCTTGAAAGGTTCCTCCAGGTCTTCTTCCTCTTCAGGTGGAAGCTGCTGAGGTGGATTACCAGCTGCCATTTTTTGATCAGTGAAAAAAAACACCAAAAAAGGCAAACAAGAGGAGCAGAAGACAACAGGTGTGTCTGCTAAGATGCTCTTGAAGGAATGAAATAAATGGGTGGGGTCCTTCAAGTTTTAGAATCAAAAGGTTCTTAATCAATGAAATTGTTTCTTTTGAAGTCACATGGGATTCCACACCCAGCGCGCAATCAGCGCGCACCCGACGCGATTCCTGAAAAATATATTTAACAATAATATATCTTTATTACAATTACAAATATATGATTTTTATAATTAGATTAAATAATCTCTTGCTATAATATACATATTAAACTTATTTACTTATACTTTTAAAACATAACAATTTGCGGTGGATTCGCGCACCTGACGCGACCCCCGGAACTACGTACGTGACGTTACGCAGGACCGAGATCCACACACCCTTCGCATACCAAACACGCATCCTACACTACTTAACCAATATGGCGGCATAATTCTTGGATTCGCGCACCCACCGAGACAGGTACACAATCAAAACGCGAATCCAATAAAAAAAAAAAAATTAGATTTATATTTTAGAAAAGAGAAAACATTACGTTATTTTTATAACAATTAAAAAACTAAGAAAAAGTATTTTTGGGACAGTATACTTAGAAATTAGCATTTAAAAAACCTTTGAAATTCACAGAAAAAAATCATAGGTTTCAGGGACGTTATAGTTAGAAATTAGCATTTAGAAAACCTTAAAATTCACTGAAAAAACCATAGGTTTCAAGGAAGTTATAGTTCGAAATTAGCATTTAAAAAACCTTTGAAATTCACAGAAAAAAACACAGGTTTCAGGGACGTTATAGTTAGAAATTATCATTTAAAAAACCATAGAAATTCACTGAAAAAAAACACAGGTTTCAGGGACATTATAGTTAGTTGGACATTTTACTTGTACAAAACCAGAGAAATTCAGCCATTATAGTTAGTTGAGCCAACTATAACTCGTGCCCCCACAATGCACTGCTGATGACATCACTTATTACATCACTCATGACATGGTCAGTGACATCACTGATGACATAACTGATTACATCTCAAATGACATCACTGATGACATCATCCAGTGACCCACTCACACATTCATGCAGGGAGTCACACACACCCCACCCACCCAGACACTCAGGCACCCATACAGATACTCAGACAACCAATCAAAAACCCATATAGACACTCATTTAGCTGCTCACCAACCCATGCAGCCACTTACACACCAACAGACAGGCTGATACAGACATTCACACAGTTTAGTCACTAACCCATGCATTCAGTAAGACACGTTTAATCACTCACTTATACAGTCAGTCACGCACCTACTAAATCTTCCATTCAGACAGTCATACACCCACTCATTCTTCCATACACCTTGACCTATACATATAAAACATATTTAAACTTTACAGAAACACACAGTCACTGGATGATGTCATCAGTGGTGTCATTTGAGATGTAATCAGTGATGTCATCAGTGATGTCAATGACCATGTCATGAGTGATGTAATATGTGATGTTATCAGCAGTGCATTGCGGGGGCACGAGTTACAGTTAGCTCAACTAACTATAACCGCCAAATTTCTCTGGTTTTGTACGAGTAAAATGTCCAACTAACTATAACTTTCCTGAAACCTGTGGTTTTTTTCAGTGAATATATATATATATATATATATATATATATCTTCAAGATGCATACATGTGGTGTTCTAGTAAATCTACACTTCCTCTACTCTATATGCACCTACCTTTCGAAATTTTGCACCTCAAAAGCTTGGCCATGGTATTAGAATCCCATACATATGTGCCCTACTTATGAACGGGTTTGCATTGGTTTTGACTACGCAATGTGGTACATGTGAAACGCAAACCAAAATGCAATTTATCAAGTCATGCAGGCCACTTTATGTGGCCCTGAGTTGCTTGATGAATCAGGAGTAACGCAACACAGTGCAAATTGCTGTGTTGCATTACTCTGCCCTGGGAAGGCATTCCATGGGCATTGCTTGGGTGTTCCCATACAATTCCCATTAATTTTGACACATTCACAGTTTTACCATTGCTGGTAGACCTGGGAATGCGCCACAAAGACACGCCTTCCTAGGGGAGGCATAAAAGGGAGGAATATCTTCATTTCTCCTCGTTGCTTCCATTTTCTATGTGTGCTGAATTCTTGGGCACACATAGATGAGGAATATGCCTCTAAAGATTGTTTTTTGCAGGAAGGTGCCCCCTCCTGCACAAAATCAATCTACCTTACAATGTAGGCACACTTGAACCATGATGCAAAGGTGCCTGCGTTGGTGCTAGGTAGTCAAAACGGTGCCAGTGCAGGGACAAAGGCGGGAATGTTTCATATTCTTTTAAATACAGCACATTCCTTCCCTATCACGGAATGCAGTGCAGCACGGTGACTTGCTGTGCTGCACGACTTTCTTATAAATCTGCACCATGACTCTTAAGAAGAAAACTATGCATGTTAAGCAAACCCATTGATATAATATATATACATATAATAACTATAGTAATAATAATTATAATAACTTGTTTTCATATTGCACTTCATAGCAAACTTCTGTCATTTCGATGCAATGTAATTAACATATAAAATATAATGTGCGTTTATGACCTGTGGATAATTGCCTATTTCAGCTGTGAGCATTCAGCTCACTGAGCCATCCTGGTTAATGATATTCATCAAAAATTAATTATTTTGTCTTGCATGTCACAAACACAACTTTTGTTAATGCTGTCATTTCTATCTTCAAGAAAAAAATTGATTTGGTAAAAACATATCTAATATTACATTCAGCAAAAAACAAACATACATAAACAGCTTTTGCATATGAAAAGCTATGTGCATCTTTTACTCTGAGCAACCCAACTATTTTTTAAAGCATGTGATGGTCATAGGTTTAATCTATAATAACCTATAGTGCTTTTAGCCGCACCTGTGTCTTTAGGGAAAAGACCTCTGGAAGAATATTGTTCATTGTATAGTTATTATGTACTTGTCTCACTAAGGTGCTCTTTAAAATCCAATACCTAAAAAAAACCACAAATGCTCCATCCATGGAATGCCTCCCTGGGGCAGAGTAATTTGCGCTGCGTTGGGTTATTCTAGATTTATCAAGCCATGCAACTCCATACAAGGTATATATATATATATATATATATATATATATATATATATATATATATATATTCCAAATTAAGACGCTCAGCATTGGAAGCACCACTCACGGCATGTCAACTTTCTTTATTGTTAGCAGGAGCAGAAGGCAAAATAACTTCACTGTGATTGTTCTTTACGCCTTTGGGTCCATACGCGTTTCGGGCGTTCCGTCGCCCTTTATCACTGGCAAGGCATCACGGGGTAGAAGCGGCAAACAGTGGTATCGCTGTAATGGCAAATTCTTATATCCCGCCCGGATGGGCGTGTCCACCATGTGCATTATGGTCTCCGTAGTCACATCATTTCCTTTAGTAGGTACCGCTACATTATCCCCTTCGTATCAATACTTAACGTTAGTGCCATGTTGCTTTTTGGTTGCTAACAAAACATGCCGTTCCAACAGCGCCTTATTAGTGAAAGCGCTAGAGCTGCACCGTCAGCAGCGGGGTGCTTCCGCGACCAGAGCAGGCCGCTACACATTCCAAATGAAGACGCTCAGCATTGGAAGCACCACTCACGGCATGTCAACTTTCTTTATTGTTAGCAGGAGCAGAAGGCAAAATAACTTCACTGTGATTGTTCTTTACGCCTTTGGGTCCATACGCGTTTCGGGCGTTCCGTCGCCCTTTATCACTGGCAAGGCATCACGGGGTAGAAGCGGCAAACAGTGGTATCGCTGTAATGGCAAATTCTTATATCCCGCCCGGATGGGCGTGTCCACCATGTGCATTATGGTCTCCGTAGTCACATCATTTCCTTTAGTAGGTACCGCTACATTATCCCCTTCGTATCAATACTTAACGTTAGTGCCATGTTGCTTTTTGGTTGCTAACAAAACATGCCGTTCCAACAGCGCCTTATTAGTGAAAGCGCTAGAGCTGCACCGTCAGCAGCGGGGTGCTTCCGCGACCAGAGCAGGCCGCTACACATCTCCAAATGAAGACGCTCAGCATTGGAAGCACACTCACGGCATGTCAACTTTCTTTATTGTTAGCAGGAGCAGAAGGCAATAACTTCACTGTGATTGTTCTTACGCTTTGGTCCATACGCGTCTGGCGTTCCGTCGCTCTTTATCACTGTCAAGGCATCACGGGGTAGAAGCGGCAAACAGTGGTATCGCTGTAATGGCAAATTCTATATCCCGCCGGATGGGCGTGTCCACCATGTGCATTATGGTCTCTCGTAGTCACATCATTCCTTTAGTAGGTACGCTACATTATCTCTTCGCATCAATACTTAACGCTAGTGCCATGTTGCTTTTGGTTGCTAACAAAACATGCCGCTCCAACAGCGCCTTTGTTAGCAACCAAAAAGCAACATGGCACTAACGTTAAGTATTGATACGAAGGGGATAATGTAGCGGTACCTACTAAAGGAAATGATGTGACTACGGAGACCATAATGCACATGGTGGACACGCCCATCCGGGCGGGATATAAGAATTTGCCATTACAGCGATACCACTGTTTGCCGCTTCTACCCCGTGATGCCTTGCCAGTGATAAAGTGCGACGGAACGCCCGAAACGCGTATGGACCCAAAGGCGTAAAGAACAATCACAGTGAAGTTATTTTGCCTTCTGCTCCTGCTAACAATAAAGAAAGTTGACATGCCGTGAGTGGTGCTTCCAATGCTGAGCGTCTTCATTTGGAATATATATATATATATATATATATATATCTATCACCTCGTAGTTTTCTTTCTCCAAGAATAACGAGCGTGGAACCAATTTTGTGCTGAAGTGTAATTTTATTGTCAGCAAACACAGATGTCAGCCATGACGCGTTTCAGCCGTCCAAGCGGCCTTGATCACATGACACTGCTCAACTGAAGCCCCCATTTTTAAAGTGCTAGTGCTTAAACATTTTCATGAACATGGAAAAAATACTTTTATAAATGCATAAATGCCTTAATTCGAATAACTAGCACAATTTAATGATGTATATTGTTCTGGGTCCTTGCAATGTCGATGGTTCCCATTTCACATAGATATAATATTTCTCATACCTATATTTTCTATACATTCATTTCTAGTATCCATAATTTGGTGTATGCATAAATGCTACATTTTAAAATTAATCATATCTTGTCCTGAAAATTAATATGTGTTGCCTTAAAAAATCTAAAAGTGTCCCCTATACAACGTGGAAATGTGCTAAAAATCTATCATTTATTTTTTTAAAAACTGCTTAACACACTAATGTCATCCTCTTACGCTCACAGAGTTGTAAATTTTGAAGCTAAGTTTCCTTAAAATAATACTACCAAGCTGCATTTAACTTGAATGCCATTGCTTGTATATTTCCATTCTAAAATCAATTACAATCTGTTACATTTTAATTAAGCAAAAAAAGTGACTACGTGCTACAGTACATATCAAGAAAAAAACCTTTTTTTAAAAATATATAAGGCCTTTAAAGTGCTGAGTGCTTCTTTTATAGTGAGGAATTATCGGACAGACTTTACTTGTGGAGTAGGGCGGGACTTTTCCATCTCATTCTATTTGCCAAATTGCTCAAAGCTTATGAAAGGTCATACACGTTCATGGTCCCATAAACATATCATATACATATCACTACTAAAATAGTTAAAAGAAATTTCATCCATCAACCTGAGTGATAAACCATACCAATAGTCATTTCAATAAATACCTAAAGATATAAATATATGTGAATAAGATCATAAATAATTATAAAACCTAAAAACTTCATAAGACAAATTCTAAACAATGCAGCCAAACAATAAGACTAGGACAATAATGTTGCTATATTGTGTCCCGATTAGAGGAACGTGTACAGGTCCTCCGTGGCATTGAGACCACCTGGATGCTTGGAATCAAATTCCAAAATGTAACTTGTCTCCAGGCGTCTCAGTATAGCCTTCCTGTCCCCACCCCTTTTGGATATGGGGACGGCATCAATGGCAAAGTATTTTAAACTTTTTGGGTCACTGTTGTGAAAAACCTCAAAATGTCTGGCCACTGGATAATTTTGATCCTTGTTTTTAATTGCTCTAACATGTTGCAAAATTCTCTTATGTACCGCCAATTTGGTGCTACCTACATATTTAAGTCTGCAACTGCATTCTAGGACATATACAGAAAACTCGCTTACATGTCAAATGTTGTTTGATCTCTCGAAGTTTCATACTGAATGCAGTGGTGTAGGATTTAGTATTAATACCAAATTGGCAGGCTTTGCACACAGAACATTTGAAAAACCCTTTCTAGTTGTCAACCATGTGTTCTGCACTTTCTTCTCCTGGCTATTGCTCACTAGCATATTTCCCATACTCATACCTCTTCTAAAAGTGATAGATGGGTTAGATAAAACCGAGTTCCCAATTACCGGGTCATCTCGAATAAAATGCCAGTGACGTCTCATAATAGCTCTTATTTGTTTTTCCTGTCTGGAGTAAGAGAGGATCAGTCTAGTAGGTTGCGGGGTTTCTATTTTGTCAGTTAATGTAGTCCTCTTGGCTTTATATTTTAAAAGATCCTCCCTAGCTTGAACTCTGGATCTTTTTATAGCTGCTTCAATTATTCTAGGACTATAACCCCTAACTAAAAACCTAATATATATATATATATATGAATACAATTCCTCCAAGGTTACCCCCCGACAGTTTTCAGGGTTTTTCAACGAAGGATCACAGCACCACAACCGGCACATAATTTCAATGTTACTTTATTTAAACCATAGTGCAAACATGAACGGTAGAGGACGGTCTACGCGTTTCGGCTCCCAGCCTTCTACTGGACCACTGAAAAAACAATAGGTTTCAGGGACGTTATAGTTAGAAATTAGCATTTAAAAAACTTTAGAAATTCACTGAAAAAAGCCACAGGTTTCAGGGACGTTATACTTAGTTGGACATTTCACTCGTACAAAACCAGAGAAATTCGGCCGTTATAGTTAGTTGAGCTAAAAATAACTCGCGCCCCCGCAATGCACTGCTGATGATGTCACATATTACATCATTCATGACTTGGTCAGTGACATCACTGATGACATCACTGATGACATCTCACATGACATTGAAAAGAGGGGTGCAGAAAGAGGCAAGAGGGGTGCAGAAGAAGCAAGTGAGGTGCAGAAAGACGGAAGAGGGGTACAGAAAGAAGGAAGAGAAGTGCAGAAAGAAGCAACAGAGGTACTGAAAGAGGCAAGAGGAGTGCAGAAAGAGGTAGGAGAGGTGCAGAAAGAGGCAAGAAAGGTACAGAAAGAGGCAGAAGGGGTGCAGAAAGAAGGAAGAGAATTGCTGAAAGAAGCAAAAGAGGTGTAGAAAGAAGCAAGAGAAGTGCAGAAAGAGGCAAGTGGGGTGCAGAAAGAAGCAAGAGCAGTGCAGAAAGAACCAACAGAGGTGCAAAAAGAAGCAAGAGCGGTACAGAAAAAGGTAGAAGAGGTGCACAGAGAGGCAAGAGAGGTACAGAAAGAGGCAGGAGAGGTGCAGAAAGAAGGAAGAGAAGTGTAGAAGGAAGCAAAAGAGGTGCTGAAAGAGGCACGAAGAGTGCAGAAAGAGCAAGAGAAGTGCAGAAAGAATGAACAGAGGTACAGAAAGATGCAAAAGAGGTGCAGAAACAGGCAGGAAAGGTGTAGAAAGAGGGAACAGTGGTACAGAAAGAGGCAAGAGAGGTACATAAAGAGAAAAGAGGGGTGCAGAAAGAGGCAAGAGGGGTGCAGAAAGAAGCAAGTGAGGTATAGAAAGAGGCAACAGAGGTGCAGAAAGACGCAATAGAGGTGCAGAAAAAGAAAATGAAGTACAGAAAGAGGCAAGAGAATTGCTGAAAGAAGCAACAGAGGTGTGGAAAGAAGGAAGAAAAGTGCAGAAAGAGGCAAGTGAGGTGCAGAAAGAGGCAAGAGAGGTGCAGAAAATGGCAAGAGAACAGTAGAAAGAGGCAAGTGGGATGCAAAAAAGGGTATAAGGGTACAGAAAGAGGCAGGAGTGGTGCAGAAAGAAGCAAGTGAGGTGCAGAAAGAGGGAAGAGAATTGCTGAAAGAAGCAACAGAGCTATAGAAAGAACAAAGAGAAGTGCAGAAAGAGGCAAGTGAGGTGCAGAAAGTTGCAAGAGCAGTGTAGAAAGAACCAACAGAGGTGCAAAAAGAGGCAAGAGGGGTACAGAAAGAGGTAGGAGAGGTGCACAAGGAGGCAAGAGAGTTACAGAAAGAGGCAGGAGGGGTGCAGAGAGAAGGAAGAGAAGTGCAGAAAGAGGCATGAGAGTTGATGAAAGAAGCAACAGAGGTGTACAAAGAAGCAACAGAAGTACAGAAAGAGGCAATTGAGGTGCAGAAAGAAGCAAGAGCAGTGCAGAAAGAACCAACAGAGGTGCAAAAAGAAGCAAGAGCGGTACAGAAAAAGGTAGAAGAGGTGAACAAAGAGGCAAGAGAGGTACAGAAAGAGGCAGGAGGGGTGCAGAAAGAAGGAAGAGAAATGCAGAAAGAAGCAACAGAGGTGCTGAAAGAGGCAAAAGAGGTGCAGAAACAGGCAGGAAAGACGCAGAAAGAGGGAAAAGGGGTGCAGAAAGTGGCAAGAGAGTTGCAGAAAGAGAAAAGAGGGGTGCAGAAAGAGGCAAGAGGGGTGCAGAAAGAAGCAAGTGTGGTGTAAAAAGAGGCAACAGAGGTGCATAAAGACGCAAGAGAGGTGCAGAAACAAGCAAAAGAAGTGCAGAAAGATGCAAGAGAATTGCTGAAAGTAGCAACAGAGGTGTGGAAAGAAGCAAGAGAAGTGCAGAAAGAGGCAAGTGAGGTGCAGAAAGAGGCAAGAGAGGTGCAGAAAATGGCAAGAGAAAAGCAGAAAGAGGCAAGAGGGATGGAAAAAAGGGTAGAAGGGTACAGAAAGAAGCAAGAGAGGTGCAGAATGAAGGAAGAGAAGTGCAGAAAGAGGCAAGAGAGGTGCAGAAAGAGGCAAGAGATGTTCAGAAAGAGGCAAGGGAAGTGCAGAAACAGGCAAGAGAAATGCACAAAGAGGCAAGAGAGGAGCAGATGCGGCAAGAGAGGTGTAGAAAGAAGGAAGAGAAGTGCAGAAAGAGGCAAAATAATTGCTGAAAGAAGCAACAGAGATGTAGAAAGAAGCAAGAGAAGTGCAGAAAGAGGCAAGTGAGGTGCAGAAAGAAGCAAGAGCAGTGCAGAAAGAACCAACAGAGGTGCAAAATGAAGCAAGAGCAGTACAGAAAAAGGTAGAAGAGGTTCACAAAGAGGCAAGAGAGGTACAGAAAGAGGCAGGAGGGGTGCAGAAAGAAGGAAGAGAAGTGTAGAAGAAAGCAACAGAGGTGCTGAAAGAGGCGCGAAGAGTGCAGAAAGAGCAAGAGCAATGCAGAAAGAACCAACAGAGGTACAGACAGAGGCAAAATAGGTGCAGAAACAGGCAGGAAAGGTGTAGAAAGAGGGAACAGGGGTGCAGAAAGAGGCATGAGAGGCACAGAAAGAGAAAAGAGGGGTACAGAAATAGGCAAGAGGGGTGCAGAAAGAAACAAGTGAGGTATAGAAAGAGGAAACAGAGGTGCAGAAAGACGCAAGAGAGGTGCAGAAACAAGCAAAAGAGGCAAGAGAATTGCTGAAAGAAGCAACAGAGGTGTGGAAAGAAGCAAGAGAAGTGCAGAAAGAGGCAAGTGATGTGTAGAAAGAGGCAAGAGAGGTGCAGAAAATGGCAAGAGAACAGCAGAAAGAGGCAAGAGAGGTACAGAAAGAGGCAAGAGAGGGTCAGAAAGAGGCAAGAGGGTTGTAGAAAGAAGCAAGAAAAGTGCAGAAAGAGGCAGGAGTGGTGCAGAAAGAAGCAAGTGAGGTGCAGAAAGAGGGAAGAGAATTGCTGAAAGAAGCAACAGAGGTATATAAAGAACCAAGAGAAGTGCAGAAAGAGGCAAGGGAGGTGCAGAAAGAAGCAAGAGCAGTGCAGAAAGAACCAACAGAGGTGCAAAAAGAGGCAAGAGGGGTGCAGAAAGAGGTAGGAGAGGTGCACAAGGAGGCAAGGGAGTTACAGAAAGAGGCAGGAGGGGTGCAGAGAGAAGGAAGAGAAGTGCAGAAAGAGGCAAGAGAGTTGCTGAAAGAAGCAACAGAGGTGTACAAAGAAGCAATAGAATTACAGAAAGAGGCAATTGAGGTGCAGAAAGAAGCAAGAGCAGTGCAGAAAGAACCAACAGAGGTGCAAAAAGAAGCAAGAGCGGTACAGAAAAAGGTAGAAGAGGTGAACAAAGAGGCAAGAGAGGTACAGAAAGAGGCAGGAGGGGTGCAGAAATAAGGAAGAGAAGTGCAGAAAGAAGCAACAGAGGTGTTGAAAGAGGCGCAAAGGGTACAGAAAGAGCAAGAGAAGTGCAGAGAGAACCAACAGAGGTGCAGAAAGAGGCAAAAGAGGTGCAGAAACAGGCAGGAAAGGCGCAGAAAGAGGGAACAGGGGTGCAGAAAGAGGCAAGAGAGGTACAGAAAGAGAAAAGAGATCTGCAGAAAGAGGCAAGAGGGGTGCAGAAAGAAGCAAGTGAGGTGTAAAAAGAGGAAACAGAGGTGCATAAAGACGCAAGAGAGGTGCAGAAACAAGCAAAAGAAGTACAGAAAGATGCAAGAGAATTGCTGAAAGTAGCAACAGAGGTTTGGAAAGAAGCAAGAGAAGTGCAGAAAGAGGCAAGTGAGGTGCAGAAAGAGGCAAGAGAGGTGCAGAAAATGGCAAGAGAAAAGCAGAAAGAGGAAAGAGGGATGCAAAAAAGGGTAGGAGGGTGCAGAAAGAAGCAAGAGAGGTGCAGAAAGAGGCAAGAGAGTTGCAGAAAGAGGCAAGAGAGGTTCAGAAAGAGGCAAGGGAAGTGCAGAAACAGGCAAGAGAAATGCACAAAGAGGGAAGAGATGAGCAGAAAGAGGCAAGAGAGGTGTAGAAAGAAGGAAGAGAAGTGGTGAAAGAGGCAAAAGAATTTCTCAAAGAAGCAACAGAGGTGTAGAAAGAAGCAAGAGAAGTGCAGAACGAGGCAAGTGAGGTGCAGAAAGAAGCAAGAGCAGTGCAGAAAGAACCAACAGAGGTGTAAAAAGAAGCAAGAGCAGTACAGAAAAAGGTAGAAGAGGTGCACAAAGAGACAAGAGAGGTACAGAAAGAGGTAGGAGGGGTGCAGAAAGAAGGAAGAGAAGTGTAGAAGGAAGCAACTGAAGTGCTGAAAGAGGCGCAAAGAGTGCAGAAAGAGCAAGAGCAGTGCAGAAAGAACCAACAGAGGTTCAGGGAGAGGCAAAAGAGGTGCAGAAACAGGCAGAAAAGGTGTAGAAAGAGGGAACAGGGGTGCAGAAAGAGGCAAGAGAGTCGCAGAAAGAAAAAAGAGGGGTGCAGAAAGAGGCAATAGGGGTGCAGAAAGAAGCAAGTGAGGTATAGAAAGAGGCAACAGAAGTGCAGAAAGACGCAAGAGATGTGCAAAAACAAGCAAAAGAAGTGCAGAAAGAGGCAAGACAATTGCTGAAAGAAGCAACAGAGGTGTGGAAAGAAGCAAGAGAAGTGCAGAAAGAGGCAAGAGAGGTGCAGAAAATGGCAAGAGAACAGCAGAAAGAGGCAAGAGAGGTACAGAAAGAGGCAAGAGAGGGTCAGAAAGAGGCAGGAGTGGTGCAGAAAGAAGCAAGTGACGTGCAGAAAGAGGGAAGAGAATTGCTGAAAGAAGCAACAGAGGTAGAGAAAGAACCAAGAGAAGTGCAGAAAGAGGCAAGTGAGGTGCAGCAAGAAGCAAGAGCAGTGCAGAAAGAACCAACAGAGGTGCAAAAAGAGGCAAGAGGGGTGCAGAAAGAGGTAGGAGAGGTGCACAAGGAGGCAAGAGAGTTACAGAAAGAGGCAGGAGGGGTGCAGAGAATAGGAAGAGAAGTGCAGAAAGAGGCAAGAGAGTTGCTGAAAGAAGCAACAGAGGTGTACAAAGAAGCAATAGAAGTACAGAAAGAGGCAATTGAGGTGCAGAAAGAAGCAAGAGCAGTGCAGAAAGAACCAACAGAGGTGCAAAAAGAAGCAAGAGCGGTACAGAAAAAGGTAGAAGAGGTGAACAAAGAGGCAAGAGAGGTACAGAAAGAGGCAGGAGGGGTGCACAAAGAAGGAGGAGAAGTGCAGAGAGAACCAACAGAGGTGCAGAAAGGCAAAAGAGGTGCAGAAACAGGCAGGAAAGGCGCAGAAAGAGGGAACAGGGGTGCAGAAAGAGGCAAGAGAGGTGCAGAAAGAGAAAAGAGGGGTGCAGAAAGAGGCAAGAGGGGTGCAGAAAGAAGCAAGTGAGGTATAAAAAGAGGCAACAGAGGTGCATAAAGACGACAGAGGCGCAGAAACAAGCAAAAGAAGTGCAGAAAGATGCAAGAGAATTGCTGAAAGTAGCAGCAGAGGTATGGAAAGAAGCAAGAGAAGTGCAGAAAGAAGCAAGTGAGGTGCAGAAAGAGGCAAGAGAGGTGCAGAAAATGGCAAGAGAAAAGCAGAAAGAGGCAAGAGGGATGCAAAAAAGGGTAGAAGGGTGCAGAAAGAAGCAAGAGAGGTACAGAAAGAAGCAAGAGAAGTGCAGAAAGAGGCAAGAGAGCTGCAGAAAGAGGCAAGAGAGGTTCAGAAAGAGGCAAGGGAAGTGCAGAAACAGGCAAAAGAAATGCACAAAGAGGCAAGAGAGGAGCAGAAAGAGGCAAGAGAGGTGTAGAAAGAAGGAGAAGTGCAGAAAGAGGCAAAAGAATTGCTTAAAGAAGCAACAGAGGTGTAGGAAGAAGCAAGAGAAGTGCAGAAAAAGGCAAGTGAGGTGCAGAAAGAAGCAAGAGCAGTGCAGAAAGAACCAACAGAGGTGCAAAAAGAAGCAAGAGTGGTACAAAAAAAGGTAGAAGAGGTGCACAAAGAGGCAAGAGAGGTACAGAAAGAGGTAGGAGAGGTGCACAAAGACGCAAGAGAGGTACAGAAAGAGGCAGGAGGGGTGCAGAAAGAAGGAAGAGAAGTGCAGAAAGAGGCAAGAGAATTGCTGAAAGAAGCAACAGAGGTCTACAAAGAAGCAATAGAAGTACAGAAAGAGGCAAGTGAGCTGCAGAAAGAACCAACAGACGTGGAAAAAGAGGCAACAGGGGTGCAAAAAAAGGTAGGAGAGGTGCACAAAGAGGCAAGAGAGGTACAGAAAGAGGCAAGAGGGGTGCTGAAAGAAGAAAGAGAAGTACAGAAAAAAGCAACAGAGGTACAGAAAGAGGTAAGAGAGGTGCAGAAACAGGCAGGAGAGGTACAGAAAGAGGGAACAAGGGTGCAGAAAGAGTCAAGAGAGGTGCAGAAAAAGGGGAGAGGGGTGCAGAAAGAGGCAAGAGGGGTGCAGAAAGAAGCAAGTGAGGTGCAGAAAGACGGAAGAGAGGTGAAGAAACAAGCAAGAGAAGTGCAGAAAGAGGCAAGAGAATTGCTGAAATAAGCAACAGAGGTGTAGAAAGAAGCAAGAGAAGTGCAGAAAGAGGCCAGTGAGGTGCAGAAAGAAGCAAGAGCAGTGCAGAAAGAACCAACAGAGGTGCAAAAAGAAGCAAGAGTGGTACAGAAAAAGGTAGAAGAGGTGCGCAAAGAGGCAAGAGAGGTACAGAAAGAGGCAGTAGGGGTGCAGAAAGAAGGAAGAGAAGTGCAGAAAGTAGCAACAGAGGTGCAGAAAGAGGCGCGAAGGGTGAAGAAAGAGCAAGAGAAGTGCAGAAAGAACCAACAGAGGTACAGAAAGACGCACCAGAGGTGCAGATAGACGAGAGAGGTGCAGAAACAAGTAAGAGAAGTGCATAAAGAAGCAACAGAGATGTAGTAAGGGGGAAGTGGGGTGGAGAAGGAGGCAAGAGGGATACAGAAAGAAACAAGAGAGGTGCAGAAAGAGGGAAGAGGGGTGCAGAAAGAGGGAAGAGAAGTGCAGAAAGAAGCAACAGAGGTGCTGAAAGAGACGCGAAGAATGCAGAAAGAAGGAAGAGAAGTGCAGAAAGAACCAACAGAGGTACAGAAAGAGACAGGAGAAGAGCAGAAAGAGGCAGCCGAGGTGCAGAAACAGGCAGAAGAGGTGCAGAAAGAGGGAACAGGGGTGCAGAAAGAGAGAAGAGGGGTGCCGAAAGAGGCAAGAGGGGTGCAGAAATTTGCAAGCGAGGTACAGAAAGAAGCAAGAGCAGTGCAGTAAAAAATAACAGAGGTGCAGAAGGAGGCAAGAGGGGTACAGAAAGAGGCAAAAGAAGAGCAGAAACAAGCAAAAGAGATGCGGAAAGAGGCTAGAGGGGTGCAGAAAGAGGCAAGAGAGGTACAAAAAGAGGCAAGAGAGGTGCACAAAGAGGGAAGAAGGGTGCAGAAAGAGGAAAGTAGGGTGCAGAAAAGATAGATGTAGAAAGAAGCAAGAGAAGTGCAGAAAGAAACAACAGAGGTGCAGAAAGTAGCAAGAGAGAAGCAGAAAGAAGCAAAAGAGGTGAAGAAAGAGGCAAGAGAAGTTCAGAAAGAGGCAGCAGAGATGCAGAAACAGGCAGAAGAGGTGCAGAAAGAGGGAACAGGGGTGCAGAAAGAGAGAAGAGGGGTGCCAAAAGAGGCAAGAGAGGTACAGAAAGAAGCAAGAGCAGAGCAGTAAGAAAAAAACAGAGATACAGAAGGAGGCAAGAGGGGTGCAGAAAGAGGCAAGAGCAGTGCAAAAAGAACCAAGAGACATGCAGGAAAATGGAAGAACAAGGGGTGCAGAAAGAGGCAAGTGAAGTGCAGAAAGAAGCAACAGAGGTACATAAAGAGGCAAGAGTGGTGCAGAAAGAGGGAGGAGAGGTGTAGTAAGAGGCAAGAGAGTTGCACAAAGAGGAAAGAGGGGTGCAGAAACAGGCAAAAGGGGTGCAGAAAGAAGCAAGTGAGGTGCAGAAAGAGGCAAGAGAGGTGCATAAACAGGCAACAGAAGTGTTGAAAGAGGCAAGAGAGGTGCAGGAAGAGGCAAGAGAGCTGCAGAAAGAGGCAAGAGAGTTGCAGAAAGAGGCAAGTGAGGTGCAGAAGGAGGCAGGAGAACTGCAGAAAGAGGCAAGAGAGTTGCAGAAACAGGCAAAAGGGGTGCAGAAACAGGGAACAGATGGGCAGACTGAGGCAAGAGAGTGGCAGAACGAGGGAAGAGGTTTGCAGAAAGAGGCAAGAGTGGTATAGAAAGAAGCAACAGAGGTGCAGAAAGAAGCAAGAGAAGTGCAGAAGGAAGCAACAGAGGTGCACAAAGAGGCAAGAGGGGTTCTGAAAGAGGCAAGAGAAGTGCAGCAAGAAACAACAGAGGTGCAGAAAGAGGCAAGAGAGGTGCAGAACGAGGGAAGAGGTTTGCAGAAAGAGGCAAGAGTGGTATAGAAAGAAGCAACAGAGGTGCAGAAAGAAGCAAGAGAAGTTCAGAAGGAAGCAACAGAGGTGCACAAAGAGGCAAGAGGGGTTCTGAAAGAGGCAAGAGCAGTGCAAAAAGAACCAAGAGACATGCAGGAAAAGGGAAGAACAAAGGGTGCAGAAAGAAGGAAGAGAGGTGCAGAAAGAAGCAACAGAGGTGCTGAAAGAGGCACGAAGGGTGCAGAAAGAGGCAAGAGAAGTGCAGAAAGAAGCAACAGAGGTACAGAAAGAGGCAAGAGTGGTGCAGAAAGAGGGAAGATAGGTGTAGTAAGAGGCAAGAGAGTTGCACAAAGAGGAAAGAGGGGTGCAGAAACAGGCAAAAGGGGTGCAGAAAGAAGCAAGTGAGGTGCAGAAAGAGGCAAGAGAGGTGCAGAAACAGGCAACAGAAGTGTTGAAAGAGGCAAGAGAGGTGCAGAAAGAGGCAATAGAGCTGCAGAAAGAGGCAAGAGAGTTGCAGAAAGAGGCAAGTGAGGTGCAGAAGGAGGCAAGAGAACTGCAGAAAGAGGCAAGAGAGTTGCAGAAACAGGCAAAAGGGGTGCGGAAACAGGGAACAGATGGGCAGACTGAGGCAAGAGAGGTGCAGAACGAGGGAAGAGGTTTGCAGAAAGAGGCAAGAGTGGTGTAGAAAGAAGCAACAGAGGTGCAGAAAGAAGCAAGAGAAGTGCAGAAGGAAGCAACAGAGGTGCACAAAGAGGCAAGAGGGGTTCTGAAAGAGGCAAGAGAAGTGCAGCAAGAAACAACAGAGGTGCAGAAAGAGGCAAGAGAAGTGTAGAAAGAGGCAAGAGAGGTACAGAAACAGGCAGGAGAGGTGCAGAAAAAGGGAACAGGGGTGCAGAAAGAGGCAAGAGGGGTACAGGAAGAAGCAAGTGAGGGGCAGAAAGAGACAACAGAGGTGCAGAAAGAGTCAAGAGAGGTGCAGAAAGAGGCAAGAGAGGCGCAGAAAGTGGAAGAGATGAGCGAAAGAGGCAAAAGAAGTGCAGAAAAAAAAGAAAGTTGCAGAAAGAAGCAACAGAAATGCAGAAAGTGACAAGAGAGGCGCAGAAAGAAGCAAGAGTAGTTTGCACACCATTAGTACCAATTTATCACCCACATTTAACAATAAGTAACAGGTGACCATTCTAGGTTTGCAAAGGGCCTTCCACCACGCTGTGACACTTGTCGCTGCATTTTTGGTAACGTTTGAGCTAGAAACAAGACTTTTTTTGTTCAAATCTACAGATTAGGCAGCAGATGATGGATTATGTGACTAATGCGGAAAATGTATAATTGTGCGAAAGTCGGTGCAGCCAAACAGTCGCATAATTCCAGTGGCCCTGCTCATACCTCTGACTAGGTCCAGAAGTGCTCCTCAGTGATTCCTTCTTTTTTTTGTCATATGGAAACGAGGAAGACTAAACCTGAGGTTACCACTCCACAACACAGACTACTATTACACATAATTACTCTCCATAACACATAATCCCACTCTACATAATTCCTATACACTAAATACCACATACTTTCTATCCACATAATTTCACTGCACAACATACCACATAATTCCACTACACACAAAGTACATCCACTGTAAAAAACTTTTAGATTTACAAAGCCAATAGCTCTAACTCTTTCAAATGCGAGACCTATTACATTACAAATGCTTCTTTAACTGGTAGTCGCGTTTGCAGAGTGGTGGAGAAAGGGGGCTGGGCTCAGGAATTCCGCTGCGTAGGACTTACAGGAGGTACCAGGAGGGCTACTTGGCCCCCAAAGTCCCTCAGGAGTAAAGTGGGCTTCATCCCCCAACCAGTACTGTGCCAGGAGGTGCGTTTGCAGAGTGGTCGAGAAAGGGGGGGCGTGGACTCTGAAGACCTCTAAGCAATCCCACTGTGTGGGACTTAGTTGAGGTAACATGAGAGATAGTTGGCCCCTAAGGACAACCTTGGGGGCCAACTACCCCTCCTATTACCTCCAGTAAGTCCCACACAGCAGCATTGCTAAGTTCTCATAGGAGGCCACACCCCCTTTCCCTACCACTCTGCAAACGCGCTCCCTGGCGCACTCATGCATGGGGATTAAAGTCCACATCGCTGCTAGGGGTCCTTAGGGGCCAACTAGCCTACCTGTTACCTCCAGTAAGCCCCACACAGTGGGATTGCTGAGAGGTGGACACAGGCCATGCCCCCTTTGTCCACCACTCTGCAAACGTGCCTCCTGGCATGCTCTTGGTTGAGGGGTGAAGTCCCCTTGCTTCCTGAGGGTCCCTCGGGCCAACTAGCCCTCCTGTTACCCCCAGTAAGCCCCACACAGCTGGATTGCTGAGAGTGGTCCGAGGCCACGCCCCCTTTTTACACCACTCTGCAAACGGGCCGCCTGGCGCACTGCTTCTCGGGGGATGAAGTCCACTTCAGTCCTGAGGTCCTCAGGACACAAGGGGACCTCATCACCCCACCACCAGTGCGCCAAGAGGTGCGTTTGCAGAGTGGTGTAAAAAGGGGCGTGGCCTCGGACCACCTCTCAGCAATCCCACTGTGTGGGGCTTACTGGAGGTTCCTGGTGGCCTAGTTGGCCCCTAAGTACCCTTAGGATTGAAGGGGACTTAATCCCCCAATTCAGAACGCGCCAGGAGGTGCGTTTGCTTAGTGGTGCAGGGAGGGGGCGGGGCCTCCAGCAAGATGCCGGCTTTTATTTTTTTAGAAGGGGGGCTTTGTGGCTCCCCTTCTTTTAGTATTTTTGGGGCCCTGGGGACCCCATCCCCCAGGGCCTGAGCACTATTTATTTTTAATTGAAAAAAACAAAACGGGAAGTGGGCCGGGGGTGGCCCCCCTTCCCTGGGCCACTATTGGCCCCGGGGCCCCCATCCCCTGGGGTCTGGCCTCGATTTTATATATATATATATTTTTTAATTTCCAGGGAGGAGGGCCACGTGGCCCCCCTCCCCTGGGCCACTTCTGGCCCTGCAGACCCCAGCCCCCGGGGCCTGGCCTCTTTTTTTTCATTTTCCCATGAGGGGGCCATGTGGCCCCCCTCCCCTGGGCCACTTCTGGCCCCGGGGACCCCATCCCCCGGGGCCTGGCCAGCCTGTTCTGTTTGGGGGGGAGGGGGCCGCATGGCCCCCACTTCTGAGGCCAGTTATGGCCCCGGGGACCCCATACCCCGGGGCCCGGCCTTATTTTATTTGATTATTTTTAATATCAAAAGGCAGGGGGGCTGAGTGGCCCCCCTCCTGGGCCACTTCTGGCCCCGGGGACCCCATCCCCCAGGGCCGGCCCTCAAGTTGGGAACTGTGGGGGGAGCCCCAATGCCCCACGGTCCCTGCCGGCTCCCCGCCTCCTGCGGGAGCCGGCATTGCTTTTGGAAAAGGGGAGCTGCTGACATGCAGCTCCCCTTGTCCAAAAGCAATTCTGCTTTGCTTATTGGGAGCGAGAGCAGGTTTCCTGCTCTCGCTTCCAACAAGCAAAGCAGTTTTTGAAATGACAGGGCAGGACCCGCATGGCTCTCGCCTTGTCTTTGCAAACTGCAATGTCCCGGGGGTGGGCACCCCGGGATATTGCTGGAGCCGGCCCTGGGGCCCCCCCACGCATTTTTCATTCAAGCCCCGGGGAGTTGGTGTGCCCCCGCATATAATTAACTACGCCCTGGGGATAATTGCATATTTCCCCCGGGACCTGGCCCACCTGGGGGCTTAAGGATAAGGAAGCGCGGTAGACCGCGCTTTGTTTTTTTTCAATTTTCTCTGCCGGATTCGCGCACCCATCGTGAATTTGGCTGATTTTTAAAAAAACAAAATACTTTTTTGGGCCCTAGGGGCCCTTGTGGCAGGCCTAGGGGGTCAGGGTGTTTGTACCCTGCCCCCTTTTCTTGTTTTTTATCATTTTTTAAACTGTTTTCTTGTGACTCGGTTACCGAGTCACAAGATGGCTGCCAGCACATTCTGGTTTGGAGTGTTGGCAGCCAATCAGAATTAAGCTTGTGCTCGGGAGGGTTCTCGAATCCTCCTCGGTGCTCAGACATATACATTTTAATTTTTTGAATTTCTCAGCAACTACTGAACGGATTTACACCATTTTTTTTAAAAGGGCGCTTTCTGAACCAAGAGCTACCTTTTTGCAAAATTTGGTGTAATTCCGTTCAGCAGTTCGGGCTGTGGCCTGTTCCAAAATTCCTATGGAAATTAACATGGGGAAAACGCGTTTTGGGACCCCCATTTTTTCTCTCCCCCACTTGACGAATCACTCCGAAACTTTCAAGGCAGGAGCTGACCTGAGCTGGCCGTTAGTTTGGAAAATTTTGCGATGATTTGTCAAACGGCGCTAAGGATATTGGCAAAAGAAAAAACGCTTTTTGAAGAGAAACAAGGTCCTAACTATAACTACCTACTGGCAACCGACAGTAGGTAATATATATATATATATATATATATATATATATATGCAGGAAACAGAAAGTCACCGCCGCTGCTCCATCACGCCCCGGGTGCTCCAACTCCTGCGGTGGTGAGCCGCTAAATTATGTAACCACAAGGCGAATCCTTCCAACGCCACAACGGAGAGCACACACGGAAGTTCAGTTCAAACAAAGTGCTTTATTGTGCAGACCCCCCTGCACTGACAGACGCGTTTCGCCTTACGGCTTTCTCAATGTCAGTTTTCCTGTGCAAACACGGAAGTATTTCAAACAGACAATGCAGCACGTGTTCTTCATGAAAATAAAAGATGGACTTACATCAAACATTGATAGCATTATTTCATGGCGGCCATCTTTTAACGTGTTTCTCAAAATTCAATTGTGATATCACCAATGTGTAATAAAGTGCATAAAATATTAAAAACAAGATGCTCTGGGAGAATGAGATTCGATAAGCAACCGCTTATGGACATTATTACAGTCCGTTATTGATAACATTCATTGCATATGAAAATTGCTAAAAGTTAGTATTACAGATTAAATTCATATATGTACATTAATATCATCAATATTATCTCCCGAACATCTATTATTAAGCCCTGAATGGGCAAATGTGTCACTTGAGGACATATGCGGTCTAGGTATATAACTTAATTTTTCCTTTTATGATTGATTCTTCAAAATATAACTATTTGTATATACCCGCTATTGTAAATATTATGGCCCTTCATTCTAGATGAACCCACATCTCCTCATCGTTATTGAGTTCTAAGGGTGCTTTGGTTTGAAGGTCTATAATATATTTTGACTCCAAGATCCGCAGTTTTCTCACTCTGTCTCCTCCCCTTTAATTTTTTTGTATTTGGTCTATACAATAAAATTTTAGGAGGTCTCTATTACTCTGGTGGAATTTCTCGAAATGGCGAGCCATTGGATAAGTAACATCCTTGTTGGTGATAGCGCGCATGTGTTCGAGAATGCGCTTTTTAGTTGGATGTATTGTGCTCCCTATATAACGTTTAGGACAAGGGCATTCCAAACAATATACCGTATAGTCAGAGTTGCAATTTAGGAGCTGCTTTATTTTTCTAGTAGGCCTAGGATCCCCTGGTCTACCCTTGAAGTTGGTGACTTTGCAACTATATTTTCAGGCCTTGCAATGCATACATGGATAGAAACCTGCTATGTTGATTTTATTATTTGTCGTAGCGGCCGAGTCATAGTGACTATGAATTAAATGGTCACTAAGGGATTGACATCGTTTATACGTGATTAAGGGGTGTGTGGGGAGATTCCTCTTTAAGACATTATCCGTTTGGAGAATGTGCCAGTTCTTTTTAAAGATTTGCACAATATTGCCAGATTTTTCATTGAAATGAGTTATTGTCCTAGCTGGACCATCCTCCTTAGTTTGTCTAGGTGTTTTTGCTATCAGTAAGTCAGGTCTATTGATTTTCTCTACTCTGACTTCAGCCTGGTGCAATACAGTATTGGTATAACCTCTGTTCCTGAATCTATCCAGTGCCAGTTCTTTGGCTTGTTCAAAGTCTTGTTTAGAGGTACAATTGCATTTAAGACGCAAAAGCTCCCCATATGGAATGTTTCTACAAGGCTTCTAGGATGGTAATTCCCCGCATGCAAGACAGCATTACCTGCCGTGGGCTTCCTGTTTAGTCTTGTTAAAAGACATTATTTTCCACATAGACTTCCAGGTCTAGATAATTCACTGTGGTTTCACTAATATGACCTGTAAACTTCAGATTCAACTCATTGTTGTTTAACGAGGAAATATACTACTCAGCCGAGGAGCGACTACCGCGCCAAACAACAAAGAGATCGTCTATACATCTCACCCACAGTATCACTTTATCAATCCATTGTTCATGGGATTCCCCCCAGGCCACGTGCTTCTCCCACCAGCCCACGAAAAATTCGCGTAGCTAGGGGAGAAGCACGTGCCCATAGCGGTTCCACTTCGTTGTTTGTTCAATTGTCCTGCAAACATAAAAATATTATTATTCAAGCAGAAGGTAATCATGCATAGCAGCATGTTGTTATGTCTCTGGAATCTCAAAGATCTTTTGTTTAGAAACCACTTGACAACTGTGACTCGGTCATGATGATTGATGCATGTGTAAAGGCTGGTAATGTCTAAGGTAATAAGGAGCATATCAGATTCCCATGTAATCCCCTCAATAAGTCTCAAGAAGTCCTGGGTATCCCGTATGTACGAGGATAGATCTCTAACCAAGGGTGCCAAGAAACAGTCAATGTATGTTAAACGTATTTTCTAATAGACTGTTGATAGAGGCCACGATTGGTCTCCCAGGGGGATTGGCCAGGTCTTTATGTATTTTGGGGAGGTGGTAAAAGGTCGGTAGGACCGGTGATTCACAATGTAGGAACAAATATTCATCCTGATCTAACATTCCTTCATCCCTCCACTCTAACAGTAGTTGATGATAGATGATGATACATTCCAGATAACCTGCTCTCTTAATAGGCACATAGCATTCTCTGTCGTCAAGTTGTCTCATGGCTTCCTTATAATAGTGCTGTTTATTAAAGATGTGAATATTACCTCCTTTATCGGAGGGTTTTATCTCCAAGGTGGAATCCTCTTTAAGTGATTTAATTGCTTCCCATTGTTTCCTGGGGATGTTAAAGTCACGATTCTTCTGTTTCGTGTCTATGGCCAAGTTCTTTAGGTCAGTGATGACAGCTTCAATAAAGACATCGATGGCGTCAAAGGAAATCTGAAAGATCACTCTCGATTTTCTTTTTAGATTGCTGTTTCCACTAGACTGTTCGATACCCACTTCAACGAGAGAGGTATCCGCACTGATGTCTTCCTCATTTGTATTGATCATAGACTCTAGTGTTTGTAAGGCCAAGAGGGTATCCAAATCGTGGCCACTGATAAGATCAGTATTGTTGACATCGTGCTCTGACCCACCTGGTGATTTCTTCTGTGGATGCAGTAAGAAAATCTTTTTGTAATTTCAGCTTTCTGACATATTTAAAAAGGTCGATACAGGTCTGTACATAGTCATACCCAGAGGTGGGACAGTAGGTCAGGCCTAGTTGTAGGACTTTAATTTCTTCCTGATTGAGTATTCTGTCCGAAAGATTGATGATTGTCATTTCATCTTTGGAATCTACCACTTGCCCCTCCTTCCTCTGCTGCGAGTAATTCTTGGGGTAGGTGTTTCTTCTCCTTCCTTTCTTGCCCGCCTTGTTTTGCGTTTTTTGGCTGGACTTGTTGCGGTGGATGAGTCCTTGGTGTTGGTCTTTGTTGTGTTTCCCTATATATATATATATATACACGGTCGCCAGTAGGTAGTTAGAGCTAGGACCAAAGTTTCCATAGGAAAAGCATTACTTTTTGGCCAAAAACTTTGGCTCCACTTGATGAATCTTTTTTAAAAAATTCCCCCTTTTGGTTCAGCTTCTGCGTTTTGTGGTGATCTGTCAAGTGGGTGCTGAGAAAAAAAGTGGGGTCCCAAAACGTGATTTTCCCCATTTAATGCCTATGGGGATTTTTCGTTTTTTGAACACGACTACAGCCCAAACTGCTGAATGGAATTATACTTAATTTGGCAGAATGGCAGATGTTGGTGCAAAAAGTGTGCTTTTTGTGCTTTTGTTTAAATCCGTGCAGTAGTTTTAGATATATTTAAGTTTAAAAAATATAGATTTCTGAGGAGCCCAACAGCCTACCGAGACTCTCCTGAATTTTGAATGACTGCCAACACTTCAACTAGGTAGTGTTGGAAGCCATCCTGGGACTCAGCTTGAAGGCGAGTCCCACAAATATAGTAAAAATAAAGAAAAGGGGGCAGGTTAGGAATACCCTGACCCCTAGATATTTGTGGGGGGTCCCACAGGGTTTATCAGCATTTTTTTATTTTGACATGAATCCACAGCAAAATAAAAAAACAAAAAAGACGGGCGACTCCCATTTGTCTTTTTCATTAGGCCACCAGGTGGGTCAAATCCTGGGGGCATGTTTAAAAAATAATGTGGGGGTGCCCATGCAGCACCCACCATGCCCCGGAAACTGCCACTTTTCCAGGGCAACCAAGTAAACTGATGCGGGTGAGGCCCTTATGGCCTCCCCGCAGCCCCGGGGACCACCACCTCCCCAGGGGCTTTCCAAAAAATAAATGCGGGGTGTTGAGCGGACACCCCCTCAGCCCTAGGAATGCCAACTCCATGGGGCTTTCTTCAAAATAAATGTGGGGGCCACATGGTCCCCCGCAGCGCCAGGGACCACCTCCTCAGGGCCCTAAATCTCAATAAAGGGGGGGCTGTGCAGACACCCCCAGCCCTGGGGATCGCCAACTCCCCAAGACTTTCTTCTAAATAAATGCCAAGCCATAGCAAACTCTGCTCTGCTTTCAACAAGCGAGAGCCTTAAAAAGGCTCTTGCTTGTTGAATGCAGAGCAGAATTGCTTTTACACACAATAGAGCTGCATGTCAGCAGCTCCCTATGTGTAAAAGCAATGCAAAGGACATCCTTGGGGGCCAACTACCCCTCCTGTTACCTCTAGTAAGTCCCACACAGCGGGATTGCTAAGGGGTCTTCGTATGCCATGCCCCTTTCTCCACCACTCTGCAAACGGGGCTCATGATGCACTACTGGTTGGGGGATGATGTCCACTTTACTCCTGAGGGACCTTGGGGGCCAAGAAGCCCTCCTGGTAACTCCTGTAAGTCCTACACAGCGGTATTCCTGAGAGCTGGTCGGAGGCCCCGCCCCCTTTCTCCACCATTCTGCAAATGCGAGTACTACCTAAAAAAACATAGAAATTCACTGAAAAAACCAAAGGTTACAGGGATGTTATATTTAGGAATTAGCATTCAAAAAAACTTTGAAAGTTACTGAAAAAAACAAAGGTTACAGGAGCAATATAGTTAGGAATGGACTAAAAAAAACTTGGAAATTCGCTAAAAAAACAAAGGTTACTGGGACGTTATAGTAAGGCTGACATTTCACTCGCACAAAACCAGAGAAATAAAGCCGTTATAGTTAGTAAGCTAACTATAACTCGTGCCACCGCAATGCACTGCTTATGACCTTACATATTACATCACTCATGACATGGTCAGTGACATCACTGATGACATCTCAAATGACATCACTGATGACATCACTGACTACATCATCCACAGATTATCTGATGCACCCGCTCACACCCCCATATAACCTTTCATACACCCACTTCAACTTCCATACTACTATTCTCAAACCCAGTCACACACCCATACCAATACTTACACAGCTACTCACTGATTCATAGATCAACACATAGATACACTTACTGATACAGTCACTGATATATCCAGTCATATACCCATACAGTCACTCACACACTGAGTCAGTCACCCATAGAGTTACTCACAGACCTACTCACTCACCCATATAGTCAATTACACAGCCACTTCCTCGCCAATACAGTTACATACACACTCACTCACTCATACAGATACTAACACATACTTACTCACCTATACATTCACTGACACATGCACACACTCACCCATACAGCTACTTTCACATTCACTCACTCACCCATTCAGTCACTCACATACCCCATAACTCACCTATACTACCTTTCACATATTCAGTTACTCACCCATATACCACTAACACATCCATTCACTCACCGACACAGCCATATGCACACTCACTCACCCATACAGCCCCTCTCAGATGCACTCATGAACCCATACAGCCAGTGATTCAGCCACTCACTCATCTATGCAGGGAGTCATACACCCCCTCACCCACCCACACAGACACTCATACACCCATACAGGTACGTGACAACCAATCAATAACCCATATAGCAACTCATGTACCTATTTACCAACCCACGCAGCCACTTGCACACCAACTAACAGACTGATGCAGACATTCACACAAATTAGTCACTCACCCATACATTCACTGAGATATTTATAATCACTCAGTCAAACAGTCAATCACACACCCACTAAATCATCCATACAGGTACTCATACACCCACTGATTCATCAATACACCTTGGTGTGTATATATATTTAACACTCACATTTCTTACAAACACTCACAGTCACGGATGATGTCATCAGTGATGTCATTTGAGCCCTGTAACCTTTGAATTTTTTCAGTGAATATATATATATATATATATATCAAAGCTCCGGTTCCAAAAGAAACACACCGCACTCACGGGGCCCAAGTTAAAGATGCTTTATTCACAAGGACGCGTTTCGGCTTTCTGCCTTCATCTGCTTGTGTTTGAAAAGCGGCAAAACCTATCATGATGGTTTATAACAGGTGAGTCCCATTGGATATGGCACACAAACACTGAAAGAGGACTCGGACCCAGCATTTTTCTTCCCTGATGTATTCTGGGATTCGAAGTCCGTGAAAAAAATTATTTCTCCTTTTGGTGGCACAATTGCGTCCTCTTTTAGTGCCCTGTCAATCATACCAGCCATACCATCTTTGCGCCGTGGAGTGCATCTTCTCCGAGGACCCCTCGCCTTGCCACAGGGTCTCACTGCACTCAGCGCGGGAGCAGGTCAGATGCCCTAGCTTCCACAGGCATGATTCCTGTCGACAAAGGTCGGCGTCGGTGCCCTGATTCCCTGATGGCGGTACAATTGGCAATTATATTCCAGCTCCAAAGTCCACCTCGACAATGTATGCACTCTTGCAGACGGGTGCGGTTAGTATGGAGGTGGGTCCATACAAATATCAAAGCTCCGGTTCCAAAAGAAACACACCGCACTCACGGGGCCCAAGTTAAAGATGCTTTATTCACAAGGACGCGTTTCGGCATTCTGCCTTCATCTGCTTGTGTTTGAAAAGCGGCACAACCTATCATGATGGTTTATAACAGGTGAGTCCCATTGGATATGGCACACAAACACTGAAAGAGGACTCGGACCCAGCACTCGTGCAGTGAGACCCTGTGGCAAGGCGAGGGGTCCTCGGAGAAGATGCACTCCACGGCGCAAAGATGGTATGGCTGGTATGATTGACAGGGCACTAAAAGAGGACGCAATTGTGCCACCAAAAGGAGAAATAATTTTTTTCACGGACTTCGAATCCCAGAATACATCAGGGAAGAAAAATGCTGGGTCCGAGTCCTCTTTCAGTGTTTGTGTGCCATATCCAATGGGACTCACCTGTTATAAACCATCATGATAGGTTGTGCCGCTTTTCAAACACAAGCAGATGAAGGCAGAATGCCGAAACGCGTCCTTGTGAATAAAGCATCTTTAACTTGGGCCCCGTGAGTGCGGTGTGTTTCTTTGGAACCGGAGCTTTGATATTTGTATGGACCCACCTCCATACTAACCGCACCCGTCTGCAAGAGTGCATACATTGCCGAGGTGGACTTTGGAGCTGGAATATATATATATATATATATATATATTTTAAACCAAAGAGTAAAGTATCATTGTAGTTTTTTTAAAACACCGAAATTCACTGAAAAAAACGAAATGTTATAATTAAGCAAATATGTCAGTGACAAGATTCACGTGTTGAACTAAAAAAAAAGCACAGAAATTCACTGATTATAGTTAGCGGCGAAGCTAACTATAACTTGCACCCCCGCCATGCACTACTTATGACCTCATATATTACATCACTCATGACATCTTGCATGATATCATCTATGACATAACCAATGATATTACTGATGACATCATCCAACCTTCGAATGCACACATTGCCTCTAAACTAGTATGGCATTGGAGGCCTGAAAGTAAGTACAATATAGCTCAGAATAATATGAAGCATCATTAATGCCATTACAGATACAACTCCCTTGGGTGTAGCAAGCATAGGTTATGTGAAACATTGACCCTATACCATACACTTCACCGGTAGCCTAGTTTACATTAACAATCACCCACAGATATATGGGAAACCCTTATTGCACATATTGTCGAATATGTATACAAGTGTATAGAGAAAGTCAAATCCCTCAAGATTCTCAATATCGCTTCCAAAATTAACAGCCTTATTGGACAGCCCATATGTGTATCAAATGTCTCACAATCACTGAACTTACGTGGAGAAATCAAGCTGATATGAGTAGAAAAGTGGGTACTTTAAACAATGTTTCCTCTTGTGAGAGACTTCACTCTGTACCACACTGTTTGCAGACATTTAAAATCTCATGAGAAATACAACAAAGAGTATTAAAAAGTATCTACTAAGAACAATATACACTCTATGCACAACTTGTCCAAAGAGAACCTATTTACGTAAAATAACCAAGGTCTGAAGGTGCAAAAGGTCATACTACCAGCAGCATTCATATTGTGCTGAAAACTTTACAGATACACCGTTTCCAAAGCTAAATGAGCACAAGTACATAGGTTAGTATCTTTTGTATAGGTTATGTAGAAATTGTCATGCTGAGACAATTCTGCTAATAACTCAATGCTGCTTACAATACTTAGTATCTACTATGTAGAGTATTTACCCTGTTGCTAACTTTTTCTGCAGCGCAAAAACACTTGTGTGGAACATACTGGACAGAACTCGTGAACTGTCATATGCAGACTTAGCTACTCTTCAGTACAAATATGTATAATGTGTTCAATGCCCCTGCACCTCTATGATGCATTAGAAGCACAACCATTTTGTAAACACCTACACCCAGTACTTGGACACAGGCTGCACAAAAGTAGGTAGAAAAGTAATATGGTAACTACCCACAACTATGGAAACTGTAAAAGAAAACTAGCACACTCATTAGATGATGTCAACAGTAATGTCATCAGTGATTTCATACATGATGTCATAGCACATGTAATGAGTGATGCTTTATGTAAGGTCATTAGCAGTACATGGCGGGCACAAGTTATAATTAGCTCTGCTATCTTTAACTGGTGAATTCCAGTGGTTTTTTTTAGTTCAAAACGTTAATGTTGTCACTGACATAGTCACCTAACTATAATGTTACTTTAACATCTGTTTTTTTCTGATTAGTTCCCAAGTTTAGGTGGAGAGTAATTCCTTTGTATGGTGCACCCTGAACATCACCGACACTTTGAATCTGCTCAGCTCAAATGCCTGTTTTTCCAGTGATGTTTTTAAACATAGGATTAGCACAGTGCCATTTATGCTGAGCTAGAAAGTGACAAATCGTTTTGCCATTTTTACAGCAAAGTCTTTAAAAACAGATTAGCAAAGTGCCATCCACTCTACATACAAAGTCTTTAAACACAGATTTGCAAAGTGCCATCCACTCTACATAAACACATATTTTATATTAAATATACTGTTTAATATTACAATTGTGATATACTTACCTATTGTATAACAATATTTTAGTCTTTTTATATTTTTGTAGTCAATATTTTGCCATTTACGTACAAAATATAAGACAATATTTTTTCTTTAGAATTTTGGGTGATATTTTTGCATTTCAATATTTTTGTCTCAGTTAGTTCATCATGCATCTAATAATCATTTGTAAAGTTATTTCAGGAGTCAGTAAAATTTACTGACTCCTAAAATGGTTTTAGTGTATAAGAAGTACGTTTTTTGCAGGTCAGAGGGTTTACAACTGCAAATTAAGTTTGCACATCTGACAGAAAATAAGCCATCATAAAGAACCATAAGAAAAAAATCAGGATACATGTTAGCCCAGCAATGTGATATATAATAACTTTGTATCACAGTTGGAGGCGCAGGAGGATTGGTCGTGTGTGACTGACGCTTTAACCTTACAAGATAGCTTGTTTTCCTAAAGCCTAAGTATCCTCAGTCAACAAATGATCAAATATGGAAAATAAAAAGCATATTGTAATTCAGCCGTACATCATTTCATCAGTCTCGTAGAAAGCAGGTGCATTATAAACACATTACAGCATGATAACAGTAAGGCTTTTTCAAGGTATTTGATATTATTGCAACTAACAAATCTGGACAAAAGAAAATTGATTTCCCCACATATCGATCTTGGGAGATCCCAGTTATTAGACTGCATTGGAAGGGCAGACTTTTGGGTGGCTTAATGGTTGGTATTGCAACAAAATGGAACATTAACAGCAACAAAATCTAAATTCAGAATACAGAGAAATTTGGGAAATGGCCAAACTATTTTTACCTTGATGAGAACCACAGTGACAACAGTTCCTTTTAATGTATAAAGATAATGGCTGGCCCTGTCATCATCTCTAAATAGTCCAGACTTCTGACCATCACAGTGGCGAATGTTAAGCCTCCGCCACTCTGACGGATCTTACTCCACCCTCTCGGGTCTAAATCTAAGTGTATTGTCTGATAAGTAACTCTTAATAAAACCAAAGGAAGAAGTGGAGAGACAATTCTAAATTATAATTGTTGAACTAAATCTAATACTAGTTTGGACTAATTGTAACAGGTCCTTGGCTAAGAGAGACATAGTACATAAATACGTAATTAACAAGAAATCAATCCAACAACACTATAGAGTGCCACCAGCCCAACAAGGCAGAAGATACCGGTATTGAAATATATATATCCTTATCAACACATGCAACAAATTCAGAGCACATAAGGAATAACGCACAATTGCATCGCCTGTTCCAATTCTAAAACTAATGAGAAACAGCTAAGTGAATTTAAAAGATGCCACCTTTTGTGTGCAGACATGGCCTCAGGACATGTAGGCCAAACAACACTATACGTATAAAATAAAATGATATAAAAATGTACCCAATATCCATTGCTTATAACGAGGCATCCACTTTTTTATGACTTCATTTTTGCTGGCTTTAGAACGCTGAGCACTTTGTCAACGCTAACCAGTGCTAAAGTGCATGTGCTCACTCCCTAACACATGGTAACATTGGCTTATACCCAATTGGCATATTTAATTTGCTTTTACATCCCTAGTAAGGTGCACTACATGTGCCCAGGGCCTGTAAACTAAATGCTACTTGAGGGCCTGCATCACTCATCGTGCCACCCACTTAAGTTGCCCTCTAATCATGGCTCAGGCCTGCCATTGCAGGGCATCTATGTGCAGTTTACGCTGCCATTTCGACCTGGCCAGATAAACCTATTGCCATGCCTAAATCTTCCCTTTTTTAAATCATATAAGTCACCCCTAAGGCAGGTCCTGAGTAACCCACAGGGCAGGGTGCAAATTATTTAAAAGGCAGGACATGTTCTTTTATGTTTTACATGCCCAGGTAGTGAAAAACTCCCAAATTCGTTTTTAACTACTGTAAGGCCTATCTCTTCCATAGGATAACATTAGGATTACCTTATTACATTTTAAGAGTAATTGTCAATTGTGAAGAGGTTGACTTTTCAAATTTGGTGTTACTGGATTCACAGTTTAAAGTCATAATTTATGGTGAAGTTGGATTTTAAATCACAGTTTAGCAAATGACACTTTTAGAAAAGTGACATTTACTTACTTTAGCCATTTGGTGCCTGCTGCCTGTCTACGTTCAGTTTGGGCTGGGTGACAGCTGAGCTTTGTGTATTCCCTCTAGACAGTCACACACAAAGGGATCTGAGGTGTGTCTTGATGGGCCTTCCTGGGAGATCGGTGGTAGGAGCTGGGCACAGACTCACACTTACACCTAAATAGACCGTGTTCTGTTCACACAAAGGGCTGCATACCCTCCTGTAGTGAGTCTGGAGCCAGGTCAGGAAGGGAAGACTTCTGTGCACTGCTGTGTTGAAAGGACTGCCACTCTGCTGGACTGCTGCTTTGCTGAACTCTTGCCTTGCTGTGGATATCAAAGACTTCAACTACCTGCATCTGCATCTGGACTCTACAAGCTGTGAGTCTGTCCTGACATGTGGTGCCACCCCAACCATGAACCCTTTGAAGTGGGGCCTAAACAGCTTCTACAACTAGAACCCATGTGACTTCACCTTTAACCAGCACATCTTCGCCTTTGAATGGGTCGGAACTGGCATATCTTTGCCTTCACTTGGATCAGAACTGGTGCATCCCCAAAGAATGGAATGGAGCCGGCGCGTCGCACTCTGAACCAGCACATCGCCTTCTGAATCGACGCATCGCCCGCTACGTGAGCAGTAGCCAGAAATCATCTTTGAAACTGGTGCCCCGAGCGCAGAGCCAACGCATCACCGCCACTACGCAGTGGATCTCAACTCATCTCACCCACTGCGTGGCTCTACATCGGTGCTTTGCTTTGGCTGCATCTCCCATCTTCTTTGACACTGAACCAAGTCCTGATCAAGTTACTTTGGTGCAGCAGGCTAAAGTGGATCCCTGTATCCAGCCCACACTCTATCGCGGTAGGCCTGAACTTTAAATTTTTTATTTTGGTGTTCTGACCCTTTTACTAAACCAGTAAGTCTGCCTTACTTAAAATAACACCCTTTATATAGTAATATCATATAGGCAGCTTGCAGGGGTTAAGCTCAAGGCCTGGCCACAGGCCAAGCCCCATGCCTAACTTCAAGTCGCACATGGCCTAAGGCCCATGCACAGCTGTAGGTTGGGTGCTGCGAGGTGTTGAGTGCAGAGCCTGTCTGCAGACTTGGCCCTGAGCACAAACTCATGCAGTGCACAGCCAAAGTCTGTGCACAGCAGGGAGCTGGCCGACAGCAAACGGTTCGGGACAGGGCCTGGCCGCGCATGTCGATTAACATCTTAGTTTATGTTAAAAAAAATAGAAGTTCATAAAAAACAACGGTATAGTGACGTTATATTTAGGTGAAAATGACAGTTAAAACATACCATTTTAAACTAACAAAAACACTGACATTCATCAGCTAGAGTTATCTCAAGTAACTAAAACTAGTGCTCTAACGTAACTTGCAACTTTACCATGCACTGCTAATTACCTTGAAAATTATATCACTCATGACATGTTCTATGATATCACTGATAACAACACTGCAACTAAAATGACATCATTAATGATAACACTGTGCATGGTGGGGGCTCGAGTTATAGCTACTTTAGAGCACGAGTTATAGTTTCTTAAGATAACTATAACAGGTGAATTTCAGTGGGGTTTTTTTCATTTAAAATTGTATGTTTTAACTTACATTTTCACCCAAATATAACACCCTGTTATCCTCTGCTTTTTCAGTGAATTTCTAAGGTTTTTGTAAATGAAAAGAAACATATTATTATAACTCTGAACTATAACATCAATTTAACCTTTGTTTTTTTCAGTGAATATTGTTTTACTTGACTTGATCATACCATGTTTCTTCACTCTTTTTCAAATTCAATATAAATTCTATAACCTCCTTTTTAATGATTTTTCTTTTGAGATTTATATAGCACAAATTTGACTCGAAGGTATTGGAGTGCTTTACACATTCATATTTTTGTGGGGGGGATTTCGGCACAGCAAAATTAAGTAATTTTCCAAGATTCAAAGGATGTTGAGCAGACACTAAGATCTGAACCTTGTTCCCCATTTCCAGAGGCAGCACCTCTGGCCGTTACGGCATTTCCTCTACCGATGATGTGTTCAGTATGCTTGGTTGTTCTTTTGGCAAATATTTCTGTGTAATTTATTAATGAATTGAGTATTCGGAAATCAGCTTTATTCCTTCACTAATAAATGATACTTGTATTTGGACAAACCCTGAAGGAACCAATGCGTTCTCTTGCATAGACACATCAAGGCTGCGTGAACCAAGGCTGGGGCTGCATGGTGTGGAATGGAGTTGGAGAGAGACACACTGATTTTGAGAAATAGACCAAGTGAGAATGCTTCTTTTTATTCAAGTGCTAAAGTTCTTAAGAAATATAAACATGCAAAAGAAGAAATAGTTCCCTGACATCAGCAGTAGATCGACAGAACTCAACCAATCATAATACTGAGATTAAAAAAAAGTCCTCATTGAAAAAAACTGCATGGTTAATAGAGGTTGGGTCAGTAGTCACCTGTTTCTTATACTTCCTAAAATAGAAGAGTGATGGTTGTATCAAAGGAAAAGTCTCCTACAATATTATCCTTGAATGTTAATGGTCTTAGAGT
Organism: Calotriton arnoldi; assembly: GCA_963921515.1. NCBI lineage: Eukaryota > Metazoa > Chordata > Amphibia > Caudata > Salamandridae > Calotriton > Calotriton arnoldi. Next base: position 974,012 of record CAWUFW010004337.1, on the reverse strand, counting down.
CCCTAGCAGACGAAGGAAAATCATAGAATACTAGAGATTAGTAAGCAGCCAAATAATAATAATTATGGAGTCCCACCTACTAAAGGAAGAGTGGGCGAGTATTTTAAAGGGCCAAAAGTGCGTTGAACACTGAGTATGTACGAATCAAGAATGTCCTATAAAAGGAGCAGCTATCCTATTTCAAAGATCTACAGGAGCAATTTTGGGAGAGTGCACAGTAGACAGAAGGGGCAGATGGAGTGTAGTCAAGGTTAAAATATTTGGTAACTGGTTATCCATTGCAGGATATTGCGGTCCAAACATAGACAACTCTACTTCTCTTCAGGAGTTATATAATTTACTATTAGACATAAAGATACCTATTATATTGGGGGGAGATTTTAGTGCTTTATTAGATCCAGTGCAAGATAAATCCTCATCCAGAGAAACCGTCAATACCGCTAAGATGAGAGCATTTATTAAACAGATGATGGAAGACCTAGATTTGACGGACAACTGGAGGGAGAAAGGCAACATGGGTACTAGATTCACTTTTAAAAACAAAAAATATGGACATTCCTCAAGAATTGATTTCTTTCTAATATCTAGAAGGTTTAGAAGTAACGTGGCACATGTGGATCCTATAACAGAACATTTATCATATCACTCAGTCGTAAGTATGGAATTAAGGCTGAGTATATCTCCAACACAGAAAAGATGGACCCTTAATCAAGTCCTGCTGCTTGAACCAGTACTAGTGGAAATTTTAAAGAAAGACACAAATTAATTTTTTCAGATTAAATGGGCTTCGACCCCTCCACACATAGTCTGGGACACCTATAAAGCTTTTATAAGGGGCAAATTAACCAATATCTCCATTGCCCAGAATAGGGAGCATAGATCTAAGTTAGAAAACCTAGAATTTAATATAGCTAGACTGGTAAGGGAAGCAGAGAGCCCCCTAAATAGCCAAGATCTGCATCATAGATTAGCTAAAGTACAGGAAGCAAAAAATAGCCTATCCAGTTTCATAGAGGAGGGAATTCAGGAGAAAATGGGAGGACAGCAAAATATCCCACTACGAATACGGGGAAGGTTGTGGCAAACTGCTGGCTTGGAAAATTAAAACAGACTCCTCCAGATACAACATCTCAGAAATTTTAGATCCTGAGACAGGTAAAATCTGTGAAGATGATAATGAAATAAAAAAGCCTTCAAAGGTTTCTTCAAGAACTTGTAGCAGGAGGGCACTCTAGCAAACAGGGAACAAATGGAAAAATACTTTGAGGGTTTAAATATGGTTAGACTGACCCCAGTGGAGAAGGAACTCCTCGGCTCAGAAATAAGCCTAGAGGAAGTTAGATTGGGAATGGATAAATTAAAAAAAGGCAAAGCAGCCAGCCCAGACAGCTTGCTGAATGAAGTATATAAGGTTTTAAAAGAAGAACTGGCTCTGTGGTACAGGGACATGATAAATCTGGCTTTTGTTGAAGGAAAAGATCTCCCGCACTCCTGGGAGGAAGCTACGATCAGAATTATTTTAAAACCTAACAAAAACCCAAAGGTATGCACGTCATACAACCCGATATCCCTTTTAAACTGTGACTACAAGATTTACTCTCAAATCTTGGCTAAACGACTGGAGAAGTATGTAGGGAATGTAATACACTCTGATCAAAAGGGTTTCATTAGAGGGAGACAATTACACAACTTGACACACGGATTCATTGGAGTAATAGATCTAGCAATAGGAGACAAAATCCCCCTGACGGTACTTAATCTGGATGCTGCCAAAGCTTTTGACAGGGTTAGTTGGCCCTTTTACACTTAGTAATTAGACAACACAACATGAGGGAAAACTTCTCAAGGGCTATATCAGCCATTTATAAAATCCCAACTGTGAGAATTCTGGTGAATGGAAACCTAACAGAGAAGATATCAATAGAAAGAGGGTCTCGCCAGGGTTGCCCCCTGTCGCCTCTACCTTTTAATCTGTATATTGAACCTTTGGCAAATAAAATAAGATCACATATAAATATCTCCCCATTTAAATGTAGAGACTGGGGAAAAAATGGGCCTCTATGCGGACGATTTGAGGATATATACCTCCGATGTAGAGAGGCTCTCTCCCGGAGATAATGAAAACAATAAAGGAATTTGGTAAAGTGTTGGGCTAATCTTTAAATGGTGAAAAAACAGAAATAATTGAGTGGAATACACAATGCTTCAGCCCGTTAGTAAAACAGGAAATTAGATATCTAGGGATTCAGGTGACGCAGGATCTCGATAAAATGGCCTTTGATGAATTTTAACAAATTAAAAGATGAGACTAAAAGACTACTCAAGAAATGGAGCAATCTCCCACTTTCATTTCTAGGAAGATCGAATCTACTCAAAATGTCAATACTACCAAAGTTTACTTTCATATTCAATGCCAGTCGCGGCTCCTGGAGGGAGTGCTGTGGGGCGGTGTGGCGGGGGAGGGGCAGGGCCGGGGGTAGTAAACACCGGCATACGGCCGAACGGAGTTAAGAACATAAATAAATAAATAAAATTAATTACATTGCGCGCGCTGCACCGCCAAATGGCGATGTGGCGCGCGCAATGTAATTCGTTTTATTTATTTATTTATGTACTTAACTCCGTTCGGCCGTATGCCGCAGTTTACTACCCCCAACCCTGCCCTTCCCCCGCCCCACCGCCCCGCAGCACTCCCTCCAGGAGCCGCGACTGTTCAATGCAATTCCTTTAGAGTTTATCCAAAACATCATTAATAAACTGCAAGGAGACCTAAGTAGCTTTATTTGGTCAGACAACGGAGTAAGGATTGCGTGGAAGACGATCCGTCGGAAGAAGATATATGGAGGGATAGCAAGTCCAGACCTCCTTATTTATTATCGGGCCTTTCAGTTTAAGACTTGTAGACCCTTCTACTTGAGAGAAAAAATTTCTGCCCACTGTTTAAAGTCTAAACAAAAGAACATGCAGAGCAAGATGACTTCGTTCTGTTGAAATTTGGTCATCCAAATACTTTAAACAGGTTAGACTGAAGACATTGAGGGCCTCTTGCACATCTTGGTATCAAATAAGGCGCACGTTGGGAATACCATACTATTGTACCCTGGCCCCAATTTGGAATTCCCTGGGTACTCCGACTTGTTTGTAGGACAAACTATAGGTCCCCTTGTGGCTAGCCGGGGTAAATAGATGGGGCAAATTCTGCATGGCAGTTCAGTAGTCTCTTTGGGTATTATGAGTGGACTAACAGCAGGTCACCTTTCAAAGTTCAAATGCTACCAATTAACAAGCTGGGCAAGAAAACTGGCGAAAGTGGGTGAAGGGAGTTCAGACTACGAAATAAAACAGCTGCTGAAACCCCCGCATGCCAAGAAACTGGCAAAATGGTACTGGAAATTAATAGAGGCCGGAGAAGAACCATATTGTGAACTAGGAGAGATCTGGAAGAGGGACCTGCCAAACGCACAGATGGAAGAGTTATGGCAAGTATCTATGTCTACTTTTTGGTCTATAATAAAGTCTGCCTCCCTCAGGAGAAATCATTTTTTCACAGTGCACAGGGCTAATTGAACACCGAAGAGATTATCCAAGCTGGGGAGACAAAAGGAGAGAAAGTGTCCGAAATGCGGGGAGAAAAAGGGGGATAATATCCATATGTTATGGCAGTGTCCCTTTCTGGAAATCTTCTGGCAAGGAGTGGGTAAGAAGATTAACAAAGTTATCGGCAATGGTAATATTTGGAGTTATAGAGGGAGGCGATAAAGTGGTGAAGCTATTAAAAATGCATAAATCTTTGCTGTTTGTACTATTATTATTGGCAAGGAGAGAGATATGCCTCAAGTGGGTCAAACCGATTCCCCCTGACAGCTTAGAATGGGCTTCATCAGTCCAGAGAGTTAGAAACCTGGAAGGGAATCTGTCTTCGGGTAAAAAAGTAAAATTTGGGGAGTTATGGGGCACCAAGGGAGTATTTGTAGTGGAAGGATAAACGAATTAAGAGGACAGGAATAAAAAATTAAGAAAACTGGACCACTGATTAAAAACATTAACAAACTTAGGACCAGATGTATGACCCTTTAATTTCGCGTCTCGCATTTTGCGACTCATTGCGAGTCGCAAATTGCGAGGCTCTAAATGAAATGTACAACAGTGCTATTACACTGTTTTGCGATTCCCAATGGGGTCGCAAATTGCGAGGCTCATTAATATTAATGAGCCTCTCGCAATTTGCGAGCCCATTGGGAATGCCAGCCCTCCCAGGGATGGTGGCCTGCTGGGCTCAGCAGACTCGCTATTTAGGAATTGTACATGGCCAACGGTGATTTTGCATGTGCAAACGGGTTTGCAAACCCGTTTGCGCATGCAAAATCACGTTGTACATCTGGCCCTTAATCTCTGGGAACGAAGTTGGGATACAAAGGGCCCACAGAGAAAACATCCTAACGTTCGTCCGAGATAAGATGTTAAGGAAGAAGTGGTGAGTTGGTTCCATGGTCTTCCCCATTAGCAAGTACAGCAAAGCTAGTAGTATTGGTCCTAGAAGCAACAGGGGATCTTATGATGACCGTCAGAGCTATCTAACCAAACCACCACAATTTTTCCAGATGTAAAATGAGGACAGAAAAAAATAATAATAATACTGAGATCAAAGAGCTCTTGGAAGGGACAAACACAAAAACAGGGAAGAAAGCCAATGAATCAAGAGCACAATCCTGCGACAGACAACAAAATCCTATGGATATGCTATGTATAGGAAACAACAGGCCTGTCAGCCGAGACTTAACACGATATTCATACATTAAATAGTGTACAGTAGGACAACCGTAAAGTACACACTGTTAACAAAATTGTGATCTTTAGTAAAATATGTATTTACTTAGATATGCTGTTTCAAACAAATTTAAAGAGGGCTGACATATGAATAAGTTGGGATACAGTTAATATGCTTTGAATGTGTACATGACTTCGATAAATGTACTCCATCTTTAAGCATGGTGAACATCTAAAAGCGGTCAAATGCTTTATTGATCAGTAAGTGGTGGTAATAGCTAGAAACTATAACATGCCTTTTTTTCGGAAAACTGTGAGACTTAAACATTTAAACCTTAAGGCAATGCTAAAAAAAAGGTCATTTTCCATATGGATATTATTGGACAAATTAAAAAGTGAGTTTGTCAGGATCACCTTTTTTTGCTCTCTTTTCCAATAACAGAAGCCCAGATGTCAAGAGAACGAGACATATTTTCCCAGCGCCTTTAAAGTGTACATGATTGTCCAAGGACTTCTACCAACTTGTGTGTAAACTGTGATACATACAGTGTACGGGTCACGATCAGGCGGTGTCCTTCCGACAACGAATGCTCCAATCTGACCTCAACCCCCCCTAAATCCAGGTGATTACTCTGAAATCAATTTATAACAGTTGAAACAATTATTAAGTGTCCATTACTCGAACTGCCAGTCAATTTCAAATGACAAGAAAAACTGCATCGCACGCCATATTGCCTCATTTCATTGCTCTCAATACCTGCTAGGCCTATAAGCCGTGGGTGATCTTAATTAATTGTCAATGGACACATGAAGAGCAAGAAAAGGTCACTCGAAATACCCGTGAGTCCCATTGCTGCGCCGTGACCTTCAGAATTATTTACCTGCAACAGAGAATGCGCAAACATCCATGTAGGCTGCGGAAAAATATGACTCCTAGCTGGCAAATATTTAACTGCTTCGAAACCGAAGAAGTAGTCGCGCTCCGTGTTTTTGGGTTGGCGCATTGTATGCACATAGCAGTGTTCAAATAATGAAAACAAACAACACTTGGATGTCATTGTGCGATTAAATACTGTTCGGTTGCCTTAAGGTGCAATACTCAGAATTGCAGAAAGCCTCACGCATGAAATTATAAACCGCGTTAATATTCAAGTTCTTGGTAATACCTGCTGGTTGACGTTGTTAATGTGCTTCAAAAGTGGATAAAAACATTTAGCAGTAAGCAGCTAATTGTATTTAGTAAAGTGGTTCCTACGCCAGAGCCACATTTTTCTGCTGTAACGTTCTTTTCATTTTCTTAAGGGATTAGAAGTTCTGTTTGTTATGCATTGCTCTCACAGAGCTCAATAACACGAATACCAGATAGTAAATCTGGTTATGCACTGCTTGTACAGTTATGCACAGTGGTTTCCCACTGATTTCTATGTCATAAAAAAATGACATTTTGTTCCTATAATTCTCTTAAAAAGCCTCTCAGTGCAAGCATGGCTCTCTGCTCCAATGGAGAGAAGCGAGCACAGTTTCTGTAAAGGCAGGAGTAGGCACAGAGGGGCTTATTTACAAGGCCCTGCGCCACTTTTGCGTCATTTTTAACATGGGAAAAATGACGCAAAAGTGGCGCAAGGGCCTTGTAAATCTGCCCCAGAGAGTAGTAAAAGTGGCTAGAAGGGGGCAGGTAGTTGTTTTTCAACATATGGGACAGGGGGAAAGGCCATGCTATGTATGGCCCCCTCTTTACTCCTCTGCCGCTGCATAGCAGTTGAAAATAGGACAGATGATTTTTGGGGCCACACATAACAAATAGAATTATACATGGGAAACAGTGAATAACTGAGATATTTTTAACCTCGGAGTTTTGAGTGACATCATAGAAAACTCAAGCTTCTATCTTGTATCTAATTGATGTCACTCACAAAACCTTGGTGAAAAAATCCCTGTTGTTCATTATCCGTCTATTACTCTATATTTTTTATACTGTGTGGACGAAAGCTCATAGTGTCGTGCTTGTGAAGATTGTAAGAGGAATATGACTGTATTTGTGTTTGATTATGTGTATGAAATCTATGTGTCTGTTTCAGGTGCTTAGAATTTGTTCTGTGAAAAACACAGTCATTGTGTTTATTTGTTTTAATTGAGGCCTTAATGTCTTCTGCTGAGAATGAATTAGCCCTAAATACAGTATTATATTTTGATGATATTTCTTACCATGGGGCATAAGAAGTGTATTTTCTTGCTGCTGTTATAGCAAAAGTGAGAAAAGAGAATATTATAGCCTTAGAGACTGACCTAACGGGCTCTACTGGCCATTAAAGGCCTGCTCCAGGGGTAAAGTGCCGAAGTTGTGGGCCTTTAACAAGGGAGCGTGCCTTTCATGGCCATTAGAGCCTGCTAGGTGGGCTCTAAGGCTATTAGAACATTCCGCCCTAGAGGGCAGAATGTTCTAATTACTAAAAACAAAGGCCTCTCGGAGCCTGAGGGGGTTTAAATCCCCTCGGGCTCTGAGAGGCCTTTGTTCACTAGCAGCAGCTGTGAACAAAGACAACATTGGAATGCTGCTCTGGGGCTTCTACCGGCTTGTAGAAGCCCGGAGCACTCCATTGTATTCAATGGAGTGCTCCACATTCCAATGTTCTAATATAGCCTTATAGCCCTTCGTAGCAGGCTATACCGGCTATTAAAGGCCTGCTCCAGCGTTAAAGGCCCGAGCCGAAGGCCTTTAACAAGGGAGCGGGACTTTAATAGCCGGTATAGCCCAGCTACGAAGGACTATAAGGCTATTAGAACATTCTGCCACTAGAGGGCAGAATGTCCTAACAAATAAAACAAAGGCCTCTCGGAGTTCGAGGGGGTTTAAATCCCCTCGGGCTCTGAGAGGCCTTTGTGAAAACAACATTGGAATGTTGCTTTGCGGCAGCAGTGCTTAATTTGTAAATTATTAAGTGCCAGGGTTCTGACCAGGAGGCCACTGCAGCTTGCACCACCCATCGCCCTTGTCATTGCTGCCAAACCAACTACTAACCACCTCTCTTGCATGTAAATGCGATAGTTCAGATTATTCCAGGTCCCCAAAGCTAAAGGAATGGCTGGGGAGGCAGGTATTAGCAATGTTAATGTATATTGTATTCTTAAACAACCGTTGTTCTGCTCATCTCTAAATTGTGGTAGACTGTTCTAAGTATAGTATCGACAATTAGGTGCCGGTGCCGAGCACCGGAAACCAATTAAGTGCCGGTGCTGAGCACCGGAAAGCACTGGCTCAAATTAAGCACTGCTTTGCGGGCCTTTACCGGCCCGTAGAAGCACGGAGCACTCCATTGTCTTCAATGGAGTGCTCCACATTCCAATGTTCTAATATTCCTTCAGAATCCCTTAATACAATCATGATAGAAAAATCTATATTTTCTTAGAAGGGACTTTCACATTTTGAAAAACATACAAAATTACCTCGTACAAACCTAATTTAATTACTGCTCTAGAAAGTAAAAATCACAAAATGGCTGCTTAGCTTTCTACAGCTACCGTTCCCTCACACCACTTAAGCAGTACATATAGGAAGCTCCGATAAAGCATGACAGCAGCACCAATTTTACGTAGGAGGATGCATTTAGATCCCATAAGCATTGCCAGATCTAAGAACCTTTTCCCATTATAGCATGTTTATGGTATTGAAGAACAACTATTACAAAAAACAAATTATGTACATGAGTGGATTAAACATAAAATGCTCAGCTTAGACGTAACAGCAACTCAGTGTCTCGGTGACCGATCTATCAACTACCTTCAGATCAAGAGTCTTGAATGGTCTGCAGCCATGATCAAAGTAGGACCAAAACTCTATGTTGCCTTAAATAAACGAAAACTGAGCTTCATATAGTGGAGTTGGAACACCCCTTAAAACGTGCAACATCAATTATCCACTTTTTACAGCAAGGTCTGCAAATGTCAAAACTTTAAGAGTAATATTTAATGACATAAGGTTGATGGGTTGCCATGTCAGTATTGTCATATCAACTTCCAGTTTTCAATTAAAAGTACTCAGAAGATTCATTGTGTGTATAGAAGAGCATCATATATCATCTCGTGCAAAAGCAATATTTAGAGCTAAAATTCATTATGCCAGCTATATACTCCCTGGACCGCAGCCCAGAAAATCATCAGGCTACAGGTTCTATAAAACCAAGCGGCAAAGACTGTAAATTGGATCATGGTGAGAAATAACACAGCACCAATCGTCAAAGAGATATATTGGCTTCTAGTCAGGTCAATGATCAAGTTTAAAGCACTGACCTTGGCTAATAAGTCACTGTTCTCAGCAGCCCTATGATAGACAACCAAGAAAACTGTCAACAAATTTCATACATAACAGCAAAATATGAAACAACTAAAAGTCATCAGCAAGATAAGAGCTGTATCATGTCTCTTATGGTCTTGGATATGCCACTTGTCATGGCGGTAATACGAGTGATGTTGCTTTTGCTTTACCAAACCTCTGGTAATGTTGGTTCCACCAGTGATGCTATTGTGTCTTGCCAAAGTGCTTGTGATGATGGTGCCACCAATGGTATTGTTGTGTCAGCTAGTGTATCGCTCTCATGTTCATCACCCTTACTGCTCTTAGACCAACCCGGTATGGCACTTGATAAAAGCACAGCACAGACTTATGTGAAGCCTGCATGTGCATATGACCAAAGCTCTATCATAGAATATCAAACTTCACAAGGGCAGCAGCTGTATCGGCGTGAATGTGCTTATAAGCTGCACCCTTACAGTTTGCTCTTGCTTAATATCAAGAAGATTTGAGAAAGCAGTCCTTTCCCCTCAAGATCCCTGCCACACTGACAGCTCCAACCATTACGACTCATTGTCCCCTTTATCACTGCTCTTGGACTCAACCATCAGAATTTAGTGGCCTGCAGAACATCTAAAAAATAAGTAACAATAGTGAACATTCTTTGAGGAAAGAAGCAGGAGCCTTTTGTTCAGTACTCCCCTGGATTTCTGAGACACATGCTTCTGTTTGTTCTATTTCAAAAGAGAACAGAAAAAGTACAGAGCATAATTTTTAGAGTTCAAAAACAAAGACACCACTAAAGACATTGCCATCTTTTCTGGCACAGCTTGAGGATTTTGGGGAGACCGTGAATGTTAGAAATGGGGGTCTCCAGTTGGCAGAGGTAGGTACCTTTGTCCAAATAGGGACCCTTGCTTCTAGTCAGGGTAAGGGGGATACACACTTTAGATAACCCCTGCTCACCCCCTTGGTAGCTTGGCACGAGCAGACAGGCTTATCCCAAAGGCAATGTGTAAAGTATTTGTACCAACACTCACAGTAACACAGTGAAAACACCACAAATGAATACAACACCACTTTAGAAAAATAAAATATCTTTATCTAAACTAAACTATGGATGCTTGACTTTTCACCAAAGTACCTGTTGATGCATCAAAGTTCCAAAAGCCAAACAGCCGCAGAGTCAGAAAACAAAGAGATGCGACACTCCTGAGACCTTGGGGAAGCGATGAGACAGTCCCACTGCATGCAGAGGAAGGGTTGCGTCGAATCCGGTCTGTACGGGGAGTGATGCGTCGATTCTTTGTGACAGTTCCGGTCCGCAGGTGATGCATCGGACGAACTTGCCGCACAGGTACGAAGCGTGGAAATCCGGGATGCGGTGGCGATCGATGCGGCGGCGTCGAGCGGCGATGCGTCGGTCCTCTTCAGCCACGATCCCTCAATGCGTCGATTCTTGCGGCAGCGACAGGCGCTGCGGCGGTTTCCGCAGCGGAGCGGCGATGCGTGGAAATTCTTCTCGTGCCGTGGAGATGCGTCGGGAAAACAGCCGCAAGAAGAGCGATACATCGATTTTAGCAGTTCTTCATGTTTCTTCTTTCTTCCAGCTCCCACACAGCAGCAACCACCTCCAGAGGCACAAAACTGGCACAGGCACCTCTTGGCAGGCTATACCTCACAGCAGCAGAGTTCAGGGGAGTTGGAGGGTGAAGTCTTTGTGTCCCTGAGACATCAGAACAGGAGGCCAGCACACTTCAGGCCCTTGGAGATCTTCTTCAAGCAGGGGACACAGAACACAGCAAAGTCCTTCTCCTTTCTTTGCCAGAAACAGCAACTGCAGGCCAACCCTAGACACACAGTAAGGGCAGTACTTCTCCTCAGTCTCTCCAGCTCTTCTCCTTGGCGAAGGTTCCACTTGAATTCCAGGAATGATCTCAAAGTCTGGGGTTGTGGGTCTGATACTTATACACCAAAATGTCTTTGTTCTCTTTGTGCAAGGGGCTCTGAGCCCAGTTCAAACCAGTTCTGGGGGGCACTCTGCAAGTGCACAACAACATGCATTGTCAGTGTGAGCCTTGGCTCCAGACACACCACAGGGGGGCGGAGCCAGCATTGTGGAAGGCAGGCACAGCCCTATTCAGGTACAGGTGCTACTCCTCCCACCACTCCAAATACAGACCAGGCCTATTCAGCCTAGTGCTGACTCATCCAGACTCCTAGAGCCACTGCACCTCCCCAGCCTCTGTCACTCCAAAGCCAGACAGTCAATCCACAACCAGGCAGAGGCACACAGGATGGTTGAACAAGAAAATAGCCACTTTCTAAAAGTGGTATTTTTAAACACACAATTCAAAAACCATCTTTACTAAAAGATGTGTTATTAAAATCTGAGTTCAGGGATACCAAACTCCAATTTTCCATCTTATCCCTTTGGGAAGATATGCTTGTAAAATGTTACAAAGCATTCCCCATTCTGTCCTATGGGGCAAGATAGCCTTTCAATAGTAAAAAACGAAATTGGCAGTATTTCACTATCAGGACATGTTACACACACCAGTGCATGTCCTACCTTTCACATACACTGCACCCTGCCCAGGGGGTACCTTGGGTCTACCATAGGTGTGCCCTATATGTAAGAAAAGGGAAGGTTAGGGCCTGGCAAGTTGGTGCACTTGCCAAGTCGACATGGAAGTTAACAAACTGCACGCAGGCACCGCGGTAGCAGGCCTGAGACATCTTTTCGGGGCTACTCATGTGGGTGGCACAATCAGTGCTGCAAGTCCACTAGTAGCATTTGATTTACCAGCCCTGGCACACTCAGGGACCTACTGGTAAATCAAATATGCCAATCATGGATAACCAATCACAATAACAATTTACACAGAGAGCATATGCACTTTAGCCCTGATCAGCAGTGGTAAAGTGCCCAGAGTCCTAAAGCCAACAAACACAGGTCAGGAAGAAAAAGGTGGAAGAAGCAAAACGTTTGGGGATAACCCTGCAAAAAGGGCCATTTCCAACACCGTGAGCTTTTGAACCAACCTCCAGAAGTTGCAGGCCCTCAGCCTCTCGGTGGCGTTGCCTATGTCGCATTTACTAGCTGCCCAATACCCATTACAGTGGTCATCTACCTCAATCTCATATTTGGGAATCCATATATCCCTGACGGTGAAAGAGACGGTGTCTATCAGTTTTCAGAGTCTGCTTTGTCATGTCTGAAAGGACTTGGCCCAATGGAAGCATTATCATCTTGCTTCGCTGGGTAGGGTGGTGGCTTTAAAAATGACCATTCTATCGAAGGTCCTGTTCCTCTTTCAGGCTCTCCCATTAGAGGCCTTTTCAGGCATGCTTCAGTCCCTACAAGGAGAACTCAATAGTTTTGTATGAGCCGGGAACAAAGTTATCACTCAGCCCGGGATGGAGGTCAGGGTGTCCCCATTCTTCTACATTACTACCAAGCAGGCTCAACTTCGATACTTAGTGGAATGGAGTTGAAAAGAGTCTGAGAAACATTGGCTGTTCATGGACAGAGCAGTGGCAGGTGATCACCTGTGCAAGATCCCTTTCTTAGGATGAGTACAGAGGGCATGGGGTTTATAGTCCTCCCCCGTCACTAGAGCCACCCTGGAGGTATAAGACCGCGTCGCTAAATGAAAGGCCCTGACATCATTCCTATCCCTATTGAATCCAATTCAACACTAAGAGCCACGCAAATTGGCGTTGCGTCCCTCCAAAATTCTGCCGTAGAGGTTTGCATCACGTATGTACCCCATTGCAGTGCACGCATGATGAAACCCTCTCATAAAAAGACCCCTCAATTTGACAATGGAAATGTGATAAACTCTTTGGTCCTGTGCCTCCTGTGGGTCACAGTCCCATGACACAGAATACATATGGGAAAATGCATCACACTCCTGCACAAATAACCTCATCAATCCATATATGTACACTGAAGTCAGATGTGGTGTTGTTTGTTGGGATGAGGACAGCAAGCATGTCCCCTTTTGTCATGGTGTGCAGGTGCCATAAACAAACAGTTCACAGGTTTCCGTGGTGATTCAGGTGGGGCTGCCAAACATATACATGCTTCATCAGATCAAAGATCTGACAAATACAGTGTGCCCAGGCATTTCAGCCAGCTGGAGTGGTGTGAATGCACTTTCTATTTCCATCACTAAGTGTGTTTGCTTTACAATCATCTTCGTGTTAAGTCCCTTCTTTGGTTCAACACGATGGAAGTGGTGGCATCAAGTCTCAAAGGTGCCTCTCAATATTCTCTCATGGGAGGAAGGCTGCCCCATCATCGTCATCAACACTCTGCTGGGATTTGTAATGAATGTGAAAGGCATCCTGTGGCTGACCTGCTGCTGAGAACATTGATATGATTAGATCAAGTGACACCACAACTGCCACCCATTGTGTGGGTGCACTCCCCGTCCAACCCGATCAAAGGGGTGCGTATTCCCACCTTGCTAGATATGGAATCATGGGTGGGTACAGTGAAAAAAGAATAGCATGAAAGGTGCTTCGTATGGGTTTTGGTCGGTGCTTGAATTGGACATGCTCTTTTAGTAGGTTACATTTCAGTCTGATCTACTGGGTTTTGCGTGCTCTAGAGGCAAGCGCTCTGGCTCTGGTACATGATATTTAAGGGGGCGTGCTGCTATTAGGGTGGTCATTGGCGCTGTGTCGGGTGCATGAGATTATGCATTTTGAATCGGCTTTCGGAGAGCGACATGTTGTCATGTGTTTGTTCCTTAGACCTGGGTCTGTTTGATCACAAGAGTGTAGGATGGGAATACTCTGTTGTATAGCTAGTATTTGGCTTTACATCTAGGAGTGGATGACTCAATTTCTGGTTTTCTTTGGCAGTCACTGTAAAGGGCGCTGAAGAAAACGTGTATAAAGAGCCAGCTGGATGCAGCTCCTCACTATGTATTACAGGGGCCTAGGGGAAAAAGACGTTTTGTTAAAGAAAGGTTGTGCATGATTTGCACCGTGGCATACTGCACTACATATAAAAAACAAACGAAAGGCACCCAGGTGAACATGTTGATGGCATCCTGTGGTGCTCAGAAGAGCTGGCTCGCAGTCAGAGTAGTATTAGCTGCAACCCACAGTGTGCCAAATGGCAATTCAATTTGACATTGCAAAAGGTGCATTTAGTGCCGGCCCACAAACTTGCTTGTTTACTTGTATTTGAAAACCATTTCACTACTGTCCCCCACCTGGAAAAGGTCCCAGATTAACTAAATAGTGTTTTGTCCTGCCAGAAAAAAAGCAAATGTTAGCAACCATAGTTCCTCCGTTACGTCAGAATCTCATTGAAAACTCATTGAAAACAAATATCTAAGATTGTACATGGAAAGCTTCAACACTTGGAGCTTTTCAGATGTAACGGAATTTATATATATCTAATCTACATCTATACAAGTTTATAAACCTATGGGTGTAGTTTAACTATAAGGCGGTTTGCCATTAAATAGAATCAGAATGTACGAGTGCTCAGTTGCTCTAATGATGTATTAACAAAGTATTTTCACAGGACATAGCCATTGTGGCTTGTCGGGAGGTAGATGGGAACATGCGCCTAGAAAATAGTCTTCACTTATGTGTGGTGGTTCTCCTTAGGTGATTTCTTTCAAGGTGGCTCTCAGTTCCTGCAAAAGGGTCTATATCGTGGATAGGCAATCAGTATGTACGGTTTTTTTCTGCCTCGTTTTGCTTCATTTTGGAAGGTTTTTGGGGAAACTATTCATTCATCTCATTGTTTGCATGCTGCGTCCTTCCCTCCGGCGCATTCCTGGTTCCAGAATAGCGTGCTACTCACTGAAAAAGGGCTTCAACACCTCATCGGGGGTAGCTATCTCTATATGAATGCAAATCTTTTCCTTTTCTATCCTCCACTATTCTTCTCAATCCAAATAACAGACTAACCTATCCACCATTCAAATCAATTTCATGTTCCACTATACTAATTGACCACTAATTCTTTTTGGGTTCCAGAGTAGCGTGTTACTCGCCAAAAAAGTACTTTGACGCCTCGTCAGTGGTAGTAAGTGCTATTTAAATGCAATTACAATACAATTAAATAAAATGTTTCCTTGGCTCAGCTGTAATAATTTCTATAAGTGTTCAAATGATGTACTGTGACAAGCTACAGAAATTGCTTTCCGTATGGTGAAACAGAAAGTTTGCTATAAACAGCAGGTTTACTTGTAGGGGAGACAGTTTCTAACACTGCTTTGCCGATGTATTTAGCTACTGATTTAATAGTAAACAACTTGGCCTTTCGAATACAACTTGTAACATCATTTTCAATAAAAGGATACTAATTATATTTAAAAAGAATGTTCCTGCTACTGCACTCATATGTTCCATGCCTTACAGTATTGACTCCTTCAGCATGTTATATGTGGTCTTTCGACAGTTTGGTACAGCTTTTCGGTTTTTTTTTCTGCCAGAACTTTGGGCCTGATTTATGAAAAGTGTTCCATTGCTGCGTGAAAACAGCGATGCAACACTTTTCAGTATGCTCTCCTTGCAACACCATGGATGCGCCATATTTACTGTACGGCGCTCTATGTCGCAAGGATTTACAGATACGTCAGTATTCCTAATGTATCTGTAGGCGCAAAAGTGATCCATTTAGGGGGTGTGTCAGAAAACAGACGCAACTCCAGCAATGTGTCCTTTCACATGGGGCAAGCTCCATGTGAAAGGGCCTGCATCAATCTTACGCCTGCTGTGGGGCAGGCATAAGGATTTGACTCAGTGGCGTCCTAGAAGTGGTGCAGTGAAATCTCATAGATTTCACAGTGACACTTCTGCCCACCCTGCATAGATTATACCTGACACAGGTATAATGTATCGTAGTGGTTTGCAAAGTGACGCATCTACCTAGATGCATCACTTTGTAAATATCGCGCAACGTGGTACATGTTTTACGCTGCCGCAGTGTCACAAAAAGTGATGCAAAGGCGGGCAAAGGGCTCATAAATAAGCCCCTGTGTTTGCTGAGGTAAACAGCACTAGGAAGACATCACACCCTACTTTTTCCTTCATTCTGTAGTACAATCGTCTGCTTTAACACAGGTATCTACCACCCGGCACATAAATCTGCATAACTCCTTCAAGTGTCCTAGATAAATCTAGAAGCCCTCTTTCCACACCCGTTTTAGCATCTGATGGTTGTTCTTCATGTTGTTGCCCTTGTCTGCCAGTGATAACAGCTGCTTGTTCAATATCCACCATTTGTGTCACGTAGGGCCTCATTTAGAGTTGAATGAAATCAGGGTCATGGCCAAAAAGCGACGGATGTCCCATCGACAAGGGCGGATGTTATTATTAAGAGTGCACTGATTTCAAAGGCATTCTCAATATGCCGATGGTACATCCACCACTTTTTGGTGGATGTCCCACTCTGCCAAACTCTAAATAAGTCCCCACACTTCATTCTTGTTACCCAAATTGTTGGTTAACTTTGGAGATTTCTATTGCAAATGCCAGGTGTATATGCCTTTGTTATAGTTACTAATAATTAATTGCTTAAAATTTTGCTTAAAACATTTGTGATTTTAACGTTGAAAGAGTCCTATCCTGGCAATCAGAATTTATGCATTGAATTTTCCATATGTTTACTCATCAATTATCTTATGTTGTGATAGATATTTATTATCAGGATTAAAATCTACCACAATACCCTTGTTATTAGTACACAATATTTTGTAGAGTGATTTCTGACTTTAAGGTACGAGAGGATGCAGCCATTAGCAGGTTTGCCTTCTATTACAATACTTTGGCTCTGTAACAAACCATCATGTACATAACCAATTCTGGCCTTTCTCTGTATTATTTTGTGCAAATCATACTTTTGCCTGCAGAATATAGTCTCCATTCTGTTTGTTTTTTATGTGTGTTTTTCAATCACTGTCTCCTGTATTGTTTTCTTTCAAAGTTCTGAACAATGGGCAATTGAATTTTCTAAGAGATTAGCGATTAGAGAGTTAATTAAAGTAATTTATTAATTAATGCATGTAATCAATTCTTCTAAGAGACTAGTAATTAAAGATTAGCCTTTAGTGATTGCCATGCAAACTCGTATCCATTCCTGAGTCCATGTTAAATGCTTAAAGTCTAGGGCTTCAAGTTTCTTCTTTGGCAATATGCCTTCCTTGTTCAATACTATGATGTGCATTTTCTAGCTGCTTCCTCCTTTACTCTTCTGCTCTTGTTCTCCCAAAGTTTGGATGTTTCACTTCTGGCAAGCAATATATATAGAATAATGACAGTCCAATTTGTGTATAGTTGTACTGCATTAAGTCACGTCTTATTTTTGTTCAATGTTTATTAGGCAGATCACCATTTATGATAACCAGGCCCACAATGTTAATATGTGCAGGAATACATTTCAAATTCCTCACCTTTTTCAACTGCTGCATGCTGATAGCTCAGCAACTTGTGGATAAGGGTCCTCCGGATTTTAATTTCTGACAACTTCAGTATTCTCTTCCTGTAAAATGAGAGAAGATAAAATGTAAAATGAGATAAGATAAAATGTAAAATGAGATAAGAAAAAATGTAAAATGAGATGAGATAAAATGTAGAAAACACCCTTTTACCTGGAGGCCTCTTGGCGCTGAGAGGGCTGAGAGGAAATGAAATCGCTCATAATGCTCAAGAGAAAAGCTAGGTTTCAAAAAGGTTTCTAAAGTGTGCATGATTGTTTGTGCACTTCACTTCCCTAGGGTGAGAGTTCAGGAGTTCCGCAGTCAGAAGCGAGAAGGATCTACCTCCCTATCTGCAGCATTTAGTTTGGTACCACAACGTCTTTTCTTTCTGCTGATATGGGATGTCTACTAGGGACATTCCATCTGAACTTTGATCTAATCGAAGCTGAGACAGTCCCATGTAGTACCCTGGGTGCCATGCACAAGGCCTAAAACATGATTCCTTTATTGACTGGCAGCCAGTGTATGGTATTTCATGGCTCTGCGGTGGATTGAGACCAATTAATTCCCAAAAACAGTCTTGAGGCAGAATTTTACGCTACCTGAAATGCGGAACCTAATGCTTTTGTAATTCCCAAAAATAGGGATTTGCATTAATCCAGACGGGGGCTATCAATGCTTGGATAGCCGTTAAACTCGAGGAAAGTGTAATGGATATAAAAACGTAGCAATAAATTGCCTAACCTGACTAATGTGGGCTTTAAAAGACAAATCTTTGTCAAATATCACACCTAGATTACGCGCGGAGTCACCAGGTACAGGCACAATTGCTAATTCAGAAAGCACGGTTTACTTGCCCACATATTTCCTAAAAGTCACCTGGGAGCTGGCTAACAGATTATGATTTTCCATAATTGAAGATAGTTCCATATTAGGAGCTTTCCCCAGATTTTCGCTGGCAGAGGTAGAAGGCAGATTGATCTATAGTTTTTCAGGTCATAGGGTCAGCATTTGGTTTCTTCATAAATAGAATGATTGTTGCTTCCTGCCAAACTTTAGAGAAGGTGGTCAACTTAATAGCTAAATTCCAAAGAGGCAAGAGATTTTTAGATATGGTGTACACTGTATAATATCGGGGAGGGGCAAGAGTCATAGGGAGATCCTGATTTTATAAACAGGAGTATTTCTATAAAAATGTGTTTCCTCTCAAGATGAACATTTTCAGAGGACTGAATTATGTGTGCTTAAAGCACTATCTGCACCGTTTGCTCAAGATCTGGTAGAATATCCAGTGCAAAGTCTTGATAATATTGTTTTGGAAACAAATGTCCAACTGATGCCGTGTAATTTGGCTCAATAGAAGACTTTGAGAATTGAGTTGACAAATTGTTTAACCCTGTGAATAGCTCTCTAACTGTTTTCTAAGTCTGTGTAAAATATTCTGACTTTGCTTTAAAAATAACGGTTTTTAAATCTCTTATAGCTCCTTGTTAGACCTGGCTTTTTCAGCGGGTTTATCCCCAGACTTTTTGCTTTTTGGCCTCCTGTTTCTGACCTGTTTTTGTTGGTTTTAGGACTCTGGGCACTTTACCACTGCTGATCAGTGCTAAAGTGCATATGCTCTTCCTGTAAATTATTGTTATGAATTAGTGATTCCATGATTGGCATATTTGATTTACTAGTCAGTCCCTAGTACAATGCACCATGTGTGCCTAGGACCTGTAATTCAAATGCTGCTAGTGGGCTTGCAGCACTGATTGTGCCACCCACATAAGCAGCCTGTAAATGTGACTCAGATCTGCCACTGCAGTATCTGTGGGCAGTCTAGTACTGCCATGTCGACTTGGCAAGTGTACCCACTTGCCAGGCCCTTCCCTTTTTTTACATGTTAGTCACTCCTAAGATAGGCCCAAGGTACCCCTGTGGGCAGGGTGCAGTGTATGTGAAAGGTAGGACATGCCCTGGTGTGTGTGGCATGTCCTGATAGTGAATTACTGCCAATTTTGTTTTTCACTATTGCAAGGCTACCTGTTCCCATAGGATAGAATGGGGAGTTTGCTTATAACATCTCATAAACATAACTACCCCTGGGAACGAGGTAGGAAAATAAAGTTTAGTATGCCTGAACTCAGAATGTTAAAATGCATCTTTTAGTGAGGGTGATTTTTATGTTCTGTGATTGAAAATACCACTTTTAGAAAGTAGGCATTTTCTTGCTTAGCCATCCAGTCTGCCTCTGCTAGAATGTGGATTGACTGTCTGGGTTCGGAGTGTCAGGGCCTGGGGAGGAGCAGTGGCTCCAGAGAGCCTAATGAGTCAGGGCTGGGCTGAATAAACCTGGGCTGCATTTAGAGTAGGGGTAGGAGATTTCCTTTCACCTGAATGGGCCTGGTCTGCCTTCCACAATGCTGTCTCCACCTCCTGCCAGGAAGCTGCACCAGAGAGGACAGAACCGGTTTTGACCAAGCACAGGGCTTCTCTACCACCCAGGGGCAGTTGGTGGAATTTGAAACTGGTGGGGCGTATGCAGAGCGAATCAATGCATGCGAGCGAGCGCTGCGAGCGAGCCCGACGGCAATAAGGGGGGTTTGGGGGGGTTCTCCCCCGTGAAGAATTTTAAAAAAAATTGGCATCTTTTTGGTACGATTTTCAGCACTATATCTGTGATAAATGGACTAAAAATTCAGTAGTTCTAGGCATTCATAAAGGAAAACTCAAACATTATTTCTGAGAATTTCTGGGTTGCCAAGCAAGTCTGACTTCTGAAGAGGGTTAGGGTACTAAGCAAGACTGCTTTGCCAAAAGGATAAAAAAGAGGGAAGGGTCAATACAAAGAAGAATCCAGGGAAAGGAGTGTGTGAGGATGAAGGAAATGGCAGTCACATTCCGGAAAAGAAGAACTGGGGAACAAAGTTCATGAGACTGGGAAAACGTGGCAAGCTATGGAAGGAAACATATTGCTATTGAGTTGCAAACGTATTTGTGTAACCCCCACTTGATGTACTCGATCTTGTAGATTGTCTCGCAAAACACTCCGTTGCTTCACAGCTAGGTTTGCGCTACATAAATACCAAAACATACATATCGGTGGAAATAATGAGAAGTTACTTTACATTGGTATTCGGCAACCTAAGCGCCATTTTGCATCACTGGTGACAAGCTCCTTAGAAAAGCTTTGGGACCGGCACATACATACATATATATATTTTAACAAATTAAGGTCTGGTTCAATGCTTCAACAGAGAGCGACGCGCAAATGGCAACGGCGCGTAACTATCGATCCGGCCTGGTATCCTTCTTTCCTGCTTGCTTGTGGGAAGCAAAAATGGTGCTCTTAGCTCGCACTGGAAGCCCATTTTATGACTGTGTTTTACAACCCCTAATGCCGGTATAATTTATCAGTCAGGGTGCATGGAAGGCGCATTAGAAAAGTTCTCTGCATTCTTGTAAAGTACTGCAGGGCCTGCAGTGGTGATGAGTGGGGGCTGAGAAGAGAGAGCTGGGAGAGGAGGGCCCTGCACCAGGGATGAGTGAGGGCTGAGGAGAGGGAGTCTGAGAGCGGGAGAGGAGGGCCCTGCACCGGGGATGAGTGGGGGCTGAGGAGAGGGAGTCAGAGAGGAGAGAGCGGGGAGAGGAGGAGGGCCCCTGCACTGGGGAGGAGTGGGGTTTGAACTAGAGAGCTGGAGAGGATAGAATGCCAGGGGGGGGAGTGAGGAGGCAGGGGCTGAGTGACAATGTAGAAGGGAGTGAGCTTAGAGAGGGCACAGCAAGGAGAGGCAAAGGGGAGGAGGGGCTAGTAGCCAGTGAGGAACATGGAGAGAGAGAGTGCGTGCGTGCTCGCGTGTCTGCTTGTGCGCGGGCGTGTTGTCATACCCGTTCATTTTGTATTAAAACGTGTATGGCACACCAGGCCCAGTGATACCAACTAGGCGTTCTGCTGCCAATTACAAATGTCTCCTGAGATACCTAACCCCTCCCCTTCAAAAGAGGTACCCAGTCCCTCTACCGCTCCCGGTGCCTCCCTGGCAGGACCTCCAAGAATGGCACACTGGGCACAATCCAGGGCATATACAGACCCATAAACTCTTTTAAAGCCCGTGCCTGCCGCTGACTCTTAACAATTGTGTCATAAAATAAACGGGCTTGTTGTAAACATTAACCGGTGAGCCAAACATGCAGTGTTTACCTCTGCTGTCCGAGAGGGCGTGCCCGTGAGTTCTGTGTGCAGGATCACACAGAGAGACACACATCGCCTAGCCTTAGGAGGCACTGCGCGGACTATGCCCAGCGCACTTGGGGGGAGGAGGGGGCAGGCACTGATATACCAAAATATAAACTACAATTTTTACTGATAATAATTTCCAGACATTAACGTACTCACAATCCTTTTCTTTTTTGACAGTTGCGCCAGGAGCCAATATCCGGTGCACTAGAGTGACCTAACTACCCCATGTGCTATAATAACGCCGCAAAAACGGAGGAAGTGACGTACACACCTCAACTACCATGCTTGGCATTAGTCTTATAGCAGCTTATCGATGATAATTAACGCTTTTTGGTTGTGGGTTCAAAATCTAGGATTTATTGCCTTGGATCAGGAGCTGCATTAGGCTGGTTTTCATTGCTGCGCTTCTGTATTCCTTCGTGTAGCCAGACAGAGGTTTTACAAGTGCTTTAGCTGTCGGGCACGTAAGGGGGAGACATCTAACGCCGGCTTCATCACACGTCCCCAGTGTATGTGTGGGCACGAGGGTGTGCATGTGCGCATTATATCCTGATAAAGCGAGCTCACCCTTTGCTTCCTGTCGGCCAGAAATAAAGTTCTTACCATTGGACTAGCTGAAAGTTATTAGGGCCCTGTTAAAATGCACATGTACCGTGCACATGACAAGCCATAGAATATGGGCAGCCCATGTGCCCTCGGAGCACTCCCCACCCCGTGAAAAGAGGTATAAATGCAACAAATATACTGTCGGAACTGACTGAAGATTGAGGTGGGGAGGGGAGTGTGCCCGGAGGGTTGGTAGGGTTAGAAACCCTACCGCTATTTTATTTAAATAGACTATTTTCATGCGTCTCACTTCAGCAGGTACAAAGTCGCGGCTCGTGGGTGGGGGGTTTAAATAAAATAAAAATCATCTTACCTGGTCCGCGCCGCCTCGGGTCCGTTGGCGCCTTCAACAGCCGCATCACTGCGCAGTGCTGGCAAGTGAGTGGCAACCCCTCAGCCAATCCTGGCGCTGGAGCAGCGCCAGGATTGACTTAGGGCATGGTAACTCTCCGCCCGCCAGCCCATTAGGAGACCGAGGTTTGACCTTTGCTCAACCCTCGCTCTCCTAATGGGCATGCACCAGCCTGAGCAGGCACCAGTGCGCATGACTGGGCACGGGCGAAAAATTTGCTGACCTTCTCCACTCATGCGCACTTGTGCTGCTGCCTGCCCCTGACAATGCCTGTCAGTCAACATGACGCTGGACCGCCCACCCCTTCAGACTCTGAAGGGGGTGGGCGGTCCGACGTCATGCTGACTGACATGCATTGTCAGTTCTCCCTCGGCGTCTCTGAACGTAGGTAAACTGAGAGTTTACTTAAGTTCAGAGACGCCGAGGGAGCTGCGGGCGCGGGCGGCTGGTGGGGCAACGCCCCAGTGCCCTAATGGATGCACCGCCCCTGCTACCACCAGAGAACAAAGGATTTTGTAGTATAAATATTGGGGCCCAGACCCCAGAACTTTAGATCATTTCTGGGAATCAAGAGGAACCTTTGCCAAGGAGAAGAGTCGGAGAAGCTGAGGAGGAATACTGCCCCTGTGCTGTTTGCTGTCTGGGTTTGGACTGGAGTGGCTAATTGCTGCCAAGGAAAGAAGAAAAGGACTTTGCTGTTTGCTGTGTCCCTTGCTTGAAGAAGATCTCCAAGGGCTTAAAACTGAGCTTGCCTCCTGTTCTGAAGTCTCAGGGACTCAAAGACTTCACCACCAGCTCCCCTGAACTTCCTTGCTGGGAGTTCTGACCTGCTCAGAGGTGCCTGCTGTTGTTTTGGACTTCTGGAGGCTGTTTTCCGCTGGGAGCTGAGAAAAGTAATGCAACTTCGAGAAGCGAGACGCATCCGCACCTGTTTCCGACACATCGCTGAAGAAATCGTCGCAGTGCCTGCCCGCGGCT
This sequence comes from Calotriton arnoldi, assembly GCA_963921515.1. Classification (NCBI taxonomy): domain Eukaryota; kingdom Metazoa; phylum Chordata; class Amphibia; order Caudata; family Salamandridae; genus Calotriton; species Calotriton arnoldi. The sequence goes on along the minus strand of CAWUFW010004337.1, from coordinate 950,343 downwards.
CAAGAAATTGCCGCACGCTGCATCGAGTGCACCGATCTCCGAAGTCCGAGATCATCTTACTGATTTTGACGCAAGGCCTGCTGTGCGGCTGCAAGAGTTCACGCATCGTTCTGGATCATCGCATCGCATTGAGGCGCCAAGTTTGTCGCATTGCTGGGGGACACAGCAAGAAACCGACGCATCACCTCCCCACGCAGTAAGAAACCGATGCATCACCTACTCTCTGGTAAGGAACCTACGCATCACCTCCCCTGCGCTGCAGAAAGGAACCGATGCATCACGTCCCCCGGAGCAAGGAACCAACGCATCACCTTCCCTGAGTTCCCAACGCATCACCTTCCCTGCGGCCCGTTTTGGTTGTTTGCGTGACGCCTCCACGGTACTTCGTGAGAAAAGTGTTGCATCTGCCATTTGCTTTGAACTGAACTATTTCTATCATTTGAAAGTCTTATTTTTTACTGTATTGTGTATTTTTGTCGTTTGGTCTTGTTTTGGTTTAGATAAAGATTACTTATTTTTCTAAACTGGTGTGGTGTCCATTTGTAGTGTTTTCACTGTATTAATGTATGTGTTCACAAATGCTTTACACACTGCCTCTGAGATAAGCCTGTCTGCTCATGCCAAGTTACCAAGGGGTGAGCAGGAGTTATTTTAGGAGTGTATCCCCCTTACCCTGACTAGAAGCAAGGGTCCCTATTTGGACAAAGGTGCCTACCTCTGCCAACTAGAGACCCCCATTTCTAACACTGCTCTGTAGACTACTTTCTCAGATTCTGCATAACAATTTCTCCAAAACTGCTCTTGTCTCCTAGATTTTTGCTTCAGGCTTCTTGAGCTGCTAGAGTACCAGGGAGCATTGGAAATTGTCTTCCTCTGTTTAACCAAATGTAGCGGTACAATCACAAATGCAGAGGAAATTCATTTATTAAATACTAACGCTACCAATTCCACATTTCTATCCAAAATTAGTGGTTGCTTTTCCAGGGCTGCTGTCAAGTTACCTTGTGTCACTTTTTCCCCATGCACGTGATTTTTCTGTCCGAGTTCCACTATTATTAGCTGAGTTGTTGAATAAAAATGAAAAACAATAGCTGTGTGGTCCAACCACATAATAGGGAGTAGAGAATATAACATTCTTAGCCTGTGATTGCTATTAACAGCATCTATAGTGTGCCCCACTCTATGGGTAAGAAAATCCATTAAGGGGCATATTTACGAGGGCCTTGCACCATGCTTACACCTGGCAACGTGTACATGCAAGACACAAGCTCCAAGTCATATTTATGAAGCAATGCAAAGACACTTTGCCTTGCTTGAATGGCTTCATAAATATGGAGTAATGCAATGCAGCACCAATCCCTGTGTTGCATTGCTCTGCACAAGGAGACGTTCTTTGGGCACTGTGGTGGGTGTTCCAATTCAAAACCCATGGTTTTTGATGCATTCCCAGATTTATCAAAACTATTAAACCTGGGAATGCACCAACAAGATGTGACTACCCAGGTGAGGTGTAACAAGGAGAAATATCTTATTTCTCCTTGTTTTTTCCTATTTCAGAAAGCGCCTCTCTGGATTGTTTTTGTGCAGGAAGATGGTCCTTCCTGCACAAAAACAATCCTGCCGAAAACACAGGCACTCAAAATGGTGCAAGCGCAGGGAGAAAGGACAGGAATGCACCGTATTGGATAAATATGGTGCATTCCTGCCCTTTCCCTGTGATGCAGGGCAGTACAGCAAGGTAACTTGCTGCACTACCCTGTGCCCCCTACTGTGTCAACCCAAGAGCATCAATCATATTGGAGAGAGCGACAATTTCCGGATTTTTTACCAATGCGAGGTGGAAGTTTAAATCTCCTAATATAGTTAGATTAGATCTATGACTAAATGGTTCCCGTAAGGGACCCAAAGTTTGAGTAACGTTAGATGTAGGACCTGGTGGTCTATAAATGAGAACCTCTGGGAATGTGCCAATGGCATTCAATTTGATGGAAAAGAAGGTAGCCTCACAATGTGCCGATTTCAACCTTGAGATAGTGCCTCTAAAACTATCTCTAAATACGATAACTATGCCCCCTCCCAACTTGTCTCGATAATTCCTGAGAATGGAGTACCCTGCTTGTTAGCATAAATTCCCTGATTTTGAATTTGTTTATAGTCAGGTAGCGAGTATTTATGAGGAAACTTGTGATGACATTCAGATTATCAATATTGACACCTATGTGTATCACATGAGTGCTATTGATGTTAATGATCAAAGAATTAGGTTGGTCTCCACTTAACACTTGTGATGTAGTAGTTTGCAGGCCTATTCCGTGCCTGTGTGTTCCCTTCAATAGGGTTGAATTTAGGAATACAGGCAGAAGACGTACCATATGTGTTCAATTTCATGAGGGGCCCTTTGGAATACATTAGCCTTTGCTGATAGGCTGGACAAAAAGAACCAGGGGTTGTTCTGCTAAATTACTTTCCTGCACAACCAGTTGCTAAGTTCTCTCATTTAACCTCAATAGACAAATCTGTCACCCTTATCTGTGTTAGGTAGCTCAGAGCTTTTCATCCATTCATTAACCACTCCAACGCCAGATCCACAGCAACAGTAATAGATTATCAGTCCATGCTGCTTCATATTAAGTCTAACACGTCTGTTGATAAGAGCTGTAGACACTGCAGGTATGTAATATGCAATGGAAGCTGCCTTGCAACACTGTCTTCTGCAGTTTCACTGTGTGATGGTTTGTGATGACATCTTAGTAATACAGTAACTAAATATAGACTGCGAGGACAGGAACTAGGCTGGAAGCTTAAAACGAATGAAGGATTGAAGACAAAGTTAATTACACAGGAATGAGTTATTGTGCACGCTGGAGGATAGTGGGAGGGAAATCAGAAAATATAGGAAAATAACATTTAAATCTCGAATGCTAACAGCTACTTGTGAACATTATTTAGTAAGTGAGCTGCGTCCATATAGTATGCAATAGTTTCTATAGCCCTTTGAATTGATACTCTAAATAATGTATACAATAAAAATGTTTGGTGGAAAAATAGAACAAATATTAATATTAAAACGTTTATACCATACCATAGTGATCTGTATTAATGAGGCTAGTGCAGTAAAAACTGCAGAAAGGGATCGAAAGCAATCCTTAACGTAATTAGGGCTTATTTACATGCCTCTTGCGCCACCGGTACGTCACTTTTCCCCATATTAAAAGTGAGGCACGGGCGGCGCAAGAGGCTTGTAAATAAGCCCTTTTGTTTTTTAAAGGTTTTATCAGTAGCACCGCTACTTCCACTGCCATAAGGACACCATGGTGGACTTCAAAAATTTAGACATGGAACCTAACTCAACAGGAACCGAACTGGGAAACAAGATAGGAAGTGTAAAGAAAAGGCCCTTCACAAACTTTCGGAAATTATTACCAAGTTCAAGGGTATTTCACGTTATTTAAATTTGATGTTATCATCAAAAGTGGTGAGCATGTAAATGAAGTAATTGTTTGCTGAATGGTGACAAATTTGCACATTAAAGGCTTAAGACCCGGCATGTCCCCATGAGAACAGGAGCAGTAAAAGCATATTCATACTGGCAGTGCTGTTTGCAGAAGGGTTGACATTCTTTTTAACATTGAATGTTAGAATATTAAGCGTAACCTTTCTGAAAATGTGATATGTATTCAGCCCATGTATTCCCTTTACAATTTGGCAAAGAAACTGGAGAAGAGGTTATTGTGAGCAATGTGAATTCCCTCAGAGGGAATCAAAGCATTTTGCCGGTTGTCACCCTGAAGAAAAATTCGCATAGTCTGAAAAGAAAGGGAGGAGGAACACCACATATAGTTTTTCCTGGCAGTGCTAGAAAACGGATTGAAATGTCCACTCTAAAAGCTTTAGAGATTTAATTACTGGGTCTGATTGAGGAGTATTTATGACACGGGGACTCAGATGTAGCCAGTGTTGGAAGCGAAAACATCTCAGCAATTGAACTAATCGGTAATTTCTTCACCTTGCATTTTTTTCATTGTCGTGACCTTTTTGTTATTATGTACAAATTATGTCGTGGGTGGATTTCAGGGCTGAGGTGTCTCATCTGTGTTAGAGGAAACATTGCCTTTCCTTTCGCAATATCGTGCAAAATAGAGGGTAATGTCCAATAGTGTAACACAAAATGATAATGCCCCTCCTGCAGAATGTTAAGAGGGGCCCTGAGGCTACCATGTCTCCCATATTCATTGTACTTGGGTTGAATGGGGGACACCTGAAGGTTTGGGGTACCTTGCGCTGCTGGGGCTGCAGTGGCCTGTGTTACACCCATGAGGCTGTCTCTTCACTCAAAAGCAATGATCTTCATTAAGGTGCAATAATCATCTTTCATCAGAGATACTGTTACTTGTTCTCACTCTCCTGTTATTGTTTATCATTCACAGACACACACACACACAATGCGGGGGGGTTGGCCAAAGTCACCAGGACCTGCAGCCAACCCCTGCCGCGCACAGCTAAAGGCTGTGAGAGGCGGCGGTTGGAATAATAGATGTTAATTAAATATTACTTTACACTTTAAAAAAAATAGAAATTCACTGAAAAAACCAAAGGTTACAGGGACGTTATAGCTAGGAAATAAAATTTAAAAAAACTCTAGAAATCCACTAAAAAACCAAAGGTCACACAGATGTTATAGTTAGGTTCAGGTTTTACACACACAAAACCATAGAAATCCGGCAGGTATCATTATAGTTAGCTCAAGTAACTATAACTCATGCCCTAAGGTAGCTATAACTCACATGCTGCCATGCACTGCTAATTACCCCACATATTACATCACTCATTACATCTTCTATGACATCATTGATAATATCACTGCAACATTTGCAGTGAAATTATTGATGAGAAAACTGTGCATGGAGAGGGCACACACTGTAGTTACCTTAGGGCACATGTTATAATTGCTTGAAATAACTATAACTTTCACTGCATAATTTCTTTGGTTTTGTGTGTGTGTTTAAAATTTGAACCTAACTATAACATCCGTGTAATCTTTGTTTATTTACCTAATATATAGCTACAGGTTTAGATATAGATTTAGATATGGATTTAGATATAGATATAGATATAGACATATATAGATAGATAAATAGATAGATATATGTAAGAGAGTGAGATAGAGAAGATACATGATGGGTAAAGGTGTAATATGGTTTAATTTTTTTTGTAACAAAATATAATTTTTTTAAGTACATGCAAAATGCAAATGAGATTAAATGCATTTCACTCCCACCAGCGAATTTGATAGACTATTATAACTGTATGCAAACTATTTCTCCTTTTCCTCCATGTTTAAAGGGTTATTTTATACTCACAAATGGAGTGGTTCCAACTAGCAGATGCTCTGCTACTTCAGCCTAATCTTAAAAAAACCAAAATGTGTATTGTAACAAACTAATCACATCTCAGATATTCACATTGTTATGACATTGGCAGTGTATGCATGAGGAATATTAATAATGGTGACTAGTATGGAGCTTGTGGGGAAGTTGATATATCTTCCAATATTTTGTAACACAATACGCAAACATTTTTCACTACAATGACATGAAGGGGAGGAGGAAATGCAAATGGGAACTTTTCAGTTATTTCAGTATTACATTGCTCTCCAACATACACATGCAGTTCAGTTATTCACATCACAACCTTGAGGGGTGGTGTAGCCTCTTCTATTTCAGAAGGTCCTGTGAACACAGTCACAAGTGCTTTCAATGCTGTGGCATCATCTAGTTTACCTCTCTCTCATTTTGTTCCTCTCATTAGCACCAAGCCATGGTTCAATATTGCTGAGGGATTCTAGTGTCATCATAAACCACAAGGCCAAATGTTTTGTAAATGTCTTCAGATCCCCAAGATTACAATATTGTGTTACCTAATAATTATTTTTCATCTTATGTGTTAAGTTTAGGGTAGTCAGCATGAACATTTTTCTTTTCTTCAATTTACAGCTTACAATGAGCACTGATTGCAATTAGAATATTTGGGCTTGGGGGCGTGGCTTTTAGCCCACGGAAGATGGCGGTGTCCGCGTAGTCCTCCGGGAGTCAGCGCGGGATGTGAGCACTCTTACGGCTCTCCCTGTCACTTTGGCAAATCCACCGTGAGCGTTAGAGATGCAGTGGGATCCAATATCATATTTCTTTATTCAGCGGTTTTCCATTCTGCCGCGAAGCTTCTGTTTTGGCTGACAGCTCAATTTTCCTCACTGATCCGGCTGCCATTTTGTCTGCCTAGCTGTTGTGTGAGGAAATGTTTTCCCTCAGTAATGAAGTAAATCCCTTCAGGAGCCAATAATTACCTTTTTCCTCATAACGCCTACAGATAATGAAAGCTCTTTGGCTTGCCCTGCTACTGCTTTTTGGCTTTCATTTTGTATATTGCCTCTCAATTCTCTCTTCATGGATTTTTCTCGCATTTTCGTCATAGAGAGGATTTTATTCTCATAACTTTCATCTGTATGGGCAGTTCCTCTTTTATATTCTCCTCAATATAACGCCAGAGTGTATGATTTTGCTCTGAGGTGCTAGATTTTGGTGATATTTCAGTTGTTAATAGTCATTATCCCATATGCCAGTACATTTATGGGACGTTTGAAAAAGGCGAACTCCTCACTTGCATCCTCGGCTCATAAGTTCATTAGTAAGTCCACCATTTTCTCAAAATTTGCAAATATGGAGGACTCTTTGGTTTCTTTACACAAAGGTAGCTCTTCATCTGGATCCAACGGAACCCCTGTTTTATCCACTACCGGGAAGGCTAATACCAAATGTCTGAAAAAGGATCCTCCCTCTCCCACAAAATCTCCTCCAGCTGTATCCATGGACCTCTTATTGGAAGAGATACGTGCCTTAAGGCCATTTATGGCAGAAACCAACTCTAAATTGCAGCATCTTAATGATAAATGGTCCCAAATGGAGGAAAGGCTTAATACGGCAGAGCAGAGCATTGCATCCTTTGGGTCCGCTACCGTCAAAATTCAGTCCCTTCAAACCCAGGTCTCCTCTCTTCAACAGCATGTCGAAAACCTAGAAAATAGGAGCAGAAGGAATAATCTCCGTCTTTACGGTTTGCCCGAGGGATCAGAAGGTTCTGATCCTACCACTTTTCTGAAGTCCTTTCTTCCCAAATATTTGAATATGCCTGAGGATACCCATCTTAATATTCAGAGGGCTCCTAGGTTGGGCCATCAGTCAACATCTGTTTCCCATGCACGTAACCCAAGAGGTACTTTCTTGAATATACTGACCTCCTTATAGTCCTTGCTGCTGGCAAGTTACTGAAACACATTTTTTGGTCAGGGAACCCTTCATAGTTATCCCAGGAAAACGCTAAGACTATTGCTGGCAGGTGCAAAGAATTCCTTAATTTGAGATCTGATCTTCATTCACTTGGAGCTCGTTTTGGCTTATTTCACCCATGCCAATTCAAAGTCACATATAAAAACAAGACTGTTAATATGAAGATCCGGTCAAACTGAGGAGCTTCATCAACGCGTGCAAGTATGAAAACATGGACACCTCAGGACCGTCTGCTTCTTAATTGATGTTCTTTTATGTAATCTTGTTTTTTCTTAGGAATCTTTGATTCAGAGTTATGATGGTTATATAAAATGTTTGTCATATTATGTTCAACTTTCTGCTGCTCCGTGTGAGGATTCAGGAGTCTTCTTCACCTTCAACATTACTACTGTTAGTATTGAATATTAATATTTATCTGTTTCTCATGCAGGTATATCATTCGTGTTTGTAGTCTTGCCCGTATTATGTAATATGTGCTGTGCTCCTCTCGTGCCCTCCTCATGGATTCCCGACGTAGCATCCATTCCATTTGGCCTCATTCCTCCCCCACCCTTTGTTGGAATACTACTCTTCATAGGTATGTTTTGCCTGTCATTATTCCTGTTATCACTGTACTCCTTCTTGTTTTATGTTTTTTTTCCTCTTTCACTATTTCTTTCTTTTACTGCTTTTTTTTGCTTCTTCCTTCTTTCTCTTACTTCTCTACTTCTTTTTCTTTATCATCTATGCTTTATGGTTTTTGGGTATATGCATGTCCTTTTATGGTCTACATTTTTCTTTTCCTTGTTTGGTATGAATGGTTGCAGTTTTTACTTTTTAAAAGCTGTCTATGTCCTTAAAAATCATTTTTTGGAATGTCAGAGGTTTACATTCTCCTATAAAAAGACAACGTGTCTTATCCCATTTGTCTTATCTGGGTGCCAATATAGCTTTAATTCAGGAGTCGCACCTTACAGAGCAGAGTCCCTAAAATTGAAAAGAGGATGGGTAGGTGATGTATTTTTTTCCCCAGGAGATGGTAAGAGGAATGGGTCATCACGCTACGTCATAAATTGTTGTGTGCTAAACTGATTTCCCAGGAATCCTATGATGTTGGTAGATCGCTTTATACTAAATTATTGATTGGGAAATTTCGAGTCACTTTGTTAAATATCTATGCCCCTATTGTTAATCGATTCCTATTTTTGGTCTGGCCTGAATGAAAATCTTGAAAAGTACCCTGAAGAGAATTTTATGCTGGCTGGTGATTGTAACCAAATAGCTGATCCCTTCATAGATCGTAATTCTACGGTTACTTTTATACCAAATAATACGCACAAACTTTTTGTCCATACTATTCAGCAACAGAAGCTCGTAGATGCCTGGCGACTCTGCAACCCTACCTTGAGAGAATACACTTACTTCTCCCCTGCTCATCAAACTCAATCTCGTATTGACTACTTTTTTGTATCACATAATATCTCACAATCTCAATGCTCTGCAGATATTTGATCAATTCTAATATCTGATCATGCCCCTATCTCCCTTCAATTGGATCTGCCTTTCTGCTGTCGCACTCCTTGCAGATGGCGCTTTAATAAGTCACCCTCTTAGATCCCAATTTCACCTCCTCCTTTGAATTGTTCTTTCAGGATTATTTTCACGTTAGTCAAATAGATAACTTACCTTTTCATATTATTTGGGATGCCTTTAAAGCAGCAACGTGATTTTATTATCACATATGTTTCTAAGAAACGGAAGGCGCCACGTATTCATACAACCGACCTTTTAGCTCAGATACAGAGACTGGAACATTCCTTATATACATCCAAATCAAAAGAATGTTTATCTGAACTTATTCGCACCAAACTCCAGTTTAACAAGGAATCTACTGATAATGCTTCTTTGCTTTTGCTAAAATTTAGCTCAAAGTTCTATGGTGGTCAGAATGAGGTGGACAAATTATTGGCGAATTATCTTAAGGTTAAGAACAACAAATGTAATGTTGAATCAATTATTGATGCAACTCGAACGCCAAGATATAAGGATTCTGAAATTTTGGATGAATTTATTCAGTACTATGAATCTTTACATACACCTGATAATGTAACCTCTGACCTAAACATTTCTCAATATCTCTCATCTATTCACAGACCTGCAGATAAATGTATTGACCTTTCATTGTTGGAAGCTGATGTATCACAATCTTAATTACACACTGCATTGAACACACTCAAAAAAGATAAAGCCCCTGGTCCTGATGGATTTACTGCTGAATTTTATTCACATTTCGCCAAGTTACTTCTCCCTAAATTGCATAATCTCATATCCTCTTTTTAACTCTCTGTTTCGTCCTCTGGTTCCTTTTTGGATGCTTTCATTTGTCTTACCCCTTAGGAGGGTAAGGATCTTCATTTTAGCAAAAATTATAGGCCTATCTCGCTAGTCAATGTTGACTATAAAATATTTTCTAAAGCTGTAGCCCTGAGACTTGATTCCTATCCTCCTGATCTGCTTGTTAGGGAGCAATCTGGTTTTGTGAAAGGACGATATCTCTCTAATAATACTTGTCTATTTTTTTGATATTCTTTCCAAGTCTTCCGTTAAGTCTGACTCTATTGCGGCAATTGCTTTAAATAGAGAGAAAGCATTCAATCAAGTCTACTGACCCTTTCTCTTTCATGTTCTCCACTGGTTTGGTTTTGGTCCAAAAAGGATTTTCCTCATTTCTCTCTTGTACTCTGCCCCAAGAGCGGCTATTTGTGCTAATGGCCTTACCTCCTCTTATTTCTCCTTACAAAGGGGTTTTCGTCAAGGTTGTCCGCTTTCCCCTTTTCTTTTTAATTTAGCTCTTGAGCCCTTCCTTTCCCAGTTGCGACAGTATCGGGATATTCGTGGGTTTCCCTTTAATGGTTTGCAAATCAAATTTGCAGCATTTGCTGATGATGTCTTAATGTTCTTATCCCAACCCCTTTTGTCATTACCAGCTTTTTTGCAAGAAGTTGCTCATACAGTAATGTCTCTGGTTATAAATTGAATATTGAGAAATGTAAGATACTACCCTTGACTAAATTTACGTTTAAAGAAGACTGCGCTATGTCCAATTTTGCGTGGAGTCCTCATCACATTAAATATCTCGGTTTGTGGTTCACTCCCTCTATTTCTTCTTCAGTGTCTATAAATTTAGAAAAAAGTGTACATAAATTGCCCATTTTAACTACTAGATGGCATCCTCTGCATATTTACTGGTGGGGTCGTTTGGATACCATTAAAATGATGCTGAGCCCCATTGTATTGTTTAACATATCTAATCTCCCGGTATCCATACCTCTTAAAAACTTTCGGAAGATTAACTCTATTCTTATTTCGTTCCTTTGGAATCGTAAAAAATCTTGCATTTCCCTACTTAAATTAACTCGTCCAAAGTCGGAAGGAGGGGTTCAATTCCCTGACTTTCCTAAATATCATAAGGCATTTTTACTGCGTCAATCTTCTAGGTGGCTCTCCAATTCCACATTGGTATGCCCATTATGCGTTGATGTGGAAAAATCTTTCCTCCTCCCCTTCTCTTTTAAGGAATATCTATCCTTCAATCACAGGCCACAATCTCTTTCTACACTTATTCTGAAGAATTCATGTAAATTACTAGATTCCACTCTTCCTAGCACTTCCACGGACATTGATACCTTTCTTAGATCTACCATTTGGCACAATAAAGCTATATTAGTTAATATTAAACCCATTTACTGGAAGTCCTGGAGAAATAAAGGTTTAATTTGGGTGCACCAACTTTTTGAACATGATACTTTTTTATCCTTCTCTCAAGTTTGTCTTCAATTTGATTTTCCCTTAGCATTCGAGAGCAAATATAGAATATTGCATAGTGCCCTTTGTAGTGCTTACGAACAAATTCAACTTTCTTTATCTTAGACATTGTCCACTATTAATCTCTGGTCTACTCTGTTGCACTCTTCCACCAGAGTGTCTACCATTTACTCCTACTTACTCTTTTCCAATTCTAATAGGACCAAAACAAAGGTGTAACTATCTTGGGAGTCCGACCTTGAGGTTAACTGGTCAATTTCACTCTGGACAAAAATTCGGACCAAAATCAGAAAAACGTCTCGGGCAGCAAATACCACGCAGTCCATTTTCTTTATATATAATAGACTCTTACTGACTCCTACTCTTTTGCATACAATGCATCCGGTTACATCTGATACATGCTGGACATGTTCTTTGGCACAGGTGGATTTAAAACATGTACTTTTTACATGCTTTTCTGTGTTGCGCTTTTGGAAACAGGTTTGGACTCAGATTAACTTAATTTTTCATTCTACAATTCCCCTTTCTTTCTCTACTGTCTTTTTAGGTAGTCTATCTGAAGCTTGGTGCTCACTCTCACATGACACCCATATCTTGGATCTGTTGTTGGCAGCTGCTTTTCAACAGATCACCAAGAATAGGAAAGAGTTTACAAAATTATTGTTTCAAGTTTGGTGGTATGCGATTTGCTATAATCATAGATTGGACACAAGTTACATTTCTCCCATGTCTTTAACCCTGAAGCGCTGAATCTTGTGGTCTTCCGTTACACAGTTCTTAGATGATAGTGCACAGTGTTCCTTTGCACGCACACCCGCCCAACAAGAAGTCCCTCAACCTCCTTGACTTTCTGTTTATTTTCGTTTAAGATAATTAAGTATAATACTTGTTAATTCAGTTATGTATATAAATTCATATGTACTGCACTTGTTTTCTTCTGCTTGTACAACCAAACTTTTCTTATTTCAGACCGTGTATAGTTTTTCTCTTTCATAGATGAACTGTACTGCTTAACTATGTATAATTTGTTGCATAATTATTTGTACTATGTTGTTCCACATTCCTATGCTTTATTATGTTCTCAATAAACTCATTTTAAAACTAACAAAAAGAATATTTAGGCTTAAATTTCATGAATACATTGTTGATAAAAGAACTGACAATGGTGATGGACAGGTAATTTATATAATCTTGTCATTGCTGCGTTTACCACATAATTATGAATTAACTATATTTGCCAAATATTTAGAAGATTACATAGAAATGTACTTAAGATGAACTTAAATATTATGGCCAGAAAATGTGTTGCATAATTTGTCTTTTTTGTCATATATTCGAGATAACCTTTCCAGGCAATCTTAGTGGCCCTGACAGTGGTAAAGCTATGCAGAGTTATTTGGGCTCTGTCATCATAATCATGAAACCTGTATTTACAGGGAGCCTTGCAACATTTCCCATATTTCACAGTTCCATGTGAAAAATGTTTTTTTATTCCACTGCATTGGCCTTGTGCAGTACTACTAATGTAGCTACCCATTCAGGTGATTCGATTAGTTCTATAATACTAACTTCAACTAAACATGACAATTCTTCAGTGCACTCTTCTCTAATGGACATGAGAACATTCTTAACTTTATGGGCTCTAGTAATTGTGTTATCTTTAAGGACAATGCTATGTTCAACATTTTTCAACCTACCAATTTTACTGTTGAACACGTTAGAATTTTTTGGGAGTATTTTTTCCCTGTGATTTCATCTTTATCCAATGCCAGAACTTGTTCCTCGCTGTTGAGGTCTAAAACGATATGCAAATCCTTTTGATCTATCCACACTAAAACTGACAGTCCTTTCTTTGTCACATACAGTTTGCCTTATGCCTTTCTATTCTTAAATCTGAAAATAACACTTCTACATCCCATGTCAATGGTTTTACCTGAGTAAATTTCCAGGGCAAGGTCTGACTTCTCTAATATGGAACACAATTTCTTTTTAAAATTGTCTCTCCAAACGCTTTCATTTACAATTATTTAGGTTGAATGAAATCATGCCACTATATGTATACCTACACTCACTACCTTCACAAAACATATAGGTTTGCTTTTACATCCATCCACTGAAATGTTCAATACTACATTGTCCTTTATATGTAGCACATCATAGTTTCCATTTTTCTCCTCATCACTCAACGTTCCCATGTCTCCCTCTTCTAGGCATTTCACTTTGCCATGTTTGCTGGTTTTTGTTCTGCAAACACAAGTATAGTGTCCTACCTTCCCACATATTACACATTTTTGTTTGACAGAATGGCACATCTTGTTGAATGCCAAATGATTGGTGCTATCACATTTGTAACACTTTAAATTTTCTTTGTACATTTTTTGTTATGGGGTTTACCCTTCATATGTGATTTAATTGTGATAGATTAATTAGGAAATTTCTTAGCCACATCTTCAGGCTCAGGTCCAACAGTTACTTTTTAAGTAAGTTAGCACACCTTCCTAACATTTCAGCTTTTCAAATAATGGCCATAAGATCTTTTAGATCAGTGTCCCCATTTACCCATTTACCCATAGTCTCTATTGAATAGCCAGTTCATTTGCATGCATCACAACCTGAGCACGTATAAGTTCTTCAAGTAATGTGCTGAATCTGCAATCTAAAGAGAACATCCTTAAAGCTGTAACATATTCATTTATTGACTCATCCTGTTGGTTTCAGTGAAAAACAATTATATCTGGTTATAGGTATGCATACTTTCAGGGAAGAATATGTATCTATTGTGTAGTAGCTTCATTAAAAACATTAACATCTCCTACGGCAGCCTCCTTTTACAGTAGACTATAAATCCTTAGACCTTCCACACCTAAAGAATGCAACAATAAGCCTTTTTTGCTTTCAGTTGTCAATGTTACATTGAAATCAATAGTTGCAACGTAATTTAAAAAATAATCTTTCCATTGTAAACAATACACTGTCAGCTCTCCTGGACAACATGAAAACTCAATAGGTGGATTCAATGTAATATTTGTATTCACCATGAGTATGAGTGGACTAGTTGAAAGGCAAGTGCCGTTAGCCATCTCTTCACCACCACAAGCGTAATAAATCTTCCCAATGTCAGTATTAATTTCAGAAGACTATTTAAGATGATCAGACTTAATGCTATGCGATATACAATCCCACACTGAACAGACAGCTAAGTCACTGTGGTTTGGATACTCAACCTGGTATTACCAGATTATCTTTTTCTACTGTCTCTCCTACAGACACTGAACAGACCATTATTTCAGTATGGTCTAGATACTCAACAAAATGGCGCCGGGTCAAGCTGCTTAGCCTATGGGAAATGCTGTGACTTGTGCCTATGAGACGATGTGTCGACTTCCAATGTAACAGTGCACACTTGAACAGAACGCTGTTCCAGCACCATCTAGAGGCTCTTCAAAATAATGCTTGATCATGCAGCGTGACCTGTGACAAGCTTAGTGAAGTGTGTCTACCACAGGGCCTGTTACCTTCCAATGGTGCAGCGCACATTGGGAATGTTACACACTAAACAGCACAAAGGTCTCCCTAAATGGTAGAAGAAGACCACACAGTTTATGCATCCTCAGTGGCCTTAACACACACAACTTTGAACTTGCTCAACACAGTTTGGAGTCTGAAAGTTTAGTCATGTTGACTACTTCCCTCCATGCTTGTCTGTCAAACGTGGAATAAAGTATAGGTATTACACTACGCAGTTTAAAGTAGGATTACCTTATTATGCAACCATGCAGCTCTCCTCCCAATGACTCACTTAAACCGTCTGCCAAGATTCTCATACTCCACATTTTACATTCCAACATTAATATTCAAGTAATGACATAACACTACACTGATCCTTTTAAATTTTTATTGAGGGAGTTGAGGGGCATCGTGGCCCATTTGAGGCTTTATATCTTTTAAATAATAATAGCCACTCCCTACACTCAACAATTTGCATTAAATAGTACACTGCACTCAGCACATCTGTAGGCATTCAATAAAAATATCATCTTGTTCAATTCTTCAAGGCATAAACAAAATAGCTTGTACAGAAGCTCTTGTATCTGAACACTGCACGTAACATTAATGGCTTGGCATGCTAAGTGGCGGGCCACATTCCCTCCAGTGAAGAAAAGCTTCATGCCACATGATTACTTTTGAGAAAATGGGTAGTGTTCCATTATTTTTCTGCCTCCAAACAGGTCTGAGCTATTTTAGAGAGTAATGCTTAATAGTATTTCATAAAATATGATCTGTGTTTGCAGGTGCATATCAATCATAGGCCTAATGAATTAAAGATTTTAGAAAAATAAGCTTTGATATACCCGAGCAAATGCATCTGCTGGAAATTTGAGTGTTTAAATGTACAGAGCAATCTGGTGCCAGGGAAAAACTTATGTCCTCTGCCTGTGAGTTCTGCACAGGGTGCCTCAGGGCGTTGACTGAATTTATTTGGAAAGTTAGTTTAACAGATGCATTAATTCAGTGTTTTATTCTTCCTTCTATAAAGCAGACAGATGATTGATAGTATGTTTGAAATATTTACACTTACTATCGACTTATTATGTAGAAAATTGTGACAGACCAGAAATCACTTGATACCTCATTAAGACACATTTGTATCACTTAATATATTTGCCTTTCATCATGCCCACACTTTTTGTTATTAAAAGAGATGTTGCTATGAGGCCAAAAAGAGATCAACTTTTACGATCCTTGATTACTGTTAAAAACCAAAGGGATGTATCAAAGTGATGATAATTGGCCTAATGAAATGGAGGATGGTTGACAACATGTTCCTATTCTGGACTTTTGTTTCTACTTCAAACATGTCTATTATCAGATGCACGTGCATAACAAGCGGTGTGATTGGAATATTGCATGTTTACTTATCTTGGTAGCATAATCAAGGCAACAAAATTAAAAAGTTCTTCTTGTACAAAGTGAGGGCTGTTTCTGATACTGTAAGTTCTTACTGTTGTGGAATC
This sequence comes from Calotriton arnoldi, assembly GCA_963921515.1. Taxonomy (NCBI): domain Eukaryota; kingdom Metazoa; phylum Chordata; class Amphibia; order Caudata; family Salamandridae; genus Calotriton; species Calotriton arnoldi. Next base: position 934,181 of record CAWUFW010004337.1, on the reverse strand, counting down.
TACATTTTGCCTGTGACTACATTTTTCACAGGAATAAAATAGAGAAATTTGACAAGTAAAAGAGTATTTTTTGCAAAATAACCATTGGCTAGATTTTACCAGGGCAAGCATATGTAGATTGAGTCTATGTGATTAAAATGAAATGCTGAGAATTTCATTGCATATTTATATTTCTTATAATTGTTCAGTTTGTAGAATGCCACCAATTTTCATTAAACGCATCCAGAAGTAGCGACAGCAGAATTTCATTTGTTTCTGTTTGTACTCATGACATCACACACATTATTTCACAAGGAATGGATTAGTCCTTCCTCTCAAATTGTAAAAACAAGTCTGAATACACCAGGGGGCATCCATTTCATTTCTGCTCTTCTAAGTGGACCTGATGGCACAACACTACTTGTATACGAAATTAACATGCAAATGCAAGCTGATGAGACCCAAACCTATTTTCAACTATAAAACAGGCCACTGAATCACATTAGTCTCTACATCTGCCTCTCCCACATATTCTTGCAGATGAGTTTGCCTTGTTTGAATGGTATCAAGACAACATTCTTCATCATGGGGGATGGGGAGGGTCAAGAATCCATGTCAATGCCATGTTGGCTGTCAATGTAGGAGCTCTGCCTTCCACCACAGAGGAGGACAGGAATTTAAGACTCATATTCAGATCTGATCTCTCAGTTCAATACAATCATCAAGAGTTTCAATTAGCATTTATTCTTCAGTCCATTCACAAACTATAATGTAGCAGATTCCCGGGTTACTTACGAGGATGGCCCTTACTCCCAGTTTAGATGGGCCGAATTACAGGTTAGTTTTTACTGCCCGTCACCGCCAGGAAAACCCCGGCGGTAAAGGGCAGTGAAAACTGGTAAATGCTCCCTTTGCCATGTAAGAGGACACCCAGTGAAAGGGGAGACCATTGTGCTGTGCATTTTGTTTTTTTAAATAAAAACAAAATATCTGTTTGGTACAGGGCTCTGTTATGTTGACCGAGCTCTGCACCAAACAGCAAAATGTACTGACAAGAGCCGCCAATACGACGGTTTCTGGAAATGCTTCATAAATAACCACCAGCTTGGTGATCATTTGTAAATCTGGAGGGTGTTCCCTCCATCAGGACGACGGACTACGTTACTGCATCTCCTTGGCTGAGCAATGGACCATCCGCCAGGATTTAAATCGCCCCCTAACTTAGAAGTTAAACGCTTTGACCAGGTTGGAGGTGTATGGACAAAATATCCCAAGAACATTTTGTGATACAACAATATTGCGTCAATAATATCGGGATATCAGAAAATATCGTCAAAAGGAATATCAAAGGTATAAAATATCGGGGCTGTTTCACAAAGGTAAACTTACACTTTTGTGTAAATTTACTACTTTTCATTATTCACAAAGGTAAACTTAGATCAAAAGTCTAACTTTACTACTTTTCAGGATTCACAAAGGTAAACTTAGACCAGAAGTCTAACTTTACTCCTTTTCAGTATTCACAAAGGTAAACTTCGACCTAAAGTCTAAATTTTCTCATAGTAACTGACCTTTGAGAATACTGAAAAATGGTAAAGTTAGACTTTTGGTCTATGTTTACCTTTGTGAATATCGAAAATTAGTAAAGTTAGACTTTTGGTCTAAGTTTACCTCTGCAAAAACCAAAAAGTAGTAAACTTACACAAAAGTGTAAGTTTACCTTTGTGAATCGGGCCCATCATTTCAGTGTTGCTTTTAATATTGATGTACAAAATATTGTTGGATGTAATATCGTTTGTAAGTGTTAATTAGTATGTGATTTATTGGAGCATGTTTGATTGTATATGTGCATTATTTTTTTAGTTTGTGTTTTTAGCTTGATAATTATTTAGGTATGACATTTTTAAATTTGTTTTTTAAGTTGTATTCATGTATATAATTAATTATTGAATGCTTATTTTTAGTAGTGGGATATTGGGTTTTAGGGGATAAGGCTGGTGAGATTTTTTTAAAATAGATGTTTTAAATATAAATTTTAAGTTGATAATTTAAAAAATATGCAAATTAATGAATTCAAATGTTTTCAATGTATTTTGTTATACTAATATTTTTTATATATTTTAATTTGATGTTAATTAAAATAAAATATATGTTGATGGTATCAAATAATTAAAAAAATTATACATTTTAAAACATATATCATATTTTGAGTAAATTAGAAGATTTAGAACATATCTCTGTTAAAATGTTTTGACTTAAAATGTTAATATTTATTAAAATGTTGTTTTAAGTTTTTTTAAATCTCAAATGTATTGAAATATTTGTTTAATGTATGATTGTTCATTTAGTATCATCATTTTATTTTCAGTTTATTCTTTAAAGTGTATGAATGGTCGTAAATATTTTCAACAATATTTTTTTTTAATAATCATTAAAATATTAAATATACATATTAAAATGTGAATGTATATATATATGTATATATGTACAAATATATATATATATATATATATATTCACTGAAAAAACCATAGGTTTCAGGGACGTTATAGTTATAAATTGGCATTTAAAAAACCTTTGAAATTCACTGAAAAAACCACAGGTTTCAGGGACGTTATAGTTATAAATTAGCATTTAAAAAACCTTTGAAATTCACTGAAAAACCATAGGTTTCAGGGATGTTATAGTTAGTTGGTCATTGCAGTCGTACAAAACCAGTGAAATTTGGCCGTTATAGTTAGTTCAGCTAACTATAACTCGCGCCCCCGCAATGCACTGCTGATGACGTCACATATTACATCATTCATGACATGGTCAGTGACATCACTGATGACATCTCAAATGACATCACTGATGACATCACTGATGACATCATCCACGTGGTAATCTGATGCACCTCCTCACACCCTAATATAACCTTTGATACACCTACTCTAAAATACAGACTACCATTTTCGAAACCATAGACACACCAATACCAGTTACTACATATCCACTCACTGATTCCTAAGTCTACACACACATCCACTCATTCACCCATATAGTCACTCATACTTGCGGTCACTCATCAGTACAGCACTATCATATGCACTCATACACGTATATAGACACTCACACACCGCCACTCATCCATAGTGTTACTCACACACCTAGTCAGTCATGCAAAAAATCAATCACCCTTCCATTTACTCACCTATACAGTTATACAAACACCACCTCACTTATTCATACAGATATTAACACATATTTACTCTCTTATACAATCACTGATACAACCAACATACCCATACACACACTCACCCACCCATACAGCCCTTCACAGATGCACTCTTGAACCCAGTGAATCACCCACTCACACATCTATACAAAGTCACACACCCCCCACTCACCCACACAGATACTCAAGCACCCATAGAGATGCTCAGACAACCAATCAATAACCCGTATAGACACTCATGTAACTACTCACGAACCCATGCAGCCGCTTACACACCAACTGACAGACTGATAGAGACATTCACACAGTTTAGTCACTAACCAATGCATTCAGTAAGACACGTTTAATCACTCACTTATACAGTGAGTCACGTACCTACTAAATCATCCATTCAGACACTTATACACCCACTCATTCTTCAATACACCTTGGCATATATATATATAAAACATATTTAAACTTTACAGAAACACACAGTCACTGTATGATGTCATCAGTTATGTCATTTGAAATGTCATCAGTGATGTCATCAGTGATGTCACTGACCATGTCATGAATGATGTAATATTTGACGTCATCAGCAGTGCATTGCGGGGGCGCAAGTTATAGTTAGCTGAACTAACTATAACGGCCGAATTTCACTGGTTTTGTACGACTGCAATATCCAACTAACTATAACGTCCCCGGAAACCTATGTTTTTTTCAGTGAATATATATATATATATATATATATATATATATATATATTTATTTGTAAATTTTATATTCTTTTAAAATTATAAAATAAATTAAAATTAAACAGTTTATTCATTGTTTTAAAGTTAATATATATATATATATTCACTGAAAAAACCATAGGTTTCAGGCACGTTATAGTTAGAAATTAGCATTTAAAAAACCTTTGAAATTCACTGAAAAAACCACAGATTTTAGGGAAAGTTATAGTTAGTTGGACATTTCACTCGTACAAAACCATAGAAATTCCCCCGTTATAGTTAGTTCAGCTAACTATAACTTGCGCCCCCGCAATGCACTGCTGATGACGTCACATATTACATCACTCATGACATGGTCAGTGACATCACTGATGACATCACTGATGACATCTCAAATGACATCACTGATGACATCATCCAGTGACTGTGTGTTTCTGTAAAGTTTAAATATGTTTAATATATATAGGGAGAGGCGTTTTGAAGAATGAGTGGGTGTATAAGTGTCTGAATGGATGATTTAGTACGTACATGACTGACTCTACAAGTGTGTGATTAAACGTATCTTACTGAATGCATGGGTTAGTGACTAAACTGTGTGAATGTCTGTATCCGTCTGTCTGTTGGTGTGTAAGCGGATGCATGGATTTGCGAATAGCTACATGTGTGTGTATATGGGTTATTGATTGGTTCTCCGAGTATTGGGTGTCTGAGTGTTTGTGTGGGTGGGGTGTGTGTGACTCTGTACATAGATGTGTGAGTGGGTGATTCACTGGGTGCATGATTTCAAGAGTGCATCTGTGATGGACTGCTTGGGTGGGTGAGTGTGTGTATGGGTGTGTTAGTGAGTGAATGTATATCTCAGTGGTACATGTGCGAGTAACTACATATGTAAAAGGCAGTATATATGTGTGTTAGAGTATTTAAATGGCTATAAGTGAGAGTGTGTGATTGTGAGAGTGGCTGTATGGATGCGTGTGTGCTTGTATCAGTTATTGTATAAGAGCGTAAGAATGTGCTAGTATTTGTATGAGTAAGTGAGTTGGTGTGTGTATAACTGTATAGGTGAGTAAATGGGTGTGTGATTAATTTTGTGCATGACTGACTAGGTGTGTGAGTACCTCTATGGATGAGTGGCGGTGTGTGAGTGTTTATATAGGTGTATGAGTGCATATGATAGTCCTGTACTGAGTGACTGTAAGTATGAGTGACTGTACGGGTGAGTGAGTAGATGTGTGTGTGTAGACCTAAGAATCAGTGAGTGGGTATGTAGTTATTGGTATTGGAGTGTGTATGGTTTTGAGAATGGCAGTCTGTAATTTAGAGTGGGTGTATCAAAAGTTATATTAGGGTGTGAGAAGATGCATGAAATTATCACATGGATGATGTCATCAGTGATGTCATCAGTGATGTCATTTGAGATGTCATCAGTGATGTCATCAGTGATGTCACTGACCATGTCATGAGTGATGTAATATGTGACGTCATCAGCAGTGCATTGCGAGGCGCGAGTTATAGTTAGCTGAACTAACTATAACGGGGGAATTTCTATGGTTTTGTACGAGTGAAATGTCCAACTAACTATAACTTTCCCTAAAACCTGTGGTTTTTTCAGTGAATTTCAAAGGTTTTTTAAATGCTAATTTCTAACTATAACGTGCCTGAAACCTATGGTTTTTTCAGTGAATTTCAAAGGTTTTTTAAATGCTAGTTTCTAACTATGCCTACAAAGGTAGGACATGTGAAGAAAAAAGAAAAAACGCACAGAAAGAAGCAAAGGAAATGCAGAAACAAGCAACAGAAGTCCACAAAGACGAAGAAAATTGCAGGAAGAAGCAAGACATGTGCAGAAAGAACCAACAGAGGAGCAGAAAGAAGCCTTGTTGCAAAATCATCCTGTGCCCACAACTTTTTCAGACGGGTACTGGTGTTAACTGGCTCTGACTAACCAGGCCTAGAGCCAGTGCTATGCTAAAAGACACTTAGAATACAGTGACAACACCTACATACACTAGGGAACACTATGCGTTGGGGTACCCCTGTGATTAGCATGACCTCCTCTGTAAGTCCCTAGTACATAATAGGGCAGGGGGATTAAAACTAACTAACTAACTTGTCACATCAGGCCCTACCCCCTCTCTTCACCACTGTGCAAACATGCCCCGTGGCGTGTTTTAAGTTTGGGATTAATTCCCCTTCAATCCTGAGGGCCCCTGGGGTCCAACTAGCCCACCAGGTACCTCCAGTAAGCACCACAGAGCTGCGTTGCAGAGAGGTGGTCCGATGCCACGCCCCTTTTTACACCTCTCTGCAACGCAGCACTGTTGCGCTTACTGGAGGTACCTGGTGGGCTAGTTAGACCCCAGGGGCCCTCAGGATTGAAGGGGAATTAATTCCCCAACTTAAAACGCGCCACGGGCGTGTTTGCACACATGTCACCTCAGGCCCCGCCCCCTCCCTTCACCACTGTGCAAACGCGCTCCGTGGCGCATTTTAAGTTGGGGATAAAGACCCCTTGAATCCTGAGAGTCCCTGGGGCCCAACTAGCCCACCAGGTACCTCCAGTAAGCACCACAGAGCTGAGTTGCAGAGACTTGGTCCGAGGCTACGCCCCTTTTTACACCTCTCTGCAACGCAGCTCATGGGCGCTTACTGGAAGTACCTGGTGGGCTAGTTGGACTCCAGGGACCCTCAGGATTGTAGGGGACTTAATCCCCCAACTTAAAACACGCCACAGGGCGTGTTTGCACACATCTCACCTGAGGCCCCGCCCCCCCTTCCTTCACCATTGTGCAAACACGCCCCGTGGCACATTTTTAGTTGGGGGATTAAGTCACCTTGAATCCTGAGGGTCGCTAGGGCCCAACTAGCCCACCAGGTACCTCCAGTAAGCACTACAGAGCTGCGTTGCAGAGAGGTGGTCCAAGGCCACGCCCCTTTTTACACCTCTCTGCAACGCAGCTCTGTGGTGCTTACTGGAGGTACCTGGTGGGCTAGTTGGTCCCCAGGGACCCTCAGGATTGAAGAGGAATTCATTCCCCAACTTGAAACGCGCCACAGGGCATGTTTGCACACATATCTCCTCAGGCCCCGCCCCCTCCCTTCACCACTGTGCAAACGCGCCCCGTGGCGTGTTTTAAGTTGGGGGATTAAGTCCCCTTGAATCCTGAGGGGTCCCTGGGGTCCAACTAGCCCACCATGTACCTCCAGTATGCGCCAGGGAGCTGCGTTGCAGAGAGCTGTTCAGAGGCCACGCCCCTTTTTACACCTCTCTGCAACACAGCTCTGTGGCACTTACTGGATGTACCTGATGGGCTAGTTGGCCCCCAGGGACCCTCAGGATTGAAGAGGAATTAATTCCCCAACTTCAAACGCGCCACAGGGATGTTGGGAAAGAACGAATCAAAAAACCAGAGAAGAGTGCCTTATTTAAAAAACTAAAGAAAACACATGAAAGAAAGTACCAATCAGATTGATAATCGACTATTCTCAAGAAAGTAAGGAAGTATCAAAAATCCTGCAATAAAATTGGAAAATCTTGCAGTTGGATACAACGGTAAAAGAAATAGTTGGAAAGCATCCACCTATTACATATCGCCGAGCAAAAAATCTGAAGGATCACCTGATTCATAGTCACTACAAGGGAAAAAGAAAGGAATCCTCATGGATGAAAACAAAAGGTTTTGTAAAATGTCACTCTTGCAAAATGTGTCAAATTGCGAAGCCAATGAAGGAAATCAAAATGGCAAATAATAAAACATGGGAAATTAGAGAATTGATCACGTGCAAAACACAATACACTGTGTATGTAAGGGAGTGGCCATGTCCCTTAAAATACATTGGAAGCACCATCTGTGATTTGAAAAAACGCATAATGGAACATGTAAGAGCCACTATAAATAAGGATAAAACAAATGCAATGGCCAAACATATGGAAATGTACCATCAAAGTGACTGGAAACAGCTCAAATTCTATGGGATTGAAACGGTACCAAAGAATGACCGAGGTGGAAATCGCGAAAAGATCTTGCGACAGAAAGAATCAAGACATATCTTGAATCAACGTACTTTGACACCTCATGGCCTGAACCAGTCGGAAGAATTATATATACATCTATAGACTCATGACTAAAGCTTCTCCGAAGGAAAAAGAAGAATGAAAGGAAAGGGAAAAAGTAAAAGGGAAGAAAGAAGGAAAAGAAATATAAGACTTTCAATATTGGTAAAATTGGTTGAAAACGAAGAAAATGAAAGAACATTCAGGGGCCGATTCCGATCTCGGTCGGAGGCGCACCCAATACCATTCGGTCGGGAAAAAAGCCATGCGAAAGCCTGTTTCCCGACCGATCCGTACAGCACACCGAACGAGCAAGTACGATGCGCACAACAGCAAAAATCCGGCCGAGCCGTACTCACCCAAACCAGGTCCTGTTCTCCGACCGAGGCGAATCCGGAAACGCCGAATCGAGTCGCACGGAAGGAAAAATGCAGCCCCGTCCGGCCGGACAAGTACGATGCGCTTCCCGTACGCGCCGAACCCGTCGCTACGCACGGCACGTTAAAGCATCCGGGAGAGGCGCACATAAGCTCCGATTCGCGCCACAACACGATCCACGGCTACGAGACGAACACGGCACCGACGAGGACGACGCGAAGCGACGAGGACGAGGCGAAGCGACGAGGACGACGCGAAGCAACGAGAAGGACGAACGACACGAACCAACCATGAATCCCTTCGTCCCGATCATACCAATATTCTACATCTACTACCGGAACAGGCACGGACGCGTACGGCGCAGAAGGTAAGCCAGACACCAACCACAAAACACATACAACACATACACGACACATCACACACATACACGGGGATGCTGAATATACTTACACCAGCAACAGCAGCACCATAGGGGCGGGATGCCCATCACCAATGCCACATATGCACACAAGGGCCTGAATGCGCACCACCACCCCTACCCAGGGGGCAGGATGCCTACCACTACTACCACCCTTAGCCAGGGGGGCTGGATGCCTACCACTACTACCACCCTCACCCAGGGGGCTGGATGCCTACCACTACTACCACCCTCACCCAGGGGGGCTGGATGCCTACCACCACTACCACCCTCACCAAGGGGGGCTGGATGCCTACCACTACTACCACCCTCACCCAGGGGGCTGGATGCCTACCACTACTACCACCCTCACCCAGGGGGCTGGATGCCTACCACCACCCTTAGCCCGGGGGCTGGATGCCTACCACTACTACCACCCTCACCCAGGGGGGCTGGATGCCTACCACTACTACCACCCACACCCAGGGGGCTGGATGCCTACCACTACTACCACCCTCACCCAGGGGGACTGGATGCCTACCACTACTACCACCCTTAGCCAGGGGGGCAGGATGCCTACCACTACTACCACCCACACCCAGGGGGGCTGGATGCCTACCACTACTACCACCCTCACCCAGGGGGCTGGATGCCTACCACTACTACCACCCTTAGCCAGGGGGCTGGATGCCTACCACTACTACCACCCACACCCAGGGGGGCTGGATGCCTACCACTACTACCACCCACACCCAGGGGGCTGGATGCCTACCACTACTACCACCCTTAGCCAGGGGGCTGGATGCCTACCACTACTACCACCCTTAGCCAGGGGGCTGGATGCCTACCACTACTACCACCCTTAGCCAGGGGGCAGGATGCCTACCACTACTACCACCCACACCCAGGGGGGCTGGATGCCTACCACTACTACCACCCTCACCCAGGGGGCTGGATGCCTACCACTACTACCACCCTTAGCCAGGGGGCTGGATGCCTACCACTACTACCACCCACACCCAGGGGGCTGGATGCCTACCACTACTACCACCCACACCCAGGGGGGCTGGATGCCTACCACTACTACCACCCTTAGCCAGGGGGGCTGGATGCCTACCACTACTACCACCCTTAGCCAGGGGGGGCTGGATGCCTACCACTACTACCACCCTTAGCCAGGGGGGGCAGGATGCCTACCACTACTACCACCCACACCCAGTGGGGGCTGGATGCCTACCACTACTACCACCCTCACCCAGGGGGGGCTGGATGCCTACCACTACTACCACCCTTAGCCAGGGGGCTGGATGCCTACCACTACTACCACCCACACCCAGGGGGGCTGGATGCCTACCACTACTACCACCCTCACCCAGGGGGGCTGGATGCCTACCACTACTACCACCCTTAGCCAGGGGGCTGGATGCCTACCACTACTACCACCCACACCCAGGGGGGCTGGATGCCTACCACTACTACCACCCACACCCAGGGGGGCTGGATGCCTACCACTACTACCACCCTTAGCCAGGGGGCTGGATGCCTACCACTACTACCACCCTTAGCCAGGGGGGCTGGATGCCTACCACTACTACCACCCCCACTCATAGGATGGACAATGCATGACACAACAAGCACACCACAACCTAGGGAATGCAAGATAAAGACATCCCCCCACCACCATGACAAGCGTGTGTAGGCTGTGTCAAATGCCTACAACACCGAACATGACTTTGAACATACAATGTGACCCCCTAGCACATGTGCCACACATATATGTGTGTGGCACCCACAATGCAAGCAGCCCATGACCATTGTGGCAATGGGGCCTAAACCCCCATCATCACAGTGACCAAAAGGCAAGTGTGGGGTCCATAGCCGAAGCACATTTTGACCATTGTGGCAATGGGGTCTACACCCTCATCATCACAGTGACCAAAAGGTAATTGTTGACAAAGAAAGAGCTGCAACTGCCAAACTGCATGGATCATTCATGGTCACAGAACCAAAAACTCATCTGTGGCAAAGTAGTGTATGTGTCCCATTGCAACATAAATTGGGGGAGCCAAATACTGCAGTGCAAATGAAACATTCCTTTGGCCATGTGCAGACAAACAACACCCATGGGGGCTGAGACCGTCAACAGTCATCAATGACACAATGACAGAAGTGACCATCAGAATGCAGAACCACATATTTGCACCAATGGGCACACAAATGAAGATATCCTGTGGAGACAGCAGATGTGAGGTGAACAGATACCATACCATGGCAGCAATGGGACACACAAACCATGATCACTGTGCTGACCGATGACCTAGGAGTCCCAGGGACAGCAGGGGAAACACACCAAACAACATACAGCCAATGGCACACCCAAGATATGCCAATGCAGTGGTGCAGATGCACAAACACAAACAGGCAGACCAACACTGTCATCATACACAGCAGGTGAGGGGTGGGGGTGCCAGTGTCCCCAGGCAACCACACAACACATGAGGAGAGCTGAATACCAATCATACAGATGTGCATACACTGCCTCACTAAGGTAACTCATGGATCCAAATCCCCTATGTGGGCAAGCAGGCATTGTCAGATGAGAGGGAGCACAAAACACACATGTCACACAGGCACGTAGGAACAACAACTGACACAGCAAGACACAGACGCACCACCCCCAGGGCCCCCACAATGTGGTGACCCTGGGCTGAATAAAAATCCCACTGTGATGACAAAGCTAAATGTCGTTCACACTGTGAACCACAGTCAGGTGTCCTGAGCAACAAACTACCATCACACCTACACAAGCACAAATCAATCAGCATGGCCAGTAAGCCAAGGCCAACATGGAGGCAGGGGACTAGCTGGGCAACAACTCCCATCTGCACACACTCAAGACCACACCCCTCGACCTCTAACAATGTGCAGCAGTGAAGTACACATGCACTGGTGACATTGCACATGCACCCATGACTATTCCAGGGTGGTGGGTGGGAACCAAGGTGCAGAAACACATCACACATGGCCACTCAACAAGACTCAAGAATGTCTGACACACTGCACACTACGCTGTACATGGACATGACGGCGATACCACACCAACCAATGGGATCCCAGCCACAGTCACACACCAATGAAGAAGCCAAGGTCACCCACAAAGAACACACATAGACAACAACCAACATTGCAGCCCGGACCCTGAGGAGTGCCAGCAGTCACACACACAACGTGTCACAATCACTGAAAGACAACACGAACTGAAAATCACATGACAGGGGCAAACAACAAGTGCCAAGGGGAAACCTGACTGTGACCCATCTGCGTCTGCACACAAACTCAGCCCTGACAGCAAACACACCTATGGGTGACACCCTGATGACCAGTAATGTGCCATGCACCCACATCACAGAGAACACAGGGAGAAGACTTTGGGGGAACATAGCTCAAGTCAGCAAGCATCACAAACAGGTACAACACTAGGGATCACAGCATGCGCAGATAAATGGAAGTGAACACACAGACATGCACATACAACACACACCTTGGGCGCAGGCAATGTCACACGTGTACACACTGCCATGAGGGGACTCCACTCCTGTGTGAGGAAAGCTGTGCCATATGTTGCCTCAGTAGGGCCCCATCATGTCAGCTGAGCACTTGGTCACACAATCAACAATTAGCACCAAATGAGGGCTCCCATCACATCAGCCTGGTCATGGATGTGCCAACGGAATCATCAGCACAGATCCAACACACTTGTATAGCAATGTTGCACTGACTACACGGATGAGTCCTTCCCCATTGATGCCCAAACCTGCATGTCCACTGGAGATGGCAACACGGTCAGGGAAGTAGACAAATGCAACGATGGCAGGCACAACAGATGTGCAGGGGTGGAAGCCACAGATATGAAATTGCTAATGTAAGTAGGAAACCCATTGCCAAATACTGAACACATGACACCCTCAGATGCTGCTATTGATGATATGGATACACCACATGATAGGACACATTCCCCCTGGACCACATGGGTTCCTGCACAGTAACACTTCATAATCATGAGACCAGATATCACCATCACTGCAGCAAGGGCATGGTTAGCAGCACCAACAACATGTACATCTGAAGCATGAGCACTAGAGAAAAGAAAGTTGCTTTATTCAGCATATGTGTTGATTGAAAACGACGTCCAGAAAAAATAGAGCAAAGGCCAATGGCCAGTCCATTGTCAAAGTTCAAACAGGGTGACACTGGCAGATGTCACCCTACGCATGCCTGCACAAAACCAGGGACAATCCACTAGGAGGGGCAACCGGGGGGCAGGCCAGGCACCGCAGGGACAGGATCAGGGCTCACCAGGGGGAGTCAGGGAAGGGGTGGTGGGTGCTGGCGAGCCACTGACAACTGCAGTGGAGGTGTCTGACATGGTGTGTGCCGGCACAACTGGGGGCATGACTCAGATGTCGTGGGTGCCGGCACAACTGCAGTGGACCCTGCAGATGGAGTGGACAGGTCCGCCACTGCAGTGCCCAAGTCAGACAGGGCGGTAGTGGACTCCACTGCAGTGCCTACCTCCAGGGGAGGAGAATGGGGAACAGGCAAGGTGGGTTGGACAGAGGGGGAGGACACCCTCACCACATCAGTGGCACAGACAAGCGCAGCGGGGGTGTGGTGCTGGGAGAGCAAGTGGCAGGGGGAGAAGGCCTGATCCTCTTGGGGATGGTATATCTGTGGGTGGGGGAACCTGGGGCAGGGTGTGGTGGGGGCACCTGTGCAGTGGGGGCCTGAGGGATGGAGGACGGAGACCTTGTGCCTGAGCTGCAGGGCGGTGGCGGGGTCTTGCTCTTAGGACTCCGGGGGACTTGCGGGTGGGGGCCTCAGTCCGTCTGCGCCTGGGGGAGGGTGTCCGGGGGCGAGGGGCACTCTGCTCCGTGTGGGTGGGCTTCCTCTTCCCCCGGGATGCTGGAGCAGCTTCATCGGTGGGGAAGAGGCCGAGGTCACAGAGGAAGAGCTGCTGTGACTTTGGGGTTGCAGGTGAGGCAAGGGAGGGTGCTTTGGAGGGAGAGGGAACTGAGGACTGCGCAGTGCATGTGGATGCGTGTGTGTGTTCCAGGGCCCCATCCCCTGTGAGTCTGGCTTCAGTCCCCTGAATGTGCGTGCGTGTGCGTTTTGTCATTGGCGTGTGTGTCAGTGTGCTGGATGTGTGTGTGCTGGTGTGTGCCTGTGCCGGTGTGTGTGTGCTTGGGACGGGTAAGGTGCTGGGGAGTGTGGATGGAGCAGAGGCAGGAGGGGTGAGGGACCGTTTGAGGAGGGACACTGCTGCCGTCAGGGAGGAGTCCATGGACCTATTGCCCCTCTGTAGGTCAGACATGCCCGATGAGATGCCCTCCATGAACGACACCAGCTGAGTCAACAGCGCGGTGTGCGCATGGAGGACACTCAGCATGGCTGTCTGCCCTACATGGAGCTGGCGAAGGAGGTACACAGACTCCTCACTCAGGGCAGCAGGGGACACAGGGGCAGGGGGTGCGGTGCCTGGCCCAAAGGAAACACGCTCCCGGACATGGGAGCCTCCACGGACCTGGGGAATGGGAGCCGATGGGAGGGCGGTGGTGGTGCTGGTGGTGGCGGGGACAGCAACACTAGCTGGGGTGTGGTGGCTGCTGACACCCGCCTCCACAAGGGAGTCATCCTCTGAGTTGCTCTGGTCCTCAGCTGAGGTGGATGCTGCTGAGGACTCCTCGGTGTGGCTCCCCTCGCCCTCCGTGCCACTGGGTCCCTCCGACCACTCCTCGGCTGCTGACCCAGTCTGGCTCTCTGGCTCCTCCTGGTCCGTGGAGCTGTCCCCTTCCGTGGCCGTGGATGTATCTGCAAACAATGGGGATACAGACAGACATCAGTCACCTGCACATAACGCACACACCACTGTGAGCACAGCACATCACAGAGCAAGCCCTGGCATCATCAGTTGTACATTGCTAAAAGTGCCCTAATTGAACAGGAGAAGTCAATTGTCAGTCCGATGCCAAGCATGGCACTCACATCCCACATGGCCTTGCACCCATCTGTCTGGTGTCTGTTGGATTGCAACACCCCAGTGTTGACACATGCACCAAGTACACAGTAGTTGGACAGTGCAGAGGACACGGTGTGGCATGTGGACATGCACACATCACAGCTCTTGCCACTGAGTCAGTACAGGTTTCCGGATGAAAGGGATGCCCAGAGTCAAATAGGAAATGCATGTGATGCATACCAGCGACAGACACCATGATGCACCCATGTCCTGATAGCCAGCACCACTATGGTGTGCATGTAGCACATGTCACTCCCCTGCAGGCTCACCAATCAGTAGACACATGCCATGGCGGAGGCATGACTGCAAAGTCATACATCACTGTCTCAGTGATGTATGACTTTGCAGCCAGACAACAACACTCTGCACTGTGTCACAATAGTAGGTCATGGGGAATGCAAGTCCTGGAGCTGCACAAGTGCACATGTACATCCCCCCACAACACATCCTCTTAACCCTCATCTGTCCAGGTCATACCTATTGGACATATGGTAGACCTGTGACACTACCCTCTGAACCTGAGCCCCTCACACTCTGCTGTGCATGGGGAACAGCTGCCTGAACTTCACATTCACATGCCCCAGTCTGCATGGGCAGCTGATCAGACACCTATGTGTCACACAAGTATCGTCTCCTATGGTCACATCTCCAGTGGCATGCTGAGCCCCTACCAAGAAACTCCACAGCAGTCCTGGCGACTAATCCACAGCACACTGACACAGAGGCAGACACCTGAGGGGTCAAATCACTGCGCACAATGTGTCAGCTGATACACGGGAGTGGGAGTACAGAGTGTATTGTATGGCCTGGAGTAGGCATGACTGTCCAGCCCCACATGAATGAGGGATGAGCCCTGGACTGTAGGCAGCTGGCTAAGTATGTGTGACACACGTCATGTACATACTCCTGGGGCCCAAACATTGTTCCCACCCGCAGCATGGGTGTGTGCCAGATACCCCAGCCACATGTGGTGGATCAGCTCAGCAATTGGACCACAGATCAAAGTAACACGCTGAATACATGTCAGAATACAGGCATTGTGTAAGCAATGGACCCACCCATGATGCCCACCACAGAGTCAGGGAAACAGATGCTGTCTCCCACCTTGAGTCAAGCAAACTGCAAGGACACAGTCCTAAGTGACAGAATTCCCTGCATGTAAGGGCCACACCTGGGTATCAGATGAGGAGTGGGCAGTGCACAATAGAGGGACATGGCTCCTGGACAACATGACCGCTGTACTGTGGCAGTTTAACCAGGCCCGAGGAGGGCACATAGCATGTTAGACAGAGTACACAGTGCAGTCTTTGACTCACCCCCTCCTTGCTGCTCTCTGTCCTTCAGCTGCCCATCCAGGTCTGGAAAGACCACCGCCAGGATCCTGAGCATGTGGGGGTCAGGGTCCGTGTTCCGCCCCTCCTGCGAGGAGGCGACAGCTTCAGCTGGACCCGTGCAATCCTCCGGGTCCAGCCCCGAAGGTCCTGCCACCTCTTTTGGCAGTTGCGGATCCGGCGCTTGTAGACCCCCACGGACCGGACAGCCCGGACGATGTCCTTCCATATCTCCTGCTTCCGATGGGCAGAAGCCTGTCAGGATGACAAAGTGATAAGGCCATTACTACACATGCAACATATCCGTGCATGACACAGCTGCATATACATGTCGCAATCACAGGGGCACATGGTGTACACAGGCAGTGCACGGCTGCCCATGGACAGTTTTCCAGAAGTCACTACATGGTATCATTGCATGGGGAGTAAAACCCTGTTCAGAAGCACTGTCACTGCACCATACCTGTCCAGTGCAAGTCACTACACACTATGGGGGTGACAACTACTCAGTGAGCCTGCTAGCCAGTGGCGTGCAGACTCTCAGCCTTGCTAGTCAGACAAAATGCACATTCAGAAAGGCAGTGCACAGGACACTCACCTGCTCCCCTGGTGTCCCATACAGCTTGCTGTACTGTGGAAGTAGGCTGTCCAGCAGGGCCTGGTTCTCCTCAAGGCTGAAGGCTGGGGCTCTCTCCACAGTACGTGCCATTGCAGGGTCCAGAGGGGCAGAGACAGCAGCAGTGCAGTGGCAGATGTCGTCCTGGAGCATGTAGTGCAGGCAAGTGGGCTCTCAGGGGAACAGCCAGCAATATATATGTGCTGGAGAGGCAGATCCTGTCCCTTGTGTCCAAAGTGATAGGTCCAAGTCGTTTGCATCTTCTGAATCTGGCCAATCCATGGAATAGCAGCACCAAAACACGCCCACAGCATCCTTCAAATCTTCAACTTCATGACATACATGATTTTGCAACATTGTTGTGGGTGACCAACTGAATTCCCAGCAACCGACTCGTTCGAAATTCGAAAACGCGTCCGTTGCCAGGCAAGCCCATTGTCAATGGGTGCGCACCGATCGGTCCATTGCGGTTCAACGCGCACAGGGGTACAACGCGTACCCGCACACATTGAAGGCAATGGGCCGGCCGGAGGCACCGATCGGTCCATTGCGGTACAACGCGCACAGGGGTACAACGCGTACCCGCACACATTGAAGGCAATGGGCCGGCCGGAGGCACCGATCGGTCCATTGCGGTTCAACGCGCACAGGGGTACAACGCGTACCCGCACACATTGAAGGCAATGGGCCGGCCGGAGGCACCGATCGGTCCATTGCGGTACAACGCGCACAGGGGTACAACGCGTACCCGCACACATTGAAGGCAATGGGCCGGGCCGGAGGCACCGATCGGTCCATTGCGGTTCAACGCGCACAGGGGTACAACGCGTACCCGCACACATTGAAGGCAATGGGCCGGCCGGAGGCACCGATCGGTCCATTGCGGTACAACGCGCACAGGGGTACAACGCGTACCCGCACACATTGAAGGCAATGGGCCGGCCGGAGGCACCGATCGGTCCATTGCGGTACAACGCATCACTGTACATGTGACTGGCATAGGTCAGCATGCCTGTCTCAGATGGACATATGCCAGCCACAGATAGCTCCCAGGGAGTGAGGGGCACACCTACATCACGACAGCCTGTCCAAACCTTATCATAAGGCATGTAAGGCTGCATTTCCTATTGTGTGTATGTTGGTGTACATGTTGTCCTGTGGGTGTCACCTGTGGGCAGCCACCCCCAGGCTGTGCACGTGTTCATGGGGACAGGATCCTGGGTGTTACGTGTACGTGACCACTGTGATGTGCAACTGTTCATATCTGTGCATGTGTCATGGTCACATTTCACAGTGGTGTTTGTGTATGTCATGTCACATACCCCGTGAGTCCCATGTGGGACGGTATGTTTGAGCCAGGGTGTCCCAGTGGCACAATAGTGATGGCCCTCCACAGTCTTTGTGCATGTAGTGTTTACAATGTCTCTGATTTCATGTGCACAATGGGAGACAGTCTCCACATCCACGTTGTGTGTGCATGGACTCTGATGTTGTGCGTGTGTGTCACAGACGTCCATGTCTGTCCTGCCATGGCAAGTGTGGCCACTACCTGTGGGGGTCATGTTTGTTTTGCTGTGGTGTACACATGATACTCCAGGTGATGCCAGTGTCCATGTGGCATTACAGGGTCCCTGGGAATGTACCTGTCGTTGAGCTGTGGTGCCTGGGGCACATCTGTCCTCACATGTCACTGTGGGGGTGACTGTGACACGGCATCATGATATCCAATGGGCCAACCTGGGACAAATTGATGCCACCTGTAGGACCGTGTTGACAGATGTTGGCCATGTATGTACCATACATGTCCTTCCGGTACTGCACACTTCATGTAGTTGTGCCTCATGATGATGTATGTTGGGATCTTGAGTGTGTTCAATGCCGCATATGTGGGGTGACTGACGATCTTGCTTACTTCTCCTCTGCACTGCAGGGCTCCTGCTGTCCATCGGCCATTCCCAGACCTGGCAACGATGGTGGAACGGGACAGCATCCGACGGTACCGCTTCACCAGGCAGCTGATTGAGGATTTGGCAGTGCAGTTGTCCCCACATTTGCAGCCTGGCCGGCCGTATCCTACAGCGCTGACCCCCAAGGTGAAGGTGATGGCAGCCCTACACTTCTTTGCCACCGGTACCTTCCAACATACTGTGGCGTCTGCTGGTGGGATGTCACAGACCATGTTCAGCCGTGTGCTCCGCGATGTTTTGGCGGCAATGTTGCTCTTCCTGAACCGGTACATCTATTTCCCTAGACTGCGACGACTCACTGACGTGAAGAGTGACTTTTATGCCCTGGGGAGGATGCCGCATGTCATTGGCTCCATTGATGGGACACATGTGGCTTTGGTACCACCACAGGCCCAGGAGCAGGCCTACAGGAACCGCAAGCACTACCACTCGGTCAATGCACTGGTGGTGTGTCTTGCAGACATGACCATCACACACGTGTGTGCCCGTTTCCCTGGTTCAGCACACGATGCCTTTGTGATGAGGAGTAGTCGCATCCCCAGGATGATGGCACAGATGCAGAACCAGCGTGCCTGGCTTGTCGGTGTGTACTGACTTTGTGCCATTGTGTGTGATCTGATCTGTAGTATTCCGCCCACTTTTCCAAGTCAGCTGATGTGCACTTGTCTGTCCGTAGGTGACTCGGGATACCCCAACATGCCGTGGTTGCTGACACCCCTCAGGAACCCTGTGACACCTGCCCAGATGCGCTACAATGAGGCACATGGTCGGACCAGGAGAGTGATTGAGCGGACCTTTGGTCTCCTGAAGAGCCGCTTCCGCTGCCTGGACAAGACCGGAGGGTCCCTCCCATATGCCCCTGCGAAAGTGTGCAAGATTATCATCGTCTGCTGCATGCTACACAACCTGGCAGTGCGGAAGGAGTTGCCTCTCATCCAGGATGACGATGACCAACATCCGCCACCTGTGGAGGATCCTGGCCTGGACCAAGATGCCAGTGACGATGATGATGATGATGGTGATGGTGATGGTGATGTCCGCACACAGCTCATCACCAACTTCTTTAGCTGAATGTGAGTATCCTGAGGTGTCATGTGAATGATGTGAGTTGGCATGATGTGTGGGTGGGGCTCTGGCGCTGTTGGAGTGTGTCCATGGGCTACTTGACTGGATGTGTGTTGCGATGTGTGGTTACAGGTGGGCTGTACTCCCCAACAGTGTTGACATGCTAACTTGGTTCTGGGTGGGTATCTTGTAACATGTATTGTGCATGAGTTTTGCTGTTCTGTCCTGTACTGCATTGCTTTTGACTGTGTGTCATTTCTGTCCTTCACAGGGTACTTTCAGATTCGTTTGGTCAACTGTGTCCACCGACGACGTGATTGCACATCCAGGCTGGTAGCTGTTGTGTCCCTACAGGTGATGTGCGCCACACCCATGGACTTCCTTCCGTCTACAGTTGTTGACTGCGTGCCCGCTACCAGGTGGGGTTACCTTGCATCTGTAGTGGTTACGGCATGTTGCTACTGTGTAATAAACCTGTGCTTCACTTAGTGATGTGCGTTGTCTGTGGTCACACATTTGACTGCCATTTGCTTACTGCACCTGTGGGCTACTTGACTACAACTGGGAATGGGTGTGGTGTCTGTGCATTGCACCGTCTTCCCTGGCAACATCAGTGTAGGCAATGAGTCAGATGGCCTAGGTGTGTATGTGTTGTGTAGCCCTGGTGGTGTGTCTCCCTCATATGTGTCACGTTGCCTTTACTCACATGCCTGTGTTGTCCTTGCTGTTGCAGTTCGCATACACAGTGTAATTTTGCAGTTCATCATCCCCATAACAGCACCCACGTTGGAATCACGACAGAGGCAAGTATGGTGTATTAGTGTGTTTATTGTGATACATTTGTGTAAATAGTGCATAGGATGTGTTGTGCTGTACATGAATCTTGCAATCCCAAGTTCCTAGGTGAATTGAAAGTCCGGGTAGACAGGATCCCCAGTATCGGGGCCACAGTTGTCTGACACATTGGTCCAACTTGTACTCCCCATGCAATGTGTGGGAGTAGTGTTGCCGTCAACAGGGTGAACAGTCTGTGCACAAAGGCGAACATCCAGAACAGGTTCAGGCTTCCTGGGAGTTGCGCTTGGCCATCGGCCTCTCACTTTCCCCTCCTCGGACGACCCCTCTTCTTGGGGGGCCCTCAAGTGCAGGCTGCTGCGGTGCAGGGGACTCTCCGCCAGAGTCCTCCTCCCTCCCTGTGGCAGTTGCAGTTTGTTCGGTACCAGATGTTGTTGGCACACAGGGAGGTGTGGACTGGTTGCTGTTCATCTGGCGGAGGCATTGTAAAATGTCCCTGTGCACCGCCATCATCTCATGCAGTACATCCCACTTGGACTCCACGCGGGACATGTGTGAGTCCACACGGGACATGTGTGACTCCACGTGGGACATGTGGGAGTCCAAGCGGGCATGATGGGCAGCCTGCTGCTGTTTGATGTCTCTGAGGAGCCCCACTACCTGGCTGAGCTCTCCGGTGCTGGACTGGTACGCATCAGCTATGCGTACCAGTTGTGGGTCGTCATGCACACCAGCAACGTCTGCAAGCAGCGACCTCTGTCTCCCACCCCTCCCACCACCCCTGCTGACATGTGCAGTGTGTGCAGTTGCACGCACAGATAACCCTGGTCCACCTTGGGGGTTGGTGGTGGTGGTGGTGTCCATGGCCCCAGGTTGGTCCAGGGTCACTGCGCTGGTGTTGCTCCTTATTCTGTCCATGTCGGCAGGGATGGTATTCGTGGTGACAGTCGTTGTAGGGGTGGGTGCAGGGAGTGCAGCTGGTGGTCCTGCTGGTGCTGCACCTGGTGGTCCTGCTGGTGCTGCATGTTGACTTGCACCGGATGTGCCAGGTTGTTCATCGTCCGAGGAGGACAGAGGCTGACGACGCCAGTGAGCTCGGCATCCTCTTGAGCCTGGGACTGGGACTCCTCAGCGTCTGCTGCTGTGTCCCCATCATCACCTGTTTTTGGGAGACACAAACAATGTAT
This sequence comes from Calotriton arnoldi, assembly GCA_963921515.1. Lineage (NCBI taxonomy): Eukaryota > Metazoa > Chordata > Amphibia > Caudata > Salamandridae > Calotriton > Calotriton arnoldi. The sequence goes on along the minus strand of CAWUFW010004337.1, from coordinate 912,404 downwards.
GTCATGTTTCTGCAGGCATCAGTGGTTGACACACATGACAGTTGTGACTGTGCCTCTGGGTGCGGGCCTGTACATTGCATTGTCCTAAGTCGTCACAGTCAGGGGTTGATATTGGTGTGGCACATTGTCCTGCATTATTTGGGCATTTCTATGTATTTTCTGGGGTGTGAACATGGTCTGCATTGCTTGTGTTTGGTTGACAGCCAGACCTCCTTCCCACCCAGCCAGCCAGTCAGTTATCCCACCATGGAACGTGCTTGCGTTGCAGGGAGTGTAAGTTGTCTCTCAGGATGTCAGTCAGTGGTGTCCTGCTGTTTGTTGGTGCACAGTTGGCAGCAGGGCCTTGTGCTCCCCACAGCAGTAGCCAGTGTCAGCCATCTTGTGAGTCCTTCTCCACTCCCTGTGATGTGAGCATGGTTCAGGGTGGTGTTGATGGGACAGTTGTGGGGGTGAGCTATGTCTGTGACTACGACTCCCATCATGCCATTGCCTCCACCCCACTTGCCAGCATTCCCATACTTACTTGCTTTTGTGTGGAGTTCAGTGGGTGTGGGTGTGAGGGCAATGGCAAGATGGCTGACAGTGGTGTCCTGCTGTTGGTTGGTGTGCAGTACCCAGCATGCCCTTGTGCTCCCCACGACACAGCAACAGTGTCAGACATCTTTTATGGGCCTTTCCACTCTCTGTGGGATGTGCATGCGTGAGTGTGAGCTTGCTGGGCCATGTGGTGGGGGATGTAGGGCTGTGAGTATGACTCCCATCATGCTATTGCCTCCTCCCCCTTCCCAGCATGCCCATGCTTCCTTCCTTTTGACTCTGCTTCCCTGTGGGTTGGGCTGGCTGTGCTGACAGGATGGCTGGGAGTGTTGTCCTGGCAGTTGTTTGGCTAAGAGTCCCAAGAGTGTCCCTGTGCTTCACACAACATAACCCAGGGTGGTGGTGCTTTGTGGGATCTTGTGTTAGGATGGAGGGCATTGCATTCTACCAGGTGGGTACTGTGGAGTTTGTGTTGGGGAGGGTGTGAGGGGAGGTGCTGGTGACTATAGTCAGTGCGGCAAGTCCCCCTTCCCACCCAGCCAGCCAGATATCCCACCATGGAACGTGCTTGCATTGCAGGGAGTGGAAGTTGTCTCTCAGGATGTCAGTCAGTGGTGTCCTGCTGTTTGTTGGTGCACAGTTGGCAGCAGGGCCTTGTGCTCCCCACAGCAGTAGCCAGTGTCAGCCATCTTGTGAGTCCTTCTCCACTCCCTGTGATGTGAGCATGGTTCAGGGTGGTGTTGATGGGCCAGTTGTGAGGCTGAGCAATGTCTGTGACTACGACTCCCATCATGCTATTGCCTCCACCCCCTTCCCAGCATGCCCATGCTTCCTTCCTTTTGACTCTGCTTCCCTGTGGGGTGGGCTGGCTGTGCTGACAGGATGGCTGGGAGTGTTGTCCTGGCAGTTGTTTGGCTAAGAGTCCCAAGAGTGTCCATGTGCTTCACACAACATAACCCTGGGTGGTGGTGCTTTGTGGGATCTTGTGTTAGGATGGAGGGCATTGCATTCTACCAGGTGGGTACTGTGGAGTTTGTGTTGGGGGGTGTGAGGGGAGGTGCTGGTGACTATAGTCAGTGCTGCAAGTCCCCCTTCCCACCCAGCCAGCCAGATATCCCACCATGGAACGTGCTTGCATTGCAGGGAGTGGAAGTTGTCTCTCAGGATGTCAGTCAGTGGTGTCCTGCTGTTTGTTGGTGCACAGTTGGCAGCAGGGCCTTGTGCTCCCCACAGCAGTAGCCAGTGTCAGCCATCTTGTGAGTCCTTCTCCACTCCCTGTGATGTGAGCATGGTTCAGGGTGGTGTTGATGGGCCAGTTGTGAGGCTGAGCAATGTCTGTGACTACGACTCCCATCATGCTATTGCCTCCACCCCCTTCCCAGCATGCCCATGCTTCCTTCCTTTTGACTCTGCTTCCCTGTGGGGTGGGCTGGCTGTGCTGACAGGATGGCTGGGAGTGTTGTCCTGGCAGTTGTTTGGCTAAGAGTCCCAAGAGTGTCCCTGTGCTTCACACAACATAACCCAGGGTGGTGGTGCTTTGTGGGATCTTGTGTTAGGATGGAGGGCATTGCATTCTACCAGGTGGGTACTGTGGAGTTTGTGTTGGGGAGGGTGTGAGGGGAGGTGCTGGTGACTATAGTCAGTGCTGCAAGTCCCCCTTCCCACCCAGCCAGCCAGATATCCCACCATGGAACGTGCTTGCATTGCAGGGAGTGGAAGTTGTCTCTCAGGATGTCAGTCAGTGGTGTCCTGCTGTTTGTTGGTGCACAGTTGGCAGCAGGGCCTTGTGCTCCCCACAGCAGTAGCCTGTGTCAGCCATCTTGTGAGTCCTTCTCCACTCCCTGTGATGTGAGCATGGTTCAGGGTGGTGTTGATGGGCCAGTTGTGAGGCTGAGCAATGTCTGTGACTACGACTCCCATCATGCTATTGCCTCCACCCCCTTCCCAGCATGCCCATGCTTCCTTCCTTTTGACTCTGCTTCCCTGTGGGGTGGGCTGGCTGTGCTGACAGGATGGCTGGGAGTGTTGTCCTGGCAGTTGTTTGGCTAAGAGTCCCAAGAGTGTCCCTGTGCTTCACACAACATAACCCAGGGTGGTGGTGCTTTGTGGGATCTTGTGTTAGGATGGAGGGCATTGCATTCTACCAGGTGGGTACTGTGGAGTTTGTGTTGGGGAGGGTGTGAGGGGAGGTGCTGGTGACTATAGTCAGTGCTGCAAGTCCCCCTTCCCACCCAGCCAGCCAGATATCCCACCATGGAACGTGCTTGCATTGCAGGGAGTGGAAGTTGTCTCTCAGGATGTCAGTCAGTGGTGTCCTGCTGTTTGTTGGTGCACAGTTGGCAGCAGGGCCTTCTGCTCCCCACAGCAGTAGCCAGTGTCAGCCATCTTGTGAGTCCTTCTCCACTCCCTGTGATGTGAGCATGGTTCAGGGTGGTGTTGATGGGCCAGTTGTGAGGCTGAGCAATGTCTGTGACTACGACTCCCATCATGCTATTGCCTCCACCCCCTTCCCAGCATGCCCATGCTTCCTTCCTTTTGACTCTGCTTCCCTGTGGGGTGAGCTGGCTGTGCTGACAGGATGGCTGGGAGTGTTGTCCTGGCAGTTGTTTGGCTAAGAGTCCCAAGAGTGTCCATGTGCTTCACACAACATAACCCTGGGTGGTGGTGCTTTGTGGGATCTTGTGTTAGGATGGAGGGCATTGCATTCTACCAGGTGGGTACTGTGGTGTTTGTGTTGGGGGGGTGTGAGGGGAGGTGCTGGTGACTATAGTCAGTGCTGCAAGTCCCCCTTCCCACCCAGCCAGCCAGATATCCCACCATGGAACGTGCTTGCATTGCAGGGAGTGTAAGTTGTCTCTCAGGATGTCAGTCAGTGGTGTCCTGCTGTTTGTTGGTGCACAGTTGGCAGCAGGGCCTTGTGCTCCCCACAGCAGTAGCCTGTGTCAGCCATCTTGTGAGTCCTTCTCCACTCCCTGTGATGTGAGCATGGTTCAGGGTGGTGTTGATGGGCCAGTTGTGAGGCTGAGCAATGTCTGTGACTACGACTCCCATCATGCTATTGCCTCCACCCCCTTCCCAGCATGCCCATGCTTCCTTCCTTTTGACTCTGCTTCCCTGTGGGGTGGGCTGGCTGTGCTGACAGGATGGCTGGGAGTGTTGTCCTGGCAGTTGTTTGGCTAAGAGTCCCAAGAGTGTCCATGTGCTTCACACAACATAACCCTGGGTGGTGGTGCTTTGTGGGATCTTGTGTTAGGATGGAGGGCATTGCATTCTACCAGGTGGGTACTGTGGAGTTTGTGTTGGGGGGTGTGAGGGGAGGTGCTGGTGACTATAGTCAGTGCTGCAAGTCCCCCTTCCCACCCAGCCAGCCAGATATCCCACCATGGAACGTGCTTGCATTGCAGGGAGTGGAAGTTGTCTCTCAGGATGTCAGTCAGTGGTGTCCTGCTGTTTGTTGGTGCACAGTTGGCAGCAGGGCTTTGTGCTCCCCACAGCAGTAGCCAGTGTCAGCCATCTTGTGAGTCCTTCTCCACTCTCTGTGATGTGCGCATGGTTCATGGTGGTGTTGATGGGACAGTTTTGGGGCGGGCAATATGTGTGACTGCGACTCCCATGATGCTATTGGCTACACTGACTTGGCCAGCATACACAGAATTCCTTCCTTTGAGTGGTCTTCACTGTGTGTTGGTGTTGTTGTGGTGGCTACATGTGTGGATGTGTTTGTTAGTTCTATTTGTGCCACTGCCTAGCTGTAGTTGTGGTTGTGTTTGTACATGTGTTGGCACAGTTGGATGTGACTTTTTTGATGGCATGTGTTGTGTTTCTCTGACTGACATACACATTTTGGGATGATTCTGTTCTGGTTGCTGTGTGATTGCTATGAGTGCATGGTTTGACTCTCCCCTTGACAGTGATGTGTGTGTGTTTTGTGGCAGTATATTGTGTACATTTGTTGTGTACTCACCAGGCTCTGGGATGTCCTCTAGTCCATATATGCTCACTGGCGGTAGGATGGCCCGCACCTTCTCCTCCCAGGGCCTGAGGTATATTGGCTTGGCAGGAGGGCCACTGCCGGTGTGTTGGCTGTTGATGTAGTCTTGCTTCAGCAGTTTCCGTACCCTCCTGCGCACATCATACCACCTGTTCTGGATGTCGGTCTTTGTGCGCCGACATGGTGATTGGGCGTTCACCCTGTTGATGATCCTCTCCCACATCTTGGTTTTCTGCGACATGGGGGTCTGTTGGACCAATGTGCCAAACAGCTGTGGCTCTACCCTGAGGATCTCGTCTACCAGGACTTCCAATTCACAATCTAGGAACTTGTGATTCTTCTTGGGGGCATGGTGATGGGTGGTGATGGTGAGTGATGTGTGTGTTGGTGTGCAGGTGAGGGTGTGTGAGTGTGTGTTTTGCTGGGTGTATGTGAGGTAGGTATTTGTTGGTGTGCTGCTGGTGTGTGGCTTGTGTGAGGGATGAGCTGTGGGTGTGTGGTTGCTTTCTCTTGGGTGCTGGCAGTGGAATGGCATTTGCAAAGGCTCATGGTAGTGATTTGTGTCCTTTATATAGGTGGAGTTGTGGGTGTGTCTTTGTTCTCTGTCCCCACCCCCCAGTATTTATTGGCTTGGTAATTGCTTGTTTGGCCTTTTTGTGGGTGATTTTTCCTTTGTGTTGTTTGTGTATGTTGGAAACGTTCTTGTGACCGAGTCGGACCCTGCATTGGTCTCGTACGGTGTTTTCCGCTTCGCTCACGCTGTGTTTGTGCAGTTTTCTATGCTGCGTACGCGTCGGTCGCGGTGTTTTGTGTTGCTTCGGCTCGGTTTTGTATGCGTGTCGGTCGTACGGCTTGTCCTCCGTCCGACTCGGTCGTGGTTTTCGCGCCTTGCATCGTACTTTGCGGTTTGGAGTTGGCGTGTACGTTTCGGTCGGATTTGTTCCGGGTGCGTGTCGGTCGGTTGGATTCGCGTGTTTTTCCGGCCGGATTGCTATTTTCCGTGCGGCTCGGTCGGTCGACTTGGTTTCGTTACGTGTCGGTCGGATTTTTCGCGCCTTGCATCGTACTTGGCGTGTCGGGCGCCACGGGTACGTGTCGGTCGGTATTTTTTCCGGATCCGAGTCTGTCGGTGCTTTTTCCGGCCCGAATCGGAATCGACCCCTTAGTGTGACTTCTCCCACTGGAGGGATTGAATGATACAAAGGTAAAATGTATCTGTACAAAAATCAAATGATGTTAATGCCTTGTACTTAAGAACACATCAGGTATATTAGTTTGACCAACTATAGCAATATTGATTTAAAAATATATTAATTAAGCAGAAAAAAGTAAAATTTTATTGAAACTTGTTAAAAATGTCCTTTTATCATTAAAATCGGAAAACTACATCTCCCATAATTCACAGGGATGCTTGCAGCAACCAGCAGGAAATGATGTCATTGAAATTCAAACACATAAGTGTAGCAATAACAAGCAACCTGTTGATCGTGAGCAAGGTATTTGTAATACCGAAACGCGTAGATCTTTTGTTTCACCTGTATTCCAGTTTGCATATATAAACATCTAATGAAGGAGATAGAAAAATAAAATAATCGCAAAACCTGCAAGAATGCGGACCGTTTTTCTTCTGGAAAGAGGATTTGGTGGAGATATATATATATATATATATATATATATATATATATATATTCACTGAAAAAACCATAGGTGTCAGGGACGTTATAGTTAGTTGGACATTTCACTCGTACAAAACCAGAGAAATTCGGCCGTTATAGTTAGTTGAGCTAACTATAACTCGCGCCCCCACAATGCACTGCTGATGACGTCACATATTACATCATTCATGACATGGTCAGTGACATCACTGATGACATCTCAAATGACATCACTGATGACATCACTGATGACATCATCTAGTGACTGAGTGTTTCTGTAAAGTTTAAATATGTTTTATATATGTTAATGCCAAGGTGTATTGAAGAATGAGTGGGTGTATGAGTGTCTGAATGGATGATTTAGTAGGTGCGTGACTGACTGTATAAGTGAGTGATTAAACGTGTCTTACTGAATGCATGGGTTAGTGAATAAACTGTGTGAATGTCTGTATCAGTCTGTTAGTTGGTGTGTAAGCGGCTGCATGGGTTGGTGAGTAGCTACATGGGTGTCTATATGGGTTATTGATTGGTTGTCTGAGTATCTGTATGGGTGCCTGAGTGTCTGTGTGGGTGGGTGGGGAGTGTGTGACTCTGTTCAGAGATGTGTGAGTGGGTGATTCACTGGGTGTATGGGTTCAAGACTGCATGTCTGAAGGGCTGTATGGGTGGGTGAGTGTGTGTATGGATGTGTTGGTGAGTGAATAGATGTCTCAGTGGTACAGGTGTGAGTAACTACATATGTGAAAGGCAGTATATGTGAGTGTTGGAGTATATAAATGACTATATGTGAGAGTGGCTGTATGGATGAGTGTGTGCTTGTATCAGTGATTGTATAAGAGAGTAAGTATGTGTTAGTATCTGTATGAATAAGTCAGGTGGTGTGTGTATAACTGTATAGGTGAGTAAATGGGAGTGTGATTAATTGTTTGCATGACTGACTAGGTGTGTGAGTAACTCTATGGATGAGTGGCGGTGTGTGAGTCTCTGTATAGGTGTATGAGTGCATATGATAGTGCTGTATTGATGAGTGACTGCATGTATGAGTGACTGTATGGGTGAATGAGTGGATGTGTGTGTAGACCTAGGAATCAGTGAGTGGGTATGTAGTGACTGGTACTTGTGTGTCTATGGTTTCAAAAATGGTAGTCTGTATTTTAGAGTGGGTGTATCAAAGGTTATATTAAGGTATGAGGAGATGCATCAGATTACCATGTGGATGATGTCATCAGTCATGTCATCAGTGATGTCATTTGAGATGTCATCAGTGATGTCATCAGTGATGTCACTGACCATGTCATGAATGATGTAATATGTGACGTCATCAGCAGTGCATTGCGGGGGCGCGAGTTATAGTTAGCTCAACTAACTATAACGGCCAAATTTCTCTGGTTTTGTACGAGTGAATTGTCCAACTAACTATAACGTCCCTGACACCTATGGTTTTTTCAGTGAATTTCAAAGGTTTTTTAAATGCTAATTTCTAACTATACCGTCCCTGAAACCTATGGTTTTTTCAGTGAATTTCAAAGGTTTTTTAAATGATCATTTCTAACTATAAAGTCCCTGAAACCTATGGTTTTTTCAGTGATTTTCTAAGGTTTTTTAAATGCTAATTCCTAACTATACTGCCCCTGAATACTATGTTTTTTTCAGTGAATTTTGCAAAGGTTTTTTAAATGCTAATTTCTAACTATTCCTACAGAGGTAGGACATGTGCAGAAAGAGGAAGAAAATCACATAAAGAAGCAAGAGAAATGCAGAAAGATGCAACAGAAGTCCAGAAAGACGAAGAAAGGTGCAGAAAGCAGCAAGAGATATGCAGAAAGAACCAACAGAGGTGAAGAAAGAGGCCTTGTTGCAAAGTCATCCTGTGCCCCCAACTTTTTGCTGACTGGTACTGGTGGTAACTGACTCTGACTAACCAGGCCCAGAGCCAGTGCTATGCTGAAAGACACTTAGAATACAGTGAAAACACCTACATACACAAAGGTACACTATGGGTTGAGGTACCCCTGTGATTGGCATGACTTCCCCTGTAAGGCCATAGTACATAATAGGGCAGGGGGATTAAAACTACCTCTAAGTCAGAGATGGAGAAATAGGAAAGAGAAGTGCAGAAAGAAGCAACAGAGGTGCCGAAAGAGGCAAAAGAGGTGCAGAAAGAAGCAAGTGAAGTGCAGAAAGAGGCAACAGAGGTGCAGAAAGACGCAAGAGAGGTGTAGAAACAAGCAATAGAAGTGCAGAAAGAGGCAAGAGAATTGCTGAAAGAAGCAACAGAGGTGTGGAAAGAAGTAAGAGAAGTGCAGAAAGAGGCAAGTGAGGTGCAGAAAGAGGCAAGAGAGGTGCAGAAAGAAGCAAGTGAGGTGCAAAAAGAGGGAACAGCGGTGCAGAAAGACGCAAGAGAAGTACAGAAACAGGCAGGAAAGGTGCAGAAAGAGGCAAGAGAGGTGCAGAAACAGGCAGGAACGGTGCAGAAAGAGGGAACAGGGGTGCAGAAAGACGCAAGAGAGGTGCAGAAAGAGAAAAAAGGGGTACAAAAATAGCCAAGAGGGGTGCAGAAAGAAGCAAGTGAGGTGAAGAAAGAGGCAACAGAGGTGCAGAAAGACGGAAGAGAGGTGTAGAAACAAGCAAGAGAAGTGCAGAAAGAGGCAAGAAAATTGCTGAAAGAAGCAACAGAGGTGTGGAAAGAAGCAAGAGAAGTGCAGAAAGAGGCAAGTGAGGTACAGAAAGAGGCAAGAGAGGTACAGAAAATGGCAAGAGAACAGCAGAAAGAGGCAAGAGGGATGCAAAAAAGGGAAGAAGGGTACAGAAAGAAGCAAGAGAGGTGCAGAAAGAAGCAAGAGAGGTGCAGAAAGAGGGAAGACGAGTGCAGAAAGAGACAATAGGGGTGCAGAAAGAGACAACAGGGGTGCAGAAAGAAGCAAGAGAGGTGCAGAAATAGGCAATAGAAGTGCAGAAAGAGGCAGGTGAGGTGCAGAAGGAGGCAAGAGAACTGCATAAAGAGGCGAGAGTTGCAGAAAGAGGCAAAAGGGGTGCAGAAAGAGGGAACAGGTGTGCAGACAGAGGCAAGAGAGGTGCAGAAAGAGGGGTACAGAAAGAGGCAAGAGGGATGCAGACATTTTTGAAAGAGGTGCATAAAGAAGCAAGAGCAGTGCAGAAAGAACCAACAGAGGTGCAAAAAAAAAGCAAGAGAGGTGCAGAAATTTGTAGGAGAGGTGCACAAAGAGGCAAGACAAGTACAGAAAGAGGCAGGAGGGGTGCAGAAAGAAGGAAGAGAAGTGCAGAAAGAAGCAACAGAGGTGCTGAAAGAGGCGTGAAGGGTGCAGAAAGAGCAAGAGAAGTACAGAAAGAAGCAACAGAGGTACAGAAAGAGGCCAGAGAGGTGCATAAACAGGTAGGAAAGGTGCAGAAAGTGAACACAGGTGCAAAAAGAGGCTAGTGAGGTGCAGAAGGAGGCAAGAGAACTGCAGAAAGAGGCAAGAGAGTTGCAGAAACAGGCAAAAGGGGTGCAGAAAGAGGGAACAGGTATGCAGAGAGGGACAAGAGAGGTGTAGAAAAAGGGAAGAGGGGTACAGAAAGAAGAGAGTGAGGTTCAGAAAGAGGCAAGAGAGGTGCAGAAAGAGGCAATAGAAGTGCAGAAAGAGGCAAGTGAGGTGCAGAAGGAGGCAAGAGAACTACAGAAAGAGGCAAGAGAGTTGCAGAAACAGGCAAAAGGGGTGCATAAAGAACCAACAGAGGTGCAAAAAGAGGCAAGAGGGGTACAGAAAGGGGCAAGAGAAATGCAGAAAGAGGCAAGTGAAGTGCAGAAAGAAGACAGTGAGGTGCAGGAAGACGAAGAAAGGTGCAGAAAGATGGAAGAGAAATGCAGAAAGAGGCAAGACAGGCACAGAAAGAAGAGAGGTTTGTGCACCATTAGTACCAATTTAACACCCACATTTAGCAATAAGTAACAAGTGACCATTCCAGCTTTGCAAAGGGCCTTCCACCACGCTGTAACACGTGAAGCTGCATTTTTGGGAACATTTGAGCCGTTTGAGCTAGAAACAAGGCTTTTTTTGTTTAAATCTGCAGATTATGCAGCAGATGATGGAATATTCGGAAAATGCGGAAAATGTTTAATTATGTGACAATTGGTGCAGCCGAACAGTCACATAATTCCAGTGCCCGACTCATACCTCCGACTAGGTCCAGAAGTGCTCCTTCTTTTTTGTGTCTTATTGAGTTTATACTTTAGCTTCTATGGAAACGAGGAAGACTAAACCTGAGGTTACCACTCCACAACACAGACTACAATACCACATAATTACTCTCCATTACACATATTCCCACTCTACATAATTCCTATATACTAAATACCACATACTTTCTATCCACATTTCACTGCACAACATACCACATAATTCCACTACACGCAACATACATCCACTCTACACCAAAAAACATTAGTAAAAAATGTTTATATTTACAACGTCAATAGCTCTAACTCTCACAAATGCAAAACCTATTACATTGCAAATGCTTCTTTCACTAGTAGTCACGTTTGCAGAGTAGTGGAGAAAGGGGGCTGGGACTCCGACTAGCGCTTAGGAATTCCGCTACGTAGAACTTACAGGAGGTACCAGGAGGGCTTCTTTGCCCCCAAAGTCCCTTAGGAGTAAACTGGACTTCATCCCCCATCCCGTAGTGTGCCTGGAGGTGCGTTTGCAGATTGGTGAAGAAAGGGGGCGTGGCCTCCGAGGACGTCTTAGCAATCCTACTGTGTGGGACTTACTGGAGGTAACAAGAGGGGTAGTTGGCCCCCAAGGACATCCTTGAGGGCCAACTACCCCTCCTATTACCTCCAGTAAGTACCACACAGCAGGATTGTTAAGTTCTCATAACAGTTCACGCCCCCTTTGCCCACTACTCTGCAAACGCACCTCCAGGCAGACTACGGGACCTCAGGACACAAGTGGACTTCATCCCCCGAGCAGCAGTGCGCCAGGAGGCATGTTTGCAGAGCCCCCCACACTTTAATTTTGAATATAGCCCCGGGGAGGTGGCGGTCCCCGGGCTGCATGGGGGGGCCGCGTAGCCCCCGCATTTAAATCAGGTAGCCCCGGGGAGGTGATTGGTACCGTAGTGTGGACTGTAAAGAGACCTAATCAGGCCAAAATGCCCAAATCAAGAATGCGTCCGTAGGTAGTAGAGTTGTAATGTCACGTAACCAATCAGTGTGCAAATAGAGCTCTATAGGCCAAAACATAAAGCCAACAGATGTTCCCAAATTCTGTATAATTAGACAGTAGGCATGGAAATAGGTCGTTTCTCCAGGCAGTAACTCTGGAGTAAGAAAGGGAGTTCCCCACGGCCAAGTAAGGCCTTTTAAAAGCCGGTCTGACGTTCTGAGGGCCCTGATTGGTTACGTACCAATCATCCCACTGCCGAACTTTTTACTTACAGTCCTATATGTGTTTCGTGAGGGCTATTGCCCCTACGCGCCCTGATGAAGTTCTATATGAGAGAACGAAATGCGTTGGCTGAGTTCTAAAGTGTCTATATCTTAAAAGAATTGAAAATAAAGGCTTTTTGGAAATATACTATTATTTTGTGGACTTTGTTACCCTACGCACGCCCATCGCTTGCTTCATAAAGGATTTGGATTACAGAGGCGTCACTGGATGGCTGATGCCAGGGCTTGTTGCACAGGAACTTTATACAATTGGAAACTTGCGTGAGGTGCAGAAGTAGTCCGTCATCCTTTTCTTTTTGTTGCAAACTTGTGTGAGGAGTTGTGGGTGTGTTTGAGGGGCCCTGAGGTATCGGAAGGACAGGGAGGTAGGAACACAAACACGCATCTACAAAACAATCACAGGGCACAATACACCTGATAAACAGCGGTGGGAGGGGAAATAAAAGTGTGATGGGAGGGAGACTTACTCCGCCCACCACCCCCACCTAAAGGTACATTTTGGGGCCTACCTGCTCCGTGCCATGCCCCCAATGTCCGGGAGACACACCTCCCCCACTTTGCAGTGAAGCCATATAGGGGGGGTCGAGAAACGAGTGTGTTTTTTAGAAGTTTTGTTTTTGCTTAAATCATTAACCATCCCCCAGCCGTCAGAAAAAGGCCGGGGTTGGCGCCTAATTAAGAGGGGTTTGTTATACAGGCTGGGGGGTGTATTAATCTTTTTAAAGTCAGCTGCTAATGACCTCTGAGAAGAAACAACAGTGGGAGTGGAGAGGGCCTGAGAGCGGAGGGAGAAGAAAGAGGCGTTTACACTAATAACCCTCCCTCCCCAAAGAAAAAGTAAGGTGCGCCAGGGAAAGTTGGCTTTAGCAAAGCAGGCGTTAGGGGGGTGTGACGTGTGGGGTGCAGTGCTTGGAGGGGAGCGCAGAAGACACACTTGGTTTGGTATTATGTGAGGATGTGGAGTGTGTGGGGGGCATGGCCATGGCTGGCGGAGGAGGGGCAGAGTTTCACAGAGCTCCGGACAGGTGCTACGGCTTTTCCTGCCTCTGCCCACTCAAGGTACCACTGCCCTGCCTGCTTCAGCAGACCTCTCACTCCCAGCGTCCTTCAGGCTCAGTATCTAACAGTTCTATCTGTACCCCCTCACTGCCCTACTTTAGACTCAGTCCCCTCTCAGCCTTGCTCTGTCCTGAGTCAGCCTCACTTAACGACCCGCAGGAGACCCAGCTCCCCGCACTGCCCGGCTACTGACTCAGCTCCCCGCACTGCCCCGCTACTGACTCAGCTCCCCTCACTGTCCCGCTACTGACTCAGCTCCCCGCACTGCCCCGCTCCTGACACTGCTCCCCTACACTGCCCCGCTACTGACTCAGCTCCCTGCACTGTCCTGCTACTGACTCAGCTCCCCACACTGCCCCGCTACTGACTCAGCTCCCTTCACTGTCCCGCTATTGACTCAGCTCCCCACACTGTCCCGCTACTGATCCAGCTCCTCTCACTGTCCTGCTACTGACCCAGCTCCCCTCACTTTCCCACTACTGAGACAGCTCCCCGCACTGTCCCACTACTGAACCAGCTCTTCTCACTGTCCCGCTACTGACCCAGCTCCCCGCACTGTCCCGCTACCGACCCAGTTCCTCTCACTGTCGCGCTACTGACTCAGCTCCCCTCACTGTCCCAGCTCCCCGCACTGTCCCGCTACCGACCCAGCTCCTCTCACTGTCCCGCTACTGACCCAGCTCCCCTCACTGCTCGCTACTGACCCAGCTCCCCTTACTGCCCTGTTCTACACTTTGCTCTCTCACTGCCCTGCTTCAGGCCCCCCCCGTTCTTGCGCTCCAAGCCCTCCATACACACTGTGCTGAATGATTTAACTGGTTTAAGCATATCTACATTGGGCCCAGCCACCGTCCTGACTGCCCCCGTTGACTATGCAAGCGCCTATTCACTGTCCTGCTGTGTGTTCACCCTCACTGTACCGACACAACCCGAGTGCCCCTCAATGACCAACTAGTAACCAACTGGAGCTTTGCCCCCTCACTTCCAAGCCGCTTCGAAACTACTGCCCTGCTCCACGCTCACTCATTACAGACTTGTTTCATACTCTGACCCCTCACTGCCATGTGCAAGACTGTGCCCCTCACTGCCCTGATGCACACTCACCCCTTACAACTGAACTCCACACTCACAACCTCACTACTGCCCCTCTTGAGTCTAAGCCCTCCTTGCTCCCCTGGTCCAGGCTCTGCCTCTCACTGACCTGCCCCATACTCAGCCCAGTCACTGCCCTGTGCCATTCTCAGCCCCCTCCCCACTTTCCTGCTCTTCAGTCTGAGCATTCCTTGCTCTTGGTCCAGCCTCAGAGCCCTCAATGCCTTCTCACTGTCCGGCTGCATACTGAGCCCCTCACAGCTCAGCTCAGCTCCACACTTAACTCTTCACTGTCCCTCCTCAATATGAGCCTTCTTCGCCCCCTGGTCCAGTCTCAGCCCGTCCTGCCCTGCTCCGATCTCAGCACTCGCACTGCCCCTCTGTATACTAAGCCCCCTCACATCCATGCAGCATACTCAGCTCCATACCTGCTCTATATTTAACACCCTCACAGCTTCACTCCACTGGATGTTTATTCTCCTTTGCACAGTCTGCTAATATAATGCACCATTCATGCCCTGAAGACAGTGTGCCTATCCGCGGTGCTAATGTCACTTTCCATCATGCTACCTTCATATTAAACTTAAGTTAAAAACAACTATTCTCATAGAAGTGAATTCATACAAAAAAATAATAAAGACGGGGAGGCTATTTTGAAGGCATAATACTACCAGGGTAAATTCAGATTTGACCCTATAAACTATTACTAGAACAATAATAACACAACCATATAATACATAAGCTATCGGCAACGGTTATAAACACAGCCAGGCCCATAATTAGTGTGATATGCAATTATACAAAATATCCCAAAGACACTGGGTTGCAACATCAGTTATAGGAAGGGAAACTGGAATTAAGTGATTCTGCTGCATTTCCCACAATTACAGATTTACCGCATTTGCCACACAATCCATCATGTGCAGCGCAATTTGCAGATGCTACCAAAAATTCTGTTTCTAGCCGAAACGGATCAAAAGTTACTAAAAGCATGGAAACAGTGTAGGCCCTTTACATGGGTTGACTGATCATCCCTCAGTTATCCACTGCCGCATTTGGGTCTTAAACCGGTACTACAAAGGTGACACATTTACCCAGACAGTGTTGCTATGCATAAAAATGACAAAATAATGAAATAGTACTATAACAAAATGGGCCGGATTATGCCAAAATTTGTTTTTTCTTATAAAATAATGTACTTAAATACTGCTCCATAATTCCAGTTGCTATCGTCATAGGTAAAGTGAAAGCGGACAAATAATGCAGAAGATTGAGGAGGGGGGGGTAAATTAAACACTGTTCCCCTCCGTAGGTCACGGCGAAAACAAAACACACTGACATTTTTAATTGGTGAGAAAAAAATGATTTTTTTTCTCCCCATTCAATGGTTGTTGCGTTTGCAGGTTAATTCCTGATTGTTTCCATTGAGATGCGCGCCTCCCACCGCGCCCTGCACCCATCCCTTGTCCCGTCTCGGTCTTTTCGGTGCCCCTTCCTCAGACATCCCCCGCGCTGTAAAGCACCGGTTCACAACATAGTTTTGTTTGATTTCGTGGTTTTTATCTATACAATAGCACACATTTTTTTCTGAAACACTGCATAATGTTTAGCCTCTTAATTTTTTTTGTGCAGTCTCTGGATTTACCTACCTATGGCAAACCCACTCGCACTGACATGTACATTGATATCAATCTCCAAGCTTAAACACAAGCTGTCACTAGCAGAGCCCACTCGCTATGACTGTACCAGATGAACAAAGACTCCAAGTATAGGCGATAATTGTCAAGAGGAGAGCCCACTCACCGTGACTGTATTATGCTCCATTAAGGCACCAAGCAATATTTCAACCAATGCAGGCAATCAGGAATGCAACGCTCATCTGAGCGCATGCAATGTGGCTAGTACTATGAAACAGAAATTGCCAGCGCGGGGCTTGCATAACCATGTCAGTTGAATTGGTGCACGTGAACCCTTATCATTCCGCTGACCGGCCTTTTTAAACTTTGCCTTGACAACTTTCCAGCACATTCTGCTCAGCTGCCGCTCTGCTGAAGAGCACAATAACGAGTGGTGAACAGTATGGCGGGCCTGGGGTTATCATGGGACTTGAAGTCTCAGATGCCTGCATTTTATTTTACAGGAATTCAAGAAAATTAAAAGCATGTTGTCTAAGTTAAAAGAACAAAAATCTAGCTGCTTTTAGATGTAAAAAATCATGCACATTTTTAATTATGAGTCACATAGGACATTTTAGACACAATTAAAGTTACTGTCCCCTAGGAACAATGAAAGACTTGTTAACCCTGCTAGGATTGAAACCATTGTCCTGCAAATCATACACAGCTTTTAGCAGCGAGCATTTAAGTTATGTGTATGTTATCTTTTTTGTATAGGGCATTAATCACCCCTGTACCTTTGTAAGCTACCTTGGCAGAAAGCATAAGTAATATATAAAACTTGGTGGTTGAATTGCGCCTAGTTGGCCATTTGACAAGATCAGAGTAGTTTTGATAATATAAAGTCCCACAGTGAAAAATATGGTATGAAGATTATATACTCATACCGCTTCCTTCAGGCGAATGCAGAATGCCTGCTGCTTTCCCCGTTTTCATGCAGAAAACAGCTCTTTCGGTTTTATTTTCGCATGTATCCAGGAACCAGTAACCCGAACGACTTCCAAATGTTTATTTTGACGATAAGAGAGAGCAGCTTTTCAGAGGAGCGAAAATTGGGGTCGGGGAAAGTATGTATATAGCTCACCTCAGTGCGGTTTATCTCAGGACCTAGACGGGTCTCTTTTGGCGAGGCTGTATTTTATGTCCAGCAATGAGGCTTCCTTGGCATGAAATAACTCAAGTACCGCTTCCTTCAGGCGAATGCAGAATGCCTGCTGCTTTCCCTGTTTTCATGCAGAAAATGGCTTTTTTGGTTTCCTTTTCGCATGTATCCAGGAACCCGTATCCCGAACGACTTCCAAATCTTTATTTTGACGATAAGAGAGAGCAGCTTTTCAGATGAGCGAAAATTGTGGTCGGGGAAAGTATGTATATAGCTCGCCTCAGTGCGGTTTATCTCAGGACCGAGACGGGTCGCTTTTGGCGAGGCTGTATTTTATGTCCACCAATGAGGCTTCCTTGGCATGAAATAACTCAAGTAATTGGACTGGCAGTACTTGCGGAACGCTAGCTATATTAATAAAATATAAAGCACATTTTTAAGAAGAGAGATACCTCACTGAGGCACAACTTACTTTGCAAGGCGGCTCGATGAGTGGCAATTGTATGGGCTGGTCGATGCGTGGCACAAGATGGCTGCCAACACTTCCTGGTTTGAAGTGTTGGCAGCCAATTAGAGCCAAGCTCGTGCTCGGGGGTTAGGCTCCGCCCAGATATATATATTTTTTTCCTTTAATATCTCAAAAACTACTGAACGGATTTACACCATTTAAAAAAAAGGGCTCTTTCTGAAGTAAGACCTTCCTTTTTGCCAAATTTGGTGTAATTCCGTTCAGCAGTTCGGGCTGTAGCTTTGTCTAAAGTTTCCTATGGAAATTAACATGGGGAAAATGTGTTTTGGGACCCCCCTTTTTCTGAACCTCCGTTTGACGAATCATCCCGAAACTTTCAAGACAGGAGCTGACCAGAGCGCTCCATTAGTTTTGAAAATTTTGCGAAGATTCGCCAAACGATGCCAAAGCTATTGGGAAAACAAAAAACACTTTTTGAATAAAAACGAGGTCCTAACTATAACTACCTACTGGCGACCGCCAGTAGGTAATATATATATATTCACTGAAAAAACCACAGGTTTCAGGGACGTTATAGTTAGTTGGTTGGTCATTTCACTCATACAAAACCAGAGAAATTCCACCATTATAGTTAGTTCAGCTAACTATAACTCATGCCCCGCAATGCACTGCTGATGACGTCACATATTACATCATTCATGCCATGGTCAGTGACATCACTGATGACATCTCAAATGACATCACTGATGACATCACTGATGACATCATCCAGTGACTGTGTGTTTCTGTAAAGTTTAAATATGTTTTATATATATATATGTGCCAAGGTGTATTGAAGAATGAGTGGGTGTATAAGTGTCTGAATGGATGATTTAGTAGGTGCGTGACTGACTGTATAAGTGAGGGATTAAACGTGTCTTACTGAATGCATGGGTTAGTGACTAAACTGTGTGAATGTCTGTATCAGTCTGTCAGTTGGTGTGTAAGCAGCTGCATGTGTTTGTGAGTAGCTACATGAGTGTCTATATGGGTTATTGATTGATTGTCTGAGTATCTGTATGGGTGCCTGAGTGTCTGTGTGGGTGGGTGAGGGGTGTGTGACTCTGTGCATAGATGTGTGAGTGGGTGATTCACTGGGTGTATGGCTTCAAGCGTACATCTGGGAAGGGCTGTATGGGTGGGTGAGTGTGTGTATTGGTGTGTTGGTGAGTGAATGGATGTCTCAGTGGTACATGTGTGAGTAACTACATATGTGAAAGGCAGTATATGTGAGTGCTGGAGTATATAAATGACTATATGTGAGAATGAGTGATTGTGAGAGTGGCTGTATGGATGAGTGTGTGCTTGTATCAGTGATTGTATAAGAGAGTAAGTATGTGTTAGTATCTGTATGAATAAGTGAGTTGGTGTGTGTATAACTGTATAGGTGAGTAAATGGGAGTGTGATTGATTCTTTGCATGACTGACTAGGTGTGTGAGTATGATAGTGCTGCATTGATGAGTGACTGCATGTATGAGTGACTGTATGGGTGAATGAGTGGATGTGTGTGTAGTCCTAGGAATCAGTGAGTGGGTATGTAATAACTGGTATTGGTGTGTCTATGGTTTTTAAAATGGTAGTCTGTATTTTAGAATGGATGTATCAAAGGTTATATTAGGGTATGAGGAGGTGCATCAGATTATCATGTGTATGATGTCATCAGTGATGTCATCAGTGATGTCATTTGAGATGTCATCAGTGATGTCATCAGTGATGTCACTGACCATGTCATGAATGATGTAATATGTGACGTCATTAGCAGTGCATTGAGGGGGCGCAAGTTATAGTTAGCTGAACTAACTATAACGGCCGAATTTCTCTGGTTTTGTACGAGTGAAATGTCCAACTAACTATAACGTCCCAGAAACCTGTGGTTTTTTCAGTGAATTTCAAAGGTTTTTTAAATGCTAATTTCTAACTATAACGTCCCTGAAACCTGTGGTTTTTTCAGTGAATTTCAAAGGTTTTTTAAATGCTAATTTCTAACTATGCCTACAGAGGTAGGACATGTTCAGAAAGAGTAAGAAAGGCACAGAAAGAAGCAAGAGAAATGCAGAAAGAGGCAACAAAAGTCCAGAAAGACAAAGAAAGGCTCAGAAAGAAGCAAGAGAAATGCAGAAAGAGGCAACAGAAGTCCAGAAAGACGAAGAAAGGTGCAGAAAGAAGCAAGAGATGTGCACAAAGAACCAACAGAGGAGCAGAAAGAGGCCTTGTTGCAAAGTCATCCTGTGCCCCCAACTTTTTGCTGACGGGTACTGGTGGTAACTGACTCTGACTAACCAGGCCTAGAGCCACTGCAATGCTAAAAGACACTTAGAATACAGTGAAAACACCTACATACACTAGGGAACACTATGCGTTGCGGTACCCCTGTGATTGACAGGACCTCCTCTGTAAGGCCCTAGTACATAATAGGGCAGGGGGATTAAAACTACCTCTAAGTCAGAGGTGCAGAAAGATGCTTCTTTAAGTAGTAGTCACGTTTGCAGAGTGGTGGAGAAAGGGTGCTCAGGAATTCCGCTGCATAGGACTTAGAGGAGGTACTAGGAGGGCTTATTGGCACCCAAAGTCCCTCAGGAGTAAATTGGACTTCATCCACCATCCCGTAGTCTGCCAGGAGGCGCGTTTGCAGAGTGATGGAGAAAGGGGAGCATGTCCTCCGAAGACGCCTTAGCAATCCCACTGTGTGGGGCTTACTGGAAGTAACAGGAGGGGTAGTTGGCCCCCAAGGACAACCTTGGGGGCCAACTACCCCTCCTATTACCTCCAGTAAGTCCCACACAGCAGGATTGCTAAGTTCTCAGAGCAGGCCACGCCCCCTTTGCCCACCACTCTGCAAACGCACTCCCTGGCATGCTCTTGGATGGGGATTGAAGTTGCCTTTGCTGCTGGGGGTCCTTTGGGGCCAACTAGCCTACCTCTTACCTCCAGTAAGCCCCACACACAGTGGGATTGCTGAGAGGTGGACACAGCCCACGCCCCCTTTCTCCACCACTCTGCAAACGTGCCCCCTGGCGTGTTGTAAGTTGGGAAATTAAGTCCCCATGAATACTGAGGGCCCCTGGGGGCCAACTAGCCCACAAGGTACCTCCAGTAAGCACCACACAGCTGGTTTGCAGAGAGGTGGTCCGAGGCCACACACCCTTTTTACACCACTCTGCAAACGCAGCTCCTGGCGCACTGCTGCTCAGGGGATGAAGTCCACTTGTGTCCTCAGGACACAAGAGGACCTCATCGCCCCACCAGCAGTGCGCCCCCCACACAATTATTTATTACAGCCCTGGGGAGGTGGCGGTCCCCGGGGCTTGGGGGGGCCTGCGAGGCCCCCCGCCCTTATTGAAATGAAGCCCCAGGGAGGTGGTGGTCCCTGAGGCTTGGGGGGGCCCATGAGGCCCCCTGCCCTTATTCAAATGAAGACCCAGAGAGGTGGCGGTGCCCGGGGCTTGGGGGGGCCCGCGAGGCCCCCCGCCCTTATTTAATAAAAGCCCCGGGGAGGTGGCAGTCCTCGGGGCTGTGGGGGGGCTGCGTGCCCCCGTGCATAAATTATGAAGCCCCGGGGAGGTGGCGGTCCCCGGGGCTGCGGGGGCCCCCGCAAATCAATTTAGCATTGCCCCCGGGACCTGGCCCACCCGAGGGCTTTCAAAAACGAAGCGCGGCAGCCCGCGCTTCTTTTTTCTTTAAAATGTTTTTGTCTGGATTTGCGCACCCAGCGCAAATTCGGACGTTCTTTTTTTTAGCAGTGAGACCCACTGAGCAGGCCTAGGGGGTCAGGGTGTTTCTACCCTGCCCCCTTTTCTTGTTTTTCATCTTTGTTTTACTGTTTTCTTGTGACTCGGTTACCAAGTCACAAGATGGCTGCCAACACTTCCTGGTTTGGAGTGTTGGCAGCCAATCAGAAGTCAATCAATGCACTGCTTGTGACCTCACATATTACATCACTCATGACATGGTCAGTGACATCACTGATGACATCACTGATGACATCTCAAATGACTTCACTCATGACATCACTGATGACATCATCCACTGTCTAAGAGTGTTTTCTAAAAAGTTATGAGTGTTAAATATACATACCAAGGTGTATTGGTGAATCACTGGGTGTATAAGTACCTGATTGAATGATTCAGTGGGTGTGTGAGTAACTGTATAAGTGAATAATTAAAGTGTCTCGTGAATATATTGGTGAGTGACTTGTTGTGTGAATGTCTTTATCTATCTGTCAGTTGGTGTCTAAGTGGTTGTGTAGGTGTGTGAGTGGGTACGTGAGTTTCTGTATGGGTGAGTGATTGGTTGTCTGAGTACATGTATAGGTGTCTCAATGTCTGTGTGGGTGGGTGAAGGGGTGTATAACTGCCTGTATGGATGAGTGCGTGGGTGAGTCAGTGGTTCTTTTGGTTAGTGAGTGTGTGTGTAAGGGGCTGTATGGGTGAGTGAGTGTGTGTATGGCTTTGTCGATAAGTGAATGAATGTGTCAGTGGTATATGGGTAAGTAACTACATATGTGAAAGACAGTATAGGTGCATGTTGGAGTACATGAGTGACTGTATGTGTGAATGAGTGATTGCGAGAGTGGCCATATGGGTGAGTGTGTGCTTGTGTCAGTGACTGTATAGGTGAGTTAGTATGTGTTAGTATCTGTATGAATAAATAGGTGGGTGGGTGTATAACTGTATAGGTGAGTAAATGGTTGTGTGATTGACTCCATAGGTGAGTGAGTAGGTGTGTGAGCAACTCTATGAGTGACTGACTGTGTGTGAGTGGCTGTATGGGACTATGAGTGAATATATCAGTGGTTGTATTAGTGAGTGAGTTGGTGTATGAGTGGCTTTATGGGCAACAGAGTGGATGTGTGTGTAGACCTATGAATCAGTAAGTGGGTGTGTAAGTACTGGTATGGGTGTGTCAATGGTTTTGAGAATGCTAGTGTAGATGCTGGAGTGTGAATGGGTGCATCTGAGATTCTGTGGATGATGTCATTTGAAATGTCATGAGTGATATCATGAGTGATGTCACTGACCATGTCATGAGTGATGTAATATGTGAGGTTATAAGCAGTGCATTGTGGGGTGTGAGTTATAGTTAGCTCAGCTAACTATAACTGCTGAATTTTTCTAGTTTTGTGCGTGTGAAATCTGAGCCTAAGTATAACGTCCCAGTAACCTTTGGTTTTTTCAGTGAATTTCTAAGGTTTTTTTAATTCTATTTCCTAACTATAATGGCCCTGTAACCTTTAGTTTTTTCAGTGAATATGTATGTATATGTATATGTATATGTATATATATACATATTACCTACTAGCGGTCACCAGTAGGTAGTTATAGTTAGGACCTATTATCCATAGGAAAAGCATTTTTTGATTTGCCAATAGCTTTGGTGCCGTTTGACGAATCTTCACTAAATTTTTAAAACTGGTGGGGCGTTCCGGTCAGCTCCTGTCCTGAAGGTTTCAGGGTGATTCGTCAAGCGGGGGCTGAGAAAAAAGGGGGGTCCCAAAGCACGTTTTCCCTATGTTAATTTCCATAGGAATTTTTGGAACAGGCTACAGCCCGAACTGCTGAACGGAATTACACCAAACTTGGCAAAAAGGTAGCTCTTGGTTCAGAAAGTGCCCTTTTTTTAAATGGTGTAAATCCGTTCAGTAGTTCCTGAGAAATTAAAAAATAAAAAATATCGATATCTGAGCACCGAGGAGGAGTCGAAACTCCTCCCGAGCTTAGCTGATGGTTCTCAGTCCAAGGGGCTATGAATGCTATATTGTCCATGTGGCAACCATTTACAGAATTTTTGCTGAGTGATGATGCCAAAGGCAAGAAATGTGAGGATCTTTGGTCGCATATTGATAGTGATGTGAAAAAAAGTACACTCTACTGCATTCTTAGATTTTTACAGGAAAACATAACTGCTATAGTGGACATAATAAAAAACTAGAGTCTGGAAACACCCTTGTCTGCCAAGTGTTCAGCATAATTGGTGTAGATGTGAAACATCTCCTAGAGGGTAGGATGGGCGACACCTTTAGAGACTTTGGCACTGCAACATGTTCCATGTTTGAGTGCTTGCCACTTGGTAAGCAAAGCAATGTTGAAGAGCAATTCAGGAACTTTTATTTTACAATGTATGAGAAATGGCTTGCAATGATGCATAGAAATGTCTCTTCACCACCAATGGCATTTGAAGTCAGTGAAACCTCACTGTGGTACTCTATACAAGTTCTAGATCTCTTCCGTAAAGGGGAATTTCCTCTGTAGTTTCAAAAGTGCTGCTTCATTTTTGACCGCTTCAATAACTCTGAGGGCATAAGCGCCCAGCTCAATGCAATTGTTGCAGAACCTGCCCTGAGAATCGCAATCTTCAACTGCACCAGTATTGGCATGGAAAGCTATGTCAGTGACCAGAGTTAACAAATTGTGTACTGGCTGTTTTGGCGTTGCCCTTCTCAAGTGCCAATGTTGAGAGGGCCTTTTCACAGAAGTTTACATGGGAAGGAAAAAGCGAGCGCACATGACCAAAGACTCACTGACGAAGTATTGTATGGTGTACTACAATAAGTTTAATTTGCAAAAATCTATTTGGACCTCATATACACTGTACGTACACTGTCTATATACCATGCGCTATCAGTGCAGAAAGCAAGCAATAATAAAAGCAAAATGTTCCATAAACACCGGAAAAACACTGTTTCTGTTGTTTTTAATGGCGCGAAAATGTGTAACCACTGATAACCACTGTTTTTTTAACGTATTGAAATCACTTGAAAACACTGAAAAAACCCCACCAGAATTTACCAAAAATAGAAACTGAAAACAGGAAAGCCTACGTATAGTAAAGCTTATTAATAACAAAAAAGTGGTTCTTTTTTAGGCTTGCTGGTTTGACAAATTTGTATAGTACTTTCAAAGAGGGCTCAAACAGGGCATCTATAATAGGTTCAAGGGGAGAATGATTCCACACTGAGGGGCCGATTCCGATCTCGGCCGGTAGTGCTCCGAATCGGATTCGGTTTTACCGGATCCGATCCGGAGCCCTATTTTCCGACCGAGTCGTACGCGCGTCCGGGTGAGCGAGTACGATGCGTATTCGCCGACCGACTCGTCCGGGCGACCCGACCGCTCCGACCGACTGGTTCCCGGATCGTACTGCTCCGACCGACTCGCTCGGACCCGATTCGCACCGCGCAATGGAGACATTTTCCGGCCGGGTAAGTACGATGCGCACCTCGACCGCTCCGACCGACTCGCGCCGTCCGACTCGAACTCGCTGTCGGAGCCGTACTTGGGGGTCCGTGTCGGACCCCCTGTACGCGTACCCGTGCGAGGCGCACACAGGGGGACCCATGGGTCCCCCTACCTGTGCGTGTACGCCGCGGCGCTTCGCGGCGTACTCGCTGTAGGGGCGCCCTTGTCCGCCTCGCACCCATTGAGGCAATTGGAGCCCGCGTACGCGTTGTACGACTGGCTCCCATTGAGTTCAATGGGAGTCCGACCGACTCGTGTCCGGTGGCATACGAATGCATCGGACTCGTTCGGTCGGACTGCACGGGTCCGATTCGGTCGGAAATCTCTCCGAGGCCGGCTCGGTCGGAGAAATTACCGACACGAATCGGAATCGGCCCCTGAGTGTTGTGATGGGATCTCCAGGTCTTCCGCATCCAAAAACTTGTTGTACCACAAAGATATCTCCTTCTTAATTGGTTGCTTTGTTTGAAGAGAAAGCTCCGTTTCCCAGTTTCCTCTAACCTCCTCCTTTTCTGCTTCAAACCAGGAAACAAGTTGTAAATACTTAAACCTGGAAAACCCAATACCAATCTTAGCCCTTAACAATTCCCAGGGATGAGTCCCCTTTGCATCTAACAGTTCCGACCAGATGTTAATGCCCGCCCTCTTGATAGGTACAGCCAAGCTATCCCTGAGACACTGAGGAGTACCGGGGGAGACCCAGATAGGAGCAAAATCTGAGTAATATCTGATCCCCCATCTACATCTCACTTTGTGCCACGTTTCCAAGGCTGCCTTAAGGACCTTCAGGCGTACTCGCTTAAAATACCTCGGGGCCCCAAACTTATACAAAAGCCCTCTCCGCCTCCTCCACCTTCCATTGTAGCCATTTCACCCAACAATCTTCCCCACGCTGACTCCTCTGGTTTTGAAAGTAACATCCGGATGCCTTTAAATTGGAAAGCAACCAAGTACCAACCAATATCCGGAAGAGCCAAACCCCCTTTTATTAGCTTGCGCCTCAACTTTTTCCAGGAAAGCCTCGCACCTTTCTTGCCCCAAATAAAGCTCCCGATCTTACCCTGAACCGTGCTTAAGCTCTTGCTGGGAAACCCAAGTTGGACCGCATTAAACAGGTAAGTCAACTTAGGGAGTATGACCATCTTTACCAAATTTACCTTCCCATAGATAGTCAAGGAAAGATTCCTCCATCTACTAAAGAGTCGGTCTATTTCCTTTATAGTTTTATTTAGATTGATCAAGGGGATTTTGTCCAAATCTTTAACGTTGTGAATTCCCAGATACCTAAAGTCACTGCTGGTTATGCCCTCCCATTGGTCGATGTTCCAGCACATCACCTCGGTTTTTGAGGTGTTGGCTAAGTAACCTGAGAGAGAACCGAACTCCATTAGTAGAGCTTCAACCCAAGGGATAGTCGCCTCGGGGTTGTTGGTACATAAGATCAAGTCGTCAGCATATAGAGCTAACTTACAGCTATATTGTTGAGACTTAAAAGGATGGATTGAGTCGTCTAATCTAATGGCTTGTGCTAATGGCTCTATATAGAGGTTAAACAGGAGAGGGGAAATAGGGCAACCCTGTCTGGTTCCTCTCTGGATATTAAAACTGGCAGTCAACATGCCATTTAGAAGAATCCTAGCAGTGGCCCCTTGATAGCAATTCCTCAGGGTTTGAATAAAGATGGGGCCAAAGCCCATTACCTCTAATACCTCCCAGAGGTACACCCAACAGACCCTATCAAAGGCCTTGGCCGCATCCAGGGCCACTATGGCCAGAGGATCAGATCTTCCAATGGCCAGGTCGATGTTACCTATTAACAGTTGTGTCTGTTCCTGGATGTACCTCCCTGCTATGAAGCCCTTCTGATCGGTATGAACCAGTTTAGGGGCTATTTTGGCCAATCTCCCCGCCAATATGCCCATAAAGATCTTATAATCGGCATTCAGCAGGGAGATTGGACGATAGGAGTCGGCTTTCAAAGGATCCTTCCCTGGCTTTGGAATCAATACAATAGTCGCCTCCTTCCAGGACTTAGGGACTTTACCAGTAAGGCAATATACTGAGTCGAAGATGGCGCCCAAGGCTGGAGTCAATTCTTCTGCTAGGAATTTATACACTTCATTCGGAAGTGCATCTATGCCTGCTGCCTTTTTATTCTTACATTTTTTTATTTGGTCTTTTATCTCTTCAAGCGTGATGGGAGCATCTAAGATGTCGCGGCTCTCATTGGTGAGTATTGGTAAAGATTTACTCTTCAGCCAAGATTGTATATAGCCAATCGACGGGACCAAATCTTCCTTATAGAGATCTGAATAAGAGGAAAGCAGGCAAGCTTGCATGTCCTCAATGTTACTAGACTTATCTCCATTACTATTTATTATTAATTCATTGATGTTATTTTTAGAGCGATCCGCTCTTGCTTTCCAGGCCAAAAGGGAACCAGCCTTCTCCCCATACTCAAAATTTTGCATACTCTTTGTGAACCATTGTGCCTTACATTTTACATCTAATTTACCCCTGTATTCTTGCCTAGCACATTCCAGGTCACCCTGAACTTGGGACAGCTTTCCTGGGATTCCATGACTAAGTCTATTCCTCTCATCCTCTAACTGAAGTATTCTCTCCTCCATGGTACGAAGCTCTCGAGCCTCAGCCTTATTTTTAGAAGCTATAAGTCCAAGAAGCCTACCCCGCAGGTTAGCCTTAAAGGCATCCCAGATAAAATCCATGGAGGTAGAACCCATATTCAGAGAGAAGAATTCGAAAGAAGATAACTTGATGGACTGAATTATCTCAGAATCCAGGAGCATAGCTCTATTAAGCGTCCATCTGGACTGTAATTTATATGTTTTACTAAGATAGGAAAAAAGAACTGGGGCATGATCGGAAAGATGACTTGGTAAAACTGAAATCTCCGTTAAGCCAACCAAAGTAGACCTATGTGTTAAAATATAGTAAATCCTGGAGGAGTGACCATATTTTTTGCTGTGGAATGTAAACCCCTGAAGGTCTCCCTTCTTTGCCCTCCAGACATCTACCAGATCCAAGTCATGAAACATATTTATCAAAGCACGACGGACACGAGGCGCCCCTGCATAGTGACTTAAATTGGACCTATCTTTTAATGGATCTAAAAGGACATTAAAATCACTACCTATAATCACAGGAGGAGTTGCCAAAATTAGTTTAGATTGTAGCTTACCTATGAATGTCGGATCATCGACATTGGGGCCGTAGAACGAAACACATACTAGCTCCGTCCCTCCGAAGTCCAGCTGCGCTACTACCCACCTCCCAGACTGGTCCGTCTGCACTGATTTAATTGAGCAATTAGCCCCGTACTTAATTAAAATTGCAACACCTCTGCTATTGATCGTCTGTTGCGAAGTACAATAGCATTTTATACAGGAAATTCTAGAAAAAAGTGCACGGCTTTCTGCAAAACTTAGATGTGTTTCCTGCATAATACAGATCTGAGCTGAGGAGAGTTCTATATACTTCAAAATCAATCTTTGCCTGCGAGGGCACCTTAACCCGTTCACATTCCAAGAGATAAAGGTGACCTTATCATCTTTTAATGAGGTTCCTGCCATTAGCTTGCAAACTTTTTATACCAACAAGACAGACCTTCTTCAAAATTGAGTGAGATGAGGTTTCAATTTTTTTTTTTTTTTACCCACAGCACCCCACCCAGTGAACCCCTCCCCCCTCCCCCTACCCTCCCCTTCTCCTGTGCCCCAACCCCCAACCCCTCCTTCCCATGAGGAACCCTCCCTTCCAATAGGCAAAGCCTATTCGGTCTCTGCTTCCCCGGGGCTTAGAAGAATACATTAAATCAAAAGTCTTACTTGGGTCTTACTACCTATTGTTTACATAAATCCTCCCCCCTCGACGGCCCCCCTCTCTACCCCCCAGCTCTGATTTAATTTTTGCAATAAGAGCATCAGCCTCCTCAGTTGTGCAAATCTGATGCATATGGTTATTCCACATTACGCGCAAAAATGCGGGAAACTTCAGCTGAGCCTTAGCCCCCATGTTGTTTAGCTCCTCGAGCCTTTTCCCCAACTCCCACTGTCTTGTTGCAGTACTATGGGTAATGTCAGATCTTATGAGAAAAGAAAAAGGACTTAGACCCTCAGATATTATCTTGCCTTCCTTGAGGGCTAAGGATAAGATCTCCTCCTTAACAGAGTATGACAAAAAATTAACCAGGCTCTTCCTGGGTTTTTGCCTAGCTAAGTTCCTCTTAAATGGATCCTGATGGACCCTTTGTATCTCACGAACTAGATCCACTTCAGGTGAGTTCTTAAGAACAGTCCCCTTTAACAAAGAAATCACAAACCCTTTTATGTCTAACCCTTCGAGGGCTTCGGGGATGTTCAAAAGCCTTAAGTTGTTCTTCCTGGAGTGGTTTTCTAAACGTTCAAGACCTTCCTTAAGTTCTTTATTCTGGGTTGATAGCTTAACCAATTCTACGGAGGTAGTGCCCATAGTCTCTTTAATCTTAGGAATCTCCATCTTGATTGCATCAGTTCTTAGGGTGACTTCGTCTAGTCTCTTAGTCAGCACTTCGCAAGAGGCTTGAATGGCTGCCTGATTCGCTTCTGAGACCAGAAATCTGCTGGTCATCTCAGCCTGGTTCATCTCAGAGACAGTAAATCTACTTGACATTTCATCCTTCAATGCGAGTAGGATATCTGCCAAGGAGCGTGTCATGGGATCTATAGTCACATTGTCATTTGGGATTTCCAATGCACTCGATGATGTTTCCTGAGAGTCATGGGCGGCCAGGGTGGAATACCTGTTCAAAAGGCTCACTTCTGGATGTATCGCTGGCGCCCCCACTGAGTCTTCCTGTTGAGCACTAGGCGTCTCTGCACGTGCTACGCATGTTTTCTTCTGGGAATGGCTTATAGCCACCACCAGCGGACTCAGAGGGCTATGTTCACCCACCAGGGGGCTCTCTTGGCCCATGTTCTTTGAGGGGTCACAGCCGGAGGCAATTGAGGCATTTGAGGAGGACATAACCTTGTAGTATGTCTTCAATGAGGGAGTAATTTTAATTTATGGGGGTGATGTCTTCTTACCCCTACCTCTGCCCTTCCTCTTGCCAGCCTCTTCCCCCTTAGAAGCAGCCCCATCGCCCTTCGTGTCCCCTTTCTGCTTACGCTTTTTTACAGAGGCTTTTACTTTGGAAACAGGTGGGGAGACTCGAGGAGGAAAAATAGGTTTAGTGATATCGATGTTGTTAGACGAGTGCGCCACTCTTGTCCGCAAAATATACCTATTTATTTTAGGTGGTGAGGCGCCCGCTCTCCCTGTCTCTATTTCACCACTTATCTCCATACAATTTAAATGAGCCTCCTCCTCTGTGAGCAATTTAGAGATTGTAATGGCCGTTTTGTATGGAAAACGCAGACTGCCACTCAAGCCTCCAAACAAAACTCCCAACAAACAAAAGAAGAGCCTCCTCTCACCTTTATTCCAACCGGCACTTTTGGCGGGGAAGTAGCTCAAATCTGCACTCCCTACCTGGGTGTCGTGTTCTAACCTCCACCCGCACTCTGTACGAACCCAGGAGCTCGAGTGCACACCAGCTCCAGTGCTGGCTCTGCCCCCGCTGACCCGGAGCCGAAGACGGGCCAGATCCAGTCTTCGGAGCCTCAACGCCGCTTCTTCCCAGCGCCGGCCGTCGGCCACACCAACCTCGCTGCAGGTATCTCGGTCCGTTCCCCCATCAGGGCCAAAATGAGAAAAATCGCTGCGCATAGCCCCCCTTTGAATGTTAGCGGGGGGAGCCTTGCGTCGGTACGGAAACGAAACTGCAGTTAGACCGGTTAGGACATTATTGCCATCATTAACACCCCCGGAGAGCGGACCGCGGCCGTTTAGCTTGCGGCCGCCATGTTCCTCCGATTTCCCCCCCCATCACTATAATTTTAAACTTACATTTCTTAGCAACTACTGAATGGACTTAAATCGAATAAGCAAAAGGCACTTCCTTGAACCAACATCTACCTCCCTGCCAAATTTGGTGTAAGTCCGTTCAGCACTTCGGGCTGTAGCTGAAGGTTCCTATGGGAAATAACATTACAAACGCACCCTTATTTCGCACCCCAAATTCTCAGACCCCACTGCACGGATCACCCCAAACTTTCCATTACAACCAGAAGCTCCCTTGACACTTTTTCTTAAATAACATTTCATGAAGATTGGTCAAACGATGCCAAAGTTATAGGCAAGTCAAAAAAGCATAGTCCTAACTACAAATACCTACTTCTTCAAATTGGTTTAGATTGGAGTGGGAATAGTAAATCTCACCAGTTTAGAGTCAAACAACTTCCTCAAATTGTTGAAAATTGAAGTGGGGATAGTAAATGTCACCAATTAAGTGTCCAACACCTTCCCAGAAAATGGCTGGATTGGAGTGGGAATAGTAGATTTTGCCTCTTTAGTGTCCAGCACCTTCCCCAAATTGATTTAGATGGGAGTATGAATAGTAAATTTCACCACTTTAGTATCCAACATCTTACCCCAATATGGATAGACTGGAGAGGGAATAGTAAATGTCACCCCTTCAGTATCAAAACCTTCACCAAATTGGTTTAGATCGGTGTGCGAATAGTAAATGTCACCACTTTAGTGTCCAATGCCTTCTTTAAATTAGTTTAGATTGGATTGGGAATAGTAAATGTCACCCGTTTAGTGTCCAGCACCTTCCTTCAATATAGTTAGATTGAAGTATGAATGGTAAATTTCACCCTTTTAGTGGCCAACATCGTTACTAAATTAGTTTAGATTGGAGGTTAAATAGTAAATGTCACTCCTTTGGTGTCCAAACACCTTCCCCAAATTGGTTTAGATTGGAGTGGGAATGGTAAATGTCACCAGTTTAGTGTCCAACACTTTCCCCAATATGGTTAGATTGGAGTGTGAATAGTAGATGTTGCCTCTTTAGTGTCCAACACCTTCCCACATTGTTTTAGATTGGAGTATGAATAGTAAATTTCACCCCTTTAGTATCCAACATCTTCCCCCAATATGGTTAGAATGGAGAGGGTATAGTAAATGTCACCCCTTTAGTGTCAAACACCTTCACCAAATTGGTTTA
Source organism: Calotriton arnoldi (assembly GCA_963921515.1). Taxonomy (NCBI): domain Eukaryota; kingdom Metazoa; phylum Chordata; class Amphibia; order Caudata; family Salamandridae; genus Calotriton; species Calotriton arnoldi. Next base: position 880,985 of record CAWUFW010004337.1, on the reverse strand, counting down.
GTTTGGTGTTGGAATAGTAAATGTCACTCCTTTAGTGTCTAACGCCTTCTTCAAATTGGTTTCGATTGAATTGGGAATAGTAAATGTCACCCCTTTAGTGTCAACACCTTCCTTCAATATAGTTCGATTGAAGTAAGAATGGTAAATTTCACCTCTTTAGTGTCCAACACCTTCCCCAAATTGCTTTAGATTGGAATGGGAATAGTAAATGTCACCAATTTAGAATCCAACACTTTCCCCAATATGGTTAGATTGGAGTGGGAATAGTACATTTTGACCCTTTAGTGTCCAACGTCTTCCCCAAATTAGTTTAGATTGGAGTATGGATAGAACATCTCACCCCTTTAGTATCCAACACCTTCCCCAAATATGGTTAGATTGGAGTGGGAATAGTAAATGCCACCCATTTAGGGTCACACACCTTCACCAAATTGGTTTAGATTGGAGTGGGAATAGTAAATGTCACCCCTTTAGTGTCCAACGCCTTCTTCAAATTGGTTTAGATTGGAGTGGAGATAGTATATTTTACGCCTTTAGTATCCAGCACCCTCAACAAATATTGTTACATTGGAGTGGGAATAGTAAATGTCACCCCTTTAGTGTACACCGCCTTCTTCAAATTGGTTTAGATTGGAGAGGGAATAGTACATGTCACCCCTTTAGTTTCCATGTCACCCCTTTAGTTTTCAACACCTTTCTTCCATATGGTTAGATTTAAGTGAGGATAGTAAGCTCCGCCCTTTAATGTCCAATGCCTTTCCCAAATTGGTTTAGACTGGAGTGGAAATAGTAAATGTCACCTCTTTATTGTCCAACACCTTCCCCCGATATACTTAGATTGGAGTGGGATAAGTACATTTCACCCCTTTTGTGTCCAACACCTTCCCACATTATGGATAGATTGTAGTGGGAATAGTAAATGTCACCTCTTTATTGTCCAACGCCTTTCCCCAATATTGTTGAATTGGAGTGGGAATAGTACATTTTACCCCTTTAGTGTCCAATGCCTTCCCTAAATATGGTAAGATCGGAGTGGGAATAGTAAATGTCACCCCTTTAGTGAGCAACGCCTTCCCCCAATATTATTAGATTGGAGTGGGAATAGAAAGTATCTCCACTTTAGTGTCCAACGCCTTTCCCAAACTGGTTAAATTCGAGTGGGAATGGTAGATGTCACCCCTTTAATGTCTAACAATTTTTATAAATGATTTATGTTGGAGTGTGATAATTTAATTTTATAATTTTATTCAAAAACATTTATTTTACTTTGTCTGTTGTAGAAATGCTTTGTATTATTTTATGATTGTTTTTGGTGATTAGCAATATGAAAAAAGTTAGTTGTATGTTTGTAACAATAATATTCTTAATGAAATTTTTTGAAAAATGAAGAAATGCCACTTATTTTTCTATTTTTAATAATGTTTTCAATTTTTATTTACTGTATATTTTTAAATTTTTAATCATATATATTTCAAGTTAAAAAAGTATATAACATTAAGTAAATAACCCATCTTCTCATTAATTTTATTAATAAAAAAAAGCATGGAAATTATATTATAGCCTTATAGCCCGCCGTAACGGGCTATACCGGCCATTAAAGGCCCGCTCCAGCGTTAAAGGCCCTCGCCTTCAGCTCGGGCCTTTAACAAGGGAGCGAGACTTTAATGCCTGGTATAGCCCAGCTATGAAGGGCTATAAGGCTATTAGAACAGTCTGCCACTAGAGGGCAGAATGTTCTAACAAATAAAACAAAGGCCTCTCGGAGCCCGAAGGGGTTTAAATGCCCTCGAGCTCCGAGAGGCCTTTGTTCACAGCAATAGCTGTGAACAAAAGCAACATTGGAATGTTGCTCTGCGGGCCTTTACCGGCCCGTAGAAGCACGGTGCTCTCCATTGTATTCAATGGAGTGCTCCACATTCCAATGTTCTAATTATGTACATTTGCATGTTGTACATTTTCAACTTGTATTTTCCATTGTTTAACACTTTTTTAAAACATTTTGTAACTTTTTCCATATACATATTTTCAACAGATTTTTTATATATGTTTATTAGTATATATTAAAAAATTGCATACATTTTATACTAGAATTTAATTTATACTAAACAATTTTTTATTTTTTTATAATATTGTTTATGTGTTTTAAATTGTATTCATTTTTTATATTTTATAAACATTTAATCAATATTTTTTTTTAAATTCCCATTCATTCCTATGAGAATATAGTCTTTTTTTAGTTTCATCTAGTGGACTTTTTTTTTTATCGCTACCCGTATTTTGTAATCTATTTGTGTTATTTTTAGTCTATTTTCCTGGAACCAGGAGCTGCTGTTCAGCAAAACAGGTAAGTTTATTTTTAAGGATTTATTAAAAGTTTTGAGGGTAGGGGAGATAATGGAGGGAGGTATACAAGTTGGTTATAGGATTTATTGTGTTTTTCTGTATATTTATTGTTTTTCAACAGTTTGTAGTTTTGCATTTTTGAACACTATTTTAGTAATGTATCACTATGCTATGTTAAATTGTGTAATGTTAGTTCTATTTTGATGATTAACCATTGTGTATATGTATTTTTGGGAGTGTAATGTGTTTTGCAGGTGTTTTTTTTAATTTACTTTACAGGTTTTTGTCTATGAACGTGTCCTATGGGCATTTGGAGTTTACATTTGTTTTAAGGAAATCAGTTTTGGTTTATAATAAACCAATGGTTTTTACTTTGATTTCCTTTTATGGTTTCGTGGAGTGTTTCAAAACACTTTTTGGGGTTTTTTAGATCCTAGATACTTCGGATTGCTTCGAGGGATTTCTATTGGATTCATTATATTTTTGCATTTTTGGGGGATTTTCGGATATTATTTACCTAATTTTTGGTGGTTTCTCTAATCAAATTATTTAATTTAATCAAATCTATATTTCGGCAGATGCAATAAAAGAACAGGTAAAAGCAAACTGATACAATAAATGCAATGTGTAAATACATGATAAATCCATCTCTATAAAAACCTATTATGTGGCATAAGAAACACAGTCGATAAAAAACAAGATAAAAACATTTCAGAATACCTCACTGCTAAATCACCAGCCAGACGGGGAACTTCTAAAAACTATGGTCACACATAAATTAAATCACAGTGCAAGTTAGAGCAAAATACCAAGGGGCCGATTACGATGGCGGTCGGTGTCAGTACCGCGGTGCCGACGGTGCGGAAAAATGCCTCTTACCGCCCGCCAGCAGCGGTCCTCAGGGCCGCCATATTATGAAGGGCAAATATGGCCCATTTCCCGACCTCCGCGGTGCAACGCCGACCGCCATGAAATTCCGCCCGCCACCGCGCCGGTGTGAGCCAATGGAGACTCACCGCCGTGCGGAATGACGTCCCGTCCGCTCAACAAATTAGGATGCGCCAAACAACCCGTCGAACCGCAGGGGAGAAACCGCCCATCCAGACACGGCGGAATCTCGACAGCGGAGCGTGAAACGAGACTCCGGAGCCCTCCACTCGGAGCCGAACGCCATGGATCCAGCACTACACGTCCTCCCGGTGCTGTACGTGATACATCACCAGGCCAACATCGCCCGCCGCGGACGCCGCCGCAGGTACGTAAACAAAACACAATACAGCACAAAACAGAACACAAATTCCACGGGCTGAAACAGGGCACCTGGCCACACCAGACACACTGGTGTGGACAGGAACACATCCATCAGTGTACCCACACATGTCTCAGCTGGCACCAATTCACACCCTGCATCAAGCCCACCAAAGTACCGTGAACATAATGTAATGTGTAGCTGACGACACCGCAGCGGTGAGCATGCGGGAAATCCATCGCACAAAGCAGAATGCATGTACAGCAACAGACAGGCCAGAAAGACCCCAGGCCACCACCACCACCCACCACCCACAGCTCCGCCGCACACAGCAAGAAACATGCCAATCCCCCCTGTGCACCCCCATGTCCAACACCAAGCGACCTAAATCCACACCCAGCAGCACACAACTAACACCTAGGGAGACAGACACAGCAGCATTTGGTGTAGATTAACACACAGCACAGAGGCACAGGCCCAGGGCAACACACACACACACCACAACACCACATACATGGCAAGAAAGCAGAAGACAAGCACAAAATGAACATACACACAAGGAACATTCAGACTACTGGACACACACCCGGCCAACTCACGCAGACATACCCCACACCGACACACAGCCACATACACAGACTACATGCCACCAGCAATGGAGCACAACATAGAGGAAAGCATGAATGATGAGCACACAAATGGGAGGGCAAGGAGACAACCAACAACCAGGTGAACAGACCCATGCAGGACAAGGAACCCAGAACAACATCCACACCCCATCCAAGCACATGGCTGGCACAGTGAGTGAAGTCAAACAACAGTCACCTCAGTGCAACAACTCAGGGAGACAGCAAGGTAACCCATGCATAGGGACAGGGATGAAAGGAAGGACCTCAAGTCAAACAGAGAACAGCAAGTACACATGAGTATCACACAGGGCACATTGGCACACTCAATGACTGCCAAACACAAGTAGGAGTCCCCAAACATACCCCCTCATATCTGCAGCACACAATCCCAATGCCAGACACACAGAAGGGCCTACATAATGTCCAGACAAGATACAAACAAACAATCAAACCCCTGGGGGCATCCACAAACATCACACACACACAGGGATTACAGTACCAACGTCTGCACCAAAACAAAATGGCAAACACAATTCTAAACAGAAACACATACAGAACCACAAAAATAACACACAGCACCTGTGCAGCCAAACTAGGGGAAGGCAATGGGAGCACACACACAACAGGAGTGCACCACCTCATCAGTCAGGAAAAATGCATGGGCTACATACCACAACACAGACAAGAAGTGCACCATCACAGAACAACACAGACACATCAAACACACAACAGATGCACAACACCACAAAACACATAGCAAACACAGCAGTACATCAGGGGATGTATACTAGGACAGCACAAGGCAACATACACCCACAGCACTGAATGCACAACAAGCAGTGTGTGCACACAAACACACAACAGTCCCACACAGCCATGAGTCACACGCCAGTAACACACACATCAACACACACGACAAAGCCACAACCAACACACCGTACAACCCTTGACCACCCAAATGCACACCATGCAAGTAACCGTTGTGACTAGGATGACTGCCCATCACAACATGACTACACATCTACACTGCTAGGCATACATGAAAGCAAGAACGCACATACATGTTGAGCCTGGTCAGCCTGCCTGCAATCCCGTGTATATGACCCCTCTATGTGTTTGCAGTGCCCACATACCAGGATGCAGTAAAACATAGCCAACAGCAACAAGGAAGGAACATGAGTCTGGTATGTCACCGAAAACAACATCAATGACCCCACAAGTATCCGAGTTATGAAGAACTGAAGTCCCCGTCACCCCTGTAAAATAAATGATAAGTCAAACAAGCCAGTGGCACAGTTGAAGTGGCACACAGAGCATGTGGCACAGTAAATGTTAGACATACAGGAAAAGCCTAATCCAGTAAGGACAATGACACAACTGACAACATGAGCAACTGTTTTTATTCACAAATAGCACTGATAGGCAACAATATCAGACAGGACCAAGGCACAAGATGCAGAGCCTGAACATGAGAAGCTGCACAGGCAGGGGGCAAACTGCAAGGCCAGTGGCCAGTCCAAGGTGCTGACAGAGACAATGAGAAGCTGCACAGGCAGGGGCAAACTGCAAGGCCAGTGGCCAGTCCAAGGTGCTGACAGAGACAATGAGAAGCTGCACAGGCAGGGGGCAAACTGCAAGGCCAGTGGCCAGTCCAAGGTGCTGACAGAGACAATGAGAAGCTGCACAGGCAGGGGCAAACTGCAAGGCCAGTGGCCAGTCCAAGGTGCTGACAGAGACAATGAGAAGCTGCACAGGCAGGGGGCAAACTGCAAGGCCAGTGGCCAGTCCAAGGTGCTGACAGAGACAATGAGAAGCTGCACAGGGAATGTGTGTCACCAAACTCCGCCATGGTCAGCAACACAGTCTGGTGTGACACGATGGGCAGCACAGGTACCGGTGTGGGAGAGACAGGTCTGTGACATTGATCAACATTCAGACCTGGCTGTCAGTCTGACTGGGAGCTGACTGTGTGTCGGGCACAGTTGGACCACTTGACTGGGGAGTGAGACGCCCAGCTGAGGAAGAGCTATCAGTGGCCTTGGACGCTGGAGGGCTGCTTGGACCAGGTGGTGTAGTGGCACGTGGAGGTGGACTCAGGCCGACGTGGGACACAGTGTGGGAGGGAGACAGTGGAGGGGTGCCTTTCCACTTCTTGGGGATTCTAAATGGCTTGCCTGTCTTCGTATCAATGGGAAGTGGTGTGGACACAAACGGCACACTCAGCACCAAGGCTGCCGCAGGTGCACACGCTGGACCTCCCTTTGGGGATGTGCTGGATCCAGAAGGACGCTTAGCCTGGCATTGCCTCTGCCCCTCCATCCCCTCTTTACCCTGTGTGCCCCCTACAGTGCCCTCCTGTCCCTGCTTCACTGGACTTGGAATGGGAGTAGAGGTAGTTGGTGAAACAGCCTTGGATACCTTACTATGTGTAGCCTTGCCAGGCCCCACCTTCACAGTGGGCATGGAGAGTGTCTGCATGCCTTTGCGAGACGTTTTTGGGACCACAGAGTCTGTGGCCGGGGATTGCTCTGAGGCTTGTGACCCTGAGTACTTCCTCCTTGAATCATGTGCCTTTGCAACGCCTGACGGACTCTTCCCTTTGCGCTCTGGGGTTGTATTTCTCTTTGTAGGGGAAGGTGTCTGTGACCTTGACCGCTTGGGCTGCTGCTGCTGTGTGCTACGTGTGCAGTATCGTGACGTTGAGGTGTGTGAAGCGTGGTCACCGTCGTCAGACGTAGCCACTGGCATGGGGGTGGCCAAAGGGACTGGAATTGGACTACGAGATTGAGCCAGTTGAAGTGCAGCCGCCATTGTGGAGGACATTGTCTGGACAGTGCGGTGCAGCCCACCCACGTCTGAATGGATGCCCTCCATGAAAGCTAACACCTGTGCCAATTTGCGGTCGTGGTCTGACAATGCATTGAGGAGCCCTGTCTGCCCCACACACAGCTGGCGCATAAGGTCCACACACTCTGCACTGATGGCAGCAGGGGGCACAGGGGCAGGGGCAGCGGTGCCTGGAATGAAGGACACTCTACCCCTCTTTGTGGTGCGAACACGGGCAGCAACAGAGGAAGTGGCTGGGAGGGTGGGCACTGCACGCTGTGTGCTGGAAGATGTAGCAGACTCTCCGTTCCCTGTGTCCTCCAAGATGTCTGCACCACCGCCGTCATCAGATGATGTTGAACTTTGCGTCTCGGGCTGTGATTCCTCCAGCATACTCCTATCCCCCTCCGAGGCGCTGGTCACATCTGTGTCACTGGGATCCTGTGCAGCTGTTGTGCTTGTCTCACCACCACTGGTGTCCGTCCCCTGTCCCTCCGTGCCCACGGGAGATGCTGCATAACAGAGAGACATGTAGGGTCAGCAAAGTGACAGCAACAGGACAAACATATTCAAGCAAAGCAACACTGAGGATGACAAAGTCTACATGTTGCAGGCCACCCCGTGCATTCACACCATGCAGACACACATCACTACCTCAAACAGTGCGTACAAACATCTAAACACGGCACAGCTGAGCCATGTGATGGGCAGACAGCACAACATCATGCATGTTGGGGCGTACAAACACTAACACCAATGGACCAGGCCTGCAGCACACCACCCACAATGCCATTGAAATTCCCAGGACTGCAAAACATCAGTAAGTGCATGTATGTAATATCCGTGACTGCCACACCCAGCACAGGGGCCACTTACAACCCACTGCATCACAGTAACCACATCACGTACACCAGCGCAGGTACAGGCATGGTACACATGCAGCCACTCACAGACAAAATCAACCTTCACAGAATACTCACCCCTAGCTTGCTGTTGATGCTCCTTCAAACGTGTGTCCAGCTCAGGCTGTGTCACAGCCAAGATGCAGCACATCAGTGGTGTCAAGCTGCGTCGTGACAACCTGCCACTGCGAGGGAGTATCCCCAGTGTCATCTCGGCAACGTTCTTTGCCAGTCGTGATATGTTGTCCCACCTCTTGTGGCAGTGGGTGCGCCGGCGGTTCGACACTCCCAGATCCCGCACCTTGGTTGCAATGGACCTCCACACGGCCTTACGCTGGTGTACCTTGAGCTGCAGGTGTGGGAGACAAGAGGGGCAAAACATCAGTGACACACTCTCATGGTAAAACCTCTCCCCCTGAACAGTGGCATGACACAGACTCATCTCCACACGGCAGATATGGGTCATTGATGTACACTCATGCGAACCACACACGTATCACACTCTGTACAGTCAGTGATGTGTCCTTGTCACATTGGGCGTGGACAGTCCATGCCAGGTAGAATCACACAGAGATGGACAACGAGGACCCACACAAACAGTCACATGAACAATAACTGTCCAGAAACATGCATCACCAGATAGCTGTCACACCATATGGATGTGTACACAACACATGTCCATCCACCCTTCATGTCCATGCATTTAATGTGTGGTTTGCATACACCCCCTTAACAACTAGGAAACAGCATGTCAGCCAGTGCACTACACAACCCCACACTCTCAGGCACATACACCATCTGATCAACTACATGTGTGCCCCCTTGCACTCACACCCCCACTGTTGGAGACTTACCACCACATTTGGGCCACCATATAGCCGTGGGTACTGTGTCAGCACCTCGTCCACCAGGACATCCAGCTCCTCGCTTGTAAATGGACTGGCACGGATCTTCTCCGTCCTAGCTATCACTGTGGACATGAGACGTCAGCGGCGGCAGTGGGCGGTGAGGGGTCTCAGGCAGCAGTCCCTGGAGGCAGCAGCAGGTGAGGGGTCTCAGGCAGCAGTCCCTGGAGGCAGCAGCAGGTGAGGGGTCCCAGGCAGCAGTCCCTGGAGGCAGCAGCAGGTGAGGGGTCTCAGGCAGCAGTCCCTGGAGGCAGCAGCAGGTGAGGGGTCCCAGGCAGCAGTCCCTGGAGGCAGCAGCAGGTGAGGGGTCCCAGGCAGCAGTCCCTGGAGGCAGCAGCAGGTGAGGGGTCCCAGGCAGCAGTCCCTGGAGGCAGCAGCAGGTGAGGGGTCCCAGGCAGCAGTCCCTGGAGGCAGCAGCAGGTGAGGGGTCCCAGGCAGCAGTCCCTGGAGGCAGCAGCAGGTAAGGGGTCCCAGGCAGCAGGCTCTGTGAGCAGTGGAAATGTGGTGCTCCCTTCCACACATATATAGGGCCCTGGACTCGTTTCAGTGGTCATAGTCTTCTGCCATTGGTGTTCCAGGTCAGCCTTTTTCAAAAGCATCCAATGACCGCCTCCGCGGGGCGGAGCACGCCCACCGCGATTTTTGAATCTGCATCATGCCACCGCGATAGCGGTCCCCATTGGCTGCAAGGGCATGGTTCATGGCGGTGTCACACCGCGGGGTCCTGGCCGGCGCTACCGCGGTGGTGCATCTTACAAATGCATCCTATCTCCGCATCCGCTGGGGCGGAGCACGCCCACCGCGATTTTTGAATCTGCATCATGCCACCGCGATAGCGGTCCCCATTGGCTGCAAGGGCATGGTTCATGGCGGTGACACACCGCGGGTCCTGGCCGGCGCTACCGCGGTGGTGCATCTTACAAATGCATCCTATCTCCGCATCCGCTGGGGCGGAGCACGCCCACCGCGATTTTTGAATCTGCATCATGCCACCGCGATAGCGGTCCCCATTGGCTGCAAGGGCATGGTTCATGGCAGTGACACACCGCGGGGTCCTGGCTGGCGCTACCGCAGTGGTGCATCTTACAAATGCATCCTATCTCCGCATCCGCTGGGGCGGAGCACGCCCACCGCGATTTTTGAATCTGCATCATGCCACCACGATAGCGGTCCCCATTGGCTGCAAGGGCATGGTTCATGGCGGTGACACACCGCGGGGTCCTGGCCGGCGCTACCGCGGTGGTGCATCTTACAAATGCATCCTATCTCCGCATCCGCTGGGGCGGAGCACGCCCACCGCGATTTTTGAATCTGCATCATGCCACCGCGATAGCGGTCCCCATTGGCTGCAAGGGCATGGTTCATGGCGGTGACACACCGCGGGGTCCTGGCCGGTGCTACCGCGGTGGTGCATCTTACAAATGCATCCTATCTCCGCATCCGCTGGGGCGGAGCACGCCCACCGCGATTTTTGAATCTGCTTCATGCCACCACGATAGCGGTCCCCATTGGCTGCAAGGGCATGGTTCATGGCGGTGTCACACCGCGGGGTCCTGGCCGGCGCTACCGCTGTTTGATTGCCATAGAGTGACATGGGTGACCGGGATGTGGCTGGTGGAGCATGACAAACGCCATCTGCAGCTATGTGGAGGGCCATCACTGACACCAATGTGTCATGTGCAGCACATGACACACTTGCGTCAGTGGTGGGCATCGACACAGGTACAAATGGTGGTTGGCATGCTCCGCCACCCAATTCACGGACAGTATGTGCGTCCGCCATGGGGAATATGCAGCACAACATCGTACACTCTGTGTGTCATTGTGTTTATGGGGCACGTTTGAGGCACCTACGGACAGTTCTTGTTGTGTGTGGATCAATGGGCATTACTGTGCTACACACAGTGGATACGTACAGTGGCACATGGCACTGGATAACATTGATATGGTCTTCTGTCACAAATGTCAGCCACTGTGTAACGTCTCACACCAAATGGAACACTGTACTCCATCATGTTGATCAATATTTACACACAATGTCGTATCTGCCACCCATGCTGACCACTATCTCACACCTGAGCCCATGTGTTACACTGAAAACCCAGATGAACTCATTCATTCAGCATGACTGTCATCATTGGAAACAGATGTCACCCTGTTGTGTTATTGCTAGGACCAATTACATGCCGCATGTTATGTCTTTGTACACACTGGCAACTCCTGCAGTGTATGTCCACATGTACAGGGGGGCTCGACCCGCTAAAGCATGACGAGTACTTCAGCACCACACCTGGCATCCGTTGCATTATTATTGTTTGTCACTTGGGTAGACGGCCAGAGCAGATGTCTTTGCTACATGTCTGCCACCTGTAACCACAGGGACCTATGTGGTAGTGTCAGGTCTGTGCTCATGTTGTTTGGACTGTTGTATGTGAATCAGTGACATGTACATTTCAACAATGGTGCTTAGCTACACTATGTTTTTGAGTGTTGTGCTGTGTCCCGGTGCTACTCACCTGCCACCAGTGCATGTCCATTGTTCACATCAGGAATGTAGCGTTGGCAGATGGACTGCATGCACGGTTGTGGATTGTGCTAACTGTATGGAATATAGTATGCGACATTTGTCCACAGGCTATGGGTGTCCAGTTTTGCCCGTGCAATGTGTGTGCACTGATTAGCGGGAATTGTCTGCAATGTTGGATGGTCAGCACAAGTGGCACACGTGTGCAGTGTGTTGCCACCAACACTAGTGTATGTGCATGCTATGGGGTGCTAGCCATCCTTGCTCACCATCTATTCCAGCACTGTGTGGGTGGATCACATCTGCTGGTGTATCAGGATGGTGTGGGCACCCAAGACAGGTGAGATGTACCTTGACTGTTGTGCCTGTGACACTCATCCAACTCTGACATTTGGTCAATGTGAGGTACCAGTGTCCCACTACCCATGCACAGCCAGCATGTTTGTTAGATGTGGGATGTTGATTGTATGCTGTGTTGGGCCTGACAGCCTGTGTGGAATGAGGGTCAGGATGCATGTCCTTTGGGACATGTGGTGTAAAATTACATCCACTGGTGTCAGGTGTCTGAGCCAGTAGTCCATATGTCATGCATACAGTATGTTCATGCGTGGTCTTGTTGGCATACTGGCTTGGCGTTGTCCATGTAGTGTTGTATGTTTGTGTTGTGGCACTGTTGTGTCTTGAAACAGCTGGATGTGTATCACCAAGGTATGTGTTGTGGTGCACATGTGTCCTTGGGCAGTCCCTCCTTGATGCTGCATGTAAATGTCCAAAATGGGGGAAGATTAAGGGTGCATACAGGCCCTGCTGATCACGTCCCTCATCTATTGTTAATGTGTGCCACATTGGCTATCTGTGTGCTTGTAGAGAGTATTGGGCAGTGGGGTAATGGTGGCCTGTTACAGTGGTACACATACTCTGCACAGGCGTGACATCATCTGTCACTGTCCGACTTTGTATTCAAGTCAGCAGCAGATATGGCCTGTGTACTGATGACATTGGCACATGTATGGGTTTGGGATGTGAATGTCATTGAATTTGAGTGTGTTCGAAGTGGCACTGAGTACAAAGACAATCCCAATGATCCATCCACATTGTGTTGTTGATGTGTCCCCTGCAATTATTGTCCAAGGAGGTGTGGCAGGTACAGCAGCAACGTGGAAGCCAGCAGTGTCTCTGCTTCACACATGTCCTGTGTCATGTACACCCAAGGCTGAGTCCACCTCAGCTCGATATGTGACTCTTGGCATTCACATAGACAGTGTTCGTATTGTGTCCACTGACTGTGCACATCCATGACAGTTGTACAATTAATCTGTCTCATGTTGGGACAACACTGAATTGCACTGTGTGCTTTCAGGGATGACAGTCAATGTTAGCGCCGTGACAGGACAGACTTTATGAATTTGTGCACATCCTAATTTATGTTGCTATGACGTGTCCCCTTTCATCTCACCTAGGAGGCGACCTAATGTGTTTCGTACCTTCACCCTGCTGGCTAACATGGAGGATACCGACATCATAAGGCGATTCCGTCTGGATCGGACAAACCTCCTGGAACTTTGTGCACTATTGGAGCCACACCTGCTTCCACGCAGGACATACCCAACAGCACTCACGCCAACGGCAAAGGTGATGGCATTCCTACATTTCGTGGCTACGGGATCCTTCCAGCAAACTGTGGGCATTGCAGGGGGAATGTCCCAACCAACATTCAGCATGGTGCTACGTGATGTCCTGTTGGCTATGATGCAACACAGGGACCAATTCATACATTTCCCCAGGCGGCATGAGTTGGCGGATGTGAAGGGCGAATTTTATGCACTTGGACACGTTCCTAATGTAGTTGGTGCAATAGATGGCACACATGTTTCCCTGATTCCACCCCAAGCACGGGAGCATATTTACCGAAATAGGAAACATTATCATTCCATCAATGTGCAGGTGGTGTGCCAGGCAGATATGGTCATCTCACACGTCTGTGCAAAGTTTCCAGGATCAGCCCACGATTCACACATAATGCGCAACAGCATTTTACCACAGCTGATGGCCAATCTGGCACCGGAGCGGGCATGGATTGTGGGTGAGTACAAAGGGTCGAGTCGTGTGCTGTTTGTGTGCCATGCTGTCCTCGGACACATGTCAGACACTCAATCTGTATGTGTCTTTCACACTTAGGTGACTCTGCATATCCCAACGGACCTTGGTTGCTGAGTCCACTTCGCAATCCCAGGACACCAGCTGAAGTGCGCTACAACAATGCCCATGGGAGGACACGTCGGGTCATTGAGCGAACATTTGGACTCCTGAAATCGCGTTTTCGATGCCTCGACAAGACCGGAGGGGCTCTGCAGTACTCACCCGTCAAGGTGTGTCAGATAGTGGTAGCATGCTGCATGCTACACAACCTGGCCGTGCGGAAGGGGATCCCCTTAATCCAGGATGATGATGACCAGCCACAGCCCCCACCTGCAAACACCCAAACGTCAAGTGACGAGGATAGTGGAGAGGAGGAAGGTGTTGGACAGCGTCAGCAGCTCATCAACAACTACTTCACTTGATGGTCAGTGGCAATGTCAATACTGGCTGTTGTCTGATGATGTTGTGCTTGGTGAATATGTGTATGTGAGTTTTGTGACTACAGCATGTTGCAGAGTCAGTGCTGGCTGCAGGTGTGTATGGCAATGGATCTTTTGACACAGCTACTTGATGTCTATGTTGGTACAGTTGCTCCTTGTGACATGTGCAGATTGTCGTACCTTGATGTGCTGTGTTGTGAGATGGTTGTCAGTCCGCCACCTGAGTAGCAACTGATGTTCTGTTGTGTTTTCCTAGGTCCCTTCAGCCTCTACTTGCCTGCGGAGTATCCCTGCTCCTGTGACATTGTAATCATGGGTGTGAGTTAACATACTGTGATGAACATGGAACAGTGACAACTACATTGGTGCGTTATTAGTGTTTATTTACAGTGGATACATGTGATGTAGATGTGGATATTGACAGATTTGTGAATGGTGAATAACAGATTTGTCAGTGATGGTAGATGAGACAATAGAGTATACACTAGATCAGTATGGCAACACAGTCCAACAGTCATTTGCCATTCCTATGCCATTGTGTGTGGGGACAGTCTGCAGGGTACACAGCAGGGTGTAGAGGGGTGCCATCATGGCTGGCTACTTGACTGGCTTTTGCCAGGTGCTTTGCCACGGGATGCTCCCAATGATTTTTTAGGGCGGTCCCTTGCTCTTTTGGCAGGGGGGGACACAGGTGCATGACCAGTGGTGTCTGATGAGTCCCCATGCTCGCTGGACGCAGGGGAGGGTGGGGGTCTGTCATCCTGCGGCACAACGGAGGGAGCTGTAGGTGTTGGTGGTGCCGCATGCCTGTCCCTGAGGACCCCCACTAGCTGGCCCAGGAGATCCCTGATTTGGCCCATGCAGGCCACGAGTTGGCCCATGCGGTTGTCAATTGAGCGCAGCATCTGTTGTTGCTCACGGGCATCCTGCTGAGCCTGCCTCAACTGTCCCTGGGCGTGTTCATAGGCCCCCACAACTCTGTGAATGTGTTCCAGTGATTCAGTGGCAGGGTCTTCTTCCCTTTGGGTCAGCCTTGTCCTCACACCTGGCCTGCTGTCACGGCCCTGTTGCCTCCCTCCTGTGGGCACCGGCCTACTCTCCCGTACCTCCGCAGTTGTTGTGGTCTGGTTGGCCTGTGGAGCAGGGCGAGTGTTGCAGGCAGCAGTGGTAGTGGTTGTGGTGGTGGAGGTGGTGGTGGTGGCACAGGTCGTTGCAGCAGGGCTCTGCGTTGATGTTGTTGCTGAGGGTGGTGGGGCTGTGGGGTCCTGGGACACATTACGCCCTGCCACACCAGATGGTCCGGGTTGGTCCTCCTCCTCCTCATTATCCAGGGAGTCTGCATCCGAGGGGAGATGTTCGGGAGCTGGTGACTGGCTGTGCTGGTTGAGGTTGTCGTCCTCTGCAGTCAGTTGTTGGTCACCTGTGGGACAGGAAGTAGATGGTAATTGCCTTACACACCTCAGGGTTGCTGTGTTTGATGTCTCTTATTTACATGTTATGCTACACACAGTTGCCTTTTTCACACATTGTATGTCTGCACAGTGATGTGCCTCATGCCATGAAGTGGAGTTACATTCATCATTTCACAATGGTGTGACCTGTGATTGGTTAGCATGCCACACGTCTAGTATTGGTGATATCAATGTGAGGTTGTCATCTGACAACTGGCATGACTACAAGTTGATGTTCAGCATCTTTGCTGATCACTCTGCCTGGCAGACATTACCTGTGTGCATGGACTAGCCATTGTCATCACATGCATACCGTTGACATGTCCTGTGCTTGTATTTCTTTATACAGCAGACCATGCTAGTTTGGTTTTCCCATGGTCCTTCATAATCAGCTCCCATGTACGCTACAGAGGGAAGTCTGGGTGATGCATGTCAGAGGCCCGTTTACTTGGACATATTTGTTGAGAGTCACAGTTCTGTTTCTGTCACAGTTACGTACGCTGAGCTGTCTGCATCCTGTCAATGGCTGTGCTTTACTTTTCTATTTTTGGGTGCAGTAGAGCCTCATGTTGTCATGTCTCCCAATGCTTTTGTTGAGTGATGGTGGTGTACATGCACTGTCTGATTACCTGTGCAGTGTCACTTTGGTTTTTACTTACAGACACATGCTTCTGGGTGGGGTGCTCCATCCTGCTGAGGGGTGGGAGAGGGGGCCTGTTGGGAGTTGTAGTGCTGCCTCCAGATACACATTCCCCATCCCTGTGAAGATGGCTACCTACCTGTTAGGTGGTGGGGAGCGTTCAATGGCTGACACATGCTTCTGGGTGGGGTGCTCCATCCTGCTGAGGGGTGGGAGAGGGGGCCTGTTGGGAGTTGTAGTGCTGCCTCCAGATACACATTCCCCATCCCTGTGAAGATGGCTACCTACCTGTTAGGTGGTGGGGGTGCATTCAATGGCAGACACATGCTTCTGGGTGGGGTGCTCCATCCTGCTGAGGGGTGGGAGAGGGGGCCTGTTGGGAGTTGTAGTGCTGCCTCCAGATACACATTCCCCATCCCTGTGAAGATGGCTACCTACCTGTTAGGTGGTAGGGGTGCGTTCAATGGCTGACACATGCTTCTGGGTGGGGTGCTCCATCCTGCTGAGGGGTGGGAGAGGGGGCCTGTTGGGAGTTGTAGTGCTGCCTCCAGATACACATTCCCCATCCCTGTGAAGATGGCTACCTACCTGTTAGGTGGTGGGGGTGCGTTCAATGGCTGACACATGCTTCTGGGTGTGGTGCTCCATCCTGCTGAGGGGTGGGAGAGGGGGGCCTGTTGGGAGTTGTACTGCTGCCTCCAGATACACATTCCCCATCCCTGTGAAGATGGCTACCTACCTGTTAGGTGGTGGGGGTGCGTTCAATGGCTGACACATGCTTCTGGGTGTGGTGCTCCATCCTGCTGAGGGGTGGGAGAGGGGGCCTGTTGGGAGTTGTAGTGCTGCCTCCAGATACACATTCCCCATCCCTGTGAAGATGGCTACCTACCTGTTAGGTGGTGGGGGTGCGTTCAATGGCTGACACATGCTTCTGGGTGGGGTGCTCCATCCTGCTGAGGGGTGGGAGAGGGGGGCCTGTTGGGAGTTGTAGTGCTTTTTGTCTGTACACATGCATCCCAGTTGGTTTTGTTTAGCTTTGTGCTTTTTCAGGTTTAGTGGTGCTTACATCTGTGTGACCTGTTTTGGGTATTGTGGGTCAGACGAATGTCCTTTGGCCTAGGGGTTGTAGGTTTGAATTTGTGCAAGACGGTACATGGCAATGTGATGATATACATTGGTTTGTACTTACCAGCTTCCAGTCCCCGCGGATTCCTTCAAGACTCTCTGGATGTAGGATTCCAAGGACCTTCTCCTCCCACGGACTGTATGGTTTGGGTGGGATGGGAGTGCCTCCACCAGTCCCGTCAGCCAGCTGACGGTTCTTGGCCCTCTTCCTCTTCACCACGGTCTTCAGGTCATGCCACCGCTTCTGTATTTCCTGCTTGTTGCGGGGGTGGTCCCTACTGCATTGACCTTATTGACTATCCTCACCCACATTTGGGTTCTTGTGGCTAATGGGGTGTGTTGGACCATGTTGCCATAGAGTTGTGGTTAAACTCTTATTATCTCATCTACCATGACTGCAAGCTCTGCATCAGTGAATTTTGGCATTTTGTGTGGTGCCATGGTGTGTGCTGTGCAGATGTTCTGTGGTGCAGTTGTGTGGGTGTTGTGGGTGGTGTAGGTGGTGTGTGTGTTGTGGTAGTGCTGTGTGCAGGTTTGCCTCTCCTTTGTTCTCTGGGGTTGGGACCTTCAGTTGTGGAGTGTAGCAAAGGATTGTGGTCAGGGAGGGGCTAGTTTTATGCTCGGCTATGGGGGGTGTGGCAAGCTGGTATGTTGCTGTCAGGTGTGTTGTGTGTGTTGTCCTGTGATTGGTTATTTTGAACTTTCTGGGGCTGTTGTCATTGGGCACTTTGGTTTGTGTTGGGACAGGTCTACTTCAGTGTGTGCATTGTTTGTTTTTTTTTTTCGTTTTTTTTCAACGTCCGCCATTTTTTTTGCGGTTCCTCCGCAGCGGTTCCTCAGCAGCGGTGGCTATGCTGCAGCCCTTCCGCCGCCTATCGGATTCATCGCTGTTCGCGCACGATGCGGTCGGATTCACAGGTGGGTACCATGGTGGTGGCGGGGATGTCATAATGTCACGGGCGGTTACTCCGTGTGCATGGCGGCGGTTCTTGGCTTTTCCGCTGTGTATCCGGCCGTTGCGGTCGGATTTTCAGCTGGTCCGGCGTGTGCGGGCGGTTTTTCGTTGTCTCCCGCCGCCGCGGACGGATTATTGTGGCGGTTCATCGTAATGTGTCCGGCGTTTTTCCCGGTGGCCATGCGGGCGGTTTTTTGCCGCTACCATGGCGGTCGGTATGTTTTTCCGACCGCCATCGTAATCGACCCCCAAGTAATTCCCATAATTATATAGTGCAATAATGGCAAATAATAAAGACAAATAAATTGCGGTACAGTGCCAAATGAGCAGAGAAATAGCACTTCCCCCACCAAGATTTTGCTCATGTAGCCTTACGATAATACCGAGATGGTAATTCGGGATCCCCTTGTCAGCTAACACTTGCCACAATGTGGGCCTGTGGACCAAATCAAAAGTGCAGCATAGGTCCACAAACACCACATACAAATGTCCACCCTCAAGAGCCACAGTTTTCCAGTATAACAACTGAAGCCTAAAACACCTGATTAATGGTGGAGGTACAAGCACGGAAACCCACTTCTAAAGGGGTGAGAATATCATTAGCCTCCATCCAGTCTTGAAGTCAGTCTTAGATAAATCTGCTGAACAACTTTTGTGTGCTATCTATAAGGTTGATGGGCCTATAATTGGCAGGTAGGAGAAGAGAGCCTTTTTATAAATTGGTAGGATTTCGGCCCCGGCCAGGAATGGAGAATGGGTGTCCCACTCTTTATAGCATTAAAAATTGCGTGAAGTATGCAACTCAAACATCTATCTTGGCAAAGAACAAGTCTCCCAGGATCTTATCCATCCCAGGTACTTTATTGGAGACTAGCTTCTTGATTGCTAGACACAATTCCTGATTCATAATGGTAGGGTACTCCACACGTTCAATCCCATCCCTGGATCCTATTGCGAGGGGGCCCATTTCAACTATAGTGGATGCACTCTCTTCTTCCCGCAGAGTATACAGACCAGAAAGGTGTGCTATCAAGTTTGCAGCAGCAATATTATTCTCAATAGGGCTGTAGCCCTCATTACTCCCTGTGGCTACTAGATTCCAAAAGGTACGTTGGTTACACTCTTTAGCAGCTGCCAAAATGCCATCCCACCTCCCTTGTTCCTATCCCTTTTTTGCTTCAAGGGCTGCTTTTTTATAAGCCGCTTTCCTGAGAGGTATTATCCTTTTGCTTAATGGAAGCAATTAGTGCAAACTTTCAATTTCTACAAGTTCGATTGAACCAAGAAGGTTGGCTTCTCTTGCCTACCACGAGCTTTGATTCCACATAAAAATAGTTCTTGTGGCCCTCAATCAATAACTTATGAATGTCCCCGATCTTTAAAAGGGACTCACCTTGATCCAGACCCAAGTCTGCACAAAGCAGTTTCCCTAGGAATCCCTCCACCAATCTAAATATATAGACCCAACATACTCTTGGGAATTTACCATAGTGTGCCATTTGACTCTACATTGGTTAGATGATAAACTGAACCTACCTTTAAAAAGGTCAAGGCGACTTGCGGCACCTTATGGTCTGGTAAATATAGAGAATGAACTAAAGCATTATAATTGCTGTTGTACCTAGGTGTGACTATCATGTCAGTAAGGAATGCTCAGAACCTGAGGTCTTTTATTATGTAATCTATAGGGCTGGTGCAACTGATCCGATTAAATGTGTACTTCCCCTACCTGACAGAGAGAGTTCTACCATTAAATGCACACATACACTGTTTTAGGACTATAGCATTGAGTTGTAGTGCCAGGGAGACCATTTTCTAATGGGGGGAATTGCTAAATCAGGAAGAAACCATACTCTATCTTCCTCCTGCGATAAATCAGTGGTATTAGTGTCCAGAGGCTCACATTGACAGTTAAAGTCCCCACCCACAATTTTGTATGCTCTTCCTGGCAGAGAGGCTGGTGTGAAGACAGTAACTCAACAGTGGGTGATTCCCATTTGTTTCCCACAGGTCTAAAAAAAACATTATATACATAAATAACTGTGTTCAGGGAAAATGTTAAACATATACATAAAATATCATCAGAATCAATGGTGATCTCCTTGACAACACACACAAGGGAGGAACTAACCCAAATAGTAAGACCCCCAGATAGTCTACCCTTTCCCCTATTAGTTCCTTCCTTGCTGAAGTTTTCATAACCCACATGAAAGGCTTGCATAGTTAACCACACCTCTTGAAACAGGCAAAGGCCACATGGATCTACAAAAAACCCAGTCAATCTAATTTGGAGCCCAGCCCTGCAACATTCCACAAGAGGATCTTAATGGGAGGTGGGAGTTGGGTAACACCTGGCATATCAAGGTTTCTTTCCCAGGGGGCAACCTTCATGACAGAGATTAGATTGGACAAAGCCCTTCCAAGAATCTCCCCCACCACTGGCTGAACTAGGGCTTGGCATACCGGAGGGGTTAAACAAGTGGTCTGTCAACAGGGTGGGAGCCATAGTTCCACAACCAGGAAAAATGGGACTGGAACTTACCTCCGCCATCTGCTGTAGGACAGCCAAAGCCATGGTGCTGCCGCCTGCTAGGTAGGAGTTAAATCCTTTTCTGGCAGTCGGTGCTGTAGCAGTTGAAGGCAGAGGTCTGTCAGGCTCATTGAAGAGCCAGACATGCAGACCGCCACTATCAGAGCACCAACTACACCTTCCTGCACGGTGTGGTGCAGGCACTGGAGGTGCAAATCCAGGGGGCACAAGGTGTGCTCCCGCAGGCACCCCCAAAGCCCATGAATGGAACCTTAGTTGCTTCTCTGCCAGTCTTTTCATGGTAGACTCACCACCATGAAAAGGGCAGTGAAAGGGCAACTCCTAATATGCTCGGCGGTACCACAGCAGTGCCTCCAGCATATTAGTGCTCCTGACTGCTGCGCCACAGCCACGGGATCCTGGATCCCCGGCGGACTTAACAGTCCACATATTGGTCTGTTGTCCTCGTGGCAGGGGCTTTCCTGGCGATGCTGAATAGGTGCTTATATGACCTGAATTGCCATGATGGGGACCACTGTTAGCAGGTATCTCAGACCAAGGAGCAGTCGAAGGGGTGATGGTTTGACTGGAAGAATCTCCCATCCTACTTGTAATGACAGGCACAGCAAACTGCAGTATTGGAGGTAAGATGTTACAGATATCTTTAAGTCCTTGTTCCACTGCTGAAAGGGGCTCTAGAATTGGGGCAGGTGCCACACACATGATGTCCTTAACTTGAGAAGCTAGATCCACCACTATTTGGGCCATCCAAGGCAGAGAGCTGTCAATACCCCCTCTTAACAGAATACTAAAGGGCTGATCACAGAAGGGGTGAACCAAATTAATGTCTGCTTGAGTACCAGTCTCAGTATATTTGTTCCAGACCACCCTTCTAGACCTCTTGGTGGTTACCGGGTACCGTGACCATCCTCGTAATTCACCTCCAGAAGGGGAACAACAAGGGGTGAAAATGGTGGTATGGCTCGCTCCTTATCCAGATCACTAGAGGCCCCATTAACCATAAGAAAAGATGCACTAACATTCATTAGGTTAGATTGTAAAGGTTTATTTTTTATTACATGGATACAGAGAAAGGTCTGCAGCTACAGAACAGTACGGTTTCTCTCCTTCCTTTCATTTGGGTGGGAAATGTAATATTATATTGTGTATATCAAACGTTTGTGAATGTTATGTGGAATTGTTTGGTTTATGTGTTGTAATTATTTGACGTGATGGATTGAATTTGTTTTCAACTGGCTTGAGTGGTGATGGTTACATTTAAAATAAATAATTTACAGATAATTGTATTATATGAGTCTTTATTAACATTGGTATTTTAAATAATTGTTTAACTTATCTATTAAAATATTATATTTATTGTTTTAAAAAAGACTTGTTATGTTGGTTTGGAGTTTTAGTAGTTATTGAGGACTTTGGTAGCTGTGCTATTTTACGCTTTTAAGTTTTATAACAGTTACATCTTAGTTTAAATACAAGTTTTACTGACTTGGTTAGCTAGTTGTTCAGATGTGTATATTTCTGCTTTAATGGTCTGGTGAGGGAATCTGTCAGATTTTCCTCATCTTGCAGCATTTGTAGTTTTTGATGTATTTAGCTGTTTAAATTTGTGTGTATTTTATATTGTTGATTTAATTGTTTGCTTTTATTGGTTAAAGTTGTTTAAAGTTTTATTTTACTGCTTCATTTAGTTTAGTATAAATTTTATTATCAGTTGAGTCCTTCTATTGTAAATGCTAATTTAGCTTTTATATTGTATGCATGATATCTATTTTGATATTTTAAATTTATTTATCCAAATATATCTTTATTTTTCGGTTGGTGTTTAATATTTGTAGGTAATGCTTATTCTTTGGAGGGTTGTATTGTTAATATTTTAGATGTATAATTTTTTTAAGTAAATGGTCAATATTTCGTTAAAGTATTATAGTTGTATTTAATTTAAATGTGTGTATAACAAATTTTGGTTATATTTGAAGTCATTGTTTTAGGTAAAAAGTTTTTTCCTTTATTTGTTAATGATTATTTAATTATTTTGGCAACAATATTGTAGGTGATATTGTTTGAATTGATATTTTTGATATATTATATGTTTATTTAAAGGTAACAATATTTTTGTTTTTGATATAGCTACATATCTAAATTGTTTACAGCTATATTTATGTTCTCAATATTTGTGCTTTTTATAGTTAAGTATAGGAAGTCGATATTGTTGTAATCGATATTTATTTTCCAATGTGTTTATGTTTAGATATATTATGCATCGATATTATGTCAGTGATCCCAGGTTGAACCTTGTTGGTCTATCCAACCCACACGCCATCACTGTCAACCTCAAATTGCTGCTAGGTCCTGGTCTATTGCTTTCTGCTTTTTGGGGCTATTACTACTTAAGACTTTAAAAACCCATATTTCTGCTTCCACATATTCAATTTCACTTGTTTTAGTATTCTTTTGCTTACTAAAATGTCCTCTATTGTTCAAATTTGGCATGGGATTTTAATTAGTTGGTGTTTTGATTGTGTTACTGTTTTGGTATTGCAAAAATACTTCACACATTGCCCTAAACTGAGCCTATCTGCTATGTGCAAAAACAACAATTAATGGAAGGAATGCAGAACCGTGCCATACTTTCACCCCAGTACAGAGATCTGGGCCTAAATCCATCGTTTTTTTGCTCCCCATGCCATTCTAGTTTGAACCCAGCCATATGCAAATCAGTCTTGACCCTGCGCCCAATGGGAACAGTCCAGCCCGAACTGCCAGGCCAGGTCCTCCCTGGACTGCAAACAAGCATCCTAGGACCGGTTTCGGGGTTTCACCCCTCATCAGCCAGGATAGCTTGACTCCAGTGGCATGGAGAGCACGGGACCCACGTCTGGGCATACCCGTCCCACTCAGGGTGACAAATGCAAAAACAACAATTGATGGACAGAATGCAGAACAATGCCATACATTCACCCCAGTACAGAGATCTGGTCCTAAATCTATCGTTTTTCTGCTCCCCATGCCATTCCAGTTTGAACCCAGCCATATGCAAATCAGTCTTGACCCTGCGCCCAATGGGAACAGTCCAGCCCAAACTGCAAGGCCAGGTCCTCCCTGGACTGGAAACAAGCATCCTAGGAATGGTTTCGGGTCACTTTGCCACTGGATTTAAGCTAGCCTGGCTGTTGAAGGGTGTTACCCAGAAACCAGTCCCAGGATGCTTGTTTCCGGTTCAGGGATGACCTGGCTTGGCAGTTCGGGCTGGACTGTTCCTATGAGGCACAGGGTCAAGACTGATTTGCATATAGCTGGGTCTGAACTGAGGTGGCGAAGTGAGCTAAAGAATGATGATGGCGTCAACCCAGATCTGTGACTGGAGGTGAGTGTCTGAAAAGTTTCAGCGCTCCGTCCATCATTTCCTTGTGTTTGCTTTGTTCGCCCTAAGTTGGCAGCGTATGCCCAGATGTGGGTCCCTTGCTCACTTTGCCACTGGATTCAAGCTAGCCTGGCAGATGAAGGGTGTTACACAGAAACCAGTCAAAGGATGCCTGTTTCCGGTTCAGGGAAGACCTGGCTTGGCAGTTCGGGCTGGACTGTTCCCATGAGGCACAGGGTCAAGACTGATTTGCATATAGCTGGGTCTGAACTGAGGTGGCGAAGTGAGCTAAAGAATGATGATGGATTCAACCCAGATCTGTGACTGGGGGTGAGTGTCTGAAAAGTTTCAGCGCTCTGTCCATCATCTCCTTGTGTTTGCTTTATCTGCTATGTGTCACATCTATCAGGGGGTTGAGCTATGGTTAATTAAATGACTTTGAGGGTTCACCCTGACAAGGGTTGTGAATATTTCTTGAGGTGGGTAGCCACTTAACCCAAATAGCAATTCAATTTCTTACACTTCCCATTCTGAAAGCCCAGTTATGCTAGCCCTATGTTGAAGTATGTTAGAGCTGTCTGCCTTAGGGTGGTCTTTTCCCAAACCACTTGGGCTACTTACCTCCATTTTTTGCTGAAATTCGTTTTTACTTGACTTTGGACTCTCGGCACTTTACCACTGCTAATCAGTGCTAAAGTGCTTTTGCTCACTCCCCTTATCATGGTTTAATGGCCTTACACCTGATTGGCACATTTAATTAATTTTTAAGTCCCTATTAGTGTGATATACCATATACCCAGTATATTAAATGCTCCTAGTGGGCCCACAACCACTTACATACCACCTTAAAACATGGCCATTGCAGCCTGAATGCAGTTTTACTAAGCCTTAAACACCCCTTTTTTTACATAAGTGATCCCTAAGGTAACATGTGTATTTGTAAAGCACATGTTTACCCATAAGGTAATATTGGCACTGAATAACAGATGTTTCTAAGGTAGGCCCTAGGTAGGTCACAGGACAGGCTGTCCTGGTAGTGAAAAACTCCTAACTTCATCTTTCAATATTGTGAGGCCTATCTGTCTCATAGGATCACATTGGGTTGCTTTATTTCATTTAATAAGTTCTAACGTTTTATTGGGACCAGGTAACAAGTTAATGTCTGGCATCTATGAAACTGTATTTAAAAATCCTCTCTAATGGTAAAGTCAAATTTAAAATTACAATTTTAAAAATGGCGCTTTTAGAACGTAGGCATTTTCCTGGGTCACATGACTAGTTGTAGCTGACAGCTAAACTTTGTGAATTCCTCCCAGACAGTCACACAATAGAAAGATTACGTATGCCTGAATGGGCCATCTGCTAGCAGGATGGGGCAGAGCTGGGCACAGCCATGTTTCTAACTGAACAGGCTGTGCTCTGCCTTCTCACAAATGACTTATCACTTTCACATTGTCACTTCAGCTAGCATGGAGCCGGGACCGGGGAGTCATGAAATTTACTGCACTTCAAATAAGAATCCTCTTGAAATTTCAAAGGAAGCACTGGGTATAGAAATATGGGTATAAGAATAGGGCCCTCAGACCTACTTTTCAGTTCAGTTTGATCCCTGCATTTTCACCTGATCTCAGGACTGCCAGAGTGAGTCCAAAGGTTAGCTTGTTGACCTCCTGTTCAGAGTCACAGGGACATAAAAGGCTCCCACCATCTTGATCCCGCACCTTGACCAAGCCTAAGTGAATAGGGACCCCCGAAGTGGTCTCCCACTAGTACTGGACCCTTGGTTGTGGTGCTAAAGATGCCCAGAAAGCCAAAATTCAAAACTGAGGACTTTTAGACCTTTGGGCTAAAAACTGTTTTGAGAACCGAGGGAAGACTGGGACCAACCTGCTTATCGATCCATCCAAGGTGCATCACCGACTTTTTGGCTGCTCCCACTACATTATTCTCTGCAGCAGCTAACCCTGTTCAGCGGTCCTTTGCCAAAGGGGTATCCGTGCCCCTGGAACTGTCTGTGGCGGCAGCCTCCTGCGTCGCCTACCTAGAGATTTTCATCTGCCAAAAAAGAGACTAAGTCCAAATATAGAAATCTTCATTGCAGTTTTGACCCAAGGCTCCCTGATGACGACTCTCCCTTCTCTGACACCGCCTGCAGCCTTGGCCCACAGAACTTTACCTTCTCAGTATCCACAAAAAGGTTTGCAGTTCCTACAGAGGGGAAAGAGAAAGCCAGAAAACAGGTCAGAAGAGACAGGTCAAACAGATCAGAGGAATCTGATTGATCAGAAGTCAGGGCCCTCACACACCCAGTAGTGTGTCATGCTTCATCATCCTTATTGAGCCGATGCTGCAATACCCAATGGGCCCCTTGAGGGGGATGTTTGCCGGAGATCCTTAAAAGCTGTGATGAAGTGTGTGTGGAGGTGCAGTGTGTGTAGATTGGTGATTACATAGTTTAAAAATGACTAAAAGAAAACTATAAGGTATTTATTAAGAAGGTGCTCTTGTTATAAGTAAACCAGTGTTTGGCTGTGCTAGAGACAATTACCTGTTACAGCTCAAAATATGGAGAAAACGGGTCAACATGTTTCTTGCCTTTAGTCACAATTGATTTTGGCAATTCATCAGGATTAAAAATTAATCTAATCTGCAGCTGATTGGGGTTGAGGGTATAGTGTTTGTGCAGTACCCAATATTAAAATCACCCGTATGGTATAGGGTATACCTTGTGGCAGTAAATGTATGCAATCCAACCTGTAAAGAGAGAGACAGAAGGTTAAAGGTATCAATAAAATGGGTGAATGAGTAATGGCACCCACCAGTGATTTAGGAATGCATCTGGCAACAGTATCCATAATCATGCCGTAGGCGAAGTATCGCCATCAGTGATTGTGCAAGCATGTAAAAACAAATAGGCAAGTGGTACACACATGACAAAACATACTCAAACCCAATGTTTCATGTGTAAATATACGTGGCAAAAGATCAATATCTAGTTGTCTAGTAAAGATAAAAATGCAGTAACGTGGCTATTGCAAACGCTCTTGGAGTAAGATATCTGTCCCTTAGGTGTTCGCAGAAGACCGCACTAGCTGCGGAATGAGACTAATGGGAGACGGGTACAAGTTGTCGTATTAATAACACTGATATCCATAAGTTAGAGATTGAGTTGCAAATCAGACCCTCTACTCATGGCAACTTGCATGGTAAAATTCTGGCAACCTTCCTTGGCCTGCAACCCTGGAGGTAGGTGTGGCCCCGTAGTATGAGTTTAAGTACGAGCATCACGAGTGCGGGCAGGTGAAGGAGGAGGCGCTCATCAGGGCCATGTGGGTTAGCAGGGAGCCGTGCTAGGGAAGGGGAGCCGCTTCCATCCACCAATCAGATCCATAGAAACAGTGGCCCTAGCTTGCCACCATCTTAGAATAGAGCGTTATCATTTTTGCCGAGAATGGGCTAATGAGGCCAGACAGAAAAGAGCATGCTTACCAAATAGTTGCCATGAATGGGAAGCCTACTTAAACGCCATCTCGCAAAGCCCAGTGTGGGCAATAAAGTACAGCATATAAACATACAACGACAAGTATGGCATTTACAGGGAAAGGGAGCGACTTCTGTCCATCAACTAGACCCGTGAGTAAAGCAGCACTATCTGTCCACCATCTTGGAGTGGTTTGGGACAAATTTGTCCAAGCAGCAGGGATGGTGCACATTACATTGGTGACGTGAGTGGGGGGCTAAATGTGTGGTCTTGTTATACTCTATATGTGTGTATTAGTCCATGGTACATGGACACATACATAATGGAATATGAGGTAATGACTTTGAAAAAGGTGGCCCCAACATTTGGCCATCATGCAGTGCCCCATAAGAGCGATAAGGGGTGTAAATGCATTCTATTGTACAAACATGTAGGTGGAGCAATATCAGATATAGAGGAAATGACAGTGTCATGGGTCATAAATAGTCATTGAAAATATATATAAGTTCAATGCATCAGCAGCCTAATGCCAGCATTGGGAGGTGATCAGTGCATGGAGATCCAAGTGAAGGGTGGTGCCCCGGGACAGGGTATTGGCATAATGGTCAGGTCTCAGAAATTCCAGTGGATATTGAAGCAGGTGTTCATCAAGGACCATGAATAGGGCCTGCAAAGGTGTTAGTGGACCATTCTGGACGTGTGGTGTATGTCAGTTGTCCAGTTCACTCCAAGGATTGTCATCATTGAGGCTGGTGTCATGTGCGGCCAGGTGGAAAATCTAGTATTGTTTCCCCCGAAACAGGGCTTGTTTGTTCATGTTGTGGTGTGTTTCTAACACAATCCAGTGAACATCATCTGGGGTGTGGTTTTTGTCTAGAAAATGTTTGCCCATCTTGGTGGCAGTCTTTTAACACTGGATACCACATTGATGTTTGGTGATCTTGACCTTAACTTGTCTGGTTGTCATTCAAATATATCTCATAGCACACAGGCATGTAAGTATGTACACACAATTTTGGGTGCTGCAGATAGTGTGATTTTTCAGTGTCCAGATATGAGTAGAGTCTAGCATGATTTCTTGGCACTCTCTGTTAGATGGCAGACCCCACACGAACTACAAGGGTAGTAGCTGGTGTTGGGGGAGGGGTTGCAGAGGTGGTGCTGGCCAATTCTGGGAGACCTCCGTGGCCTTGTGAGAACAAGCATGTCTCGGTGGTTGTGTGTCCATTTGAATGCAAACCGTGATGTGGGGGATATCCAACAAGCCTGTTTGTAGAATAGACCACCATTTGTGTATTATCTTCTACTCCTGATTGGAGTTGGGTGTAAAAGTAGTGACACAGGCGACCTTGTTATTCTGTGTCCTAGGCTGTAATTCCCAAAGTGCTGATCCGTCGTTATACCTAGCCCTCTTCTGTGCTGTGCTAACAGTGTGTGATAGGTAGTTCTGTAATCTCAGATTGTCAGTGAGTTCCAAGGCTTGTTGTAAGTCAAATTCAGTAGTGTTAATGCAGTTGCAACAAAGTCACAAAAACTGATCATAGAGGAGATTGTCCCTAAAGGCCTTGGGATGGTGACTGCATATAGTAGGAGACTATTACAGTTAGTCTTATTTTCATAGGTAGTGCTTGAGAGTCTGCTGTTGTTTTTAGTGATGCAGGGGACAAGGAAGGGGAGTTCTTTGCTTGAGATGGTTTTTATGAACCACAAATATGGGTTTCACGGATACAAGTTCTGACACCTTTCCATATCTCCCTGCTAGAAGATTAGGATGTTGTCAATGTAGCAATGCCACAAAAGTATATTGTCAGTATAGAGATTATTACTGCAAGGATGTGTTCCTTTTCAAAATTGGCAATATAGAGGTATGCTAGACTGGGGCAAAGGTACTTCCCCTGGAAGTACCTTGTACTTGGTGATAAAACCGGTCTCTGAATTGAAAAAGGTTCTCCTTTAGTACAATAGAAGCACATTCAGTGATGAAAGTAACTGGTATGTGTGAGGCTGGTCTCAGAGAGTAAAATGTTCTCTACAACTTCAGGGGAATTTTCTTGGGGGTTGTTAGTGTAGAATGCCTCCACATCTAGAATAACCAAAAGATCAATGTTACTGATGTAGTTGTTCTCATCAATGAGATTCAATACATTCCTAGTATGCTTTAGAAAACGTGGAATTTTGGCAATTGCTAGTGGGAAAAAGTGGTCACAGGATTTAGAGAGGTGTTCCAGGAGGGAGCCAATGCATGATACTATGGGTCTGCAAGGGTGTGGGGTTACTCCCTTGTGTATTTTAAGGAGAAAGCAAAAGTAAGGTGTCCTTGGGTGTGTTGACAAGGAAGTCCGCCTAATTTTTAGTTATCCAGCCTTGGGATTCAGCTGCTGCTACCATGGAGAGGAAATTGGTCAAAAGCCTCTCAGTGGGATCTTGGATAATAGAAGAGTAGTATCTGCAGTCTTCCAATTGATGTATGCACTCATTGTCGTACTCTGGGTCTATGTGTCTATTTGGTGGGCTGAAGCTGTGCTCCTTCCCTAACACAGCTCCCTGCAAACCCACATACCCCGACGAGTGCCAACTTCCCCACCTGCCCAACTTGCAATGTCGGTACTTAAACTCATACTCTGGCGGTCATACCTACCTCCAGGGATGCAGAGTGGGGTAGGTCACTGGATTTTTTCTGTGCAGGATGCCATGAGTAAAGGATCCAATTTGCAACTTAATCTCTAACTTATGGTTCATTGTTACTAATATGATGACTTGTACCTCTCTCCCATTAGTTTCATTGGGCAGCTGGTGCAGTCCTCTGCCAACACCTAAGGGGCAGTGATCTTACTCCAAGAGGGTAAGAACGCTCTCCAAAGCAGAATGTTACTGCATTTTTATCTTTACTTGACTACTAGATATTGATCCTTTTGCCACGTTATATTTACATGTAGAATGTTGGGTTTGTGCATGTTTTGTCATGTGTGTACGACTTGCCTGTTTGTTTGTTTTTACATGTTTGCGCACTCTCTGATGGCGATACTTCGTCTATGGCACAATTATGGATACTGTGGCCAGATGCATTTAGAACTCACCGATGGGTGCCATTATGCGTTCACCCATTTTAGTGATACCTTTTACCTACTGTCTCTCTCTTTACAGGTTGGATCGCATACATTTACTGCTACAAGGTATACCCTATTCCATACGGGTGATTTTATGATTGGGTACGATTGGACAACCACAATCAGCTGACAATTAGGTTAATTTATGGTCATGATGAATTTCCAAGATCAATCCTGACTAATTAAAGGTAAGAAACATGTTGACCCCTATTTTCACCTCAGTTTGAGCTGTAAAGGATCATTGTCTCCAGCCCAGCCAAACAAAGTGTTTTCTCATGACAAGGTCACCTTCTTAATAAAGACCTTATAGGTTTCTCTTAGTCATTTTTAAAGCACTTAATCACCAATCTACACACAATGCACATCCACACACACACATCATCACAGCTTTTAAAATCTTTAAAAGATCACCAGCAAAGAGCCCACTTGATGGGCCTGTTGGGCATTGCAGCGTCGACCCAAAAAGGAGCTGCCCGATGATGGAGCATGACACCCATCTGGGTGTGTGAGGGTCTCTTCTGACTTGCTTTCTGGTTTCTCTTTCCCATATATAGGAATTGCATAGCTTTTTGTGGATATATGTATACTGAGGGAGCATGTATGGTGGACCTTAGACTCGCTCCTAGTCCCTCCTTGTCATTGGATGCGAGGGATAGTGGCGAGGGCCAAGGCGGCAGATCGCAGGTGTCTGGTGGGCCCGTGGAAGGTCAGGCAGTTGGTCAGGTATTCTGGTCCAGTGCTTTGGGGAGCTCTGAAGGTGTGCATGAGCACCTTCTCAGAACATTTTTCTTGAACATTCTTCTAAGTCGGAAGGTAAGTGATGACCGGGCTCAATCCACTTCTTGTATTTGACCGACTCTCCATTTCAGTTGGCCATATTTTTCAACTTTGACTAGATGTCCACAATTGGTGCATTTATCTTTTAGGTGCTAGTTTTTCCTACCCAGGGTTAAGCACAGGTTAATTTACTGACATTTTGTGGTTCACCTTGCCAGGGATTGTGCCTGTTACTTGGCCAGGTATCACACCCCAGTCAACCAACAACCACATCTTTCACAGAGCAATTGCCCAACCATTTCATGGGTGGGAAGGGATTGTATAATACTTTCGGAATGCATACAAACTTCTGTGTTTAGGCCACCCTTGTAAATATGGGGCATTGTCAAAATCAATGGGTGTTGTGGTGCAACGCCCACCTCAACACCCATTGCCCTCCCCTTTCACGCTAAGTATAGCGTGAAAGGGTGCCTTATTAACAAGGCAGCGTTAAGCCACATTAAGTGGCTTAACGCTGCCTTGTAAATAAGGTGAAGCTCCAATGGCCACCGCAACGTCGTGAAAAGTGACATAGTGGTAGTGGTAGGGGCATGTAGATATGCCCCCTTGTGACTTGAATCCTAAATTATTGTGTTAAGTACATGTCTTGGACACCTAGCTTAAAACATGTACAACTTTAGTCTGAGAATCATAATAGTGTGTACAACATTGCTTTCTCATGCCTTGAGTGACAAGTAAATTCCAAGCTTTCAGTATCAATTCTTTGTAGCTAGTACTTTAGTTTAAATGGCTCATTTGATACAAACCAAGAAAGGTTTACATTTTTAAATGAAAGTCAAAACTGAATAGTGGTGTCCTTAGGATTTGGAGTAATCTATTAATTCTACTTCTGTTGCACCCAAGTGAAAGTAAGAAGCACCCCAATATATTTTAAAGTAGCCAAATAATCTTGTGGAAACCAAACATTAGTGAAATAACTTACTTACAAGTTTGACAACGTGCACCATGTCATAGGAGGCACCTAAAACCAGTCTTGGTGGTTTAATCTACAGCTCTACGCACTGAGGGGGATATTCTCAAGAACGTGTGATAATTATCGCAAAATTAGCTTAACGCAACTTTGCACATCGCAGTCCATCGTGGGAAAATAACGCCGTGTTAACGTTGTATTCTCAACACGGCGGTACCATGCGATAGTCTCACGCCAACGCGTCAAATGACCGCGATAAAATTACCGTGACGGCAAAAAAACGCGAAACACGAACGCGAAAAAATTTGCGATGTGGCCAACCGCGATTAAAAAATCTGCGATAACCAGCAACAGGCCTGCAATTCCCACGCGTCATGCTGGAAAATGCACCATAAAAGCAGAAAAAATTAATAAATAAACTGCGTAGCACCATGGATGCACCCGGACCGAGTGCAGAGGACAACGCGAACCCCACAAGCCCCACAGACGACCAGCAAGGAACCTCGGGGTCGGGGAAGGGCAAGAAGAAGAGGAAGAGGAAGATGCGGTTCAGTCCGCAGGAAAACAGGATAATCGTCACGGAGGTGATAGAACACTACCAACAACTGTTCGTCACCTCCACTGTGTCATTGGCAACACAAACGGAAATATGGCAGTCGATCGTGAACAATGTGAATGCAGTCGGAGTGTCGAGGAGGTCAATGGAGGAGGTCAAGAGGCGCTGGCATGATGTCAATAGCCAAACCAAGCAGAAAATCGCTGCCAACCGGAAGGCAGCAATGGCGACTTGAGGTGGGAGTCCTGCGCCACAGGAGGAGCTGGATGAGCTGGAGGAAATGGTGGCCACAGTCATCAGTGTGGAGACGGTGCAAGGAGTTGGGGGTCCGGACACAGCCCGACATGACCTGACCCAACAGCAACAGGGTGAGTAACGACCAGGGACTGGGGGACGGGTGGAGATGGGCACAATGGCACAGATGCACAATTATGTGTAGCACACTGCACACCCACAATGATTGTGGAACATGTCCCTGATACCCTTGGCACACTGCAGCACACATAGAAACACCAAGTAGGCCCCCGTCCACTATGTGCACAAAGGGGCCCCCTCCCTATCACCAATATCACAACCTACCCATGCACATGTGCTGAATCCAGCAAAGCAGCGGCTCTGTGAGCCACACTGACAATGCAAGTGACACTGCATGACCAATAGCATGGCTGCAGTCAAAATACATGACATGGTGCACAACACGACACTGAGGTGGCCCAGTGTGGATCACATCCTCAAAGGAGCAGGTCACACTCTGACACATCCACGTGCACATACAACCCCTGACGTCAACAACACATCTGCAGACAAACAATGCACAAAGGTACGAAAACCGTCCAAGAGCACAAATGACCCAAGTCGCCAACATTTCAGCCCCTCAAAAGCACACAAGTCAAAGGCACAACATTGACGAGAATGTGGTACAGAGTGCAACACTTTCACTACAGAACAGAGGACACAACTGGCCGCTTGTATGTAGAAACTGGCCAATCACATCTGGCATAGCAGGAAACTGTGAGATGATAATGTACGAGTACAACCTCACATCTGTCATGTAGTTGAAATGTCCACTGTCCCCCATCAAATAGCCAGCTCATCCAAAACAGTCACAATGTACATTGTCATGCAGTCTGTATGTAAACATGTACAATGCGTCAACATACATGGAACACACTGTTAACCTGCATCTCCCCTTTACATTGCAGAGGGACAATCAACACCTCCTGCAGAGCAGACCAGACATCTCTTCAGTGATGATGAGGAGGAACCCCTGGCCATCTGCTCAGACACCCTCCAACGGCTCGTGGACAGCCTCCGTACCCCACCTCCAGGAGCAGGGCAGCCCAGCTGCATCGAGGTGACCCCACCCCCTGCACAGCCCACACAGCAGGAAGCACCCACCACCACGGCTGGCTCCCAGCACCTCACAGAAAGACACATGGCATTACAACGCTGTGTGTCAGACTGCCAGAGGGGGCTGGCTGACAGGTGCGGGGGGGTTTCAACCTCATGGCAGCCAAACTTGATGCCATACGTGGGTGTATGAGTCCCATCAGGGACCACTTACAGTCCCTAACGGACACCCACAGTCCGTTCCATGCTCTACAACAATCCCTGGCTGACCTCACTGGAGCCATTACTCAGATGCAAGAACTGTCTAGTCAGACAGGCTCCAGCGATGGCAGCACAGAGTTGGCACAGATGCGGAGGACAATGGAGAACATGGAGCGGATGCAGACTGGAAGGATGGCTGCCACGGCTGTACACCAGCGAGATGTAGCTGGGATCTTCCATGCCCTGCAGAACCTCATCTCGCCATTGCTGCCACAGAGCCTGTCCCAGATGACTGCTGCAGGAACTTCGACACACACATCTCCGCCCCCTGATGTGTCAGTGGCACACAGTGATGCATCCATACCACCTCTGCCACCTGATGTGTCAGTGGCACACAGTGATGCAGCCATAACACCACCACACAGACCTGACACACCTGACACAGAAGACATATCAGAGGACTAAGATGTGGATGGCAATGACTCTGTGTGAGAAAGGAGGTTGTAGCATTCATCCCCGCCATATGGCCTGTTCCTGCTTGGTTCAGCCCTCTGCATCATGCCCGGGAACAACACCTTCCACTGTCCCCCGAAACACTCTGCGACATTCACCTGGACCCCGACATGGACTGCCATATCTGCACTGGTTACCAATGACACGGCAATCAGGCTGCGGACTGAACTCTTCCTCTTCCGATTAAATTGTCATTCCCCAAAGGACTCTGGTTGACCCTCCACTGGGCAACCATGTAATGTGGGCTTTGCATGGCCATGTACTGCTCCAGCTCCGACACTCCACAGAATGTGAATTAAACATTCAAAATCACACAGATGTGTCATGTCTGTGTTCAATCAAGTATAAAGGTATGGATGAATGTAGGGACATTGATTGCACAAAAAGGTACACCCTGGGAAATGACATCAATGCGCATGTTTGACCCTGACCCACATGGCCAATTAGATGACTGTGAAGGTGTGAACTAGCTGTGGCCTCAATGCCCATGAACAACAATCTCGCAACCCCCCAACGTAGCCCCACGTCCATGTATTCAATGGGGCTGTGTGTAAAAATGTCTAATTCGGTAGCAGGCCTAAAGTAGTGTCCCCATCACATGTGACAACAGAACATCTCTTCGCATACCTACTCACACTCAACTGTGTGGACACAGCCTGTTTTGATGGATCACATTGATCCACATGGCAAGAAGTTGGACACCATAATCACATTGCTGAAGACACGTAAGAGCTCCGGTCTACCAGCAACTATCCCAACCACAATTTCTGGCTCACAGAGGTGGAGCTGGCAATAGGGACTCACCCCTAAGTGAAATACGTCAGTCAGTCCCTCCCTGTGTACGGACAATGCTCATTGTGGCACACGATTTGTCATTCTAATCAACACTCATCACAGTTGAACACTAGTGAAGTGGCGTAGACTTTATTAGCATGTGCGTGTCAGTACGGGCAAGACAAGGGCCACAACATGCAGACCAATGCTTCAGACACTAACAGGCAGCATGGGAACATGTAGAGGTGCAAGGACTGGGGAGGCAAAAATGAACACCAATCATTACGGATGGCAGCGGTCTCAGCCCACCTTGCCTTGCTGGACGAGTCATGTGATGTTTGGCGTATGCTCATTGCCCCGTGTCAGGGGACACGACTCACAGCCCATGGGATCTGCATAGTGCAGTACCACCGGACTGCGCAGACTGTCTGCTCTGCTGACAGTGAGCAGGTGAAATGGTCCAACAAGGTCACATGTAGTACTACATTGCCGTGTGTGTACACTCCCTCCAGCAGTATGTCAGAGTTAGGAACCTTGCCAAGCGATGCTGTGCAGCTCCGCCCATGGGACTGCCTCACCTTGCACAGGTGTGTGTCAACACGCGTAGGTGCATGCACATGCATTCTGAGTCCAAGCGAATGCAGCCATGTCCACTGTTGTGGTGGGATATGTGACCATTTCTCCAAGATGCAACAAGGTGTTGGGACCTGTGCTCTGGGTTACAAGCAGTTGTTGCTGCAGGAACGTAGTTACTCGTCCATGAATGCGAGTGCAGCTTCCTGGGCAAACAGTTCCAAGAGTACGTCGTTGTCGACCTCAATGAACACGGGGGCGAGCCAATCCATGAACTGGTCCGGACAGATGTGCTCCGTCCACGCTGTTTCACCAATCTGCAACACAGCCCAATAGGGGAGCGCTTCGATGTGGTCACTGCACACGAGGACTTGTGCAATCTCCCATGCCCAACTGCCAGCACATACGCCAAATATCAAGGCATCCCATGAACGGGTATCACGGTTACACTCCTGGTCGTGGGCCAACAGGGGCGCACACACAAGTCATAATCCAGTTCAGCTACCGTTGTGTTGGATAGGCAGACATCCATGGGCCACTCGAATATGCATGATCGACAGTGGAACCAGGGCTGGACGCAGGTGACGTACGCAAGACGGAAGCTCAGACGGTAACTGATGCGCAACACTGCCAGTGGCAGTGCCCCCAACAAATGCAGCATACGTGCACGGTACAGTTCCACGTGACAGGGGTTGTGCATGTGCCCGGGATGTTCTGCCATTGCGTTGGTGGCTCTGGTTGAAGCGGCACTGTTCTGACCTGCGCCAATTCTGTGGATGAAATGCCACAGCTCGGAGCAATGAGTTGTTTTAGTGTGCAACGGTTGTACGCCTGGGTTAATGTGGGAGTAAGTGTGAAGGCCATTCCATGCATGATAACTTCGGGCAAGGGCTTCTGTGTGTGGGGTGTGTATACGTTGGTCTTTCGTCGGGCTGTGCGTAGTGTGGGAGTCGTCATCATCTGCTGTGGTATCTCTCTCAGGGGGTGCCTGCCGCATGCAAGACCAAGGTCGGAGGTGCAGATGTCCTTCCGCCTTATGTATTGAGACAAAGGAGCTTTCATCCCTAATGTTAGTCTGACTACTGCTTGCATTCTGGAAATGTGATGTGGCTTTCGCGCTGCAGTTGGGGCTAGGCCTTAGGCTTATGGTGCACCAATAGCGATACACACACAACAGTTGGCATGTATGTGCCAAGAGCCTTCCTTTCACTGTCTCTCTCTCTCTCGCCCTCTCTTTCTCTCTCTTTCTCTCTCTTTCTCTCTCTCTCTCCCCCTCTCTTCCTTTCACTGTCTCTCTCTCTCCCTTTCTTTCGCTCTCTCTTTCTCTCTCTTTCTCTCTCTTTCTCTCTCTTTCTCTCTCTCTCTCTCCCTCTCTTCCTTTCACTGTCTCTCTCTCTCGCTCTCTTTCTCTCTCTTTCTTTCACTGTCTCTCTCTCTCCCTCTCTTTCTCTCTCTCTCTTTCCCTCTCTCTCTCCCTCTCTTCCTTTCACCGTCTCTCTCTCCCCCTTTCTTTCTCTCTCTCTTTCTCTCTCTCTCTGTCCTTTGATGAGTGCATGACACACCTTCTTATCTTGAATTTTGTCTTGCAGGCTGTGTCTTACAGATTGTCCAGAGAAGACCCGCCATGACTCTTCCAAATAGTTGTTTTGAGTTAAATTTGAATGAAATGATTTGTTTGGAAATTCAGAGATGAATGAATGATTCTCCTTTTTCTGACCACACATGAATGTTAATTGTTGTACTTGTGCGACATCAGGCGAATTGTTTTGTTAATGATTTAGTAAAGTTGATGTGAAATATCTTTGTCCGGGGTAGGGCTCCGGGAGGGGGGGGGTCCTGGGGTGGGTGGCGGTGGGTGTTGTGGCCCTCTTGGGTGTCCGGCTGCATGATCAGCAGGTCCATGGCATCTGTTGTTCTTCTGGTGTGACTGTGGGCTGGGCTCCCATTTCTGGTGCAGGTTGTCGTCCGACTTAACACCAGGTAAGAGCAGGTGTTAAATCCCTGCTGCTAACGCGCCTTATCGCCTGTCTTGGGATCTTATCGCCGATCTGGCTGATCGTAGAGAATATTGCGAAGTGGTGTTTTCGTGCCTTTTTGCACAGGAACGCCTACTCTGCATCTCATTAGCGTTAGTTGCCGGTGTAATCCGTGGCAATGTTTTTTGCGGCTGCTATCGCAGGAAAACTGGCGATATCGGCTGTTAGCACCTGCTTGTGAATTGGGCGATAAATCTATCACCACTTTGGCTGCGATAAAGTGCCGCTAACTCGGCGATAAGTCCTTGAGAATATGCCCCTTGTTATTTCCAGAGGAAAGGTAATTCAAAGCATTGTAGTCAGCTGTGCATCA
This sequence comes from Calotriton arnoldi, assembly GCA_963921515.1. Lineage (NCBI taxonomy): Eukaryota > Metazoa > Chordata > Amphibia > Caudata > Salamandridae > Calotriton > Calotriton arnoldi. The sequence goes on along the minus strand of CAWUFW010004337.1, from coordinate 842,294 downwards.
GTGATTGATGCAGACCGGATTGGCCCAGTACCCCAAGATGTCAGGGCCAGAAGCCACTCCACGGGGTACATGAGAGTGAATAAACATCACCCAAAACATCACACATCCCTTTTAAAGCAATTGAACAAACCACCTTTACCAGGATTGGACCTGCATGCTGCAGCTACTCATGATGTATTTAAAACCTGCGATGTGGGACTTATGTAAAATGCTTCTTTAACAGCAGTTACAAATATACCACCCGAGGCCATCACTGCAACATCTGCAAAATCCTAGAGGAAAAACAGTGCTTTCTATAGAGGCTTGTAAAGGTTACAAGCAGCCTTTTTATTCATGTGATAGAGTCCATAGCCTGGTAGAGAAATACACACAGCATGAATACAAACTAGCACATTACTGGTTGGGCTGTACAAGTACAGAAACTCACATTTGCATAGTAATGGGGAAAATCAATACTGCTGGTTAATCTGCCTCTGCAAATTCTATGAGAAAGAGGCATGCACTGGAATAAGTCTAGGACACGCCATCCACCCTGTAAAAACGATATATGATGCTAAGGTGCATGATTTGTCAAAATCATAAACCTATGGAGACTTCCCCAGTTCTCTATGTGTACCTTTTAGAGGCCTTTGAGCTGCAATTCAGATAAGTGTCATTGTCCCATCTACAGAGGCTATGACCCACTCACCATGTTCTCTGCAGCCTATTGCCTGGCTCCCTATCTGTTGGACTTGGCACTCTCTGAAGGGTCACCCCCTGCTAACATACCACTATTTTTGTGCTGAAAATTATTTTTGTTGGCCTTGGGACTCTGTACACTGTACTAGTGTACCACACAAAAGGCTCCCATCATCTTGAAACCACACCTGACCCAGCCTAATGAGTCCTGAATCGTCAAGTTGTGTCTCCCCGGTTCTGGACCCTTGGTTGTGGTGCTAAATGTGCCTGGATGGCCAAATCCCAAAACTGAAGAGTTGAAAACTTTTTGACCAAAAACTGCTCAGCAAACAAGGAGGAGACCAGGACCAACCTACTTATTTATCCGCCAGAGGTGCATAACCAGATGGACTGACTTTACGGCTTCTCCTGCTACGTTCTTCTCCGCAGTGGCAAATCCTTTTTAACAGTAGTTTACCAAAGGGGTATTCGAGCCCGTGGAACTGTTTCCAGCTGCTGCCTTCTGCTTTATTCCGCTAGAGATTTTCGACTTCCATAAAAATGACTACTTCTGAATGTAGAAATCTTCACCATGGCTTCGACCCAAGGCTTCCCGACGCTGATGTTCCCTCCTCGAACACCTTCTTTAGCCTTACCCCACTGAACTTTACCTTCTCAGAACATTTTTCTTGAAAATTCTTCTAAGTCTGAAGGTAAGAGCTCACTGGGCACCACCGCGCTCTGTCACAGTTGGCCATATTTTTTTACTTTTACCAGGTCCCGCATGAATAAATGTCTGTGTTGGCATTTTGATATTTTAGAGGCAAGTTTTTAACCAAAAACTTAAAATGATAACTCGGGTTCTACCTATTGAATTTTTGCCACTTTAGTGTCAAATAATTTATTAAATTTTACTCTATTTTTTTTATTGCTGTGGGATTTTTCTTGTGTGTGTTTTCACTTTATTACTGTTTGAGTGCTGCATAAATATTATACCATTGCCTCTAAGTTAAGCCTCACTGCTTTTTGTGCCAAACTACCCAGGCTTAAACACATGTTAATTTAGTGACTTTTTGCTTTTCACCCAGCAAGGGAATCTGGCTTTTGTTTGACCAGGGTTCACACTCATGTCAACCAACAACCCAATTTCTCACAATATCTTTATAAGATCACTGAATAATGTTTCCAGTGCAGTTAAGCATTCTCTTCTCCACCCTATAAAGACCCTCTCCTGGAGGCCTGGTGCTTCAGCATGGACTTATGGGCCCCACTTCTGTACAGCATCATCAAAAGCTGGAGAACAGGAGACAAGAACTTCAAAAGCTACAGCTTTAAAACTGCAACTTGCTGAGTACTAGCTGGCACAAACTCACTTTGCAAAGTAGTAGACAAATGTCATCCCCTTTAATATAGGAAACCTGGACTCTGTATGTATGCATACAGCTCAGAGTTCAGCCCACATAAAGAAACACAAGTTGAAAAAAACTGGACAAGTAGCTCACAGCAGTTATCTGTATGCATATTACAATCAATTTAAAGAAATTAATTTGCAAGTCTATTGTAAAAATAAAGTTATTAATTACATTCAATTTTCCAGCTGCACGATTTGCATAGCTCTTTTTTCACACAAGCTCAGCTGTGAGTCTTGAGAGCGGAGTGTGAGCATGCACAGTTGAATCTCAGCATGGGCTTTAGAGTGGGTAGAGAGTTCATATCCAAATTGTCATGCCTGCTGTCCACACCACCTGCAGGCACAGGGCAGTGCATTGCTTGGGAAAAAGAGAACTGTACCGGAAGCATTCTCCGTTGTGTGGAGGCCATCTGATGAAGGAAAATGGTAGTGAGAACACTGTCTCTTTGATTTAAATCTGCTGTGCCTTTGAATACCATTCATTTGCAATTAAAATGAAAATGCTGTACTGTACAGAACTATGTTTTTCTGACATGCCAAACTAGGCTTCAATTAGGCCTCAAAACCATTTGTAGTAATAGGGCTGCTGCTTCATAACATTTATTGTGTGTTTATATTTATCGTTGACATTGCATGCAGCAAAATATGCACTATTTGCTTTGAGGTTACATGTTGTTCTCAAAAAACTCCAAAAGAAGCCTTTAGATCCTTTTCAAGGCTGTAGTCCATTCACTTATGATTCTGTCCATTGCTTGTGTGACCAGATTTGTTCTGACACTTCTGATGATATTAGGTCAGAATCAGAAGGGGTCCATAATTATTCATGTAATGGGATAGTGCTAGGATAGTGATATTGAATGACATTTTATAAAGTTACATTTTTATTTGCCAGTGATTTGCTACATTTGTTAACCCCATGCATTTCTATGATGAAAATTACTATAAAGAGCGAACCAGTTCTTTTGGGTCTCTACTAGTGATGTTATCCATTACTCTGTTGGTTTGCTGTACATTTTGGACTTAGCCTATTTTTTAGATTTTGTGTAATGTTGCTTCTGTGTAAATGTTAAAAACATTTTTGGCAATTGATTCTGAACTTCATTTCTAATTATTTGATACTGCTATATTTTTGTCCTTCTGTTTTTACTTTAATGTTTTAATAAACAACAGTTTTCCTATTTACTGCTCTCAAAGTCACTTTTTGAAACCGTTTTATTTATTGACTGTATTTTGAAATGGTGTTTTTAGTCTAGTCTTTAGGAACACATTGCCTCATCTATTCTTGAGGACGACACTTTCCCTGGCCCCATACTGGATGCGTCTTCTCAATCATGAAATTTATCTAAGAGAGAAAGAGATAGCACCCACCGTAGTTTTAGTTTACAATGAAGGGCCTTGTTGAACAAGCTGTTTGATACAGACTCCATTCTACGAGAAAGAAGCATCAGCTCATATCAGACAGATGGCTCAGACAAAAAGTTAGAAGGATTTAATCACTACTACCACTAGCTGCTCCTGGTCCTAAAGATGACATGGGTTGCAAAGACAGTGCCAGGTATGGCAATGGGCAATACAGGGGTAGCAGCTGCTACCCTTGAAGACCTTTATATGACATCCTTACATCCCATTATGGGATATGGATCGTGGATTGCCACCTGTGCACCAGGAATATGTGACGCACCCAGGTGTCTTCGAAATAGTCAAGAAATGGGGTGTTTTCTTCTTCATTTGCTTTGAAGTGGGAAACATTAATAGGGTATAAAGTTTAATTACTCTGTTGGGATGCATACAAGCTGTAGTTATATAATTCAAACACAAATCTGGTCATAGTGGAATATTCCACACTAAGACCCTAATTAGGATGTTGGTCGGTAAGCCTCCGACAGCTCGTCGGATGCTTACCGACCGACATCACTAGTTTGAATTCTGACCAACGTATTACGATTATGGCGGTCGGAATTCAAACCAGCCGGTCAATCCATCTGGCTTCCGACGGGCTCAAGGAGCCCGTCGGCCAGTCGGAAACCGAACATAATGCCTTACAGATGGCGTTTCTGCTCTCAGGATTATGATGTCAGTTTCTGACAGGCTTTCCGTATCAGGCTTTTCGAGATGGAAAGCCTGTCGGAAAGTGACTTTGGGGCCCCTAGCAGGGCCCCCCTTCTTCCTCGGCCTCGGGTTCGGGGCCAGTAAATCCCTGCACCGTGTGGCAGGCACAGTAAGGTGCCTGCCACAATGTGCAGGGATTTACACTGACACCCATTTCTCTATGGGAGCTTGTGTTGCGGCCGGTTTACAACTGCTGCACAAGCTCCCATAGGGAAATGGGAGTCTGCGACTGCACCATGTGCAGTCACATCATAATTGCAGTTTCGGACCGGCGACCCGAGGTCGGTCGGTTCCAAAACCACAGGAATGTCAGTCGGAGGCAACTCCGACCGACATCCTAATTAGGGCCTAAGAGTAGTTTTTTGTAAGTGATGCCAAATGGCTTGATTGAAATGAAAGTAGCAGCCTTGAATTTCGGGTTCAGAGTAGGTTTTGGTTATTGTATTTATTAAATCATATTCAAAACCCATTATTATTTTGACATCTGACTATTGTTTTTGGTGTAATAATGTGATAAAATTCTTGGTAGGTGGAAGCATGTTTGCTTGGTAAAAGGGCATAGCCTTGAGGAATATTGTTGTTGAAATGCTGTCCCTCTACAGTTTATTGTTGGCTGGGAGGAAGCCTTTCATTATAAGACCTATCCATCAGCCATATTAGTGACTGGTTAAATGTTTGTACGTTATGGGCCATATTATCAAGAACGGCGCAAACATTATTGCCGCTTTAGCGGCAGGAAACTGCCGCTAAAGCGGCGATAAGGGGCTTGATAATATGCCCTAGAGAATTCCAATAGAAGCCCAGGTTTGATGTCCTTGACACCAGAACCTTTAAACATTGTAATATTGGTTTATACCCATTTGGCACATTCGATTTACTTGCAAGTTCTTATTAAAGTGGTACCCCATGTACCGAGGGCCTGTAAATTAAATGCTACTAGTGGGCCTCCAGCACTGATTCTGCCACCCACTTAAGAAGCTGTGAACAACATGTCTCAGACCTACCATTTCAGCTTGCATGTGCATTTTGTAAACTGCCATTTCTTCCTGTAAACATAAACCTTTTGCCAGGCCCAACCTTCCTTTTAATACATATAAGTCACACCTAAGGTAGGCCATGAACAGCCCAGAGAGGAGGCTGCAGTGTATTTAAAATGTTGGACATGTACTTTTCAGTTTTCCATGTCCTAGTCGTTTTTCGCTATAGCCAGGCCTATCTCTCTCATAGGATACCATAGGGTTTCCTTATTACGTTTAATAAGTGATAACTTTGAATAGGGAGCACGCTGGCAAGTCGAGTTTACTGTCAAAAGAATCATAATTAAAAGCCTTCTTCAATGGCAAAGTTGGATTTGTAATCACAATTCTGAAAGTGCCACTTTTAGAAACCACTCAAAATTCCTGATTTGACTGAGGTTGGACCTGGCCCTCTCTGCAGGGTCACCCCCAAACATTTTGCCTTCACCCCTTCTATTTTTGCTGAATTGCTTTTTGTTGGTTTTAGGACTGCACTTTCCCACTGCTAACCAGTGCTAAAGTGCTTGTACTCTCTCCTTTAAACATAGTAGAATTGGTTTATACCCATTTGGCCCATTTAATGTACATGTAAATCCTTAGTAAAGTGGTACCCCATGTATTGAGGGTCTGTGAATTAAATGCAACTAGTGGGCCTCCTGCACTGATTGTGCCACCCACTTAAGTAGCTTAGAACAACATGTCTCAGACCTGCCAATTCAGCTTCTATGTGCAGTTTTTAAAATGCTATTTCTTCCTGGAAAATATATATAGGTCACACCTAGGGTAGGCCATGAACAGCCCAGAGGGCAGGGTGCTGTATATTTAAAATGTTGGACATGTACTTTTCAGTTTTACATGTGCTAGTAGTAAAAAACTCTTAAATTTGTTTTTCACTACTGCCAGGCCTATTTCTCTTATAGGATAACAATAACTTTGAATCTGGAGCACGTAGGTAGATCAGGCTTGCTGTCTAAAGAATCATAATTAAAAGTCATCTTCAATGGTAAAATTGGATTTATAATAACAGTCTGAAAATGCCACTTTTAGAAAGTAACACTTTCTTGTCCTAACCATTTAGTTCCTACAGTCTGTCCCTGTGTCACATGACTGAGTGTAGCTGGCAGTTGATCTTTGTGGGCTCCTCAGAGACAGTGTGACAAAGCGCAATAGGTGTTGTCAGGATGGGCTACTCTAACTTAAGAAGGAGGAGGAGCTTTCACCTATCACACTTGCTCATGACAAGGGCCAATGCAGAAAGAAAGGTGATGTCTCACAGCTCAGGGGTGAAGAAGCCTCCAGAAACTTATCCTAATTCAAAATGGGCACCAGGTATAAATATTGGACCTCAGACCCCAACACGTTATTACACATCTGGACCAGTGGAAGACTCAAAAGAAGGACTAATGTGCTGCCCTGCTGCCCTGCTGTCCTGCTGTCCTGCTGCCCTGCTGCCTGAGTAAAGGACTGGACCTACATATTGAACTCAGGGACAAACGGCTTCAACCACCTTGAACCCAGCACCTAGACTCTGCCTGCTGTGAGCCCTACCCCCTAAGAGGTGCCACCCCAGTCAGAAGTGAGCCTGAAGGTGCTCTGCCAGCTCAACTGTGGCGCCAGTAGAACCGACACATTGCCTCCCAGAAAACCGCACCGGAGCCATTGCGCAGCACATCACCTCACCTAACTCTGCATCAGAACCGATGTGCAACACTTCTCCAATGCAGGACTTCGCATCGCAGCCTCCTCAGAACCAGCGCTGTATTTTTTATGCAGGTCTTTGCATCGCAGGGCCATTGTCAATAGCATTCTCAATTAGGATGCAGAACTCTGCATCACAAGCCCAGCAGCTCCTTCTGACCCAGATTGTGTGCTGTTGGCCTGAATGCATGACTTTGTCCCGGTTCGGTGCAACCAGATAACCACAGTTGGCAATTTGTACTTTTTGCAGCTAGGTTTTGGTTACCTCATTAAACTTGCATATCTCTGGTTCTACTAATTGGATTTTTGCCATTTTGGTCTTCAATTATTTATTAAATTTTACTCTATTTTTCTAAATTTGGTGTGGAATTTTTCTTGTGTTCTGTTTCACTTTATCACTGAATAAATACTTAACACATTGCCTCCAAGTTAAGCATGACTGCTTTTGTTCCAAGCTAGCAGAGGGTTAAACGCAGGTTAATTTGGAGTTTGCGTGTGACTTCACCCTGACAAGGATTGTGGTGGCTGCTTCAGTAGTGTTTCGACAGCTAAACCAGTAACTCATTTTCTTACATTGGTGTTCACTTATGAGGATTAGGACTTGTGTTTGTCAAGTGCCATTCAGTAATTTGTTGTTACACTAAATTCCAGTTAAGTAAACTGAGACCAATTTGAGCCTTTTCAAACTTTCTCTTGTTTCTTGATTGGCAATTTGTTTCCTTTTTCAAAATTTTAATTCCCTACCTCTTTGTCTTTTACCATGAAACTGGAGATGCTCAATGTGGACAGCCTCAGCTGGGCTGAGCTACAGAAACACTGCAAGTAGATGAGGCTGCATGCAGGAAAGAAGGACACAAAGCTTGACCTTCAGATAGCCCTCCATTCCCATGAAGAGGTCACAAGGATGCAATCCAATCATGAAGAGTCTGAGAAGGAGGATCATAATGAGTATGATCCTGATGAGGGGGAACTTGATTTAGGAGCAGAAAAGAGCCTGGCTGCAGGGTTTCAGCTGGAGCACTCCAGGGGGGATCAATTGCCGACTGAGAGTCCAGTGTGAGGGCAGGGAGTAGTGTGCCTTCAAGGAACTTGTCCTCAGAACAGCTGGATGACAGGTAGGCAGAAAGGGAGTTCAGGCTGTAAATTGCCAAGCTCAAGATGGAGGAGAAGATAATGTCCCATGAGTTACGTCTCAGGGACCTGGACATTAAAGCTAGGCAAGCAGAGTCCAGCTATGATGGCAGCATTACCCCAGTGTCCACTGGAGAAAATATGTTCCAAATCCCAAACAATCTGATGCCTAACTTTGTTGTGTGAATGACATAGACAACTGGTTTAGGGCTTTTGAGGTTGCCTTACAAATTAACTTGAACCCTGAGGAGGATTGGTTGGCCAATCTGTAGAGTCCTGTTCCCAGTGAAGGGATGGATGCCCTGTTAGCCCTGGGGAAAAGGGACAATTAAAATTAAGTATCCCCTCACGAAGGAGGTCCTGACCAGGGAGTATGGGCTAACCCCGTAAAAGTAAAGGCCAAAGTTTAGGGACAGCCAGAAGCTGCCCCAGCAGACCTGGCTGGCTTGTGTGGATCATTTTTACAAGGCACTGGATGGTTGGGTGCAGGACAGTTAAGTGAAGGATTACCAAGGGGTGTATAATCTGATTGGTAGAGAGCACATGTTCAGTGTCATGCACTCACCTGGTCCCAATTGGGGAGATGGCACTGGATTTGATGCTGATCCTCCTATCCCTCTCATATAGGCATGAGATCTGGGAATGAAACTCCTAAATCACACACTGTTCCAAGGGGATAGGGCGGTAGGCAGTCGCAGCTCCTGCAGGTAAGTGGAGTGGGGCGGTGGGGGGGCTGGGCGCGGAGGGAAGTCGACAGATGACAGAAAAGGGAAAATAAAATAAATAAATAAACTCTACTCTGTCGTCTGTCAACTTGCCCCACCCCACTACCCCACTGCCCCACCGTCCCACCGCACTTACCTGCAGAAGCCGTGACTGGCGGTAGGGACAAACTAAGAAAATAGAGACTTGCTACACTATATCTGTTCTACGGCGATGCACACTGCTTAGCAGGATGTGTTGCTCCTGAGACCTTTCGTGTTTTTGAATGTAGGAATTATGGTTTTCTGATGATGCAATACAATGGAAACAACAAGAATAGGCAATTATCATCAGTACACTAGCAGGTCTTCATATACATTGGCATTGCATTACCTGTAGTAACATTCAGTCACATGCTTCTTCTACAATACAGAAATAAAGTAGGATACCAGGTTCACAGATAGGAAACTCTGGGACTCTCGAGGAAGGGCTCCAAATACTGATTTAAGTCTCTGACACTTCCAAGGTAAATCTCGAAGCATGAGTTGGAGTTTCTGGTTATCCCAATGTAACTCTAGAAACATGGATTGGAGGTTCTGTCACTCCCAATGTTACACTCAAAACATGGATTGGAGTTTCTGGCACTCAACGTTACACTCAAAACATGGGTTAGAGTTTCTGGCACACCCAAGGTGTACTAGGAAGACAGATTGAAGTATTAAAATTCCAAGGTAAAACTAGGCACACAGGTTGAAGTATGGCACCCCCAAGGTATACTAGGAACACGGCTTGGAGTATGACACTCTGAAGGTATACTAGGAACATGGATTGGTGTATGACACTTCCAAGGCATACAAGGCACATTGAACTTGGCACAAGGATCACACATGAATCCAGTGCTCAAAGGCACTACTGTTCATCAAAAAACACACAGAGCAAAGTCTGTTGTCCTTGCAGGAAACACAGTTCAAAGGCCAATCTTGCGGGAGGAGTCAAGTTCGGAGGCCTTACGACCGACATCGTCGGTTTCAATTCCGACCGGCTGATTTTGATTCCTCTGGTTGGAATTGAAACCGGCAGGTCATTCTGGCTGCCTTCTGAGCCCGTCGGCCAGCCGGAACCGGCACGTAATTCAAATGGACAGCAGTTTACGCCGTCCGGAAAAGTATGCACAGTTTCTGGCAGGGTTTCCATGCTGGCCTTTCCAACATGGAAACCCTGTCGGAAAGTGCGTTTGGGAGCCCCTAGCAGGGCCTCCTTTCCCTTGCAGCCTTCAGTTGGGGGCCGAGGGGGCACTTATGGTTCCCCCCTGTTAATCTCCTCAAAGTGCCTGCCACCGGGTGCAGGGATTAACACCACCACCTATTTCTTTATGGGAGCACGTACTATGGCCGGTTTACGGCCGTAACACATGCTTCCATAGGGTAATGTCGGAATGCGACAGAACAGTGTTCGGTCACATTCTAATCAGGTGGTTGAGACTGCCAACCCTAGGTCTGTTGATCATGTTTGCGAGATGATGTCGGGCAGACGCAAGTCCGCCCGACATCTTAATCGGCCCCTTAGTCTCTAAGTTAAGCCTGACTGCTTTTGCGCCAGGCTATCTGAAGGTTAAGCAGAGATTAATTTGGGGTTAGCTTTTGACTTCACCCTGACAAGGATCGTGGTGGCGGCTCGAGTAGGGTTTCACCCCCATCAACCAGAAAGTGTGACCCAATTTCTTACAGCTGGTTTTTCACAATACTGTTCAAATCTGGAATTTTCTGCCTGAATAAATACAGAAGTATTATTAATAGTACTAAATGTAGTAGGACTTGTATTGCTGTTAGTTACTTAGTTATATTTAACATGGTTCATACTACAAACTACATTGTGTCCACACACCATTTAAATAATAAAATCACCAATACATATATGGTTACAGAGCAGACCTAAGTTATAGGAAAAAGATGTGCATACATCAAACCTCTGAGCTATAATAAAATCAATCAGATGTAGGCAATTGGCTTGTATTTATGAACTAGACAAGAAGTAAAATCCTTGCCTCCACTCTAGTTCTCAATCAATCTCAGCAGATCATTATCCTGTGATCCCAATGTAGATATCTAGACATATTTTGATGTATGCTTAGCACAAGGGACATATGGATAGTAGGAGTATAAGGATTCAGAAAAAGGTTTTATAGATGCTGGTCTGGGCTCTACTTAGAGGCAGTGTTTTCCTTTAAAAGCAGGAGACTCATTTGGTCTAGCTTAAGCTCAGGGCCAAAACTCCAACACATATCTATTATAGCTTTAGTTGTTACCATGTCAGCTATGGGACTTGGAACTGAAAAAATCCAATTGGCTGGCTAGAGTCTCTAATAAAACGAACACTCCTAGCCCTCTTCTTCAAAAATCTTCTTACCTTTCTTTGAAACACTTTTTCACATTTCAATTTATGCCTGCTCCCACCTCTTTTTAAATCTCAATCTCAGAGTAGCGGTAGAAGGGAGACCTGGGTAAGGCCGGGATAGGTAACACAGGAAAATGTTGGGTACAATTTGGTTTCCTGGTACCATCTCTAAAGAGGCCTTTCTTTTGGGCAAACAATTTCAGAGAAGTGACCTCTTCTCTTTTAATGGCTTTAAGGAGTGATCGGTTTCTACCCCCTGCTCTTTTTTTTTAAACACTGTTTACTAACATTTGCGATTTGGCTCTTCAATAAACTTAAGAACACCGTCCTGACGAATTGAGGCAAGAGTTTTATATTGAGAGTTTCACTGCTTATCAGCATTATTTCTCAAATTACCCGAGTTGAGTTTTATATGTTTTGTCTATTTTGTGATGCGACCTTAGAGAAATAAATGTATGGGGTAGAATTACATGACTGGATGTTACTCTGGATATTTGAAAATGACAAAACTTGTCCCAGGGTTACAACGCTTCCCAATGATAGTGACTCATGATCAATTAAATTATAACTAGGACTGAAAGAAATGCTAACTATGCTATGAAATTCCCGTAATTCCCCAAATTTGTGTTACATGAATTTACTGAAGTTCTTTGAAACTCTGCATTATGCAGTTTTGTATAATTTATGTACTCAAGAGACTCGCTCATGTAGAAAATAGCTTAATGGGAAACTTTTTAGCACAAACTTTGTCACATGGCCGATAGGGACATTGTCGACATCGCTAAGTTAGGATGAGCCCAGCAGCCATGATGCTGCTTTTGTGCGTGTTACTACATGGCTTTGTTTTTGCACAACTCTGTTTATGCCTTTCACATGAGAACCGTCTGCTTTGTTCATTCTCTGCCTGTTCCTGGAGTTTAATCTGAACACTGTGAGCAAGGTCGATAAACAATGGCCCTTGTTAATCTGTTCTGGTCAGTCCCTAGCACCTAGACAAAACATGCTAACACAGCTGCTGCTGGAAACACGTGCTTTGATATTATGGGAATGCATGTTTAGGTAACACACACTTGGAGAGGGAGCTTTCCAGGGAGAAGAGCCATGCAGCTCCTATGATGTAGTTATACACGAGGCACTAAGGTATGGGGTCTGCTGACAAAGCCCAGAGATCTTCTATCATATAATAATACTTCTACTTACCAAGGGGAGGGTGGTTAGGCCTTATATTCCTTTATCTACTGTCTTTATATGATGACATCTCCCTTTATGATATATGGCCTTGCTGCAATGCTAACTGTATTGATATTATGCATTTTGCTGCTGGTTGTGTCTCGTATACTGGAATCTCCTAGATGGTCCTTGGCAGGCCTGGACTTCACTTCCCACAATGCACTTGGTCAACCCCTTAAAACTCCACTGGGTGCACTCCTGGAGGGGGACTTTGTCTGGAGAAAGGTCAGTTAAGCTCTGTTAGCCTGTACCTGCAGGGAGTCCACTCCTTACTGCTTCTTGAAGCAAAGCAAATTCTTTAGAGCTCTAGTCCCAAATAGTGCAGCAGGCACAGTCTTCACCAGGCAGGCCTTTGGGTGCAGATCAGGATTCCAGCAGGGCAATTCTCCTTCTTCATGTAGTTTCAGCAGCAGAACTGAGAGGCTCTGCACCTCTCACATATGTATCCAGTGTTCTCTGGTGACAAGCAAGGGAGCATCCCTGTCCAATGAGGTACAGGGCAACACCCCAAAGCATGACAACTTCCTCCAAAGTGTGGCATAGTCTTGTCACAGAAAGCACTATTCTCTAAAAACCATCATGGCTTAAATTTCAGCAGAGCAGCAAGAGCTAACTAAGCCAAACTCAAAGTATGGCTTATTTCCATAAACTCTCCCCACTCACATCTGTGAATTCCTTCCTTAAGCCTCCCACCTTGCAGGGAGAGGGGGTGGCTCTGGCTGACAGGCTTGCCTGACCTGTACTTCCATTGAAGCTGATACTGTCACGGTAGTCACCCACCTGCGCTCCGGTTTGTTCCTTTCTTGATGCTGCCTTTTTCCCAGATCCCTCCAGGAACTACCAGAACTGCAAGGAGGTAGGTACTTATCACACTGATAGTTCCTCAGGGAAGGGGAATGGGAGTGAGAGACAAGAGAAAACAAGAGACTGGATTCTTGCTGACTGAGTCGTTGGTGAAGTCTCTTTTAACGTCTCTCCGGGACTACGAAATATGATGGGGTTTCAGGTTTCTACTCGTGACTGTTCAGGAACAATTATCTATAGGAGAGACAATAACCGTCACTATTTCTGTTGTACAATACTATTGGACTTCTATCATACCATTTGTTATCTTGACAACCTACCCGACTAAACAGAATGCCATGAATTACTTCTTCAATTAACTTCAGCAATTTCACTTCTTAATTACGTATACCTTTGTAAATAAAAATATTACAACATTATGTCAAAAGTCTGCGTTTAGTATTTTTCTTCATTAATCTTAAACATTACTCAGTCTTATGTTGCTTCACATACTTGTACTTTGTTTGTGTCAAACCCAAAACGATACGTAAACTAAAAAAAAGAAATAAGAGAAAAACAAAAGAACAGACCAAGTGCGTCCTTGTTGCACCAAGTACTTATTACAGAGATTACAATAATCAGCAGTATGAACTGTCCTGTAACATTGTTTTATGAAGAACTCAAGTTCTTAATGGGTTAAAATCCTTTAACACATGTCATAGAGTTCCTTTGAGTTCTTTTGTTGTCTTTTGCGAAACTCAAATGCTTAATTAGATTGATAGTTCCAAATACTGGTAATCGGGAACTCCTCTTTTCTTTCTTTACAATAGTTTATTATTTTAAAAGGCTTACCGCGTTAATAACAAGGTTATGCGGGGTTTCAAAAGATGTCCGATAGAAAAAACACAATTTCGCAGTCTTGGCAAACCTGTAAAATGTTATTTTAGCTTACCGCGATATCTTGGTCTCTGAAATGCTTTACCGTTCTTGTTGCTATGTTGCCTAGCAACCTTTTGTTGAAATAACCTTTTCTTTCATGTCTTTACAAGAAATTGGAAGGAGCGTCGGCGAATGTCCGGAATTGGAACTCCATCACAGGACGCCGAGGGAAGCCAGTAAGGGATCAAGATGAAGCCGGGGAGCAGGAGCCACGCCGATCAGGTCCGGAGCCAGGTAAGCACTGGGAATCCACAAAGTGAAGCGCGCGAGCAAAGGTGGGTGGGGTTTAAATACCTGAGTGCTCGGCTTCTGCTACCGATCCCACGTGTGCACGTTGGAACTGTTTACATGTGCATTCAGTGTAACGGTTGGAAGCTAATTTCCCTAATGATTAGAAACCCATGTGATTCGGAAATGATTCCTTTAACAACAAGCATATGACAATGTACAACAAGCATTGGCAACTACAAAAATATCGCATCAGATGGATATGTCAACTACCCTTGATAACAATGTAGAAACATAGCAATAGCTTCTTGTGACAAAATTTGGTGCAAGATTCGAGGAACAATATGGTCAAAGCGGAATAACTTGATATGGAATCATTTGTAAGCATGTCTAACTGGCACAATTTGCTAATGAATTTAGTCCTCTCGTAACAGATACTTTATGGCCCAATCCCCTGCTCTGGAATATCTGTGCCCACAGAGCTGTCTCCATAAGATAGCCTTTTTCTGGCCAGGCCACTTATCACCTAATCAAGGCAGCCTGGCTAATCCCATTGAGGCTGACCAGTCAGGGAAGAATGCTAGAGGCTGGATTTTGACTTACAGAAAGGAAAGTCTTATAATTTCTTTTCTGCACAAGTTATGATAAATTCAACAGTGCCAAGTTGCTGGATTTATCAATACCATCAAGTTCAGTCTTTGAATGATATTTTCACACTCTCCTAACAATAGTTATACGTCCATAACATATTGCCATTTTAGTCTGTGAGGCCAACTATCTTCAAGGGGATACAAATGAAATGTGCAATATCTTCCTCACCTCGGTTTATAAAACCTCTTTTATAAAGCCCCTTCTCATAATTACAGGACCCTCCACCCGCGGAACAGCTAGGGAGACCTGGGGGTTCTAAATATGCAAAAACAATTTGGTTATTATTTCAGTGTCCACAGCACCAACATCGAATTTGTAGTGAATTTCCAACCCTGGGGAAAAATAAAATGGGCAGCTTTTACTCACCAGGGTTTATAAATCCTCTTTTATAGGGGCCCTGCTTAGAGTTACATGACCCCCCACTCCTAGAACATCTAGGGGAGACCTTGGGGTACCCACAATGTACAAATGAAGTAGCTTATCACTTTTAAAGTGCCCATACCCCAAAGAAGAGTTTGCAGTGAATTTTACTTTTCAAAGCAGTGCTGCAACATAGGGCTGCTTTTAAAATAACCTCAGACTCTCAGCAGTACACACATGCAAGCGCAACAAAGGCTGCTGGCCTCTAAACGGCCATGCCCTATTATATACTAGGGACTTATAGGACGTTTTCATCCCCTGGCCCTATAATCTACTAGGGGCTTATAGTGTTATTCATGCTCATTATAAGTGTTCCTGAATGTATGTGTTTGTGTTTAACATAGCACTGGCCCTGGGCCTGACTAGCAGAGCCCAGTACACAGTTAGAGTCAGCTACCACCAGTTCCATTCAGCACCAAAAATGGGGATGAACAGACCAAAAAGGGCGACTTCCTCACGCTTTACCATTGGGAATCAGGCTCCAATTTTCTGTGTATTCTACTTTGCTATAACTATTCGTACAGACTATCTCAATTTTTGTGCATGAATTTTAATTGTGTATATCTAATAATAACATCTTATTGTACCCATGTGTGCCTTTGCAGTTTGGGAACACGCTGGCATTCGGAAGGAAGAACTGAGAGTTTGAAAAAACAGGACAATTCTTTGAATAAAGAAACAACTTGGATTCCTCCCTGAGAGTGCAGTACCCTATTTGATGGTAACTTCATGGCCACTTTGTACATTTCTAGACACACATACAAGTTATGTGACAACACGAACACTGGGCATCCACCGCAACAGTCCTTGATCCCCAGTCAGAGTCCTGAGGAGAACCCTAGAATCACTCCGGGTTTGAAACGTGTTGACACCTGACACCTGGGCAAAGGCGAATAATACCTGGGGGTGTAATTTGGGAACTGGTTAAAAGAAATTTGTTTCCCAGACAGTATACAACCCTCATGATAACTGTGTGACCCTTAGCCCCATATATAGGCAGGACCTTAGGAATTGAGAATGATTTGCCTGTTTTTTGCGTGTTAAATATGGACTGGCTACCTGTAAAATATTTGCAGGACACTCTTTTTTGCATTTGGCGTTCATGTCCGAATTCATGTTTTCAAGATTGTGTTTTTGTTATAGTGTTAACTGTTTGTTATAATGTCATAAGCATGGTATATCGAATGTTGTGTTGTCTATCTTATGACATCAATGAATATTTTAAACTGACATGTGCATGAAATAAGTCACAAATGTCGTGAAATAAATCACTGCACCTTGCTTATAGCAGCTTGAGACTTGCGACTATCCTGCCATGTTTCCTCTTGATGTGAGCAAGAGGGAAGGGAAGCAAGATGGCAGCCACTTGAGGTGGTCATTCGGCAGCCCTGCGACCAAATGGAAACTAAATAAGAATAAACTTACCTAAACACGGGAGTATGTCCCTAGATGTCTCAGCTGTGGTTCACCCATGGGCTGGTGGTTGCCCCTGGACTGGGCTGATTTGGGGGAGCTTGTTTGCCTTTGGACGTCTAGTTGACGGCCGTGTTGGACCAACCTGAGTGCTGTGTGTGCTGCGGTCACTCACCGGCATGGAGGATGGGACCTTAGGCGTTGGGTGCCAATCAGAAGGGGAAGGTTGCTCCTCCCCACAGCATCTCTGCTCGGTTCTGCAGACCTTGGACTGAAGATCATGGCCGGGTCAGTGCAGCAGCAGAGCGGGCGATGCTTACTGCCAGCTCCTAGGATGGACACTGCCCCAGAAAGGAGGGGGAAAGGCGGAGCCGCGCTTAGCCAACATCTTGCCGGCTCTATGGTGTTGGGGTTACTGCAAGGCTCTGCCAGAAAGCCTGGAGATTCACTGCAACTTGAGGCATCCGGGGCTAATCGGACCAACGACAAAAGAAATCAGCCTCCCACAGAGAAGCTACCTTTGGAAACAGCCAGCCATAAACTACCCGACAGCAAAGTATCTTAGCCTCACGTGGATAAGGTACTAGCAGAGACCAGGACACCGGCCCCTCTGGGCGGAGGTATGACTGTATTGGTTCCTCATATTTTAGTAGACAAGGTAAAAGATTGTGCCAGTCTGGTCACATCAGCTTGCAAAGAGATAGGGACAGCTAAGATCAAATCTCAAAACGCCAGGAGTTACAAGAGTGCAGAGAGCGCCATGAGCCTTGATGGGGGTCTGAGTGAAAAGGGGAAGCCAGCTCAATCAGTCGGGCAGTGTGCAGAATAGTGGCCCTCAGATTGGGGCTATAGATGATATATGAATTCCTGCTAACAGTCAGACTCCTGCCGATCTACCCCCTTTAAATGGCGCTCAGTGATCTAAGGTATCCCATCAGTTGGTGGCTCACAATTTGGGACTCGAAATCGGGAACAACGATCAGGACATGGAGGCTAACAATTGCTTCTTTTTATTATCTGATGGAACAGAATGGTCAGTAGATGGATCTGGTTCTCTCACGGGGTCTAGTGATAATGACAGCGCTCCAGATACAAGAGGAGGCACTCCTGCCATGACAGCACGTAAGATGGTTAAGAAGTTGGGTCGACAAACATCAGGTGGTAAAGACCTGCAATGGAACTATTTACCAGCATAACAGCTAGTCCGCACACTGACCATACCCCCTTAGGACACCTTTAGTTCAAATCCTCCTACGCACGATACTATCCTTCAATGTATAATTATTATAACTATTGCAAGTAATAAGTTATAGAACTGCTTTCCTGAAGTTACCTAAAATCAGCCCTGGAGCTGTCTCTTCTAATTTGCCAGCCTTTGACAGGTTGAGCCAAGCTTTCTTAATGAGGTGTGAAGTGGCCCTGGGCTGAGACAAAGAGACCACCGGGTGGGAGGAGATCTGAAGCTGCAGATGCCAGGACAGGAATGGGGCTGTGTAGCCAAACTGGTCTTAAAAGGGAGAAAGACAGGACAGGAACCAGGCCCCCCCACTTCTTGCACCCCTGCCAGATAGGAGTCACTGTAATTCAATTAGTACAGAGGCTGGAAGGGGAGTGTAGGAAAAAATTAGCCACGCCTGTGTGTTGGGTTAGCTATACCTGAACCTCCAGGAGAAATTTTCTTCATTTTGGATTTTTGTGAAAATTTCTGTCTGGGCCAAAAATATGTAGAGGAAAAAATCCCTTGGTGGAATGATATATACAAACACTTCATATGACGCTCAAGCACACAAGGCGAGTATATAACCTATACACTACGCCAAAACTGACATACCCAATCTCTGGCCCATGTGGTAGAATTACACAAGCGACAATTGCCTTTTTACTGTTAAAAATATATATGCTTTATTAAAACACAAAAAGCATATATATTTTTAACAGTAAAAAGGCAATTGTCGCTTGTGTAATTCTACCACATGGGCCAGAGATTGGGTATGTCAGTTTTGGTGTAGTGTATAGGTTATATACTCGCCTTGTGTGCTTGAGCGTCATATGAAGTGTTTGTATATATCATTCCACCAAGGGATTTTTTCCTCTACATTGAAGTAGCACCCTATTCCTCTGGTTGGTCAAAGGGGTATCTCTCTTCTTCTTTCAGCTATATGGGCCAAAAATATGCCACACTTCTAAGGAAGTTGTCATCATGGGGGTGGCACCCTGCATCCCATTGGTCCAGGGTGCCTCCCCCTTGCCTTGCTAGAAACTGTAATAAATATGGGAGAGCTGCCCAGAAACTTATATCCCTGCTTGGAAACATAAAGAGAAGAAGGATTGCCCTGTGGAACTTCTGGTCTGCACCAAGAGAGGACTACATTTTGAAGGACTGCACCAGCTGCACACTTTGGGCTTAAAAAAACAGGCATTTGCCTTGTTTCAAAGGATTAGGGAGTGAACTCCCTGAAAGCAACAGGTAGAAAAGAGCATCTAGAAGTCACCTGCATCAACTCCAACAAGACAAGCCCAGCTGACCAGCTTCTCCTGGACTTTAAAAGATTTGACTGGGTGCATTGTGGAATTGTAGTCCCAAACCTCCAAGAGGCAACTCGTAGCTTCTGGACCATTGGCAGGTGCTGTGGACCCTCAAAGACCCAAATGAGACCTTCTGGAAGAAGAGCAAAAAGGTTGGAAACATTTGCACAACTTTTGTCAAAAAGCTCAAGTTGACTGACCCAGGCCACAAGAGTCAAACCAACAACATCGAACCGCGACTCGGCCTAAAATTCAGGTTTGCCCTCTTGAAAGCTTTGGAGCTCTTCACTCTCGACGATGAGAACCAGGACCTCCAGGAATCACACGGACATCACGCTAAAGCAAGCTGCTGTCATCGAACTGCAACCCTGTCTGCCGAGGAGACACTCTCAAAGTCAACAGAAAAAGAACCAAAAAGTGACTAAGTGCAAAGGTGCAATTTTGATCGGCCCCAACGGTATGCAGACAGAATATTGAGTTGGAAATGTCGACCTGCACAAATATCGAGTTGGAAATATTGTGATACAGAAATATTGACAGCTAGAAAATTGTGGTCAAGAATATCGAATTTAAGGTAGGAAATATCTTTTTCAAAAATATAGAAGTCATTAATATCTTTTGCATAAATATAGTTGTTTAAAACATCGATTTTTTAATTAGTGTTATGTATTTTAGTTTATATTTTAAATGTATGTGATGTATGTTTTTTTGTATAAGTATTGTTTATGTTTTTTAATATATGTGTTACATTTTTAGTAGTTAGCAATTTTATTTTAATTACATTTTACGTTTTTTTGTTCTGTAGCGGGTTGTGGGTTTATAGGGGAATAGGGAGGGAAGTAATTTAATTATAATAAATTAATGATTATTTTTTATTTATTAATATTTATTTAATTGAGATTTTATAGTGGTAATTGTGGGAAGTAATTTATTTGTAATTAATTATTAATTGGTTGTTAATTAATATTAATTAATTGGTAATTAATTATGGTAATTGTGTAAAAAACATTACGTGCGGGTTGTGGGGTTTATAGGGGTAAAGGGTGGGAAATCATTTTTGATAAATTAATAATTAGTTGACAATTTATATTCATTAATTGATTGTAAATTAATTATGGAAATTGTGTAATTAATTTTAGGTGCGGGTTGTGGGGATTATAGGGGAAAAGGGTGGGAAGTAATTTATGTTTAATCAATTAATAATTGGTTGAGCATTATTATTAATTAATTAATTGATATTTAATTAGGGTATTTGTTTATATTTTTGTGTGGGTTTTACTTTTATAGGGGTAAAGGGAGGGGGTTAAATTAATTTTACTTACTTTATAATTAGTTGTTAAATACTATTAGTTTTTTAATTGAAAATAAGTTTTCATTTTGTAATACTTTTTTACAGTTTAATTTTAGCTGTGCATTGTGGGGATTATAGGGGTAAAGTGTGGGAAGTTAATACATTTTTTAGAGTTTTAATTTGGTTTATAATTAATAATATGTCTTTAATTGGTAATTAATTATGTTAATTATGGAAGTGCATTTGTTTTAAATTTAGATGTGGTTTGTGAATTGTGTGGTGTTATAGGGTAGGAAATAAAAAAAAGTAAATGTATGTAATAATTAATGTTTTTGTTTCTAAATAATTTGTAATGATATATATGTATTTGTTCGAAAATTATTTTTTATTTTATTTAATATAATATTTGTAGGTATTTGCCATATGTATTTAACATCATAATATGTTTAAAAAAATAAATAATATTAAATATATTTGTATTCTAATTTTTAACATATTTTTATTTTTTTATTTTGTTTATTAAATATTTTTGTTGTTAATATTTTTTTTCAACTGACTGAAGTGAGAATATTAATTTTTACCCCTGCGCAATCCAACACTTTCCCTACTATTGCACTCATTGGAGTGGGAATAGCAAATGTTATCCCTGCCACTATCCAACACTTTCCCTACTGTTGCACTCACTGGAGTGGGAATAGTAATTTTTACCCCTCTGCTATCCAACACTTTCCCTACTGTTGCACTCACTGGAGTGGGAATAGTAATTTTTACCCCTCCGCTGCTATCTAACAATTTCCCTACTGTTGCACTCATTGGAGTGGGAATAGTAATTTTTACCCCTCCGCTATCCAACACTTTCCCTACTGTTACACTCACTGGAGTGGTAATAGTTATTTTTACCTCTCCGCTAGTCAAAACTTCCTCTACTGTTGCACTCATTGGAGTGGGAATAGTATTTTTTGCCCCTCAGCTATCAAACACTTTTCCTACTGTTACTCTCACTGGAGTGGGAATAGTAATTTTCACCCCTCCACTATCCAACACTTTCCCTACTGTTGCACTCACTGGAGTGGTAATAGTGATTTTTACCCATCCGCTATCTAACACTTTCCCTACAGTTGCACTGACTGGAGTGGGAAATTTATGTTTAAAGATTTTTAAATAGTTTAATGTTTTAAAGGCCCATTACGATACCGGGCGTAAAAAAATCCGCCACCCATGAAAGCGGCAAAAATCTGCCCGCCTACACCGTCTGAATACTGACCCAGCAATCATGATGTCCCGAACCGAAAACTGCCAGCGGCGGAAAAAAAGCACAAAATACCGCCCGCCCTTGCCCGAGTCGGAGTCAAACCGCCCGCCACGGATGGAAAGACGCACGACAACAGAAAACCGCCCGCCCTCACGGTCGAGACACCGCACGTGAAATTACGATCGCACCGACATGAGCGCGGAAAAACAACAAATACACCGCCCGCCAGCGTAAACAACACCGAAGAAAATGGACACAGCAGAAGCCATGGCGGCCACGTCCCTGCACAGAAACAGCCGCGGACTCAAACAAACACACACAACATGGCAAACAAGTCCACACAGCAACCCACGCACAAATACACAGACAAAGTACACATCCCGAATACACACCACCCCTGGACAAACAAATAAACTACAAAGCCCAGAACACCAGCCACAACACACCTGAAAACAACAGACCATCAGGACACACCCAAACAGGTAAGTACAAAAGCAGCCCCTCCACAGACCACAACCCCTTGCAACATTGCAAAGCAGAGAGGAGAGGAGAGGACACAGTGACACAGCAAGGACAGCAGCACACCACAGATACGCACACATCACACCCACCACCACCACCACCACCAAACACCGGCACCACAAACCCCCTGCACATCACACATCACACACCGCACCAGCACCACAAACACCATGGCATCACACAGAATGCCCAAGTTCACTTCCACTGAGCTGACGGTCATGGTCGACGAGATCGTCAAGGTGCACACACAAATCTATGGCAACCAGGTCCAGCACACACCACTAGCCACCAGAAACAGAATGTGGAACAGAATTGTAGACCAGGTCAATGCAGTCGGGACCGTACCCAGAAACAGAGGAGAGATAAACAAATGGTGGAACGACATCAAAAGCCTGGTCAAGAAGAAGGAGAGCAAAAATCGAGAGCTGGCTGCCACGACTGGCGGAGGGAATCCCGCGCATTACAAGACCTTCAAAGCGTGGGAGGAGAAGGTGCGAGTCATCATCCATCCGGAGATCCTCACCGGATTACCAGGGGGAGTGGAGGCTGGTAAGTACAAACAAATGTATACCAGCACACCGCTATGTACACACATGCACTACCACCATGCCATAGCTCCGAGGGACAAACACCCCCATGTCCAGTACACAATACACAACACATCACTCACACATGCAACAGGCACCACCACACACACAGCCCAAACATATCAACTAACAAAACCATGGGGGCATGTGTACACCCAGCCAGCCACGTAACCACCAACAGGTCCCCTAGTACTCCAGAAGCGCCACAACGAGCACCCCCACACCCATGTGGCAGCCGTAGCTGCACTAACCGACAAGTAACAGGTAAGTAGCCGCAACACAAAGGCAGTGGGTGGGAGGGGGACAGCTGAAGTACAACACCCACCAGGCCCCTAGTCCTACAGCACAGCAAGGCGGAGCACCCCCCACACCCATGTGGCAGCCGTAGCTGCACTAACCGACAAGTAACAGGTAAGTAGCCGCAACACAAAGGCAGTGGGTGGGAGGGGGACAGCTGAAGTACAACACCCACCAGGCCCCTAGTCCTACAGCACAGCAAGGCGGAGCACCCCCACACCCATGTGGCAGCCGTAGCTGCACTGACCGACAAGTAACAGGTAAGTTGCAGCAACACAAAGTGCAGTGGGTGGGAGGGGGACAGCTGAAGTACAACACCCACCAGGCCCATAGTCCCACAGCACAGCAAGGAGGAGCACGGCCCACACCCCACACCCACGTAGCAGCCACTGCAGTGCACACCGGCAGCCGACAGGTAGACATCCCGCCCCAGGACAAACGGTGTCAGTGGGCGTCCAGCCATCACCACGACCCATAACACCGCCCCCACCCCCACAGACCTGCAACATGGAGCACCCCCCGCCCATAACCATGTTGCATCCAGTCCAGTGCACGCTCAAAAACAACCTGCAGGTGGGAAACTGGACAGGGCGGGGTGACTGGAGGCATGAGGACTGAATTACGACTAACATATGGGACATGTCAAGTAGCAGAGGAACACGCAGCACTGCTCCCTGTCACAACCATGTGAACAATGTGCACACGGACATGAACCACTGAGTCACACCCCACATGACCCATCACAGACACAGCAACACCCAAGGAGCCACGTCTGCATGCACAAGTCACACTGATTACAGAACCACATGGCAGGCACAGTGCAACCCATCACACACAACTGCAACACCATCGAAGTCCTGTCCATGTAGCCCCTACTGCCTGTCAACCACACATCCCACAACTACGCCCATGTAAGACATACCACACTAGACGCAACAGCGTGGAACAACATAAATGCACACGAACACCACTGGACCCATCAAACACACAGACACACAATGCACATACAACATACCATCCATCTCATCCGTCAGCCCCAGTCACATGAAAGGTATGTCATCCGAACAGCTTGTCCACATACAGTAGTCACGCAAAGAAACATGCCCATGACAAATCATGTGCCAGAAGTGAATGAAGCGCACGTCACACTGTGAGCAACAACACACATAAAATGGGCCACACCCCCCCGAGCACTGCATTGATGCACATGGCACAGGGCAGCATGCACACCAAGGAATTGGACCATCTGCAATACGTCGTGTGGCACACAACCATCACTCACTCATAACAATGCGTCCAATTACATGGCCAGAAATCACAACAGACAGCAAATATGCAGGGTATGTCAGACATACACACACCTCAGACCATGCACTGTCATGTTGCCACAACACATGTCACGTTCTGCACCCATGGCTCACAGTATGTACCCCCAAAGCATAGTTCATCTCAAATGCGTTTCAGGGGGCTGACCCCCATCATGCCAACTGCGTTTCTAAGCGCTCCATATGAACCCCCAAAGCATAGTTCATCTCAAATGCGTTTCAGGGGGCTGACCCCCATTATGCCATCTGCGTATCTAAGCGCTCCATATGAACCCCCAAAGCATAGTTCATCTCAAATGCGTTTCAGGGGGCTGACCCCCATCATGCCATCTGCGTTTCTAAGTGTTACATTTGAACCCCAAGAGCATAGTACAAACCAACCTCCACGATGGGTCTGGAGTCCGCATACACCAGAGCCACAAAAAGCAGGAGCACAGCAACACACCCATCGGCATTGCCAATCCGTCCCATGCCACATGTCCACAGCACACAGTCCCATTGGCATGCCCACACAACAACAAATAGCACAGCCACACACACGGCTCCGGGAAACCTGTGCACGACTGTGCACGAACTGTGGATGTCAGACAACCTATACATACTTTGTCATGTGCAACACAATAACATATCTCATTCCCCCACAGGTGACGAACTGCTGGATGCTGGAGATGGAGACAGCAGCCAGCACAGCCAGCCTGCAAGCCCCCAACAAGGACTCACGGATGTGGAGGATCTGTCCTCCTATTCGGACACGGACCACCCAGCAGGCCCATCTGGTGTGGCAGGGCCCAACCGCACCCCAGGCACCCTCCCACCCACCAACCCATCATCCAGGGCTGATGACCACTCACAGCCCCCTGCTGCCACTGTCGTAGCGGCCACTACCACTGTTGTGGCGGCCACTCCCACGGTCGTTGCGGCCACTCCCACTGCCGCAACCCCCACCACCGCCGCGACCACCACCACGTCATCACTGGCCCCAGCCCCAGCGCAAGTGGTGGTCCGGCCGACTGGGTCCACCCTGGGAGCCACAGCGAGGACCGTGGTGAGCAATGTGGCTAGTGGGCAGGTCGGTGGCAGCAGTACTGGTAGGAGGAGCAGGGTCAGGCCAACGCCAGCCTCCCCTGGGAGCCATGCCCTGCCTCAAATGGCCAGAGTACTTGGGGCCTATGAAGAGGCCCAAGGACAATGGGCCAGGTCTGCTTCCGACACGCGGGAGGTCCTGGGGGTGTTGAGGTCCATGGACGCCCATAAGGGCCAATTCGTGTCCCGTATGAACCAACTCGTGGACCGCATGGGCCAGCTGGTGGTGGCGGTGGGGTCACAGGCAAGGCCAACAACACCACCTCCGCCACCACCTGCTAGGGCGCAGGGTCGGGCAGCAGTGTCCACTTCCCCTGCGTCCACAGCCAGTGAGCACACCTCACCCACCACCAGCAGGTCGCCACCACACCCCCCCTCCCAAACGTGGAAGGGGCCGTCCGAAGTGGAAACAGATGTCCCGGGAGGACTTCGCACGCTCCAGACGCAAGTGAGGCAGCCAGCCATCCTTGACCACCCACTGCATTGACTTGGACTACGATCCCAACCCACACAACCATCAGAATGGCATGTGTCTGTTGGACTAGGGACATAGAACTAGTGGGTACACCCTGAGCATCACGCAGCCATGGCCGACAGCTCATTGTCACTGCACGCAACACTCATGTCATCACCTTGCACACAATGACATGTCACAGTTGAAAATAAATGCACCTTTTACACAAACTGCTGTCTGTGCACTGTGTTTATTGAACGATGATCAACCGCCACCTTGAGCAGAAAAGCATCGGATGTGTGGCATGGCGATGGGACAGGAGGGGCTGTAGGGACCTAGGGGGGAAGACAGAACAGGAGCACATTCAATGAGTGTGTCACACACCCATCACACAGTACATGTCAACAACTACAAGCAATGTACACACATCGCACAGAGCAATAGGGCACAATGCCACAGCCACCGTCAGTGGCATACAAACCTGGACATGGACCATTGACACACAGCACACAGTGAACATAAGGCCTCCGTGACACAGCACACAGACACCTGCACAACTACAGCCACATCATCCGTCGTACATGGACACTCACCGTCAAGTGAAGTAGCGGGCGATGAGCTGCTGACGGACATTCACAGCTTCCTCCTCTCCGCTGTCTTCCTCACTCGAGCTGTCCTGGTCTGCAGGCTGGGGCCCTGGTTGATCTCCATCATCCACAATTATGGGGATCTGCTTTCGAATAGCCAGATTGTGCAGCATGCAGCAAGCCACCACTATCTGGCACACCTTCTGTGGGGAGTACGCCAGCGCACCCCCGGTGCGGTCCAGGCATCTGAACCTCGACTTGAGGAGGCCAAAGGTACGCTCGACCACACGTCTGGTCCTCCCATGTGCCTCATTGTAGCGGTCATCTGCTGGGGTCCGAGGATTTCGTAATGGACTGAGCAGCCAGGGCCCATTCGGGTAAGCCGAGTCACCTGGGCGTGAGGGACACAGAGAACCGTTGCAATTCAAACAGGACAGTAGACAGCATCCTTAAGCCAGCACGCTACACAACTCCACATACTCACCGACAATCCAGCCACGGTCCTGTTGCAGATTGTTCATCAGTCGTGGTAATATGCTGTTGCGCATGATGTGCGCATCATGGGCAGAGCCTGGGAACTTCGCACACACGTGGGAAATGACCATGTCCGCAAGGCACACCACTTGCACATTCAGGGAGTGCGTGTGCTTCCGGTTGCGGAAGAGCTGCTCAGTGGCCTGTGGTGGGACAAGGCCAACATGGGTGCAATCTATGGCACCAACGACGTGTGGGATCCGTCCAAGGGCATAGAATGCACCCTTCACTGCCGCCAACTCACGTGCCCTGGGGAATCGGATGTACCTGTTCCTGTACAGCATCATGGCTGCCAGTACATCCCTCAGCACCATGCTGAACATGGGCTGGGACATCCCACCTCCACTGCCCACTGTGTGCTGGAATGACCCAGTGGCGAAAAAATGCAGTGCAGCCATCACCTTAGCCGTGGGGGTGAATGCTGTCGGATACACCCTGCGAGGATGGAGGTGGGGTTCCAACATGGCACATAGTCGATGCAGGGTTGGTCGGTCCAGACGAAATGTCCGGATGACCTCAGAATCCTCCATGTCCGCCAACAATTGGTAAGGGCGGTAAATGTTTGGTCTCCGCCTAGGAAAGATGGAAGTGGACACATGTCAAAGCAACACGCCACATGGCATTTTCACATACACATAACTGATATGTCAGAGCAAGAACATGAGTCACAGAACAGCTGTCATGCAGGGACAGCACAGCCACAATACACTTACACAGGTCTCCCACCAATAGCAATGGGCAGTGACACAAACCATTGCTATGTGCATGCACATGGGGATCCAGGCCTCAATGACCTGTGAGGCGTGCTGATGGGGACTGACTGCATATTCGGCAAGCGGCAACACCACGGCAACATGACTGGCTGCTGTGCATCACACTGCTTCCGAGGCTGGATGAGTATGGCACACACCAACGACGATGTGGGCACAGGCTGAGCGGCCAAGAAAAGTGGGACCTGTGGCACGAGGGGATATGTGACAGTCATTGGTGTCACCACTGCACCCTATGTGCAGCACTGTACGGATCACACCTCCAGAAGCATTGACAGGTGTACACATTGACAGCCCCATGCCAACACGGCTGTGTGCTTGCAAATACACATCACATGTGACACGTAACCTTGCACGTGCCAAGTGGCAGATGTACATAGTGAGAGATGGCATGCGTGTGCATATGCGTATACCATGCACCCAAGCCAATGTGCAGATGATGACATGCTAACAGACATGTGGGGGCCGGCCACTGGCCATCCCTGCCTATGCACACGGCATGTTGTGGCCCTGTCCATTGTGCACCTGCACCCACACGCACATCATGGCCACACCTGCAGATGCAGTGCGCACATCATACTGTGTGGTGCACATGGCATCAGCGGACTGTCACCAACATGGGCCAGGCCATTACGGCCAACTCCGATGACCCGCGCGGTTGCACCCTGCGTGTTCCACTATGGAGGTAGGCGTCCCGGGCCAGCTGGGAGCAGGCCAACGTCTGCAATTGCCAATGCAGGTCTCAGTGCACTTGTTGCTCGTGTGAATGTCAGGCTGGGCCATGCTGCCCCTCTCAGTCCCAGCAGGCCTGGCCTGCACATTGACTGCACAATGCCAGTAGATGACAGCACCGACTGCCTAGTGGGTTGCATGTGTCTCCTGTTCAGGACCCTCCAGATGGGCGCTAACTCAGTACTGACTATTGGACACACCATGTCTCGTGATAGGGATGTGTGTGTGGGATGGTGGCACTGAATGTGACCTCCGTTGCGTGGTGGGCCATGCACAGGGCGAGTACGTCGATCATTGCGCAGTGTTGGTCACAGTGGGTGCACCCACACAGATGTGTTGCCCTATGTTCATTTTCTATGTCCGCATGGTAATGGACTGTAGATGTGGGCAGACTACACATTGGTCAATGTGCTGTCAATTTGAATGTGCCTTCACACCAGGCACAGCTGCCCCTGCACATGTGACCACTGCTGCACTCGCTGCTGGGTCTGTGGAGCTGATGCACCATCTGTGCGTGGAGCGGACAGCTCTCCTCACTTCCGTCATTGCGCATGTCATCACTTTGCCGCAGGTGACATGGATCATGGAGGGCCCACATGTACGCGTGGGTGGCCTCAACAAGTGTGTCCAATGGTTGTCACCCCCAGTCAGTGCTTCGAATGTGAATGATGTTGTGCTGGTGCTAATTTCAGTGTGGCGGGTGGGCGGGGCTAGGTGCGGGCTTACATGCAGGACATGGGAGGGTGATCGGATTAGCGACTAGTTGCAATACACACGGGGCACGTCTTTTCCTGTCCACATCAGGGTCATTCCTTGAACTCACTGACAGTACTACAGTCGTCTTTGTCCCTGTCCTCATGGCCTCCCCTCGCTCCCCCCAATATGCATTTGCACCTGTGGGGCTAGCGCATGCAGATGCAGCCCCAAGCTCACCCCGGAGAGGCCAAGGAGTGTATGTGTGGGTCCAGTTGAACGAGTGGTCTGTCTCACGGCATGATGTGTGGCGGGACGCCGTCCACCTGCGTGGTGCCCCGACTCGAGACCCGGGCAACATAGACAATGCATAGCAGTCTCCTCAGTCCGGATACACCACCTGCGACACACAGAGGCTGTAGCTGCCCTAGCGGCCCATGCCGCGTCCATCTGGGGCTGATGGACCCACACATTCACTCTTTTGCCTCACTGGGGCGGGCTCGGAGGTGCTTGCGCACGCGCTGGCTTCTCTGTTGCAACGGCATGTGACGTGTGTGGAGATGTAGGCAATGAGTGGGATGGTGCGAGCCACCTTCCGTGACGTCACTCCTGCTCGTGACGTGTGCGTCCCCCAATACTTCCATATGACTTGAGCCATGCTACACATTGAGGATGTTTTGCATGCGTGATGTGTCCCGGAGGAGCGCGCCGAGTCCTCTCCCCCACCATGCTCCACTGCCATCCCGTGCCCTGGATTGCCTGTGCAGGTTGACAATGTTGGGGATACACCTGGTCGGCAGGGGCTGTGTGTGCCTTGTCAAGGGCCTGGCGGGCGCACAACAGGATCCAGCTTGTCCACAGAGGGTGGGCTGACGTGTACGCCTGATACCGCATTGTTTGTGTGCCCGGCTGCTGTGCACACACGTGTTCACATCCCCCCCGACAGGTGGCCTTTAACATTGCCCAGGGAAGCGTTA
Organism: Calotriton arnoldi; assembly: GCA_963921515.1. Taxonomy (NCBI): domain Eukaryota; kingdom Metazoa; phylum Chordata; class Amphibia; order Caudata; family Salamandridae; genus Calotriton; species Calotriton arnoldi. Next base: position 811,882 of record CAWUFW010004337.1, on the reverse strand, counting down.
ATGTGCAGTTCCGGACCCCTCCCGACACAGCGTGTTTCAACTTTGCATGTGCGCATCTACCCGTCACACCCACCCACCTGAGCGAAGCGTCACTCCCGCTTCACACGACACATGTGTGTCTTCCACAGTTGTGCTACTCATTTGCGTTGACATCCAATGACAGTGGACTACATAGTCATGTCACGACTGCCGTGTACATCACACACTCTCATCATCTCCCATTCGTACTTGTGAAAGGAATCAGCAGAGACAGTTTCTTTCTTCAAACCATGTATTGTGACTTATGTCCTCTGTGATGCAGTATAGTGGACACTACTGGCAGCGGAATGCATGTGGAGGATATACTGAGCATGATTACACATAGCTAAGGGTGTAGGGGTACATGTGATTAGCTGTTGCATGTGGGATGTGGGCTTCAGAGTTACATCTGCTTGGCCGTTGCTGTGCTAATGTTCATTTGCAAATAGCTGCGGTGCTGCGGACTTTGACACAGACGGTATACATTTAGCCTACCAGACCGCTTGGCATCATGGGCACAGTCCATCTCAGTTCCAAGTGACAGGTGTACTGCTGTTGTTACTCATGCACGCGTGCGTGTGAGTTGACATCAGGGCATGGGCTTACGTGCATGCAACGGCGTCCCACTTGTTGTTGCCATATGGTGGCTACTGGACATGTCACAGTCACTGGGGTCGTGTTGTTGTTGTATGCACTTGTCGTCCATGCAAAGGTCCTGTTACGGGATTTCCGGGGAGGGGGAGAAGGGGTGCAGCTCTCACATACTCCAGCCGGGCGATTCCTGTCCACTGTGCGGTGCATATGTCCATGGACGCAGGATCCATGTCATGGCATAGTTGTACGTGCAGTTCTGTCCATGTGGGTGCGATACACATATCCCATGCCACTGCCTCCCCCGATACATGCAGAGTTCCTGGATGTGATGGGGAACAGTGTGCATGTCCCGGACACATCCGATGTCATGGCAGTGTCGTTGATGGTGTGGTATCAGTTGCAGGTCGTTTGGTATGGCTGTTGTAGTGGTTACTGGCCAGTCCGTGCGGAAGCTAAGCATGGGTACAGTGTCGGACATCATGGCTCACTTGGGGGATTGCGTCGGGGTCCTACGAATTGACAGGTTGACAGGTATGCGATGGCTTCCTGCAGGGCTTCCATTTCATTGGTGGTATACATGTTTGCCAGCCAATGTAGCGGATGGTGGCTGTCACGGTGTTGTTCGTAAGTTGTCCCTTGTAGGAGCATGATGGGGCATGCTGGGTGACATTCGATGTAGCTGTGATCCATGATCCGTCGTGTGGAGGCACAGTGGTCCCATTGCAGTGTGGGCCCGATGATCGCCACATACGTCATGCCCCCATAGGCTGAACAGACCCTGTCGTGTGCGTCCAGAGGGTGGAATAGTGGTAGCAGGTCCGCCCTTGGACATGCCGGGTTGGAGAGGAACAACTCCACAGGATGGTGGAAGGGACACCTCCGACAGTAGAAGACGGGTATGACGCAGCTGAACAATGCGATGCGGTAAGTCAGTCGGTAACTTACGTTCAGCAGGGATAGGGGTTCGCATCCCAACATCTGTATCAGGTTGTGTTTGTACAGCTTGACCTGTCTGGCGTAGTTGGGTAGGTGTGTTGTAGGTGCCATTTTGCTGCGGGGCGATGTGGTGGCGTGCTCCGGCTGTGTGTGCAGTCTGCAGTGTGCAAGCTCCGAGGTTGCTGTGAGGTCTGTGATGGTCGTAGGGGGCAGGACTTGTGTTCTGTTAGCTTGTGCGGAGGACACGGGCCCTCATCCCACGTGCTTCTCTGAATGTTCAAGGTCAGTGGTGTGTGACTCCTTCCAGATAACTTGCATGGGAACGGCATGGGGGAGTTTTATAATTTTTTCTTCCCCGTTCGGTATGTTCTTAGGTGATATGCGCTATCTGCCCTGTGGTCGGTTTCCTCTGAATGCCTGTGTTGGTCTTTTTTTGGGACAATGGCTGTATTCTCCGGCTTGTTTAGTCGGGTTGTGGTTTCGGAGTTGGAATGGAAGGTCATTCAGTGCTGTCTGCTCTCCCGTGTGTGGGCGGCAGGCTGTGTTTCCGCTATGCGTTGGGCCTTGTGTGTGGGTGTCATTCTTGGGTCCACCTGTTGTCGGTCCCCGGGCTCTTTGGTGTTCCGTTTTGTATATCTGGTTCATGGGTGCAGGGTGGTATGGGTGTTTCTGTGTGGTACTGGCGTACCTCTTCCCGACGGGGCCCATGTTCTGCTGGGTGGTGTTGCCGCCGCTGTGTGCTTCGCCATGTTTGTCACACAGGGGTGTGTCCTGATGTTGCGTGACTTCACTGACATGTGGGCGTCGGTTGTGTGACGTTGGGTGTTGTCCGTGAATTGGGCGTTGGGGACATGACTGTGGCAGGCCTGTCACGTGTCATGTGCGTTCTGGGTGTGGCTGGTGTGTGTGGTGCTTGGTTGTGTCCCTGTGTTGTTTGTGTGCGACGCATACATGGCGTTATGGTTGGGCGCTGAGTTGTGCGCATGTGTGGCTGCGTCATCGCCGCTGTGCTGCGGTGCCGTGACGGGGTCGTTGGTTCCTGGTCCCAGGTGGTGTGCCCATGATAGTTGCGAGATGTTGCAATTTGCCCTGTGTTACATTTGTGGGTGCAGTGGTGGATGTGTCTTGTCCACGCAGGGGTGTTGGGGGGGTGCCATGTCCTCCTTTTCCGCACTTGCACTGTGTGCGCTGTTTGCGTGCCCTTGTTGTGTGTGTGCCTACCTGCGTCTCCGCGGTACGTTGCCTCCTTGGTGGTGCATCAGGTATAGCATGGGGAGGGCCTGCAGTGCTGGATTCATGCTCGGGGGGGTCGCCTCTTGGGTGTCTGTGCTCGGCGTTCGGGTTTCCGCCTCACTTTCAGGTGCAGTGTCTCTTAGCCGTGGGAGCTGTTTGTTTGCGGCATCGTAATTTGTACGCCGGGCGGTACGTGATTTCGTCTGGCGGTGTGTCTCCATTGGGCTGCGCCGCTACGTGAGCGGGCGCACTTTGATGGCGGACGGCGTCGCTGGCTTGCCGGCGGTCTTTGGCTGCCTTTTCACATCGTAATTTGGCGGGCGTGTGGGCTGCGGCATGCGGGCGGTAACTGGTGGTTTTTGCATTCGCCAGCACGGCGGTAGTGCTTCCGCCCGCCATCGTAATGGGCCCCTTAATTTTTAATATTTTTTTTTATTAGACATTTCATGTTATTGGTATATATATTATCTACTGGCGGTCGCCAGTAGATAGTTATAGTTACAACCTATTATCCATATGAAATCCGCGACATTCTATTTGAAATAACTCTCTTGCCGGTTGACGTATCTTCGCAAAATTTTCAAACTTTGTGGCCCGCTCCGGTCCGCTCCTACCCTGAAAGTCTCGGGGGATTCGTCAAGCGGGGGCCGAGAAAAAGGGGGTCCCAAAACGCGTTTTCCCCATGCAATTTTCCATAGGAAACTTTAGACACGGCTACAGCCCGAACTGCTGAACGGAATTACACCAAATTTGGCAAAGAGGTAGTTCTTGGTTCAGAAAGAACCCTTTTGTTAAATGGTGTAAATCCGTTCAGTAGTTGCTGAGAAAATCAAAAGTAAAAAGATAGTGATATCTATGGGCACGGAGGATTCGCGCACCCTGAGCGCACCCTGCGCGCACCGTCCCGATCACGAGCTGCATGTTAATTGGCTGTCAGCTGGCTGTCAACATTCCGATTCAGGAAATGTTGGCAGCCATTTTGTCCCTCGGTAGAACCGAGGGACAGAAACAAGTGCGCAAAGCGCACAAAGGGGGCAGGGTAGAAACACCCTGACCCCTAGGTTTGCTCAGGGGGTCCCACAAGGACCCCCTGGGCAAAAAAAAAAAAAAATTTTTAAATCGGCAGGATGCTCTCAGGGTGCGCGAATCCTGCCGAAAAAAAATCGAAGCGCGGTCTCCCGCGCTTCGATTGTATTTGCCCCCGGGTGGCCCAAGTCCCGGGGGCATGGTGGGGGGGTTAATTTTATGTGTGGGGGCCTCAAGGGCCCCCAAGCCCCGGGACCGCCACCCCCGGGGCTTTTTTTAAATGGTGCGGGAGGGCTCTGAGCCCTCCCGCAGCCCCGGGACCACCACCTCCCCGGGGCTTTTTTTTTATTGAAAAACCTGTGTGGGGGGCTCCAGCCCCCCACACGCCCGGGACCGCCACCTCCCCGGGGCACTAAACATTTAAATATGGGGGTCCGTTACGGACCCCAGAGCCCCGGGGACCACCACCTCCCCGGGGCTGTGACCTGAATGGGAGGGGGCTGCGCGGCCCCCTCCTGGAGCCCTTGATGGCCCTGGGGACCGCCACCCCCCAGGGTCGGCTCCTGCAGTGTCCCGGGGTGCCTACCCCCGGGACACTGCTGTTTGCAATGACAGGACGGGAGCCTCGTGGCTCCCGTCCTGTCATTGTAAACTGCTTTGGATATTGGAAGAGAGAGCAGGGAAACCTGCTCTCTCTTCCAATATCCAAAGCCGACTGCTTTCCACATGGGGAGCAGCATGTTAGCTGCTCCCCATGTGTAAAGCAATGCCGGCTCCCGTAGGACGCGGGGAGCCGGCGGGACTGTGCGGGGATTGGGGAGTCCCCAACGGAGAGGGCCAGCCCCGGGGGATGGGGTCCCCGGGGCAAGTAGTGGCCCGGGAGGGGGGCCACGCGGCCCCCCTCCCCAAAAAATAAAAATAATTAAATTTAAAAAAAACGGAAAGGCCGGCCCCGGGGGATGGGGTCCCCGGGGCCAATACAGGCCCAGGGAAGGGGGGCCACGCGGCCCCCTTCCCGTTTTTTTTATTTTATTTTAATTACAAAAAAGGGGTAAGGCCCTGGGGGATGGGGTCCCCAGGGCCCAAAAACATGAAAAAGGAAGGGGGCCACACAGCCCCCTTCAGGGGACAAAAAACAAACAAAAAAAAAAACGATCGGACCCGCAGGCCCCGCCCCTTCCTTCACCACTCTGCAAACGCGCCCCCTTTCGCGTTTGCAGAGGGGAACGAATTCCCCTTGAATACTGGGGGTCCCTGGGGCCAACTAGCCCACCAGGAACCTCCAGTATGCGCCAGGGGCTGCCTTGCAGAGAGGTGTACAGAGGCCACGCCCCTTTTACACCTCTCTGCAACATAGCTCTGTGGCGCTTTTTGGAGGTATATGGTGGGCTAGTTGGACTCCGGGGACCCTCAGGATTCAAGGGGACTTAATCCCCCAACTTAAAACGCGCCACGGGGCGCGTTTGCACAGTGGTGAAGGGAGGGGCGGGGCTTCAGGTGACATGTGTGCAAACAGGCCCCGTGGCGCGTTTTAAGATGGGGAATTAAATCCCTTCAATCCTGAGGGTCTCTGGGGCCAACTAGCCCAACAGGTACATCCAGAAAGCGCCACAGAGCTGCGTTGCAGAGAGGTGTAAAAGGGGTGTGGCCTCTCTACAAGTCTCTGCAACGCAGCCCCTGGCGCATATTGGAGGTTCCTGGTGGGCTAGTTGGCCCCTAGGGACCCTCAGGATTCAAGGGGACTTAATCCCCCAACTTAAAACGCGCCACGGGGCGCGTTTGCACAGATGTCACCTCAGGCCCCGCCCCCTCCCTTCACCATTGTGCAAATATTCTTCTAAAATCATCCGAAATACGAATTCCGATTTACTCACCTGTTATAAGGAGAGACCTCAGTGCTGCATCTTTCAGCCCAGTACTGGTCCTGAAAAGTAATTTTAACCGTACTTACCAGTAACTTGAATTTCCTTCCATAGGATATCATTGCCTGCTTTTTGCTGAAAAAGTTTCTAAGTGTCGATTTTTGAAACATGCAAATATTCCTTTAAAATCAGCCGAAATACGAATTCCGATTTACTCACCTGTTATCAGGAGAGACCTCAGTGCTGTATCTTTCAGCCCAGTACTGGTCCTGAAAAGTAATTTTAACCGTACTTACCAGTAACTTGAATTTCCTTCCATAGGATATCATTGCCTGCTTTTTGCTGAAAAAGTTTCTAAGTGTTGATTTTTGAAACATACAAATATTCCTCTAAAATCAGCCGAAATACGAATTCCGATTTACTCACCTGTTATCAGGAGAGACCTCAGTGCTGTATCTTTCAGCCCAGTACTGGTCCTAAAAAGTAATTTTAACCGTACTTACCAGTAATTGAATTTCCTTCCATAGGCTAACATTGACTGGTTTCACTTGGAAATTCTTCTAAGTGTGGAGTTTTGGAACTTTAAAATATTCCTCTAAAATCAGCCGAAATACGAATTCCGATTTACTCACCTGTTATCAGGAGAGACCTCAGTGCTGCATCTTTCAGCCCAGTACTAATCCTGAAAAGTAATTTTAACCGTACTTACCAGTAACTTGAATTTCCTTGCATAGGATATCATTGCCTGCTTTTTGCTGAAAAAGTTTCTAAGTGTTGATTTTTGAAACATACAAATATTCCTCTAAAATCAGCCGAAATCCGAATTCCGACTTACTCACCTGTTATCAGGAGAAAACCCAGTGCTGCACCTTTTAGCCCAGCACTGACCCTGAAAAGTAATTCTAACCGTACTTACCAGTAACTTGAATTTCCTTCCATAGGCTAACATTGACTGGTTTCACTTGGAAATTCTTCTAAGTGTGGAGTTTTGGAACTTTAAAATATTCCTCTAAAATCAGCCGAAATACGAATTCCGATTTACTCACCTGTTATCAGGAGAGAACCCAGTGCTGCATCTTTTAGCCCAGCACTGACCCTGAAAAGTAATTTTAACCGTACTTACCAGTAACTTATATTTTCTTCCATAGGAATCCATTGTCTGGTTTTCAGCAAAAAAGTTTCAAAGTGTTGATTTTTACAAACTACAAATATTCCTTAAGAATCACCTGTATGACTTAAACGCATTCTTTCAACTGTTTACCGGAGATGCACCAGTGCTGGATCCAGGATCCAACACTGAGTAAGAAAAAGTAACGATAACAGTTTTTACCTGCTAAGTGAATTTCCTTCCATAGGATAACATTGGTGACTATATGAGAAAAAGTTTCTAAGTGTCAACTTTTAAAATACAATAATATTCCTTAAAAATCAGTACTGTAACCAAAACGCTTTTACTCAACTGTTTACAGGAGATGTCCCAGGACTGAATCTAGGATCCAGTCCTGTGGTTAGAAAAGCAATCCATAAAGTAACTAATTGCATTTAACTAGAAATTCACATTGAGCTGAATGTTGCATTGTGTTTGAAAATGTGTTGCCCATTGCAACAACTGTAACTACTGTACTTTAAATTCTATTGCCTATGTGCAAAGTATTTAAACTAAAGTAATTCATTCTGAGAAAGTATTTTTTGTAATGTAATGTATAATGTAATTACAATGTAATTTAAAAAATAAAATATGTAAAAAAAAATTGTTTCTAAAAATGTAGTAAATCAGTATGAAAAAAATTAATATAACAATTAATACATTTAAAAATTGTCATTTACAAAACCTTTGAAATTCACTGAAAAAACCATAGGTTTCAGGCACGTTATAGTTAGAAATTAGCATTTAAAAAACCTTTGAAATTCACTGAAAAAACCATAGGTTTCAGACACGTTATAGTTACAAATTAGCATTTAAAAAACCTTTGAAATTCACTGAAAAAACCATAGGTTTTAGGGACAGTTATAGTTACTTGGACATTGCACTCGTACAAAACCCGTGAAATTCCCCCGTTATAGTTGGTTCAGCTAACTATAACTCGCGCCCGCAATGCACTGCTGATGACGTCACATATTACATCACTCATGACATGGTCAGTGACATCACTGATGACATCACTGATGACATCTCAAATGACATCACTGATGACATCATCCAGTGACTGTGTGTTTCTGTAAAGTTTAAATATTTTTAATATATATAGGGAAAGGCGTATTAAAGAATGAGTGGATGTATAAGTGTGTGTATGGATGATTTAGTAGGTGCGTGACTAATCATGCAGGGAAATGTAGGACCCCCTCAGTGCACCACCACCTCACCCCAACACAAGGGGGGCCCGCAACTGGCCCCCGAAAAAAATCCCAGCCAGCCTTTCAATGGTGACCAGCATTGTAATTTGGCTGACGGTGCCTGCTAGGCACTGCCACCATTTTACAGATGCTGACCAGTCCGCCAGGCAATCGGAATGACTGCCTGTGGCGGATCCGTGGCGGGCGGTCTTTGCGCCCGTCACGGTTGCGGTCCGATTCCCCCCGCCATCCTAATTTGGCGGAGGGAAAATTGCTGTCCGATGGCGGAGGGCCCGCCACCGCACGGCTGGCGGTGGCGGGCCTTCCGCCATTGTAATCACCCCCTAAAAGTGGCCCCAATAGCAAATCAGATAGCTACAAAAGTGGCCTTCATTTGCAAATCAGGCTAATTTAAAACTAGTAAATACAAGCTGTATAGGTGTTTTGCAAGGTATGGGAGAATGTATCAATTTGAGCTTGTAATGCTTGTGATCATATCAGTGTAATCAACAGTAAAGTACGCCCCCACCAGACCATACAACTGGCCCACAAACAGCCACAAAACGGCCCACACACTGACCTGTCAGACCAGCACTTCGGGCATTGCCTGATTGCCCAATAGGCCAACCCGACCCTGGCTAATATTACGGATGAATGAGAACATTGTCCATGTACACATGCAGCCATTTACTTGCAACATTTGTACATGGTTGTTGATGTTGAATGTTCCATCACACTTCTTCTCCCCAGCAAACTGTATTAGGTGGAAAAAAATAGAAGTTTTTTTGTGTTTTTTTTTTAATTGGGGGCACTGTGATATGCACACTCAATTTACAGGAGGATGTCACACTTGCGACCATCAAAATTTGCAGTTCATCAAAAAGCCCTTGGTCCCATTTCACTTCGACATTGACACGCATTGTCAGTCAAGGAAAATTAAGAATGCATGAAAAAATAAAAGCTTGCAATGTTTCACTTGCCATACGTGACGCGAAATGTCCTTAATCGCTATTATTTCAGAACTAGGTAATGTCAGTCACTTTGGTAACACGCATGCGCACATTTTAACTCAAAGTCATGATGTTTTCAACAGCCAGGAAAAAGGTTCTATAAGAATCGTTGTGTTTTTTGTTTTTCTTAGATTCATCTTTCTCTTACAAACTTCAACGAAAGCGTCGAGGCATATCGAGCAATTATAGATGATTACAACATTGGTGCTCTAAAATAAATTTTAAAATCATTATTAGCTCAGGAAGGGGGAAGAGCGGGCAGTTCCGGGTTCACCTTTCTAAAGCTAGATAGACAGTGAGGTGTTGAACTGAAGCCGCCGTCTGCCAGAAGCAATGTGAAAGAGAGAAAAAACAACGGCTAGATCCTTCAGCTGGTCACCTACGAACTGTATTGAAATGTGAATCTTCCAACTTGATTTTAATCGACTATTTTATCAATCAACTATTTTATGAATTAAAAATACTGCCGATAAGGTGCAGCGACAGTATAAATACCCAGGAATAGTATATGTAAGTGCCTATCAAGAGCAACTACTCTTCGTGACACTAACCTAGTATAAAATGCAACAGGTGAGATTCACCCTGCCAATTATAGAGGGCGTGTGACAGCTACTATAACATAACTGACAGGGGCGTCACTTAGAAGACAAAGGTCAGGCCTAGACCAGAGGTACCGGCTGTATGGCTGCAATGTGGCACAGCTGTCATCTCACACAGGACGCCACCGAGTGCCAGGTCAGCCTCTAATTGCAACTCTATCACTGTAAAAGCAAGCTTCTTATAACAATTTTTTTTTCAAGTATGTGTTTAATGTTTGCACACCTAGGTCTGTTTCCATTCCCCCAATTCTAAAATAAAGCTTAATGACAAGTCAGGACATTTTTATTTCAGAATAGAAAGACAAGCCAAAAGTGCCTCACAACTTTAATACATAATCATGAGCTGGTTTTGGTCAGCCAGAAAAAAGCATTGCCTGGTTATTCAGAAAATCCCGATGTTTGGATGTGCATTGGATATTGTGAAGGTAGAAGAGTTGAAATCGCTGAAGGCTTGAATTTCTGGAAGTGTTTGGGCATAATACTTGCCACTGGTTCCTCTCATTTATTTTCAAAATGTGTCTTGGGTGCCCCCTATATGTTAAGAATTACCTTTGATGTGCCAATGATACCATTTTGTCATGGGCACCCCTTTATACCAAGAATAACAAACAATGTGCGAGTACCAGAATGTTTCCATTGATTCTGCCCACATACCGTGGTGGACCCATATGTCAAAAATAAAAAATTACTTCCAGTTAGTTAGAGACAGCATTTTCTCATGGTTTACTTCAGCCAAACCGACCCCCCTACAATATTTCATGGTTTCAAGAATTACATCCAGTATGCCAGCACCAGCATTTTTCCATAGGTATCCCTCATATGCCAAGAATGACATCAATTATGTCATAGTCTGCATTTTGCATTGGGTGCTCTCCCTTATGCCAAGAATTACCTCCAATATGTCAGTGACAGCAAGTTACTTTGGGTGTCCAGAATGCTAAGAATTATCTTGAGTGTGCCATGACTATCAGCCACAACAAGATGATAGATGAAGTGATGAAACCTTTCAACCACTCACCCCCAGTTAAGAGATCTGGGTTTAATCCTTTGTTCTTTTGCTCACTATGCCACCCCAGTTTGGACCCAGCCAGATGCAAATGAGTCTTTACCCTGCTCCTCATGGGAACAGCCCAGCCCAAACTGCTGTCCCAGGTTCTCCCGGCCTGGAAACAAGCATCCTGGGACCGGTTCCGAGAAATCACCCCTCATCGGCCAGGCTAGCTAGAATCCAGTGGCACAGCGACTAGCAGCAGAATCACCAGCATAAAACAAGTTTACTCTTACTCATGCTCTCTCATTCACTCTCACTCATATTCAATCCCTCTTATTTGCACGCCCTCTCCTCTCACTCACTCTAGCTCACTCACATAGTCTCACTCATTCTGACTCATACTCACCTCACTCAGTGTCACTCGCACACAAATGTGCACACAGTCACATTCATTGATTTTTAATCTTACACACACATGCATGTACACACGTTCACTCTTTCACACTCACTGATCCTCACTAATAACTGCTGGTGTACAGGGGGCTCTGCTTTGAAATTTTGTTTACAGGAATTCTGCTTTAATAAATAGGATTCAGTAGGCCTCAAAATCCTCTTGACCCTTGTGCAACTGACACTGGTACATCATTGATAGCCACACCCATAACTCACTCCCACTTCACTCACATTCTCCCACTCACTTACATTAACTCTCTCACTCTCTTTCACTCACTCCCATTCACTCACTTTCTCTTATTCTTACTCCCTCTCACTCTGATTCATGCTCACTTTCACTTACATTGACTGATCTATTTGGTGAAGGTGGTGAGGACTCACTCCAAGAAATAATCATAATCCTTGTAAAGGATGAACCAGAAATGTCAATAATTAAATCTGTGCTTAACCTTCTGGGGCCGTATTATGGTGTAGGTGCATTTTCATTGCTTGGGCTGGGCACACCTTTAAAACGGTGCACCCCGCGCAAACAATGAAAATGAGCCCTATTACCATAAATGTGCTGCCCTAGGGCAGTCGCAAACTTGCGCTGCCCCAGGGCAGTGCATTCATGTGAAAACACGGAGCAGCTGCTTGCAGTCGCTCCGTGTTTCACAGTGCAGGCGGAAACCCGCCTGCACTTCTGAAGGGGATTAGAGATCCCCTTGCAGGAGGGTGCAGTCAGTGACTACACCGACCTGCAAGAGAATGTCTGGGGAGTCCATAGCACCCTCTTTCCCCCATACAGAGGGTTGCTCTCAGGGGGCACACTCGCATTGCGCCACCGTGAGTGCGCCCCCTGAGAGCTTCTTTGCCTCTGCGCGCGCGTCTGTAATATGGCAAAGATGCAGAGGTAAATGAATTCCCTCAGTTGCATTGGGCACGCCCCTATGCAAATGAGGGAATGCCCCCTGAAAGTAGCGCTGATGTTTTAAGTGCTCCAGCGCTATCAGTATTACTGAAATGGACGCACAAGCATCTGTGCCCCCTTCTGTAATACCATATCCCGGGGGTGCGCAAACGGGTGCAAACACCAGTCACGCCCCGTGGGCACTTACTGTAATACAGCCCCTGGTAGTTTGGCGCAATGCAGTCAGTCTTAACTTAGAGGCTTTGTGTAAAGTATAATTTAATAAATAAAATCACACCAACATGACAAAAATCCAATAAAGAGAACAGGTGTCATGAGTTTTTAAAGCTTAAGGTAAAACTGCACCAAATGTTGCAAAGTGCCAACTGTGGTTATCTGATATCCCTGGACTGGGACAATGTCTAAAGTACAGGCCAGCCGCGGTGGAGCACGAGCCAAGTAGGGGATCAAGTTTTGCTCACTGGTAGGAGTTCCTTCTGTCCTTGGTGTGGGAACTACGTGGTGCTGCACTGCAAGGCCCTGCATTGCCCTGCATTGGGTCGTTGAAGCTCGTAATCAGGAGTGGTTGGTGCTGTGATGCAAGGCTCTGTGTTGCACTGCATCGGGCCCATTAAAGTCACCGATCAGTAGCTGCACCGTGCTGCAATGTTAGGCTCTGCATTGCCCTGAACGAGATCCACTGAAGTCAGTGATAAGGAGCTGTGTGGTGCTACGATGGAAAGCTCTGCATTGCTGGCAGTCAGGAGCTTTTTGGCACTTTGATGCGAGGATGTGTAGCTCTGTGCCACTATGCATCAGATCCGGTGAAAACTTCAGCTCAGCAGGGAGAAGTACAATCTGACTCCAGTCAAGGGTCCAGGAACTTGAGGACATTGAGGACAGCACTTGGGGGTCAGGGCTGACTTCCACAGACGCCAGCAGAGGGACCAGTTCAGGCCCAGTTGTGTCTGGTCTGCTGGAAAGCTAAAAAGCCTCTGGAAGCTTGTTGTGCCCCGTTGCTCAAACAGGAAATCAGACAACTGATCCTTGGAGTCACCTATAGGGTCCTGGGTTCAAGAGAGGCAGTTTCAGTCCACCTTCTTCAGACTGCAGGGCAGTCTTCCTCTGAATATCCTCAGGTTCAGGAGTGTTTAGATTTCCGGTTCTGAGGGGGCCGCTTTTATACCCAGTGCCAGCCACTGGGTGGGGGACAACCTTTTGTCTACCCACTAAAGTGGTTCTGGTCAGATCTTTGCTCTTCCCTTGCTTTGGCCCCCAGCTTGGCTAGTGGGACAAAAGGCAGGGGCAGGCCTGGTGTAATGTTCCTTTGTGCTAGAGTCAGGTCCCTTTGAAGTGTAATCAGGGCAGGGCACAACAACTCACCAGCTGTGCGATCAGGAAGACTGACTCCCCTCTACACCCAAGCCCATTAATCTACTGTCTGGCTCCAATACAGATTTCCCAATGGAGGAGCCATCACCAACCCAAGAGCAACTGACCAATCACAGAAAAGTGGCATTCACAAAATAATAATTTAAAATCCGACTTTACCACTAAAGAGGACTTTAAATTATAATTAAAGTGAGTGGAAGAAGTATTTCTCTAGCTGTTCCCAAACTGAATTTAGTACTTATTCAATGCAATGAGGTAAACCAGTGTTAGTCAATGGGAGGCCAGCCTTGCCACACTGGAAATTGACTTTAGAGGTTTTTCACTACCAGGACAATTAAAAGATTAAATATAAATGCCCTACTTTTTAAATACCCTGCACCCTGCCCTATACCCCTTTAGGGCCTAGCTTAGAGCTGACTTGTAAGTATTAAAAAGGAAGCGTTATGCTTGGCAAAGATGCTACTTTGTCAAGTCAAAAAAAATGAAAACCGTAACACAGGCTGCAATGGTAGACCTATGACATGCTTTATGGAGCCACTTATTGGCGACACAATCTGTGCTGCAGTTTACAAGTAGCCTGAAATTTACAGGCCTTTGGTACAGGTAGTACCATATACTAGGGACTTATAAGTAAATTGAATGTGCCAATCGGGTGGATGCCAAATGTACCATGTTAAAAAGAAAGGGCATACACACTTTACCACTGGTTGGCAAAAGTATAGTGCACAGAGTCCTAATGCTAACAAAAATGGTTCAGCTACAATAGACAAAAATCTGGGGTGATTCGGCAGAAAGGGCATACACCCAACACAAAAATACTCTCATCCTCACATATACAGAGAAACACCACTGGATTATTTACTTACTTTTCTTTCTTTGCTGCAACTCTGAGGCTCCATGGTAAGTAGACAAAATATCGAGTTTTAAATATCGTTGTGCAATAATATCGGGATTTAAAAATATAGTTGCATATAATATTGATGTCAAGAATATCGATTTGTTGTTTTGTATAAAATATCGTTGTTAAAAATATCGATTTTTAAAATATTGTCATTAAAAAATATTGATTTTGTAAATGTGAATTTTTTAATATAGTATATAATTTTAAATGATTTAATAATTTTTAATACATTTTATATGTTTTATATAAAATATGTTTTAGGAGCGGGATGTTGGGTTTATAGGGGATAAGGGTGGGGAGTGCTTTAAAAATATTTTTTTAAATGTTAAAAAAAAATTAAAATATTAATTAATTTTTCAATTGTGTTTTAGGAGCGGGATGTTGGGTTTATAGGGGATGAGGGTGGAGAGTGTTTTAAAAAATTTTTTTAAATTTTTTAAAAATATTAATGAAATTTTAATTAAGTTTTTGGAGTGGGATGTTGGGTTTATGGGGGATAAGGGTGGGGATTGTTTTTAAAAATATTTTTTTTTCAATTTAAAACATTTCTAAAATATTAATGACATTTAAAAATGTGTTTTAGGAGTGGGATGTTGGGTTTATAGGGGATAAGGGTGGGGAGTGTTTTAAAAATGTTTTTTTAAATATTTAAAAAATTGAAAAAATAATAATGAAATTTTAAATTGTGTTTTAGGAGTGGGATGTTGGGTTTATAGGCGATAAGGGTGGGGAGTGTTTTAAAAAAATATATATATATTTAAAAAATTAAAAAAATATTAATGACATTTTAAATTGTGTTTTAGGAGTGGGATGTTGGGTTTATAGGGGATAAGGGTGGGGAGAGTTTTAATGTTTTTTTAAAAAAATATTTAAAAAATAAAAAAAATATTTATGAACTTTAAAACTGTGTTTTAGGAGCGGGATGTTGGGTTTATAGGGGATAATGGTGGGGATTGTTTTAAAAATAAAATGTAGAAATTAAAAAAAAAAAATTATATATATTTAATAAACCTATATTTTACATCATGAGTGGGATGTTGTGGTTATAGGTGATAAGGGTGGGGAGTGTTTTAATCTAAAAAATGTTTTAATTAAATTGGATTTTAGGAGTGTGATTTTGGGGTTATAGGTGACGATGGAGGTTTTTTGTAAATAATTTAAAATTATTATAAAAAGAATACAATGGGGCCGATTCCGATTCCGGCCGGAAATCTCTCCGACCGAGCCGGACCCGGAGAGAATTCCGACCGAATCGGACCCTAGCAGTCCGACCGGATGAGTACGATGCATTCGCATGCTATCGGACTCGAGTCGGTCGGACTCCCTTGAAGTCAATGGGAGCCGGTCGTACAACGCGTACGCGGGCTCCCATTGACTCAATGGGTGCGAGGCGAACAAGGGCGCCCCCTACAGCGTGTACGCGTCCATGCGCATCGCGGCGTACATGCACAGGTAGGGGGGACCCATGGGTCCCCCCTGTGTGCGACTCGCGTGCCTATGGGTACAGGGGGGTCCGACGCGGACCCCCAAAGTCCGGCTCCGACAGCTTTTTGGAGCCGGACGGCACGAGTCGGTCGGACTGCTCGGGGCGCGCATCGTACTTACCCGGCCGGGAAACGTCTCCATAGCGCGGTGCGAGTCGTGTCCATGCGAGTCGGTCGGAGCGTGTTGAAGCCGCGTTCAAGTCGGTCGGCGATTTCGCGGGTGCTTGCATCGTACTCGCTCGGCCGGACCCGCGTACGATTCGGTCAGGAAACAGGGCTCCGAATCGGATCCGGTGAATCCGAATCCGATTCGGAGCACTACCGGCCGAGATCGGAATCGGCCCCAATATCTTTAAAATAATTGTAAAATTTAAAAAAACAATTGAAAAATGTTTTGATATTTAGTGAAATTTATAAATAATTTTGTTGAGTTATGTTTAAATAAAAAAATTAAAAGTTGGAACATTTTGAGAATAATTTTAGAAAATGAAAATGAAAGTTTGGATTATGATATAAAATTATTTACAAATAACGTATTTTTTGCAAAATTTATTATAAATGGGATTATGTAAATATATGTATAATGTGTATTAATTTATATGTTTTTGTATTTTTTATATTAATAATATATTTAAAAATTATTTTTTGAATACTTTTCTTGGGTTAATAAAATTTGGTGTGGGAATAGTAAATTATATTTGTTTAGTGTCCAGCGCCTTCCCTGAGTTAATGTAGTTTGGAGTGGGAATAGTAAATTAGATATGTTTAGTGTCCAGCGCCTTCCCTGAGTTAATGTAGTTTGGAGTGGGAATAGTAAATTATATTTGTTTAGTGTCCAGCGCCTTCCCTGAGTTAATGTAGTTTGGAGTGAGAATAGTAAATTAGATATGTTTAGTGTCTAACACCTTCCTTGAGTTAATGTATTTTGGAGTGTGAATAGTAAATTATATAGGTTTAGTGTCCACCACCTTCCCTGACTTTTTCTAGTTTGGAGTGTTAATATTAAATTATATATGTTTATTATCCAACGCATTCCCTGACTTTTATAAGTTTGGAGTAGGAATAGTAAATTATATATGTTTAGTGTCCAGCGCCTTCCCTGACTTAATACAGTTTGGAGTGGGAATAGTAAATTATATATGTTTAGTGTCCAGCACCTTCCCTGACTTAGGGGGTCATTACGATGGCGGACGGAAAATCCCTCCGACCGCCGTGCCTGCGGGAAAAAAACATCCGATTGTACCACGGCATTCCCGCAGGTCAAATTACGATGGAAAGCACGTAAAGTCCGTCCGCGGCGGACAGAATCCACAAAAGTCCGTCTGCCATAGTTGGAAAAGCTGCAAATCCGACCGCTGCAGTCGGGGAAAGCCAATCAATGGACCAAAAAGGCCGCACCTCCCGCGGAATGATTGCACGGCTAATTACGATGAGATAGCAGAGCTGGCGTAAGGATCATTGCTGTTCAGACCACCGCCGTCGCGCTCAGGCCAAATGAATGGCGGACGGTACAAACTTCACTACAATGCTCAAAGTGTGCCTGTATTATCCGCAGCCCTCAATAACATCAGACATGCACCAATGACACACCACAAATGCATTCCTGAGATGAAAGCCATGGTCAGCATGGAAGATACACCTGGTGGTCATCACTCATGTGGACACACCCACATACCACAGTACAAAACCAACCCCTTCCTGGACCAGCATCCTTTGCAAAATAGGCACAGAGAGAGGCAGAGACACAGAGAGAGACAGGACACCATTTTGGCACACAGCACACCATCACACCCACACAACTCCACGTACCACCACTTCACATCCACACACCTGACACACCTCACACATCCTCATCACCACCTTGCACCCTGCACCTTCCGTTCATTTGCACCATGGCCAATCCTAAAATGCCAAAATTCTCAGACACAGAGTTGAAAGTGCTGGTAGATGAGATAATCAGGGTAGAACCACATTTGTATGGGAACCTGGTCCAACAGACACCCAGGGGCCGATTCCGATTCAGGCCGGAAATCACTCCGACCGAGCCAGAACCGGAGAGATTTCCGACCGAATTGGACTCTAGCAGCCCGACCGAATGAGTACGATGCGTACGCATGCAATCGGACTCGATTCGGTCAGACTTCCATTGAAGTCAATGGGAGCCGGTCGTACAATGCGTACGCGGGCTCCCATTGACTCAATGGGTGCGAGGCGAACAAGGGCGCCCCCTACAGCGGGTACACGTTGATGCGACTCGCGCCGTACATGCACAGGTAGGGGGGACCCATGGGTACCCCCTGTGTGTGACTCGCACGGCTACGCGTACAGGGGGGTCCGACACGGACCCCCAAAGTCCGGCTCCGACTGCCCTTTGGAGCTGGACGGCGCGAGTCGGTCGGACTGCTCGAGGCGCACATCGTACTTGCCCGGCCGGGGAACGTCTCCATTGCGTGGTGCGAGTCATGTCCGTGCGAGTCGGTCGGAGCGGTTCGGACCCGCGAACGAGTCGGTCGGCGATTTTGCGTGCGCTCACATCGTACTCGCTCGCCCGGACGCACGTTTGAATCGGTCGGAAAAGGAGGCTCCGAATCGGATCCGGTTAAGCCGAATCCGATTCGGTGCCCTACCGGCCGAGATCGGAATCGGCCCCCCCATTGTGCGCAAAATCAGATGTGGGCTAGGATCTACAACAAAGTCAATGCAGTAGGGACCACCCTACGCACACTGCGCGAGATCAAAAGGCAGTGGACCGACCTCAAGGCCCAGGTCAAGACTTGGGCACAGAGGAACCACGAGGCAGCCCAAAGAACTGGTGGTGGCCCTCCCATTCCACCACTAACATTCACCGAAATGGGAGGAGAAGGTGCTTGCCATACTGCATCCCGAGAGTCTCACCAGAATCGAGGGGGGAGTGGAGGCTGGTAAGTACAAACAAAATGATCACATCCCACTGTAATGTACTGTTGTGCACAACAAGTGAGCCTCAATTGCCAGACCAAATCAAACCCATGTAGAATGCACGTTTACAATATGAATGTCTCACAAGCCTAGCATTTCCTCACACTGACTCACCTAACAGGTAGGTAGTCAGCTCATGCACCCGGGCCTCCCTCCCAAACAGCATGGAGCACCCTCCCCACCCCACAGCCATGTGTCAGACATCACCGTTGACAATGCCTCCTAACAGGTAGGTAGCCATCTCACTGGGGAGGGGGTTGTTGAGACCTGACTGCAAGACCACAACTCCCACAAGGCCCTCGGTACTCCCTCCCAAACAGCATGGAGCACCCCCACCACCCCGCAGCCATGTGGCAGCCATCACCCGCCTCTGCTTCACTTAACAGGTAGGTAGTCAGTTCATGCACCCTGTACTCCCTCCCAAACAGCATGGAGCTACATGACCACCACATTCCGCACTTGTCAGCCAAACCTGTAAAGCTTCATAAGTTGTAGCCAGTGCACACACAGCTAATCCCATTGAGAGGTCACATTAATCACAGTGTCATTGATGAAGTCACATGTAACTGCAAAGCAAATCCCTGAATCGCAATGGCCAAAATCCAATGTACAAGTCACATTGTCTCAAAGCATAAAGGCTCACATCAAAACAACACATGCATAGAGACTCAGTCATACATCACTAAACACAGGAGGTCAGTACAAAAAGCACAACAGAAATCTAGGATTTGCGGCATTCTAGATAGATACTCATAGAAAAGTCACAAATATCCTAGCATAAACTGAAGTGGATGAGCAACAAGTTGCTGCCAGAGGACATGTCCTTGGAACCACAATATCTTTACAATTTAAATTGTTGCTCACACCATGTCACATCGCAAACGAGCAATGTATGTACCTCTACATCATGTCCGACTGCTGACAAACTGTTACGAATGCCAAGTAATGGAAATTTCATAAGTCAGGTCTTTTTAAATGAAAAGTGTAAAACATGATCATTCAATTGGGGCCAATGCCGGTCCCCGCAGTGGCAGAGCACGCCTACCCCAACTTTCAAATATATAAGCCGCTGGCGGTTCACATTGGCTGATGGCTATTCCTCATAGGCGGTGATGCACCGCGGAGGTCAAGAAGCATCCACCGCTATCCTGCATCATTCAATTGGGGCCAATGCCGGGCCCCACAGTGGCGGAGCACACCTACCGCGAGTTTCAAATATGTAAGCCGCTGGCAGTTCCCATTGGTGATGGCTATTCCTCATAGGCGGTGATGCACCGCGGAGGTCAGGAAGCGTCCACCGCTATCCTGCATCATTCAATTGGGGCCAATGCCGGGCCCCGCAGTGGTGGAGCACTCCTACCGTGAGTTTCAAATATGTAAGCCGCTGGCGGGTCCCATTGGCTGATGGCTATTCTTCATAGGCGGTGATGCACCGCGGAGGTCAGGAAGCGTCCACCGCTATCCTGCATCATTCAATTGGGGCCAATGCCGGGCCCTGCAGTGGCGGAGCACGCCTACCGCGAGAATCAATAAAAAACCAAACAAGAGAAATCATGAAGTGGCGGCATAGTAGACAGATACTCATAGAAAAGTCACAAATATCCTAGCATAAATTGAAGTGGATGAGCAACAAGTTGCTACCAGAGGACATGTCCTTGTAAATACAATATCTCTACATATGAAATTGTTGCTTACGCCATGTCACATTGCTAACGAACAGTGTATGTACCTCTACATCATGTTCGACTGCTGACAAACTGTCATGAATGCCAAATAATGTCAATGTCAAAAGTCATGTCATCTCAAATGAAATGTGCAAAACATGAACATCAAAGTTGTGCTGTGTACTGAATATGCTGACAATACAACCTTGGTTCAACAGGTGATTCACTATCAACACCAGGCAAAACTGTGACCAACGAGCTGAGCCAGTCTCCCGCCCCAGGAAGGTGACCTCTCAGATGCTGATTCTCTTCGTTTCTCGAACGAGGAGGACCAACCTGGCCCCTCAGGCATGTCCAGGCAAGCTCAGTCTCAGGGCCTCACTGTCCCCACCACCAACGCCACCTCGACTCCCACAACAGCAGCAACAACGCTGACCCCTGCAACAACGACCTGTGCGGCAGCCACCTCGAACATCACTACCGCTGCCTCCAACACTGTCCCCATGGCAGTTGCCACCAATACCACCAGCCAGCCTGGAAATGCTGGGGTCAGTGTGCGGGGTCATCGACAGGCAACGCCACTGGTCCGTGTCTGTAGGGCAGGTGGGAGGGCAACTGGGGGATAGTCACAGGAGGACACTGAGACTGAGGCCCTGGCCACCATCAACACAGTCCTTAGTGCATACCAACAAAACCAGGGACAGATGGGCCAGGGTTATGGAAGAACTACGGGAACTCCGCCTGCTGCAAAGGTCCATGGACAGATGCTTGGGACAACTTGTGGAGTACATGGGCCAGCTTGTGGGTGTTCTTAGGGACATCCATGCTGCTCAAATAGCGACACCCCTTCCCAGTGGCCAGCCTGATTATACTCACAACACCTCAACAGGGGCCACAGGGAGGGGTGAGGCAGAAGGCACAGACTCCTCAGACACCTCTGAGCATGCAGCAGGTTCCCTCCCTTCCAAACGGCAGAGGGGTCATCCGAGAAAGACCACCGGAGGATCACGTGTTAAAGCACCTTCCAAAACAAGTTCTATGAGCCACCGTTGATGTCACCAGTGTTGCACAGAGCATTGACTTTGTTGTACATCTGATCACACATTGCCACAATGAAGGGAGTGTTCTGTTGGACTGTGGAATTCCACCATTGTGTTCTACCCTGAGTATCCATGTACCAGCACTTTCAACTTCATCCCTCACCTGTCACTCGTGTATAAATAAACACAATTCACACCACTATGCCTTTGTGTCAGTCCCATGTTTGTCATAGTAATTTGCATGTTAACTCACATTGCAATGTATCACAAGATTTGAATGCGACAATCCATTGAGAGAGCGGAGGAACCTAGAACGACACCAGAAAATAACATTGAGTTGACATATGATGGCATGACAGCTAAGGCACAGCACTATGCAACACTGTACAAGAAGCATTCCAGATCACACTGGACAACACCATCACCATGGACAGAAGGGGGATGGGAGCACAGTACTTCACCTCCCAGCACAGTTCAGCACTTAGCAGCATTGTAAATGCACTTCATTTGAAATGCTTACTTGACTTTCCGACGAAGTGTTTCACCAAGGTTGTTGCAGACTAGTGCTGTGAATCTCTAGTCACATGTGTTCCTGGATATTATCCTTCATCAGTAGAGATAAGGAACTGAAAATCGTTGTCAGCTGAGAAAGCTGGCACAATCCTCTCAGGTCTATGTACCTCTTCATGTCCAGCTTTGGTGAAACACTTCAGCTACATTTCAAGTACCATCAACATGGACATGACGTAACTGGTAAAAACTCACACAGCGCTGCACAATGTAACCCTTAGCAGTGTGCCAACAAGAGCCAGCATCCAAACACATCCTGTTAAATGTCACTTGGGGACATTGTTGTGGCCAGTAAGTCAAGTACAGTCACACAGGGCTTGTAAGGGAACATTGTTGTCTTTTGCCTGTTTTCATAGATGGACACCAGTCGCAGCCAACAGTTCCATGCTAAATCACCTTTTTTTACGGAAGTCATCTAATCCTTAATAACACAAACAGCTGCAGTTTACAGGCAGGCCTCCCTTATACAGTATCAGTTTCACAACGTGTCACTTGCTGTAGCAATGTACTGTTCACTCCCCCATATGTGAGTGTTGATAGTTAGTTGTGTCCTCACATTCCCACTATGAAAGCATACTTCAAAGAGGTAAGCAGGCTGAAAGCGCCTTTGTTTCTACAAGAAGGCGCTCTCACATCAGCCCGTGAGACCTTCAAATTGCAGGTGGCTCGAACGTCCTGCGAGATCCAGTCAATGCTAAACAAGACCCTCCCACTCCATTTTGGGGAACTGATACACCAAATATCAAAAACTTCTGATACTGAAGGCCTTGCACATATAATTTTTAACTTGTGGGCTATGGCCTTGTTACTTCGTTTCAGACTATTTTAGGAGTACTACCGGGGGTCATTCATACAATATTTCTAGTGCATTTGGCGATTTAGCATCATTCTCTTCTGCAGAGTGCTGGTTCAACTACAGCTCTTACGCAATGGCTGCCCGTCCTGTGGTCCAGCCCAATCCTGGTCAGTTGCAACTGTACCGTGAACGAATGCAGCTTATTTTTGGATGTCTGCCATTAGCTGTGCTGGGCATCAGTTATAGGCTAACCTTCCTCTATGCCTATTTCACCTGCGTGCAACTTGTGTTCTACTGTCGCAGATGCCCCTTTCAATGGGCCATGGACGCCTGCTTTTCCAACACATCTCTTGCTGATCTGGATTATGACCTGTGGGTGGGTCCTTTGTTGGCCCACGACCAGGACTGTGCCAGGGATCGCCGTTTATGGGTTGCCTTACAACGTGGCAGACGGGCTGCCAGCTGCGCATGTACGTTTGCGCAACATCTCCTGTGCCATGCCACAATCAAACCTCTTCCCGTTTGCCCTGAAATGCTCCTTTCATCCACGGGTTTCAAGGAGCACATCTGTTCCTTCATACTACTGGATTGGATGGCGGTCCTGTTTGCTGAAGCTGCTTCTGATCGTCTTTTGGAACTGATTGCCTACGAAGCTGCAAGTGCTTTCTTGGATTAGTAACCACTTACCAGCATCCTCATAGGTTTGGGACTAAATCAATATTGTTTGATCTTTTCTCGCCTCCTTCTGAAATTCAATCAGATTTATCACAAACTTTGGACCTGTCTGCATTCACTTTGACACTGCTTACCTTTGCAGTCTGTTTCGCTTGGTTCCACAGACCTGAGCAAGGGGAGTCTGTTGTATGCCCATTGTGGACATTGTCGCCTAGTACGAGCCCGGCTTCCATTATGCAGCTATAGCGCACGTCAATACATGGCTTTGTTGTTTTGCAAGTTGCTTCGTTTATGTCTTTCACATGAGAACTGTCCGTAGAGCTTGTTCTCTGCGCTGTCCTGGAGTACAGTACATTTCACCATCTATGGCAGAGGTCTTCAAACTTTTTTAGGCTGAGCCCCCCCATCTAAACTTTTTTAGACGTCGAGCCCCCCCTCTCCCATCACCACTTGACAACAAATTCTGGAAGCTGGTACTCTGCATCATAGCTAGCCTTTCCCACCTGCAGAGTCTAGGTCGTATATGGCAAATAATATTAAAGTAAGACTGTATAGTAAGCTGCAGTTTTTATACTGCATGTGGGTAGGTGATAGATGCTTATTACAAACTTCAAATGAAAAATCTCCAAGAAAAATTTGCACAAATAAATTACAATGGTGCTTTCTTTTTCACATAAAACAACATTTTGCATAGATCAATAAAAACTATTTCAAAACTAATGTGACAGGTGTGCCTGGTGTTCTCCAAAGAGACAGTCAATGTGTGGATGGATTCTTGCTTTTGCAATCCTGAGGCTGTGGTCCACTTCCCGGGGCTTATTTACAAGCGCCTTGCGCCACCAGTGTGTCACTTTTTGTGACGCACCGGCGGCGCATTTTGTTGCTCCATATTTACAAGGATGGGAAAAGCCGCCCTGCGTGGCTTTTCCTGTCCTTGTAAATATGGCCCCTTTACACGCAGCACTTTGCAGGAAAGGGGCGTTGCATGGGTGTTGCTGTACTCCCTTTTCTTCCTTGCTCTCTCCCTTGTTCATAGAACATCACTGGCCCTTCATGAGACAAACCGTGGCCAAAAATTAGACAGTCAATTAGCAAGTGATATTCAAACAGTGTTCACAGGTTCAATGTTTCAATACACAACATTAGTACCGTGCGAGAGGCCTTTGTCCTTTTCGACTCCTTAACTCATTTCATACCATGCTGGCCACAAGACATAATGAAGATTGTCATTTCACTCTCCTCTTCTTGGACATACCATGTGTGTGAAGACTTAAACTGAAAGGTCACACTCTATGATACCTTAACATGGTGCACATTTCACTTTATGCGAATGTGTTTGGATGAGTGATGCAATCAGCAAAGCGAGAATGGAAATGCTAAATGTGTTTACAGGCGCAGTAGCTGGCATCCACAGCGGTAACACGCATTGGCCCCAATTGAATGATGCAGGATAGCGGTGGACGCTTCCTGACCTCCGCGGTGCGTCACCGCCTATGAGGAATAGCCATCAGCCAATGGGAACCGCCAGCAGTTTACATTTTTGAAACTTGTGGTAGGCGTGCTCCGCCACTGCGGGGCCTGGCATTGGCCCCAATTGAATGATGCAGGATAGCGGTGGACGCATCCTGACCTCCGCGGTGTGTCACCGCCTATGTGGAATAGCCATCAGCCAATGGGATCCGCCAGCGGCTTACATGTTTTAAACTTGCAGTAGGCGTGCTCCGCCACTGCGGGGCCCGGCATTGGCCCCAATTGAATGATGCGAACCAGGCTGTCCAATGGTATCAGCAGAGTCACATTGGAACGAGCCTAGGGCACTATATATATGCCTGTGAAATGTCCACACCTGTCACTTGCCTAGAGACACTGCTGCCTGCCATTCCTCACCACAAACTGCTGCTGTACCTCATCTCTGGACTAGTCATGGCTCGTACTGAGAACCTGAGGGCCTGTTCCTTCACCACAGAGGAGCTGGAGGTCCTGGTGGATGAGGTCCTTGGACAGTACGGCCGGCTCTATGGGGATCCCGAGGTACTGGTAAGTGAATGCCAAACTTACTTAGGGTGGTCCGAAGGCTCACAACATGTCACTGTACAGTGCTCTGTGCCTCAGACTGCAAGCCTATATTTGTGCTTTCTGATTTAGTCATCTGCATTTCCCATACATGACGTAAACTTGATGCACTTCAGTTTATGGGGAGGATGGCACACTCGTCAATGTTGCAGCTCCATAGTTGGGAAACATCACACATGTGAATCTCAGAAAGGATGATGTATACGTGTTAGAGTCTGTGTAGCCAAATGAATTCAAGTGCATGGTGTTGAGCCTTGTTCCCCCTGAGCCCTGAGTGCATGCAATGACGATTTAGCCAGAACCTGGTTTATCTGTTGTACAGTTACAATGATGAGTCCATGGAATCTCTTTTAGGACACGCATCCCCTGTGCCATGTCCTCTATGAGTTCATTACGTGTACATATGTACATTAGTGAGATAGTAAGTTTCGATTGGGCAGGGGTTTGTGATTATGGGGTGTGCTCATTCTACAGGGATACTATGGAGGTGAGCCCAGTATGCATGAGAGTACAGGGCCTGTTACTGTCAAGATTAGTGTGAAATAACATCTTGCATCTGATAGATGTACAGTGGACATGCCATCCTTCTTTTGGTGTCATTCTGTGTATACTGACACACAATGCACCACTACAAAGTGTTACAAATGTCTCGTCTTGTCTCCCATACCTACAGCTCAAGGTCCATCACCGGAAGGCAATATGGACGGCCATCATCCAGAAGGTGCGGGCCCTAGGGGTCTCTAACCGTCGACACAACCACTGCCACAAGAGGTGGGATGACATCTGCCGCCTTAGCAAAAACGTCACCGAAATGACGCTGGGCCTGGTTCCTCGGACTGATCGTTTGGTGTGCCGGAGCATGACCCCACTATTGACCCGCATCCTGGCAGTGACACAGCCAGAGCTGGACGGGTGCCTGAGGGCCCAGCAGCAGCAAGTCGGGGTTGAGTATTGTACAACGTGTGATGTTGCGCATGAAAGACTGCACGAATCCCAGCCCAGAGCAAGGCAGTAACCTATGAGTTGTCTCTAGTGTGGTGTAATAGCCTCTGAGTTGACTCACTGGTGAGTGCAGATATTCTGCACCTCTACAATGTCTGCATTGTCATGTAGCCAGGTAACATCAGCATGAGTGTCAGTCTCTGTGACATCAACTGGAAGTGGACATCAGTGAGCATCATGTCAGGGTGACTTTCGAGATTGATGTTGTGCATTTCCATGTACTTGATACATCTACAGATTGCTTACCAATGTTCAACAGTAGTTGTGTTGCAGTACCTACATTAGTGGTTGTAAGGATGTCATGTAACTTAACAATAGTTTCCTTTAACTTACTATGAGTGTGGTTCTATCATCTCAAAATTCCTGTGTGACACACACAGTTCATTCAGATGTGTAGCTCTCTTAGCTGAAGGCATGTCGCTGTGCCTTCAGACAATAGGATGTGATGTTGATATGCCTACACATGCCTAGCAATTTGGCAGTATGAAGGCAACATGGAGCAGGACTGTCCAATAAGCATGTTGTTAACATGCATCAGCAGATCATAGCTATATTTAGACTTATGCAGACAGTACATGGAGAGTCAAATGTGTGCCTTGAGTTCAAGCTTTTCAGTTGGTATTGCCTAACATGTTTGTGGTCCGGCCACTTCACTGAACAGTGTCTCTGTCTCCTACAGAATCTACTGAGGTCAGAGAAGGAGAGGGCCACAAAAACGTCAGTGAAGCTACTGGCTACTGCCCGGGAGAACAGCGACACTGAGGGGACCAGCGCATCGGAGGGGGACAGGAGTGCCCTGGAGGAGTCCGCTCCAGAAACGCCTACACTTCATCACACTCCAGTGGTGACTGCTAGGTGTTGTCGGGCAAAGGAGGATCGACCTCTGCTTCATCGTCCGCCACACCCCGTCCTGTGTCCACCCTCCCTGATACTCCCTCAAATGTTATCCATGCCCGCTGCCCTAAGAAGGGTAGGGTATCTTTTCCCCCAGGTACCGCTGCCCCAGCCCCTGTGTCCCCTGCTGCCCTCAGTGTGGAGGCCATAGACATCTTGCGTCAGGTGTCTGTGGGGCAGACTTTGCTCCTAAATGCCCTCCAGGATCATGGCAACAAGTTGTCACAGGTTGTTGCGTTCATGGAGGGCATCCATTCTGACGTTGGTGGCCTGCACAGGACTGTCCAGTCTTTGGCCTCCACACTGACGGCAGCCATTCTGCAGTCACAGGCTCACAGTCCGGCTCTGGTCCCTTCTGCAACCACCCTGCCTGTGACCCCACCTGACCAGAGAACACACACACACCAGAGCACTCAGGCCCCAAGTCATCCCCACGCAGCACACGACAACAGGAGTCCAAGTGACAAAGACACGAGACATCATCCCCAAGGCACACCAGGAGCACCCATGCCAGCCCCATCACAAAGACATCACAGGACACAGAGAAGCGGAAACACAAAAAACATGCATCCACATTGCAGACCTCACATTCCTCGCCCTCCAAGATCTACAGCTGATCCTGAATCAGAACAGGAAGTTGCCCTGGCTGCTGTGGGCCTGTTGCGTGCCACAACTGCACCCCCCAGGTCAGAGGGCTGTTGTGCCCAGGACTTCCACTGCCACCAAGCCACCCCCTAGGAAGAATGGACAGAGAAGCAGTGAGGTAGTGGTATCTCCAAAACAGGGGAGGCAGGGTAGAAGCCCACCCCCCCAAGTGTACAACCAGAGCCGAAGGTTTTTCCCGGAAGGATCCACGAGCACTTGCTCCACTTTCTGGGAAGAAGGAAGCTCTTGTGGCCACCTCACCTATCCCTTGGCCCAAAACACTTGGGGGACTATTGTATCCTCAAGCAAGTGAGGCCCAACCCTCCACATGCAACATAAGCCACTGAGCCTCACCAGTGCATTTCACCGCCTCCCCGTGCGACGACTCCACCAGGTCCAGCCAGCCCTCAGGCTCCCACATCCAGGGATCCCTCTACGTCAACAAGTTCTCCCCCTCCCAGGTCCAGTCCTCCGACTACCCCAGACAGTCATCCCCCACCCAGTTCCGGTTCTCCACAAATTTTAAGCAGAGTCCCCCTTCCCACCCCATTCCTCCCTGAGCGGTGCCTGAGCTGCCCATTTGCTGGCCCTATCCTGGTGATTTTCCCATGGCTGTGGACTGTGTTTAAATCACCTGTGTGGAATTTCAAAGCACACATGTGCGGACTTGAGTATGGACTGGCCTTTGCCTTTAATGTTTTGCACTTTACATGCTGATACTGAGTTTATATAATAAAAATATATATTTATGTTCTGAGCATTGTCGCTGGCCTTACTAATAATGCTGTACAATGTATGTGTATCTGTTCATCGGTTCCATGCTCAGAATTCACACTTTCCCATTGGCATGTACTTCAGTTGATATTGTATGTGTTCCCAGAGGTTACGGCAACTAATGTCCACTTTTGACTCTGAGGATTGATGGGTGCGAGCTGCTTGTCTGTGATGCTTCACTCTGGTCCTGTTCATT
Source organism: Calotriton arnoldi (assembly GCA_963921515.1). Classification (NCBI taxonomy): domain Eukaryota; kingdom Metazoa; phylum Chordata; class Amphibia; order Caudata; family Salamandridae; genus Calotriton; species Calotriton arnoldi. The sequence continues at coordinate 782,873 of CAWUFW010004337.1, read as the reverse complement.
ATGTGAGATTAGCTCTACTTATTCACACATGTCAGATTTGTTTGATCTCCATCATGAGAATCTATTCCAATTTACATGTTGACTTGAGGGGTGGACAGTGTACAACATATCTGTGTGATCTATCTTGATGTGCACACACCAGTGTAGGTGTGTAGTCAGTTTGGATAGGTATGGCTTCATAGTCAAATGGATGGATGTACATGTGCTTACTGGAGTCATCGATCTGTGTGAGTGGTGCTTGTAGGTGGGGGAGAGGGGAGCAGCGTGCCAGGTAGAGTCAGCACAGGGCAGCCTTCGGGGCCCAGAAGGTGTCACTAATGTAAATTGAGGGAGCCTCACACATTACTTTTCACATGTTTCTCCAAACATCGTAGAGCAGGCCCTGCCTGCACGCTTGCTGTGAGTTGTTGTTGTACCAGGGTTGCATGCGTGGAGATGTTTTGGACGTACCTCTGCTGTGGAGCACGTCGGCGTCTTATCTGCTGGTGATGCATCAGGTAGAACAGCGGAAAGGCCTGTAGAGCAGGATCCATGGCGGCTCTGGTCGTGTGTGGGTGTTGTGCTTCGACTTTTCCTCTCCGTAGTTGTGCTTCCGCCATGAGCGATGAGGTGTTATTTCTGCCGCAGTGGGATTGGCTGTTTGATACATCGTAATCTGGTTGGTGGACGGGATGTGATTCTGCACGCAGTTCTTGATCTATCCTGGTGCTTTTGCAATATAGTTGATAACACTTCTTCAAGTGTGAGGGTGCCGATGTATGAATAATCTAGTTATTTATTAGAAAACCTTTTTGAATGAGTACTTCATGAATTGTAATAGGACTTTTGACTACTGATAGGGTAATTTAATGTCCCCTATGACCAAGTAAAAAGAGATATTGATTCCTCCTTGCCATTTTTTCCTGCATATCATGTAGTTTCTTACCCAGGTATAGGAGGGTGATTTGGGTAAACCCTGGTGCTTTTGCAATATAGTTGATAACACTTTGTCAAGTGTGAGGGTGCCGATATATGAATAATCTAGTTATTTATTAGAAAACCTTTTTGAATGAGTACTTCATGAATTGTAATAGGACTTTTGACTATTGATAGGGTAATTTAATGTCCCCTATGACCAAGTAAAAAGAGATATTGATTCCTCCTTGCCATTTTTTCCTGCATATCATGTAGTTTCTTACCCAGGTATAGGAGGGTGATTTGGGTAAACCCTGGTGCTTTTGCAATCTGCTGTGGAGCGCGGAGGCGTCTTATCTGCTGGTGATGCATCAGGTAGAACAGCGGAAAGGCCTGTAGAGCAGGATCCATGGCGGCTCTGGTCGTGTGCGGGTGTTGTGCTTCGACTTTTCCTCTCCGTAGTTGTGCTTCCGCCATGAGCAATGAGGTGGTATTTCTGCCGCGGTGGGATTGGCTGTTTGATACATCATAATCTGGTTGTTGGACGGGACGTGATTCCGCACGCAGTTCTTGCTCTATTGGCTCTGTCCGCCACCCTTGCGTAAGGAAAAAACGTGCGGAGCCTGAAACACCGCGGCGGTCGGGAAATGGCCTATGTTAGCCCATCGTAATATGGCAATCGCAATCACCGCATCAGGAGCGGAAAATTCTACGGTTTTCCGCCACCACTACGGATGCACTTCCATCCGCCATCGTAATCGACCCCTTAATGTAGTTTGGAGTGGGAATAGTAATTATTTATGTTTAGTATCCAGCGCCTTCCCTTACTTAATACATTTTGGAGTGGGAATAGTAATTTATATATGTTTAGTGTCCAGCACCTTCCCTGAGTTAATGTAGTTTGGAGTGGGAATAGTAATTTATATATGTTTGGTGTCCAGCACCTTCCCTGACTTAATGTAGTTTGGAGTGGGAATAGTAATTTATATATGTTTGGTGTCCAGCACCTTCCCTGACTTCATGTAGTTTAGAGTGGGAATAGTAATTTATATATGTTTAGTGTCCAGCACCTTCCCTGAGTTAATGTATTTTGGAGTGGGAATAGTTAATTATATATATTTAGTGTCCTGCACCTTCCCTGGGGTAATGTAGTTTGGAGTGGGAATAGTAAATTATATATGTTTAGTGTCCAGCACCTTACTTGACTTAATGTAGTTTGGAGTGGGAATAGTAAATTATATATGTTTAGTTTCCAGCACCTTCCCTGACTTAATGTAGTTTGGAGTGGGAATAGTAATTTATATATGTTTAGTGTCCAGCACCTTCCCTGACTTAGGGGCTCATTACGATGCCGGACGGAAGCCCATCCATGCTGGTGGCGGAAAACGTTCATTTTCCCGCCCCAGATGCTGTCATTGCGACCACCAAATCACAATGGTCCTACAGAGGCCATTTACCGTCTGCCGCGGTCTGTCAGGCTCCGCACGTTTTTTGCGTACGCAAGGGTGGCAGACGGAGCCAATAGAGCAGGACCGGCGTGCGGAAACACGTTCCGTCCGCCAAACAGATTACGATGTGGCAAACAGCCCTTCCCACCGCCGCATAAAAACCACTACGTTGCGGATGGCGGAAACACAACAATGGAGAGGAAGAGCCGATTCAGGACCCATCTAAACCACCGGAGCCGCCATGGATCCAATGCTGCAGGCCTTCCCGCTGCACTACCTGCTGCACCTCCCGCAGAGAAGACGCCGCTGTGCCCAACAGCAGAGGTACGTGCAAACATCTCCACGCATGCAACCCCTGAACAACTACAACTCCCAGCAAGCGTGGCGGCACCACGATGAATGTGGCAACCTGCCAAATGCAAAGTGCAAGGCCCACCCCATCCCCATGTGTGACCCTCGGTGCCCCTGAAGGCAATTGGGGCCAATGACGAGCCCCGCAGTAGCAGAGCGCGAACACCGCAACATCAAAATATGTACGCCGAAGGGCCCCATTGGCCAATGGCTCATTCACATAGTGGTTGCCACACCGCGGCGGCCGGGAAGCTGCGACCGCAACCCTGCATCATCCAATTGGGGCCAATGCGTGTCATCCCTGCGGATGCCAGCTGCCGCGCATGCAAACACATACTGCATTTGCATTGGCGCCATGCGAATTACATCACCCATCACAACTCATTTGCCTAAAGTGATTGGTGCACCCCATGTGTAATGTTGTGGGCCACGAGGTCCCCATGCATATAAAGTAACCACACAGACACCATACATGTATAGGAGAACTGGCCCAGGGCACATGCGTCCGGCCCCGTTTGTTGGCAGGGTCACATGTCCAGTGACGCCTGTGCTGGGTGGCTGTGGGGTGGGGGGTAAGCCAGCCCTCTGGGAGTGGCTGGTACATCAGAACAACTAGAACAGTGACCAGCTGGTCACTACTCTGTGAAGGTATGCGAGAGTGTGACCCTTGAGTCAAGTCTACACACACATGGCATGACCAAGAAAAGGAGAGTGAAAGTACATACATAGTCATGCCCCCTGGCCAGCATGGACCGAAATGAGGGAAGTGTCTAAAAGGACAAAGGTCTCTCGCACTGTACCAATGTTGTGTAATGAAACATCCAACCTGTGAACATCGCTTGTACATCCCTTGACAACTGACTGGTGTCCCTCGGCCAGGGGTCGACTTGTGAAGGGCCAGTGACGTAGGCAGACAATCAGAGGTGTCCACTGTCTGCAAATCAGACATACTTGTAACCCTAGCACTCCCAACACACGTACTGGTGTGGCGTGCAGTGTGCACAGCTGCCATTGCCTGTTAATGTTCACACACACGTCATAGGAGTGCACATGTGGAACAAACAAACATAGCTCTGACCGACATCATCGCTCTTTGGCAGCCATGTGGGCATGTATACACAATCCATGTGCATTTGTGCCTCATTCAGGTGAACATTTCAATGTCTGTTACGCAAATTCCACACACACTCATGCAGGACTGACCCCATAATGTCCACATGTGTCTGTCCACCATGCTGAACAACCATGTAGCGTTGTCCAGATGACACTCACTGCCCTCATCCCGTAATGGTGTTGCGTATTGTGGGACTGACGCTTGCGCTCGTGCAATGACAGCAGCAACATGCAACTCAGCACTGATGCTGGAAAACACTAGTGCAGTGCCATCTGACCACAGGGCAGCTCATCCTTGATGTAGCAGTGTACTACATGCCATACACACCGACTTCTTTGGATGTCGTAGTGTCAGTATGTCGAGTGAGTGAAGAAAAACAACGTCTGAATGCAGGTCACTTGTGCATTTCACGTGACCATGAGGCCTGTCAATGTTGTGGTTGTGCGAGTCTTTGGGTAAGCTGTGCACCACATTTCATCTAGAACTCAGCCCATGCCTGTGTACCCTGACATACGTAGGAGGAGACCACCCATCTTTCACCCTGTCCCCGACTTGACGACGATGGAGGACATCGAAATCATCCGGGGATTTTGTTTGGATCGCCGCACACTACAAAACCCATGTGCCCAGTTGGAGCCCCATTTGAAGCCCAAAAGAAAATATCCAGCTGCATTGTCTGCTACAGTAAAGGGTATGGCTGCACTGCATTTCTCCGGTACTGGGTCTTTCCAGTACACTGTGGCCAGCGCCGAGGGGATGTCACAGCCCATGTTCAGCATGGTGTTGCATAACGTCCTGTCAGCATTGATGCCTTACAAGGACAGACCTGTCCACTTCCCGAGGAGGGATGAATTGGCAACTGTGAAGGGGGATTTCTATGACCTGGGAGGCATTCCAAATGTTGTGTGAGCCATTGATGCTACCCACATTGCCCTCGTTCCACCACAGGCAAGTGAACACATCTATAGGAACCACAAACACTACCACTCCATCAACGTACAAGTGGTATGCCAGGTGGATCAGATCATCTCACACGTGTGTGCAAGGTATCCTGCATCGGCACATGACTCCTACATCTTGCCGAACAGCACCATATACCAATTGATGGCCAATCTGAACCCCGAGTAGGCCTGGCTTGTTGGTGAGTGGGCTGTGTCAATGACTGTGATGTATGTGTGACATGCTGCTCTCCCCACACATTCAGATCACACTGTTTGCCTGTCTGTCTCACAACTAGGTGACTCTGGGCATCCCAATCATCTGTGGTTGCTGTCCCCACTGTGGAATCCAACAACGCCGGGGGAAGTCCAATACAATGATGCACATAGGAGGACACGTCGTGTGTTGGTGCACACTTTTGGACTGCTGAAGTCAAGATTTAGGTGCCTGGACCAGACTGGTGGTGCACCTAAGTACTCACTACAGAAGGTATGCCAGATGTTAGTCGCCTGCTGCATGCTACACAACCTAGCCATGCGAAGAAAGATCCCCCTGATTCTGGACGACGATGAACAGCAGCAGCCCTCCGCACCCAACTCACACATGCCCAGTGATGATGACAGTGGTGAGGAAGAAGGCCTTGACCAGCGACAACAGCTCATAGTCAACTACTTCTGCTGAGTGTAAGTGAACAATGAGTGAATATGACTGTGTCTGCGTGCCTTGCTGTTGTCTAACAAACTTTGAGATCTGTTACTGGCATTTTGTACACATACAGGACTATGCGCAGGATTGGAGAACTTGGGCAGGCAGGGACTGAGCACCCAGAAACACCCATTAGCACAGGACCCAATTGCTATAGCACCTCACTAGCTCTCCCACTCACTCAGAGGTTTGCAAGCGCGTGTACACAAGTCGATAAGTTGCAGACAAGACACGCTTTGAAATGTGCTTTCTTTACTACAGTTGCAATACAGGCAACATACGTGCCACAAGAAGTTAAGAATGCATGAGTACATATACAGTTTCCATAGTGACACATCTATAACACATGAAGCAAGATGTCATATCAATAATCCCTCTGGATGAAGACCCACGAGCATATCCCCCCACCCCTTGCTGGGAGGAGTTGAATGAGATGTCCGAGGTCTATGGGCTTTGCCAGCAGACCCATTGCTCAGCCAGTACATGGTGAAATGTACATCCCATGTGCTGTGTCGCTCACATTACTGGATTGTTCACTCTCATAGTGTGGGGCAACTAGCCTGCCTCCCCATGACATCTAAAAGGCACCCATGTCCTCTAGCAGCAGTGACACCTTGTTGAGTGGGGGTGCTAGAGCCTGACTAGAACAGAATGACAACGGACAATCCCCTCTGACCACGGACAGAATGTACAGGCAGTGCTCCTGGACCGCGCAGAGAACAAGCTCTGCAGACACTTCTCATGTGACAGACAAATGCTAATGTACTTGCAAAATGACTACGCCATGTGAATTTCATGCGCTACAGCTGCATGATGGAAGCCGGGCTCATGCCAGTCGACAATGTCCGTGACGGTCAGATGACAGCCTCCCCATTGCTCAGGTCTGTGGTACCAAGCAAAACAGACCGCAGAGGTCAGCAGAATCAAAGCAAATGCAGATAGGGCAAAAGTCAGAGAGCTGAATGACAATTCCTGTTAGTAGGCGTGAAAAAGTTAAAAGGACATTGAATTAGTCACCAACAGTTCCTGTTGCTGTTAAGTAGTTACGAATCCAAGAAGGCACAGGTAGCCTCGAAGGCAATCAGTTCCAAAAGACGATCCAAATCATCTCCAGCAAAAAGGACCGCCATTCAATCCAGCAGTATGAAGGAACAGATGTGCTCCTCGCACCACGAGGATGAAAGGAGCATCCCATGGCACACGGGGAGAGGTTCGATGTAGGCTGGCACAGGAGACTTTGCGCAAACGCACAGGCGCAGCTGTCAGCCTGTCTGACACATTGGAAGGCATCCCACAAACGTGTATCACCGGAGCAGTAGTGATCATGGACCAACAAAGGACTCACCCACAGCTCATGATCCAGGGCAGCAAGGGATGTGTTGGAAAGGCAGACATCAAAAACAGAAATCATGCTGTTTGGAAAATCCAACCTATTTACTCCCAACCAGTGGTGGCCCTCAAATTCGGCTCCACCTCCTAACACAGTGGATACGGTGAGAAATTTGGGGATCAAATTTGATCCCACACTATCTTTCCATAAGCAAGCCCTTGCTGTGGCTGGCACTTGTTTCCAAACGATAAAAATTCTCAGAAAGTTTTTTGACCTTCTCCCGGTACCTGCTAGGAAAACGGTTGCAGCAGCCCTAATTCTATCACGTCTGAACTACTGTAATAGTCTGTACGCAGGAACAAAAAAGACAGTCCTGAAAAGATTGCAGGTTGTTCAAAATGCTGCAGCGAGGCTGGTACTCAAATGGCCAAAAGGCTCCTCCTCAGCAGCAGCACTTACAACTCTTCACTGGCTGCCTGTCCATAAGAGGATTCTCTTTAAAATCCTGACCATCATTTACAAAGCCACAAGGGCAACAGGACCAGGATACCTAAGATCCAGAATCAGATCGTATACCACCCATCGCATCCTGCGATCATCCTCGGGGAAACTCCTAACAGCCCCCACTTTCAAACTGAAATCTAGAGGGGGCAAGGCAATGGCTGTCCTAGGGACCATAGCATGGAATTACCTGCCTACTCAGCTTAGACATACACAAACGGAACCCACTTTCAAGAAGCTTCTAAAAACCTGGATTTTTGCCATGCCAGACCACATTGTGCTATCTCTCATCTAAATCTAATTGTTGCTTCTGTTGCCTTAACTTAGCTTTTCCCCACTATAGATCCTTAGATGTTTCTTTCCGCAAGCGCCAAGATGCTCCTTGGAGTGAACGGTGCGCTTTATAAATACTCTCATTCATTCAATCATCCAGGGACCACTGAAAGGGGCATCTTCGGCAGTAGAACACAGGCTGCACGCAGGTGAAATAGGCATAGCGGAAGGTTAGCCTATAACTGATGCGTAGCACAGCTAATGGGACACATCCAAAGAGGAGCTGCATGCGGTCACAGTACAGTTGCAACTGACCGGGGTTCGACTGGACCACAGGATGGGCAAACATGGCATAAGAGCATTCTCTGGGAACCAGCGCTCAGCTGTACAGCCACGAGTAGTGATATCAAACCCCTAAATGCAGTCGGGAAATTGGAGGAATGACACCCAGTAGAACTCCAGAAATCGCATGAAATGAAGGGACAAGGCCAGAGCCCACATATTTAAAAAAAGTGTGCAACAGCCTTCAGTATCAGAGGCTTTCGATGATTCTTGTGTCAGTCCCCCGGAAAAAAGTGGGAGTGCTGTGTTCAGCAGTGACTGAATCGCGTGCGACGGTCAAGGCACCTGGAATTCGAAGGTCTCAGGGCTGATGTGGGAGCAACTACTTGTTGAAACAGAAGCCCATTGTTCCTGCACACTTATTGAAGTCCGCTTTCGCTGTGGGAATGTGAGGCCACAAATGGATATCCACAATCACATATGGGGGAGTGAGGAGGACATTGCTACAGCAAGGAACACGGCGTGCAACAGTTCCTATATACGCGATGCCTGCCCTGTGACCGCAGCACTTGTGCCCATTCAGAAGTAGATAACTTCGTTTGTGAAACAGATTTAGCGTGGGTATGTTGTCAGGGACTGGTGTACATGTGGGTAAACATGCATAGACCATACATGTCACTTGAAAATCCCTGCGCAACAGTACTTGAGTGTGCGAATGCGACAATGTCATCATCGTCCACATGACAGGATGTGTTGTGATGCTGGCTCTTGTGGGCACACTGCTAAGGATTTCATTGTTCTGCGCTGTGTAATCTGTGACAACTTCCGTCATGTCCATGATGATGTTATTAGGGGGATGGGAGCACATTGCTTCACCTCCCAGCACAGTTCACCCCTTGGCATTCTGGTAAATGCAGTTCAGTCATGATGCTTACTTGTCATGTGACTGAGGTGTTTCACCTGAGTTGGGCAGGGAGAGGTACAGAGACGTGAGTAGAATCTGGCAGCTTCCTCATCAGACACCAATCACAATGTATCTTACCCCTACTGATGTGGGAGGATAACGCGACACACGTGTCTAGAGATTCACAGCACTGACCTGCACCAACCTAGGTGACACACGACGGGCCTGATTCACAGAACTAACTTAAGACAAAATCCTAAACTTACTACTATTTTGGTATTCACAGAAGGCACTTACTCATTTTGGTATTCACAGAAGGCACTTACTCATTTTGGTATTCACAGAAGGCACTTAGTTACTCATTTTGAGTAACTTACTCATTTTGAGTAACTTACTCATTTTGAGTAACTTACTCATTTTGGTATTCACAGAAGGCACTTACTCATTGATGAGTAAGTGCCTTCTATGAATACCAAAATGAGTAACTTACTCATTTTGAGTAACTTATTCATTTTGGTATTCACAGAAGGCCCTCTGCCGTTTGGCCGGGGGGACCTGCTGCATGCTCAGAGGTGTCTGAAGATTCGCCGTTGTGTGACTCACCCCTCCCTGTAGCCGCTGCTTGACCCGGCCCTTGAGGTCGCCCCACCGCTTCCTGATGACATGCACAGTGCGTAGGGTGGTCCCTGTGGCATTGACTTTGCTGTGTATCCTTGCACACATCTGAGTCTTGCGCGCAAGTAGGGTGTGTTGGACCAGGTGCCCAGACAAATGTGGTTCTATCCTGATTGTCTCGTCTACCGTCACTCTCAACTCTGAGTCGGTGGATTTGGGCATTGTCTTAGGGGTCATGGTGCAATTGAATGAAGGGTGCAGGGTGCAAGGTAGTGGTGGAGATATGTGAAGTGTGTGAGGTGTGTCCTGTCTCTCTATCTCAGCTTGTGGTGTGCAAAGGATGCTGGTCCAGGAAGGGGTTGGTTTCATACTGTGGTATGTGGGTGTGTCCACATGAGTGATGACCTCCAGATGTCTCTTCCATGCTGCGCATGGCTTTCCTTGCCAGGAGCAAGTTGGGGTGTATCATTGTGGCGTGTGTGTTGTGATTGAAGGCGGCAGGGAGTACAGGCGCACTTTGAGCATTGTTGTGAAGTTGGTTCCGTCCGCCATTCGTTTGGCCTATGTGCGTGCACGGCGGTCGGACGCAGTGCTCGATCCACCAGCTCCGCATTCTCATCGTAATTAGCCGTGCACTCATGGCGCGGCAGGAGCGGCCTTTTCAAGCCATTGACCAGCTTTCCCCGTCCGCCGCGGTCAGATTTGCAGCTTTTCCGACTGTGGTGGACGGTCTTTTGTGACATCCGTCCGCCGCGGTGTGATTTTGCGTACATTGCATTGTAATTTGGCCGACGGAAATGACGCGGGTCATGCGGGAGGTATTTTTAAGACACCATGGAGGACGGAAGGCTTTTCCGTCCGGCATCGTAATGGGCCCCTTAATGTAGTTTGGAGTGGGAATAGTAATTTATATATGTTTAGTGTCCAGCACCTTCCCTGACTTAATGTAGTTAGGAGTGAGAATAGTAATTTATATATGTTTAGTGTCCATCACCCACTTTGAATTGATACAGTTTGGAGTGGGAATAGTAAATTATATATGTTTAGTGTCCAGCACCTTCCCTGAGTTAATGTAGTTTGGAGTGGGAATAGAAAATGATATATGTTTAGTGTCCAGCACCCACCCTGAGTTGATACAGTTTGGAGTGGGAATAGTAAATTATATATGTTTAGTGTCCAGCACCTTCCCTGAGGTAATGTAGTTTGGAGTGGGAATAGTAAATTATATGTGTTTAGTGTCTAACACCTTCCCTAAGTTAATGTAGTTTGGAGTGGGAATAGTAAATTATATACATTTAGGGGTCGATTCCGATCTCGGCCGGAAGCGCACCTAACACTATTTGTCCGGAAAATACCAAGCTGAACGCGTGTTTCCCGACCGATTCGAACTGTCGTCCAAACGAGCAAGTACGATGCGCATAACTGCTCAGATTCCGAGCGAGCCGTACGTACCCATTCCAGCTCCTGTTCCCCACCCGAGCCGGATCCGTAAACGCCGAATCGAGTCGCACGGAAGCAAATATACAGCACCTTCCGGCCGGACTAGTACGATGCGCCTTCCGTACGCGCCGAACCCGTCGCTACGTCCGGCACGTCAGAGCATCCGGGAGAGCTGCACATAAGCTCCGATTCGCGCCACAAGACGTTCCACGGCTACGAGACGAACAAGCCAGCGATGAGTACGAGTCGAAGCCACGAGAAACCCGAACGAGACGACCCAACCATGAATCCCATCGTGCAGGTCCTACCAATACTCTACATCTATTACCGGAACCGGTACGGACGTATACGGCGCAGACGGTAAGTCAAACACCCACTACACAAACAAACGACACGTACCGACATATGTCACACACACATAGGGATGCAGAAATGATGTACACTAGCAACAGCCGAACCATAGGGGCGGGATGGCCATCACCAATGCCATACACACCCATAGAGGCCTGATGGCTACCACTACCACCACCCCTACTCATGTGGGCCTGGATGCCTGTCACTACTACCATCCCCACTCATAGGGGGATGGATGCTTACCACTACCACCACCCTACTCATGGGGGCCTGGATGCCTACCACTACCACCACCCCTACTCAGGGGGGCCTGGATGCCTACCACTACCACCACCCCTACTCATGTGGGCCTGGATGCCTGTCACTACTACCATCTCCACTCATAGGGGGATGGATGCCTACCACTACCACCACCCTACTCATGTGGGCCTGGATGCCTGTCACTACTACCATCCCCACTCATAGGGGGATGGATGCCTACCACTAACACCACCCCTACTCATGGGGGCCTGGATGCCTACCACCACCACCACCCCTACTCATGGGGGCCTGGATGCCTGTCACTACTACCATCCCCACTCATAGGGGGATGGATGCCTACCACTAACACCACCCCTACTCATGGGGGCCTGGATGCCTACCACTACCACCACCCTACTCATGGGGGCCTGGATGCCTACCACTACCACCACCCTACTCATGGGGGCCTGGATGCCTACCACTACCACCACCCCTACTCATGGGGACCTGGATGCCTACCACTACCACCACCCCTACTCATGTTTGCCTGGATGCCTGTCACTACTACCATCCCCACTCATAGGGGGATGGATGCCTACCACTAACACCACCCCTACTCATGGGGGCCTGGATGCCTATCACCACCACCACCCCTACTCATGTGGGCCTGGATGCCTGTCACTACTACCATCCCCACTCATAGGGGGATGGATGCCTACCACTAACACCACCCCTACTCATGGGGGCCTGGATGCCTACCACCACCACCACCCCTACTCATGGGGGCCTGGATGCCTGTCACTACTACCATCCCCACTCATAGGGGGATGGATGCCTACCACTAACACCACCCCTACTCATGGGGGCCTGGATGCCTACCACTACTACCATCCCCACTCATAGGACGGGTAATGCATGACACAACCAGCATACTCCAACATAAGGAATGTCAGAAAAAGACATCCCCCCAACATCATGACAAGAGTGTGTAGTCTGTGTCAAATGCCTACAACACTGAACATGACATTGAACATACAATGTGACCCCCTATCACATGTGTCACACATAAATGTGTGTGGCCTCCACAATGCAAGCAGACCATGACCACTGTGGGAATGGGGTCTAAACCCCCATCATCACAGTGACCAAAAGGTAAGTGTGGGGTCCATAACTGAAGCACATTTTGAACATTGTGGCAATGGGGTCTAAACCCCCATCTTCACAGTGACCAAAAGGTAAGTGTGGGGTCCATAGCTGAAGCACATTTTGAACATTGTGGCAATGGGGTCTAAACCCCCATCATCACAGTGACCAAAAGGTAAGTGTGGGGTCCATAGCTGAAGCACATTTTGAACATTGTGGCAATGGGGTCTAAACCCCCATCATCACAGTGACCAAAAGGTAAGTGTGGGGTCCATAGCTGAAGCACATTTTGAACATTGTGGCAATGGGGTCTGAACCCCCATCATCACAGTGACCAAAAGGTAAGTGTTGTCATGGAAAAAGCTGCAACTGCCAAACAGCATGGATGATTCCTGGTCACACAACAACAAACACATCAGTGGCAAAGTAGTGCTTGTGTCCCATAGCAACATAGATTGGGTGAGGCAAACAGTGCAGTGCAAATAAAACATACCTTTGGCCATGTGCAGACAAACATCACCCATGGGGGCTGACATTGTCAACATTTATCAATTACACAATGACAGAAGTGACCATCATAATGCAGACCCACATATCTGCACCAATGGACACACAAATGTAGATATCCTGTGGAGACTGTAGATGTGAGGTGAACAAATACCATACCATGGCAGCAATGGGACATACAAACCATGATTATTGTGCTGACTGATGACCTAGGAGTCCCAGGGACAGCAGGGGAAATCCACCAAACAACATACAGCCAATGGCACACTTAAGATATGCCAATGCAGTGGTGCAGATGCACATTACAAACAGGCAGCCTCACACTGCATATCAAACACAACAGGTGATGGGGGTGTGTGCCAGTGTCCCCAGGCAACCACACAACACATGAGGAGGCCTGAATCCCAATTACACAGATGTGTATACAGTGCCACACAAAAGTAACTCATGGATCGGATTCCCCTATGTGGGCAATCAGGCATTGTTAGATGCGAGGGAGCCCAAATTACACATGTCACACAAGCTTGTAGCAACAGCAACTAACACAGCAAGAGACAGACCCACCATAGCACTACCCCCAGGGACCCCACATTGTGGTGACACTAGCCTGCATGATAATCCCACTGTGATGACAAAGGTATATGTCGTTCCCACTGTGAACCACAGCCATGTGTCCTGAGCAACTAACTACCATCATACCTACACAAGCACAAATCAATCAGCACGGCCTGTCAGCCAGGGCCAATATGGAGGTAGGGGTCTAGCCGTGCAACAACTCACATTTGCACACACTCAACACCACACACCTTGATCTCCACCAATGTGCAGCAGTGAAGCTCACATGGACTGGTGACATTGCACATGCACCCATGACAATCCCAGGGGTGGTGGTGGGAACTAAGGTGCAGAAACTCATCACACATGGCCAGTCAACAAGACTCGTGAATGTCTGACACACTGCACAGTACGCCGTCCATGGGCATGACGTGAAATCCACCCCAATCAATGGGATCCCGGCCATAGTCACACACCAATGAAGAAGCCAAGGTGACCCACAAAGAACACACATAGTCAACTTCCAACATTGCAGCTCTGACCCTGAGGAGTGGCAGCAGTCACACACACAACGTGTCACAATCACTGAAAGCTACCACAAACTGTAAATTACATGAATTGTGTAACCAACAAGTGCCAAGTGGAATCCTGACTGTGTCCCATCTGCGTTTGCCCACATCCCCAGCCCTGACAACAAAGACAACTAGGAATGACAACCTGATGAACATTAGTTTGCCATGCACCCACATCCCGGAGAAACCAGGTCCAAGATGCTGGATGAACACAGGACAACTCAGCAAGCATCACAAACAGGAACATCCCTAGGGACACAGCCTGTGTAGGAAAAGGGAAGGGAACACACACAGACATGCTCACACAACACACAACACGGGGCCAGGCAATGTCACGGGATTACACACTGCCATGAGGGCACTCCACTCCTGTGGAAGGTCCGCTGTGCCAAACCTTGTCTGTGCACGACTCAAACATGTCAGCAGAACACTCGGTAAGTGAGTCAACAACTACAACACACTGAAGGCTCTGCTCACATCAGCCTGGGTACGGGAGTGTCACGTCAGTCATCTGCATACACCCAAAACACGTGTCAAGCAAGTTGCACTGTATACACAGATGAGTCCTTCAACATTGATGTGCTAAACTGCATGTCCAGTGGAGATGGGCACACACTCAGGGAAATAGAAACATTGAACAGTGGTAAGCCCACCAGATGTGCATCAGTGTAAGCCAAAGATGTTAATTTACAAATGCAAAACGTACATCCCTGTGTCAAATGCTGAACATTACACCCTCAGACTGCAGCAAAGGATGCTATAGATCCAGACTACATTAGGACACATATCCCATGGACCACATGGAGTCCATCACAGCAACACTTCATTTTCCTGATCTGAACACTATTACAACTGCACATGCATGATGATACTCATCTACATCATGTACATCCAAAGAAAAACCACAAGTAAACAAAAAGAGGCTTTATTCAGCAAATGTTAAACTAAAATTTTAAGTCCAAAAGAAACTAAGGCCAATGGCCAGTCCAAATACACAGTCCCACCAGGGTGATACGTGACAACTTGTCACCCATTGCTTGCCTGCACTGGTACGGACAGGGGACATCCCCCTCGGAGGGGCATACAAAAGGGCAGGCCAGGCACCGCAGGGACAGGATCAGGGGATGCCAGAAGGAGGCAGTGAAGGGGTGGTGGGTGCAGGGGTGTCACCGGCAACTGCAGTGGAGGTGTCTGACTCAGTGGGGGCCGGCACCACTGTAGGGCACAAGTCAGATGGTGTGGGTGCTGCAACCACTGCAGTGGGCTGGTCAGATGGAGTGGACTGGGTTCCCATTGCAGTGCCTGAGTCAGACGGGGTGGTTGTGGACTCCACTGCAGTGCATAACTCCAAGGGAGTGGAAGGGGGGGCAGATGAGGTGGGCAGGACATAGGGGGGGACCCGGTCTCCACACCAGTGGCACAAACAGGCAGAGCGTCTGGTTTGGGGGTGGAAGAGCAAGTGGTAGGTGGGGAGGGCCTAAGCAGTTTGGGGATGCGGTATCGGTGTGTGGGGGAACCTGGGGCAGGATGTGGTGGTGGAACCTGTGGAGTTGTGGCCTGGGGGATGGAGGATAGAGACTGTGTGGTGGAGCTGCGTGGTGCTGGGGTCTTGCCCTTCCTGGTCCGGGGGGACTTTCGAATGGGGTCCTCTGTCTGTCTGTGCCTGGGGGAGGGTGTCCGGGTGTGAGGGGCACTCCCCTCTGTGTGTGGTGGTCGCCTCTTCCGCCTGGACTTCGTGTCAGATGGATCTGTGGGGAAGAGGCCAATCTCACAGAGGAAGAGCTTCTGGGAGGGGGCGTTGCAGGTGAGGCAAGGGAAGGGGTTTTGGAGGGAGAGGTATCTGAGGAATGCGGAGTGCTCGTGGATGCGTGTGTGTGTGTCTGGGCCCCATCCCCTGTGAGTGAGGTATCAGTCCCCTGACTGTGCGTGCGTGTGTGTCTGGATTTTGGCTTGTGTGTCTGTGTGCTGCTTGTGTCTGTGCTGGTGCGTGCCGGTGCTGATGTGTGTGTGCTTGGGACAGGTAGGGTGCTGGGGATTGTGGATGGGGCAGAGGTAGGAGGGGTGAGGGACTGTTGCAGGAGGGACACTGCTGCCATCAGTGAGGAGGCCATGGACTGATTGGTCCGATGTAGGGCAGATATGCCAGATGACATGCCCTCCATGAATGACACCAGTTGTGTCAAAAGACCCGTGTGTGCATGGAGGACACTCAGCATTGATGTCTGCCCTACATGGATCTGTTTCAGCAAGTCCACAGACTCCACACTCAGGGCAGCAGGGGGGACAGAGGCAGGGGGTGCGGTGCCTGGCATGAAGGAGACACGTTCCCCTACACGCGAGCCTCCACGGACATGTGGGATGGGAGCAGATGGGAGGGTGGAGATGGTGGTGGTGGCGGGGACAGACTTGCTTGACGTTGCCTCTGGTCTGCTGACACCCGCCTCCACAAGGGAGTCCTCACTGGAAGTGCTGTTTTCCCCAGCTGAGGTGGTCGTAGCTGAGGTCTCCTCAGTGTGGCTCCCCTCACCCTCCGTGCCACTGGGTCCCTCGGTCTCCCCTGCAGTGGACCCAGTCTGGCTCTGCCGCTCCTCTTGGTCTGTGAAGCTGTCTCCTCCTGTGGCCGTGGATGTATCTGCAAACAATCAGGATAAACAGAGCAACATTAGTCACCTGTACTGACCACACACACCACAGTAAGTACAGCACATCACAGAGCAAGCCCTGACATCATTTGCTAGACATTGCAATTAGTGCTGACACTGATTTGAAGAAGCCCATTGTCTGCCTGACAGTCAGTCATGCCACACATATCCTACCTGTCCATGCACCCATCTGTCTGCTGCCTGTTGTATGCGACTAATCATATGTGCACACATGCACCACATACACAGTTGTTGGACATCCAAGAGAACATATGGAAATGTGTCACTCCAAACACATGCCATCTCCTGCCACTGACTCAGTACATGTGTCAGGAAAAGTGATGGGCAAAGTCTCTGTTGATATGCTGCTTTTGGTTCCATCACCAGACACAATGATGTCCTCATGTCCTGATAGACAATGCAACAATGGTGTGCATGCAGGACATATCACACCACTGCTGGATCACCCTTTGCGATTGGAATGTCATGGCACAGGCCTGTCTGGCAAGTCAGTCATAACTGTCTCCTGTCACAGGGGCAGTGCATACACACAACACCAGTCTGCACTGTGTCACAATCATGGAAGTTTTTGAAATGTAAGTCCTGTAGCTGACAGGTGCACATGTGCACCCCTGGCCACCCACATCATGAGGACTGAGATGATCCCACGTCAATCAAATGAGACATTTGAGTGACTGCAAACACAAATCCATACACATGAGCACTTCACCGTCTGATGAGAATGAACCAAAGCTGCCTGCACCTCAATGTTTCATACAACATTGTGCACAGTCAAGGGATCAGAGACCTATGCATTAACCTATGTGCAGATCCCATAGTCAGAACTCAGATGGCTGGCCACCCCAAATTGTTAAACACTCCAGGAATCCAAATAGCAAGGCCACACCACGGTGACACAGAGGCATACACCTGAGTGCACTCTTCACAATGCCCAATATGTATGCTGACACACGGAGTGGGAGAACAGAGTGCCTTCGATGTACGGAGTAGGCATTACAGTCCTGGTCCATGTGCAACATGGTATTACCCTGAACACTAGGCAGGTGGCTATGCATGTGTCACACACATGATGTACATACTTCTGAGGCTCCTACCTTGGTCTCTGCAGCAGCATGGGTGTGTGGCACATACCCCAGACATGTGGTGAGTCAGAGCAGCAATTGGAACACATATTAAAGCCATTACCAGAGTACATGTCAGATCACAGGCATTGTGAGCAATTGTACCACCCATGCAGCCCACCACAAAGTTCCTGTAACTGATGCTGTCCCCAACTTGAACCACAGGTAACTGCAAGTACACAGTACCCAAGTGACCTAAGTCACAGACAATAATTGCCACACCTGTGTATCAGATGAGGAGGGGGCATGACACAAGTGAGGGACATGAGTCCAGGACGACATGACAGTTGTACTGTGGAAGTGGAACCAGGCTAAAGGAGTGCATAGAGCATGTCAGTCATAGTAGACAGTTGAGGCTAGCACTTACCCCCTCCTTGCTGCTGTCTGGCCTTCAGCTGCCCAACCAGATCAGGGAAGACCACCGCCAGGATCCGGAGCATGTGGGGGGTCAGGGTCCGGTGTCCGCCCCTCCTGCGAGGAGGCGACAGCTTCAGCTGGACGCTTGCGATCCTCCGGGTCCAGCCCCGAAGGTCCTGCCACCTCTTCTGGCAGTTGCGGATCCTGCGCCTGTAGACCCCCACAGATCGTACTGCCCAGACAATGGCCAGCCAGATCTCCTGCTTCTGGTGGGCATCAACCTGTGAGGATGACAAAGTGAAAAGGCCATTACTACATATGCAACATTTCCGTGCATCACACAGTTGGATATACATGTCTCAATCACAGGGGCATATGATCTACACAGGTAGTGCAACTATGGCTATGAACAGTTTGCCAGCAGTTACTAAATGGTATCATAGCCTGGGAAGTCAAACCTTGTTGGAATGCACTGTTACTGCACTATACCTGTTCAGTGCATGTGACTACACACTTTGGGGGGTGACAACTACTCAGTGAGCATGTTAGCCACTGGTGTACACACTGTACGTCTTGCTAGTCAGACAACATGCACAATTAGTAAGGCAGTGGACAGCACACTCACCTGCTCCCCTGGTTTCCCATACAGCTTGCTGTACTGTGGAAGGAGGCTGTCCAGCAGGGCCTGGTTCTCCTCAGTGCTGAAGGCTGGGGCTCTATCCACAGTACGTGCCATTGCAGTAGCCAGAGGATGCAGAGACAGCAGCAGTGGTGGTGGCAGATGTCGTCCTGGAGCATGTAGTGCAGGCAAGTGAGCTCTCAGGGGAACAGCCAGCATTATATGTGTGCTGCAGAGGCAGATACTGTCCCATGTGTCCAAAGTGATAGGTCCAAGTCCTTTGCATCTTCTGAATATGGCCAATCCATGGAATTGCACCACTTATACACGCCCACAGCATCCTTCAAAAGTTCAACTTCATGACACCCATGAATTTGCAACATTGTTGTGGGTGGCCAACTGAATTCACTGCATCCGACTCGTTAAAGCTTCGTAAACGCGTCCGTTACCATGTCAGGCCATAGCCAATGCGTGCGCACCGATCAGACCATTGCTGTACGACGCGTATTTCGAAAAACAACACGCATCCGTTCACATCATATGCAATGGCCAATGCGTGCGCACCGATCGGTCCATTGCTGTACAACGCGTATTTCGGATGACAACACGCATCCGTCCACATCATATGCAATGGCCAATGCGTGCGCTCCGATGGGTCCATTGCTGTACAACGCGTATTTCGAAAAACAACACGCATCCGTCCACATCATATGCAATGGCCAATGCGTGCGCACCGATCGGTCCATTGCTGTACAACGCGTATTTCGAAAAACAACACGCATCCGTCCACATCATATGCAATGGCCAATGCGTGCGCACCGATCGGTCCATTGCTGTACAACGCGTATTTCGGATGACAACACGCATCCATCCACATCATATGCAATGGCCAATGCGTGCGCACCGATCGGTCCATTGCTGAACAACCCGTATTTCGGATGACAACACGCATCCGTCCACATCATATGCAATGGCCAATGCGTGCGCACCGATCGGTCCATTGCTGTACAACGCGTATTTCGGATGACAACACGCATCCATTCACATCATATGCAATGGCCAATGCGTGCGCACTGATCGGTCCATTGCTGTACAAAGCATATTTCGGATGACAACACGCATCCGTCCACATCATATGCAATGGCCAATGCGTGCGCACCGATCGGTCCATTGCTGTACAACGCGTATTTCGGATGACAACACGCATCCATCCACATCATATGCAATGGCCAATGCGTGCACACGGATCGGTCCATTGCTGTACGACGCGTCCCTGTACAAGTCACTCGCATATGTCACCATGGTTGTCAGTGGTGAACGTATGCCAGCCACAATTATTTGCCAGGGACTCAGGGGCACACCTACAACACCACAGCCTGTCCACACTGTATCCTAAGGCATGTAAGGCTGCATTACCTGTGTGTGTATGGGGGTCAACATGTGGGTTTTTTGGTGGCACTTGAGGGCAGCCACTCCCAGTCTGTGCACGTGTTCATGGGCACATAATCCTTTGTGTGTTGTGCACATGACCACTGTGATGTGCAACTGTTCAGTTCAGGGCATGTGGCATGGTCACATTTCCAGGTTGTGTATGTGTATGTCATGTCACATACACCCTGAGTCCCATGTGGGAAGGTATGTACGTCACAGGGTGACCCATTGCCACAATAGTGATGGCCCTCCACAGTCTGTGTGCATGTTGTGTTTCAGATGTCTCTGATTCCATGTGCACAATCAACAACTCACTGACGTCAAGAGTGACTTCTATGCCCTGGGGAGGATGCCACATGTCATCGGCTCCATTGATGGGAGACATGCGGCTTTGGTACCACCACAGGCACATGAGCAGGCATACAGGAACAGGAAACATTACCATTCTATCAATGCTCTGGTGGTATGTCTTGCAGATATGAGCATCTCACATGTGTGTGCATGTTTCCCCGGTTCTGCACACGATGCCTACGTGATGAGGAGTAGTCGCATCCCGAGGATGATGTCACAGATGCAGAACCAGCGTGCCTGGCTTGTTGGTGTGTACTGACTTTGTACCATTGTGTGTGTTCTGCAATGTTGTATTCCACCCTCTTTTCCAACTCAGCTAATGTGCAATTGTCTGTATGTAGGTGACTCCGGATACCCCAACATGCCGTGGTTGCTGACACCCCTCAGGAACCCTGTGACACCAGCCCAGATGCGCCACAATGAGGCACATGGTCGGACCAGGAGAGTGATCGAGCGGACATTTGGTCTCCTGAAGAGCCGCTTTCGCTGCCTGGAAAAGACAGGAGGGGCCCTCCCATATGCCCCAGCAAAGGTGTGAAAGATCGTCATCGTCTGCTGCATGCTACACAACCTGGCAGTGCGGAAGGAGTTGCCTCTCATCCTGGATGACGATGACCAACATCCGCCACCTGTGGAGGATCCTGGCCTGGGCCACGATGCCAGTGATGATGATGATGATGATGATGATGAGGGTGATGTCCGCACACAGCTCATCACCAACTTCTTCAGCTGAATGTGACTATCCAGAGATGTCATGTCAATGATTTGAGTTTGCATGATATGTGTTGGTGGTGCTCTGTTGCTGTTTGAGTGTGGCCATGTGCTACTTGACTGGATGCGTGCAGCGATGTGTCCTTACAGGTAGTCTGTACTCCCCAACAGTGTTGACATGCTAACTTGGTTTTGTGTAGGTATCTTGTGACATGTATTGGGCATGAGTATTGCAGTTCTGTCCTGTTCTTCAGTGCTTTTGACTGTGTGTCATGTCTGTCCTTCACAGGGTACTTTCAGAGTTGTTTGGTCAACTCGGATCCCCCGACACCATGATTCAACTTCCAGGGTGGAAGCAGTTGTTTCCCTACAGGTGATGTGCCACACACCCCTGGACTTTATTTCTTCTACACTTGGTGACTGTGTGGCCACTGCCACGTGGGATTACCTTGCATCTGTAGTGGAAACAACATGTTGCAAATGTGTAATAAACCTGTGCTTCACTTTGGGATGTGCGTTGTCTGTGGTCACACATCTGACTGACATTTGCTTACTGCACCTGTGGGCTAGTTAACACAGACTGTGAATAGGTGTGGTGTCTGTGCATTCCACTGTATTTCCTGGCAACATCAGTGTAGGCGATGAGTCAGATGGCCCTGGTGTGCATGTGTTGTGTAGCCCTAGTGGTGTGTCTCCCTCATATGTGTCACGTCGCCATGACTCACATGACGGTGTTGAACTTGCTATAGCAGTTAGCATGCACAGTGTCATTTAGCAGATCATCATCTCCATGACAAAAACAAAGTTGGAATCACAACAGAGGCAAGTATGGTGTATTAGTGAGTTTATTTACATACATGTGTGAGTATAGTGCACAGGATGGTGGGTGCTGTACATTGGGATTGGAATCCAAAGTTCCCAGATGAGTTGGAAGTGTTGGTAGCAGAAATGTCCTGAGTAAAGTCCACAGTCATCTGATACATTAGTCCAACTTAAACTCCCCATGTCATGTGGGAGAGTTGGGTTGCATTCGACAGGGTGAACAGTTTGCACACAAAGGAGAATTTCCAGAACAGGTGTTGGGTTCCTGGGGGATGTACATGGCCATCGGCCTCTCAGTTGTCCTTCCTCGGACGACCCCTCTTCTTTCTGGGGGACCCTCACGTGCAGGCCGCTGCGGTGCAGAGGACTCTCCACCAGAGTCATCCTCCCTCCCTGTGGCAGTTGCAGTTGTTGCGGCACCAGATGTTGTGGGCACACAGGGAGGTGTGGACATGTTGGTGCTAATCTGGCGGAGGCATGTCAATATGTCCCTCTGCACCGCTGTCAGTTCTTCCAATGTGTCCCACTTGGACTCCATGCCAGACATGTGTGTCTCCACACGGGACATGTGTGTCTCCACACGGGACATGTGGGAGTCCAAGCGGGCATGATGGGCAGCCTGCTGCTGTTGAATGTCCTTGAGGATCCCCACTACCTGGCTGACCTCTCCGGTGCTATTCTGGTATGCATCAGCAATGCATACCAGTTGTGGGTCATCATGCAGTCCAGACCCCTCTGCAAACAGCGACCTCTGCCTACCACCCCTCCCACCACCCCTGGCCACACGTGCGGGACCTGCGGTGGCACGCACAGGTGACCCTAGGCCCCCTTGGGGGTTGGTACTGGGGTTGTTGTCCGTTGCTTCACGGTGGGCTGGGGTCCCTCTGCTGTTGTCATTGAGTGTCCTTGGTCTGTCCGTGTCGGTGGGGGTGGTCTGTGTGTTGGCAGATGTTGGAGGAATGGGTGCAGGGGGTGCAGATGGTGGTCCTGCTGGTGCTGCATGATGACTCACACCGGAGGTGCCAGGTTGGTCTTCGCCATCCGATGAGGGCAGAGGCTGTTCCACACCAGAGAGCTCAGGGGCCACCGGAGCCTGGGACAGGGACTCCTCCTCATCTGCTGCTGTGTCCCCATCATCACCTGTTTTTGGGAGAGACACACAATGTATGTTATGTTTCTGCAGGCATCAATGGTTCAAACACATGACAGTTGTTACTGTACCTCTGGATGCGGCCCTGTACATTGCATTGTCCTAAGTTGTCACAGTCAGAGGTTGATATTGGTGTGGCTCATTGTCCTGCCAACCTGATGCTTTGCAATGTGGATGTTGAGGTGTGTGCATGACCAGCATTGGTGGTATTTGGTTGACATCCGGACCTCCTTCTCCCCCAGCCCAGTTATCCCACCATGAAGCATGCCACCCTTGCAGTGGGTGCAGGTTAACTCTCAGGATGTCAGTCAGTGGTGTCCTGCTGTTGGTTGGTGCCCAGTTCCCAGCAGGGCCTGGTACTCCCCACAACAGAGCACCATTGTCAGACATCTTAGAAGTGGCTTTTCACTCCCTGTGAGGTGTGCATGCTTCAGTGTGAGCTTGCTGGGCCATGTGGGTGGGGGATGTTGAGCTGTGACTACCACTCCCATCATGCTATTGCCTACACCCCCTTCCCAGCATGCCCATACTTCCTTCCTTTTGAGTCGACTTCACTGTGTGTGAGTGTGACAGCAATGGCAAGATGGCTGACAGTGGTGTCCTGCTGTTGGTTGGTGCACAGTTCCCAGCAGGGCCTGGTACTCCCCACAACAGAGCACCATTGTCAGACATCTTAGAAGTGGCTTTTCACTCCCTGTGAGGTGTGCATGCTTCAGTGTGAGCTTGCTGGGCCATGTGGGTAGGGGATGTTGAGCTGTGACTACCACTCCCATCATGCTATTGCCTACACCCCCCTTCCCAGCATGCCCATACTTCCTTCCTTTTGACTCTGCTTCCCTGTAGGGTAGTGTGCCTGTGCTGACAGGATGGCTGACAGTGTTGTCCTGGCGTGTGTTTGGCTACAAGTCCCAAATGTGTCCCTGTGCTTCACACAGCATAACCCAGTGTGGTTGTTCTTTGTGGGATATTTAATTAGAGTGTGAGGCACTGCATTCTCCAAGGTGAGTTGTGTGGAGTTTGTGTTAAGGGTGGGTGGGTGTGAGAAAAGCTGCTTGTGACTATGGTCAGAGCTGTCAGTCCTCCTTCCCACCCAGCCAGATATCCCACCATGGAACGTGCTTCCATTGCAGGGAGTGCAAGTTGGCTTTCAGGATGTCAGTCAGTGGTGTCCTGCTGTTGGTTGGTGCACAGTTCCCAGCAGGGCCTTGTGCTCCCCACAGCAGTACCCAGTGTCAGCCATCTTGTCAGTTCTTTTCCACTCCCTGTGATGTGAGCATGGTTCAGAGTGGTGTTGATGGGCCAATTGTGAGGGTGAACAATATCTGTGACTACAACTCCCATCATGCTATTGCCTACACCCCCCTTCCCAGCATGCCCATACTGCCTTCCTTTTGAGTCGACTTCACTGTGTGTGAGTGTGACAGCAATGGCAAGATGGCTGATAGTGGTGTCCTGCTGTTGGTTGGTGCACAGTTCCCAGCAGGGCCTTGTGCTCCCCACAGACGTACCCAGTGTCAGCCATCTTGTCAGTTCTTTTCCACTCCCTGTGATGTGAGCATGGTTCAGAGTGGTGTTGATGGGCCAATTGTGAGGATGACCGATATCTGTGACTACAACTCCCATCATGCTATTGGCTACACTCACTTCACCAGCATACACAGAATTCCTTCCTTTGAGTGAGCTTCCCTGTGAGGTGGTGTTCTAGTGGTGGCAAAATATCTGACAGTGTTTGTTGGTTAGATTTGTGCCACTGCCTTGCTCTATTTGTTGTTAGGTTTGTACATGTCATGACACAGTTACATATCACTATGAGATGGCATGTATTGTGTTTATCTAACTAACATACACATCTTGGGATGATTATCTTTTGGTTGCTGTGGATTTGCTAAGGGTGCATGGTTTGACTATCCCCTTGACAGTGATGTGTGTCTATTGTCACACAATATTGGGTATATTGGTTGTGTACTCACCAGGCTCTGGGATGTTTGATAGTCCATATACGCTCACTGGTGGTAGGATGGCCCGCACCTTCTCAACCCAGGGCCTGAGGTATACTGGTTTGGCAGGAGGGCCACTGCCGGTGCGATTACTCAAGGCGTAATCCTTCTTGAGTAGGTCCTTGACCCTCCTGCGCACATCATACCACCTGTTCTGGATGTCTTCCTTTGTGGGCAAACATGGTGATTGTGCGTTCACCCTGTCGACGATCCTCTCCCACATCTTGGTTTTCTGTGACATGGGGGTCTGTTGGACCAATGTACCAAACAACTGTGACTCTACCCTGAGAATCTCATCTACCAGGACTTCCAATTCACTGTCTAGGAACTTTGGATTCTTCTTTGGGGGCATGGTGATGGGTGGTGGTGGGGATTGATGTGTGTGTGTGAGTGTGCAAGTGAGGGTGGGTGCGTGTAGGTTCTGCTGGGTGTATGTGAGGGTGCTATTTGGGAGGTGCTAATGGTGTGTGGCTTGTGTGATGGATGAGTTGTGGGTGTGTCTGTGTTTGCTGTCTGATGGTGTTCTGTGCTGGCAGGTCAGTTGAATTTGCAAAGGATCATGGTAGTGATTTGTGGCCTTTATATGGGTGGGGTTGTGGGTGTGTCTTTGTTCCATGTTTTTTCACCCCTGTATTTATTGACTTTGTCATTGCTTGTTTGGCCCTTTTTTTTGTATTTTTCCTTTGTGGGTTTTGGCATGTAGGAGACGTTCTTCTGACCGAGTAGGATGCTGAAGTTGGCTCGTGCGGGCTTCTCCGAGTCTTTCAAGCTGTGTTCCTGATGGGTTTCATGTGCGGCGTACGTGTCGGTCGCGGAGTATTGGGTTGCTTCGGCTCAGTTTCGTATGCGTGTCGGTCGTACGGCTTGGGCTCCGTGCGACTCGGTCTGGTTTTACACGCATTGCATCGTACTGCGCGGGTCGGAGTTCGCGGGTACGTTTCTGTCGGGTTCATTCCTGGTGCGTGTCGGTCGGTTCTATTCGCGTAGTTTCCCGGCCGGATAGCTGGTTTCCGTGCGGTTCGGTCGTTCGGCTTGTGTTCCGTACGAGTCAGTCGTAATTCACATGCATTGCATCGTACTACGCGGATCGGGCAGCGCCGGTACGTGTCGGTCGGACAATATTCCCGTACCGAGTCGGTCGGTATGTTTTCCGGCCCGAATCGGAATCGGCCCCTTAGTGTCCAGCATCTTTCCTGACTTTTTCTAGTTTGGAGTGTTAATATTAAATTATATATGTTTACTATCCAACGCCTTCCCTGACTTTTTCAAGTTTGGAGTAGGAATAGTAAATTATATATGTTTAGTGTCCAGCGCCTTCCCTGACTTAATACAGTTTGGAGTGGGAATAGTAAATTATATATGTTTAGTGTCCAGCACCTTCACTGACTTAATGTAGTTTGGAGTGGGAATAGAAAATGATATATAATTAGTGTCCAGCACCTTCCCTGACTTAATGTAGTTTGGAGTGGGAATAGTAAATTATATATGTTTAGTGTCCAGCACCTTCCCTGACTTAATGTAGTTTGGAGTGGGAATAGTAAATTATATATGTTCAGTAACCAGCATCTACCCTTAGTTGGTACAGTGGTAATAGTATTTTATTTATGTGTTTAAAAAAATAAATATTTGTGTGATATATAAATTAAGATAATTCTTTGATTGTAAATACAGACAACAACAATTAATATAGAAGTTAAATGCAACACAATATTGATATTTTATTAAAGTTTTTATTTTTATTCAGAGAGTTAAGCAAATAAATAATAACCATTTTGTTTTATTAAACTGTTTATAATATATATTGTCATAAAGAGAAATAATAATACATTTGTTATTTTTGGATACATTACTTATATAGTACATATTTCAACATAAACATATCATTTTTAAGTATAGTCAGCATGAAACAATTGTAATTTTTTTGTAATGTAGAACTTGGTAAATATGTAAATTCTTTACAAATAAAGATGTAGTTGTTCACTGGTTATTATACACTTTTTTATAACATACGTTTTTGATAACAGTTATAGAAAATTTATTTACATTGTAAATATGCATTACATAATTAGATAGAGTGTACATGTTTAATTACACATTTTTTAACAATTTTCACATTGTATGACTTTTTATATTTTTTGCATATTTTTAAATAAATGATATTATATTTTGTATAATATTATTTAAGTTGTAAATATAAATAACATTATTAAGGTTAGAAAACATTTTGAAAAAGAAAAATATTTTTTAACACACATTTTTTCATATTTTTAGCAAACGTTATAATTTTTTTAAATCACATTGGTAAGTTTACATATTTTATTTTAATGTATAATAATAAATATTTATTTTAAACATTTTTTAGTATTACATTTGTAATGTACATTGATTTTAAAGTAAAAAAGCATTTTTGTTATTTCATTTGGGTAGCCATTTTCTAAACTAAGTTGTATTTTGTAGGCTATCTGTGTTGTTTTAGGTCATTTCTGAGGGGAGAAGCTCGCGGTTGGAAGCTGCGTCGCATCGGTCAAGGTAAGTTTAATTTGATTACTTTTAGACTTAATTTAGGTGTAGTTTGAAGGTAGTTAAGTACTGTATAGTGTATGTGTAGTTTGGATTTTGTGTTTTTGGTGCGGTTTAGTTAGTTGTGTTGCGTTTGCGAAATGCGGTTAGTTCGTTGATAGGTAGGTGTTAGAATATGTATTATATGTTTAAATATGTTTAGAATATGGTATTATTAGTGTGTTTATGTGTGTTTTAATGATTTTATTGTGTATTTGTGCAGGAGGGATCGTGTTGTTTTTTTTACAGGTTTTTGTCATTTGGAAGTTGCCGGTGGTTGAAGCATGCTTTTTTTTTTAAAGGAACTGTGTATTAGGTTCTAGTAATAATTATTTTACAGTTCGCTTTATTTTTGGGGTTTTCCTGGAGCGTTTTTTTTTTAATTCCATTTTTCGGATTTTTAATGGATTGGAGTCTACAGATACGTTGTCGCCGGATTATATTTTTTACAGTTGTATTTTTCCATTTTTTGGGGGACTTGTAAGTAAGTTTTGGGACCTGTATACATTTGGATTTATTAATGGCAGTTTGGATTCAATTCTTCAGCGACAAAAAAGTAAGTCAATTTAAATATTTATAATGGGAGGGAAATGTAATTTTTGTACTTTTTATTGACGTTTGTAAATATGTAAAATATATTTATGTCAAATAATTTTTCAAAGTAGGCGAAAGTTAAAGTTAATTGACATAATTTTAAATTTTATATGTTTGTTGAGAAATGTTTATTTAGGAATTTCATGCACAATTACGATATTGCTATCTTTTTGTAGTACTGTTCTAAAGTAGGGATTGAGCTATTGTTTCTAGGTAATCGAGCCCTTTAGTGTTTGGATAGAGTCTTACTTTGTATTGTAGGTGCTCGAACATTTTTTTAGTCTGTTTAGTTAGTTTTGGACCTAGCTGCGTTACAGACTGTTCAAATCTTAGTTGTTGGTAGCTTTGTTCCTTTTGGAAGGATTGTAGGAATTTATGTAGGGTTGGTTGGGTTCTGCCTGTTGTGGCTTGGAAAGCATTATGCCATCCTTCCACAGCGTTATTAGTTTATGCTTCTTTGTTTAGGGTACTGTTAAATACATTCCACCTTGGTATGTGGTATTTGGGCTGTCTCCTGTGTCCAGATCTGCGTAGCCTTCCCACCCAGGTGTCCTCGAAATAGTCGAGTAGGGGACTTAGTTTTTGTTCGTTTGTTTGGTCGTAGGGGCTTTATATTAAGAGATTGTAGTGTTCTGCTACATCAGTTCTTGGGACGCATGCTAGTGCAATTAGTTTTTTTATTTCGTATGCAAAATTGCTATTAGTTGCATTTTCTACACTGAGCGTAGATTTTTGAAGGTGTCTCCAAATGCATTGGTTAAAGTGGTAATAGCAACCTTGGATTGCTGTATGAGGGTAGGTTTTCAGGATGGCTTGTATCATTGACTGTTCAAAGTCTATGATAATTTTTTGAGGATAGTAATTATTATTTTCTTGCTTCATTTTTTTAAGAGTTCTACATAGGTAGTGGTTTGTTTGTTTGATAACAGGGCATATATAAAGGGGATTTTGGTATTGTGATACAGATTGTATATAATTGGTAAAATGGTTTGGGACATGCTTTAAATGTTCCGTCCATCATCCATGTCTCACAATTCTGTAGTTTAATTAAGTTTGTGTGAGTTGCATATATAATAATTCTTTTGTCATTAGATTTATTGTCACAAAGTAGAAATTGCTCTTCATTATGACTTACAGTGAGTTCAGGTGGTATTTGTATTTCACTGAAAGTTTTGGAGATAGGTGGGGTGGCAGCAGTTGCTTTTTTTGTTCTAGCTATTAGCCTTTTCAACATTGAGACAGAGGGTAATTGGCCAGTTACATGTTCTGGAACTCTGGGGAGTACATCTTTTAATATTTCAGTAGTAGGTCTTTGAGAGCTAGTGCTAGCTTTTTTCAGAGTGTCTAAAGCATCTCTCACTGCTATTTCAGCTATGTTAGGGGGGTGGTTATGTTCCTTAACATGTAACACAGTAGTTTCTTTAGTTGTAACCTTCCCATAACATGCATTTGAATAATATTTGCTGCATTTCCAATTAACTTTGTCCCCTGTCTATTTCTCCTGGGTGTAGACATATCCCATATAACATAATAAAAAAGTTCCTTTCTGGGAAGTTATGAATTTGGCACCTTCAGTCATTCTGATGTTTCAAATTCTATGAGAAATGTATATAAAACATATTAAATGTATTGTAATTGTTTTAATTTTAATACAGGTTTTTATATACAACATTATACTTACATGTTTGAATATGTTGACCTTTTTTTGACGCTGAGGTGTTTCTGTTGGTGCTTGCCTTTAGTATTTATTTTGATTTTGTGCAGAAGAAAAATGTAAATGTTAATAAATGTGTTTAACAGCATTTATTTCATTTTGGGGTTTGTGTGGTTAGTGGGTGATTTGGGTTGGGAATTTTACTTGCTTTAATAGTTTAATTGAGATATATACTTACTTTTTTGGCAAGGTGGTTTTTAAGTTGATGTTTGAAGGTAGTTGAGTATGTGTTGAAGTTTCTGTAGAGGAGATATAATTAAGAAAAAATATACATTAATTATTTAGTTATTATAAAAAGTGTTGTACAATTACTTTATGCAGTTGTAACATTAAATAAATATTTTACTTACTTTTTGAAGTTGTATTCAGAGTTTTCAATGATGAAGTCCAGTGTTGCAGCAGCAATACTGCAGAGATTCCCCTTGTTCTTAGTTTTGTTGTTGGAGCATAAAATAATGTTACATTTTCTTTTGTTTATATAGTGTTTGTTTAATTGTGCTTTCAATCTTATTGGGTTATTTTAGTTGTAAGTATTTTTCATTGGTTGCTACTAATGTTTTCAATTAATTTGGCAGTTTTTTCCTTATATTGAAAACGCTAATTAATGTTCAGTTGAATTTTTTTATTCTTAGTTTATTTAAAAGCGTAATAGTACATTATTTGTATTTTAGTTTGCATTCATGTATATTTAAAAATATTTATTCATAGATAGTGTGTGTAAGTATAATATATTTGTTGAGTTTAAATATGTTAAAGTTATTTTTTTGAATTCAAATGTATTTAGTGTTAAATTCATTTATTTCATGAGTTGTGTGTGTTTGTGATATTGTTTATATTATTTTTGTTATATCTGATGTTATAAAAAATATTTTTAAGGTGTTGATATTTTTTTTGGGGCGATATTAGTGTGATCTATATTTTTGTTTTCGATATTTGTGTCATTTTGTATGTTTATTTAATGATTTCGATATTAGTTATTACGATATTTTTTTGATCGATATTAGTTATATCGATGATAATGTTTGTCGATAATTGTGTTGATATTTGTGTATTTTTTAAATAAGTATAGAATATTGATATTTATGTTATCGATATTTGTGCGTTGATAATTTTGTAGATCGATTTTTTGAGTGTCGATGTTATGTCAGTGATCCAGGCTCCATGACATCAGCAGGGCAGAAAGGTGGTGTTGGACATCAGAACAAGCAAGGTTGGTTCCCAACAAGAAGCCACACAGTGAACCATGCCTAGAACTGCAAAGGGGAAGACACACCTCAATCCCCGCCCCTCCTTATTGATGGGACTGGAAGCACAGCCCTTCAGAAGCTTGGGCATTGCTTGCGATCCTGATCAAGCTCCTCTGTTTCGATGCTTATTATTCTCAGGGATGCAATGATGTGGGACGTAAGTCACATTTTAGTAGCTATAGTTGGCTGCCTGAGGCATGGGCAGTATGTCTGGTAAATAAAATGGATTGTGTCTATGTGAGAGGAATGTAGTTGAATTATGCATCCTCAGAAATGAAATCCAGACATGCATCTATGTAGTGCTGTGTTTTAAATCAACTCTTCTCTCACCCTCCTCAGCCACCTTCTCTGTCATCAGGAGCCTGATGGAGAGGCTGAGAGGGATGACCTTTGCACTGATTGTGTTCATGAATTCATGAAAACACAAAAGTCACATTTTCATGAACACTGCTAAGTTAAATATTTAGGGGTGTGGGCAGAGGCTCAGGGCATTATATGGAATTTTAAATGTGACAGGGCTGTGTCCTGAAGCCCCTGTTGAGGAGTATCCAGTGGTGGAAGTAACCTATTTCTTTTATATTTCTTTTACCACCTACCCCTTGAGGGGCAGATTCAACGCTACATATGAAATTTGTAATGGGTGTCTACCAAGAGGTGCCCTACAGTGTTTTATTTCTTTTGGATAAAGGGGAAAGCTACATTCTTCTGCTCTTTTCCCTTATCTTTACAGATGATGGATTAAGGCCAGGCAAAAGATTAATCTAATACGAAAGTGCTAGAAGTAACTCCCACTTCAATAGCAAGCTGCCTAGCATTACCCAATGCTAGGAAATAATTGCTTGAGTGGACGTTTTCGAGAACATCTGCGCAAGAACAAACACAAAAGCTGAACCTGTCCCAGTGCAAACAAAGGGAAACGTGTAGAACAACTGCAGAGGTTGATAGTTACATGCTGCTAGAGTTCCTTCCTCTGATAAGTGTTCACATTTCCCATGCTATTTGTCTTTATACTACCAAGATACAAGTATGCCGCATGACTGCTGTTATTTGATAGGGCATGTGAATGGGCCTGATTTCTGTGCTGCTGTGTCTACTGACAAGAGGCACTGTACTATTTCTATTGTACAATACAAATAAATATGGCATGAAAGGGAGTTAGTACATCCTACAATTCACTGCTGTGTTATCACAAGAATGAGAGCAATTGATAAGGTACATTGACAATCATTCCCTACTATTTACAAGGAGTGAAGGATCACTAGAAAATACCTGAACAACTTTAATAACAATGACATGAATCTAAGAATCACACACATTCCAAAGAAAACACTTAGCATGCATTTAAACATTAACATAGCATGTAGCAGTAATCCTCAGCAAAACACTAGCTGTTTAGGTGATTTTTAATAAATCCAATGAACATGTGGCAAGCCTGAAATGATCATTTCCATACAGGGAGCCGTATTTTCTTTTCCACTGAAAACGTGTTAAGTGTAAATAATGTCAATCCATAACATACCAAATACATAAATTCAAATACTTATGAATGTCATAGATAATATAATCTCAATTACAGATTACAACATACCTGCAGTTGTTCATGCCCCCCTCACATCAATTGAGTATGCCTGTTATGTAGATGTGGAGTAGAGTGTTTTCTAAATCTGTCTTCTTTTGTCTTTGTTGGGGCACTAACACGCTTTGAGGTGACCGGAAAAGTTCATATTAGAAAAATGTACGGAATTTGGCCTTGAAGTTCTAACTTGAAAACGTAATTGATGTCTTACATTACATTACTGAAATATTTTGTAGTTAGCACAACATAGAATGAATGTGATTTCGACTTTTGAATGAGGCAGAAATCAAGTTATTGAATTATTACTGCTTAGTTGAGGCATGTTCAACTTTATCTAGATGAAGATAAATGGTTATTGGGTTAAGATGGCCTGGACTTGATTTGAATTGATTTGATTTGCAATTTGTAAAGCGCGACATTCACCCTAAGGCATGAAGGCGCTAGAGACCGGCCATTCGGAAGAAGGTTGAAGAGGAGAGTACCCCAGATAGAGGCTAGGCCGAGAAAAGCCAGGTCTTAAGAGCCTTTCTGAATGGTAAAAGAAGTGGAATAGACCTAAGGGCGAGAGGAAGGAAATTCCAAAGTTTGCTAGATGCCACCGAAAATGCCCTGTCCCCCCATTTCCTCTTTGTGGTTCTTGGTACCACCAGTTGCATTTGCAGCGAAGATCGAAGGGGTCTACTAGGGGAGTGCCAGCTAAACATTCTTTTCAATCTAGACGGGTAGGGAAGATAGAGTGACTTGTGTACCATGCAGAGTGACTTGAAGCTGTTGCGATTTTCGATAGGGAGCCAGTGCAGGGATTCTAGTCCCTTCCTGGCAGATTTTTTCCTGGGAATGTCCAGAACAAGTCTTGCCAGTGCATTCTGCAGCACCTTAAGTTTGTACTGCATACTCTTATTGGCAGCCAAGTATAGTGAGTTGCAGTTATTGAGTCTGGACACTACCAAGGCCAGTGCTACCTGTATTCGTGCTGGTCGTTGGATGAGAGGGAAGATTTTGTTTTTAGCATCCTTATGAGCCAGGTACATGTAGAGAGGGTACGGTTTGTTTGAACATTAAAATTAAGTTCAGTATCCATCAGAACTCCAAGGTTTTTAGCCTTCTTGCTCGGGACCGGAGAGCATCCTAAGGATTGAGGCCAAAACTTGCTGTTCCACTTTGAAGTCCCTGATCCGAATATCATAATTTCTGTTTTCTCCCCATTAAGTTTCAAGAAATTACCAGCCATCCATTCCGCCACTTTCGTCATGCACCCGAAAATGTTATCTGACGTTGAGCATGAGCCTTTGGGGATAGTAACCACGATCTGTGTGTCATCTGCATATGGCCCTACCTTCAATCCAAATGAGTGAATCACGGTTGCTAAAGGTGCCACATATAGATTGAAAAGTGTGGGGCTCAGAGAGGATCCCTGCGGTACCCCACAGGGTAGGATAAAGGAATCCAAGTGCAAATGCTGTAGTTTCACCCTTTGAGATCTACCCGTCAGAAATGAGGACAGGATGGCTAGTGCTTGATGAGAGACACCAAGACTCTGGAGTCTGTCCAGCAGCAAAATAGGTGAGATGGTATCAAATGCTGCTGACAGATCCAACAGAATCAGCACCACCCCCTGTCCTTCACCCATGGTGCGCTTGTCTATATCTGACCTTACCTTTGCTGTCTCTGGCCACTTAGGGCCCAATTACGAGTCTGGCGGCCTGGGGACCGCTAGACTCATGGTGGCGTGGCGGTCTAGCGACCGCCCCATTTTGACCCTAGTGGTCGTGCTGCTCTGGGACCCCTGACCCCACCAGGGACCCGCCGTTCCCTGGTGGTGGCGCAGAGGTCCACAGGTATCTTTATGCTTGGCGGGACTGCCAAGGTCCCGCCAAGCATATAACGGCTTTCATCACCGCCACTGATTTCATGGAGGTTTTTCCCCCATGAAAACAGTGTTGGTGAGGAAAGAAAGGGGGTCCTGCAGAGCCCCCTTGTGCCTCATGCCTTGTGGATGCACACAAGGGGGCACAACTTGTGCACTCCTGTGTGCATGCACAGAAGTTCCAGCCCAGCATGGACTTTTCAGTCCATGCTGTGCTGGAACTTCCTTTGACGTCCCCATTGTGGTGCGTATTTTATAGGCACTGCCGTGGGAATGGCAAAGGAAAGGCCTGCCAATGACTAAAAAAGTGATTATTGGGCGAGCGGGCGGTCTTCACGTGGGTTTGGCGGTGCGGCGGTGGGGTGGTCCCGCAGCCACACCGTCAAACTCGTAATTGGGCCCTAAGTGTGAATAACAATCTATCATCTCAATGAGATCAGCGTTGCGTTGGGTCTTTTTCATACCCACTGGCTCCCTTCTCTTTTGGAATTTCAACTTGGAAGCCGTTCTTTTGAATCTCACTTTTGCTATGGGGAGGTGTAGGTTGGTAATCAAGAGTGTGTAAAGGTTATCACAGAGCTCCTGTCACAAAAAAAACTTCCATCACTTAGTATTTTACTTAGATGTGGGGTCATGTTAGGTGCAGAACAGAATAGTTAACATTTTAGATGCAGTACGATTAGTTCCAGTTATCAATTACACCCCAGGAATTCAGGACCAATTTGGCCCTCCTGTTGCTGAAGCATCATCCTTGTTTTACCAGCTGTAGGAACATTGGAAGAGCTTTCATAAAATCCAGCTTTAATCCCTACTCCAATGTGTTTTACTAAGAACTAATGAAAATCGTTCCCTGAAGACATATTTATAGGTAGTGAGGTTGGCCTTATAAACCGGACAGCCTGATTTGTTTGCTGGTGAACATACTTCCGTGAAGCCTGTGAGCATGCAAGATGAGAATTTCCTGTGACCAGAGGGATCCTGTCATTCAGTGGAAAAATTCCATTCGACTTGTGGAGCAAGAAGACTGATGGGCTGTGTGCCAGTTGTGTGGGTGTGAAGTGTCCAGATGTGAACTGCTGTAAGATGCTGTTTAAATTGCTTAATGAGGCTTTGTGGGCCTGATGTGTAATAAGTAACCCTGGGCGAAGTGCTACGCTACGCTCGCGTAGTTTGCGAAGTCTGCGCTACTTCGCACAACGCGAATTGCACGTAGCACAGTGCAAACACGCGTAGCGTAGTGCCGCGGTCATTTTTTGCTTGCTCGCGGTCCTCAACGTCAAGTTGGCGACCGCGAGCAAGCAAAATGACATCCCGGCGAGACTTTTTCCTCGTTCGCGATCAGCAACATCAAGTTGCCGATCGCGAGCGTGGAAAATAAACCTCCCGGCGAGATTCTCAACGCGGGGAGGTCAGGTTTCTCATTGCGAGTGGTCGCGTATGCTCGCAACCGCTCGCGATGTGAAACTACCAGTCCGCGTTGAGAAAGCTGCCACTCGAGTAAAAATCTACTCGAGCGGCAGTAAAAGACAGCTCGCACTGTGCAAGTTGCCGTTTTCAATGATTGCACAGTGCGGACAAGCATCCGGCACTGTGCAATCATTGCGAACAGTGCGCTACGCAGTTCGCGTAGTGCTACGCGAAGCTTGCGTAGCGCGAACTGCACTTTGCGTAGCTTCGCGAAGCATTACTTCGCGAACTACGCCCACCCTTAGTAATAAGGTTATGAAACTGAGGTAGCCCGTTGTTCTTTTCCTCTTTATTGTTCCTATTGAATGCATAGGAAAAAAAACAAAAAAAATAGCATAGACGTCGAGATCTGGAGGGATAATCATCTCTGTTGCATTATACATCACAGATTCTGACTTTCTATTATTAACGTTATACCATTGAAGACTAGTGTAAATATAATTATTCTCATAAAGAACTCCAATGCTCACCAAATCACCCTTGAGAAAAAAGGACAGTGTAGCCTGCATACACTGTAATACCAGTAAAAAAACAGTAAATAGGTGAAGGAATCTGTTTTGATTTACAATAGAGTACTACACGAGGCTCAGTTAAACGAACAAAATCGGTGTCATCGGGTAGCTTTAACAGAGACCCCCAGCCAATAAAATGCAATCTATCATGTTGGTATTAACATGAAATACTGGAACTTGGGACCTAATACAGAGACACCAACAACTAAATGAGCTGAGTAGTAAAATTACATTATTTTGAAACAGAAAAAAAGAAAAATCAACACATGCAGGTCGAGATACTCACCCCGTCTAAACAAATGATTGATGCTGCTATTTTATTATGTATGTGCTCCCGTCTTATTTCCTCTAGTGTCATTCTTCTGAGCTGTATCCCCTTTTTAATTCTCACATACAGAAAGCGTTTAGCTTTCTGTCACTGAAGACCAATTGTGTAAAATACTAATAACTAGAGCACGTTTTGGGTCAGCTTATTGCTTACCCTTGGTTGGCTTTCTTGTCATCACTTGCTTGTTATCTTCTTGGGTTTGCCCCTTCCCTGGAGCCTAGCTTTCTTTACTATTCTTGTGATAACTAGTATCCTCCACAGCTAAGACACGGGAACTACTTTTCTCTTCATCTTTAAGTACTCTAAGGGAGTGCATGTGCTTTCTTGTTCTCACCTCCATATGCTGCTTTTGCCCTCACTTTTACTTTCACTCCTCATTCCTCTCTGTGTTGCTCCCTCGTCTCTCAGTTAATTTTTACAAAGACAGCAGCAGGTATATTTTTGCAGAGGTTTGAGTAAAGGTTTGTGTAAACTCCAGACATTATTGGGTTGGGGTTCTTTTATCTCTTGTGTTCTACGTGTTGTATGAAAGACCAAGGGGCCGATTCCGATTTCGGCCGGAAGGGCACCGAACGATGGCCGGAGCCCTTCCGACCGAATCGGAACGTGCCGGCCGGATTCCTTTCCGACCGAGCCATTCCGATGGGCTCGGTCGGAAAAGAATCCGACTCGGATTTCCGGATGGCTACCGACGGGCTCGGAGAGCCCGTCTGCCGTCCGGAAATCCTTCAGTACTCCCCCGGCCGCCTCTTCACGACCGAGGGAGTACGATGGCAGTTTTTCACTGCCTTTTCGTGCCGGTCTTTCTGGCATGAAAAGGCATTCGGAAACTGTCTTTGGGGGCCCCCAGTAGGGCCCCCATGGGTGCGAGGCCGCCGAATGGCAGCCTGGGGGCACCTATGGTGCCCCTTTGTTGATTCCTGCACCCGGTGGCAGGCACCTTGGGGTGCTGGCCACAGGGTGCAGGGATGAACTGCACCCCTGCTTTTGACAATGCAAGCATGCATTCCGCTCGGAATGCATGCTCCCATTGTGAAGTATACGAGTGCGACCGAACAGGGTTCAGTCGCATCGTACTTGCAGGGCCGTAACCGACGACAGCAGGTCGGTCGGTTACGGCTCCTGACCGATGTCGGATGGACCTGAGTCCGTCCGACATCAGAATCGGCCCCTAAGTGTTGACACAAAAAGGCAGCATGTATGGTGCTGGGGAAGGGTCAGGCTACTGAACTCATTCAGCTGGGATTGAGGTAGGAAGTGTGCTTATCATGAGTGGAGATGACTTACCGGGCTAGCTTGCTGCAAAGCACCTAGTGGATGGAGCATTTCAGTTCTGTATCTCCGACAGCTCATATATTGTTTTACTTACCTGCATCTAGTACTTTTTGTAATTTTTAAGATAGGTGACACGCAACAGGATTTTAAAATTGTACTCACAGAATCCGACATGAAAAGAACTTAAAAAATAATCATTGTCTTTAAAAGAGTGAACATATTTAATTTAATGTTCAGTTTCGAGGTAACGTACGATATGTGTTTAATTTTCTTCTCGTGCTTGAAATAATTTTGTTTTATATAGTCTTGTCAATACTTTACAAGGCAGGACCTATTGGCTTTGTCAATGCTTGTTCATTTTGTTTTCTTCACTTCTTTGACCTCTTCTACTTACCCATGCACAGATTTGTATTTACTTCCTTATTGTTATGTATTTTTAATTTTTGCCTAATTGTTTTTTAAGACAAGGAAAAAGGAGAGCAGCAGTGGTCTTGCCGGTGATGCGCTTTCCAGCTGTAAAACAATTTGATCTGATTAGGATGTGACTGCACTCATTTTTATGTGTAGAGACACCTCTCCCTCATGTTGGTTGCAGGCCTAACAAGGGCCACTAACGTTTGGAGAAAAAGGTCACCTGGGAGTGTGTGCAGCACTGCAAGTGCCACAGAAACAGCACCACTATATTCAAGCGACAGGAGCAACACTGCTGGGAGGATGACATCAGCTGAGATGAGGACCTACTGGAGCACATTGGACTTAAGGTGGGGATGCCAGCAATGATGTTTAATATTTTTTGTACTTATTGCCATTAAATAAAGTAATTGTTAGATCATCAAGAATTTTGGACTGTAAATCCACCAATTTACTGCTGGTCTATGACAACAGTAAAAAACACAAGTTATTCTTTGTTGTTGCGATGACAATAGTGAACGGACAAGCTTCCTTGGTCTTCCCACCTTGTCAGTTTCCTATGTCCCAGGCAAAGAAATGAAAAACGATATAACTCAAGATGGGCTGATCGCTTGAATCTCCATTGTGCAGAATTAAGGGAATCAGTTGAACAAGGGTCATATTTTTGCCCTGTCAGCCATTATTTCTGATGCTAGCCAGAAGCCTGCAGCAGCACATGGTTAACAAGAGCAAGCATTTTTCTGTTTAGGTGTGACTTACTGAGATCCTCAGCCATCACAGGTGCAGGTTCTCAGCTTTTTATTTGGGGCCTTTGTGTTGATCAAAGTTCCATCAACTTATTGAGGGTTCTTACACAGTTACTTGAAGACCATGAGCTTCAGCTGTTTTTATAAGAATCTGAAAAGGATTTTGACCTTGTGGTCTGGGAAACACTTCTTTCGGATTCTGGAGGCATTTGATATTCTTCTCAGACCACGGGATTTATAAAGAGAATGATTACTAACGTAGAAGTAAAATTAATTAAGTGCATCTGAAGCCGGCATATTTAAAGTTTTACGAGGAACTAGACAGGCCTGCCCTCTTGTTCTCATTCTTTTGGCCTATTTTATTCAGCCTTTAGCACAGGCCATCAAACAATACGAGGGAATTAAGACGTCTTTGTCCGAAATGTCCAAACTTAAATTATATGCAAACAATGTAATCCTATTACTGGCTCCTGAGAGGTCGGTGCAAGAGACAGTGTTTGATTGTTTTTCGGCCATCCGTACTCTGTGTATACAAAGTTAATAAGACTTAGACAGAGGTTATTCTCTGTAGGTGTTCAGTGGGGAAACTGCTGCCTGAATTTAGGATTTGAGTGCATACCCGAAGAAAATGTTATCTGGGAGTTTTTTTTTACAGTGGCTGTTGGTGGATTGTATGATCTGAAACACAAGCTTCTTCTGAATAAAGTTAAAGAACTGTTAAATAAATTGGTGCTATTACCCCTCACGCTTTTGGGAAGGGTAGCTCTTATAAAAGTGGCAGTTCTACCCTTATTCCTTTTTTTGTTTGGAGACGCTCCCTGTATGTTATACTCTCAATTTCTTCAAATGGTTGATTCAATGATTATGTCATTTTATGGATCAAAGGCAGCCTGATAGTATTGTTTGAATTTTATTTTTTATAGGAACAAGGGGGAAGGAGGGTTAGCTCTACCTAGCCTTAGCACCAATTATTTTGCAAATGTTGCACATTATGGGGGATATTCTCAAGAACGTGCGATAAACATCGCCAAAATAGGTTAACGCAAGTTTTCATATCGCCGTCTATCGCGGGAAAATAACTGTGTTAACATCGTATTCTCAACACGGCGGTAACATGCGATAGTCTCCCGATAACGCGTCAAATGTCCGCGATAACATTACCGGGACGGCGATGAAAATCCAAATTCGAACGCGAAAAAAGTTGCGATGGGCCCAACCGCGATAAGACAATCAGCGAAAAGCAGCGCCAGGCCTGCAAATCACACACGTCAGGCGGGCAAAATCACTACAAAAGCAGAAAAAAAAAACCACAAACAAAAACCAAACTACAGCGAAGCACAATGGAGGCAGCCGGAGCAGGTACAGAGGACGGCCAGAACCCCACAAGCCCCCCGGAGGAGCAGCCTGGGACCTTGGGGACAGGGAAGGGCAAGGACAAGAAGAAGAGGAAGACACGGTTCAGTCTGCAGGAAAACAGGATCCTGATCACGGAGGTGATAGAACACCATCAACAACTGTTCGTCACCTCCACTGTGTCATTGACAACAAAAAATGCAACATGGCAGTCCATCCTGGACAAGGTGAATGCAGTCGGAGTGCTGAGGAGGACAATGGAAGAGCTCAAGAGGCACTGGAATGATGTGAAGCGCAAGACCAAGCAGAAACTCGCCAACAGCCAGAAGGCAGCAATGCAGACTGGAGGTGGGAGTCCAGCGCCACAGGAGGAGCTGGATGAGATGGAGGAAATGGTGGCCACAGTCAACAGTGTGGAGACGGTGGCAGGAGTTGGGGCACCGGACACTGCTCAACATGACCTGACACAACAGCAACAGGGTGAGTAACGACCAGGGACTGGGGGGACGGGAGGAGATAGGCACAATGTCACACATGCACAATTAAGTATAGCACAGTGCACACCCACAATGACTGTGCATCATGTCCCTGATCCCCTTGGCACAGTGCCGCACACCTAGAAACAGCAAGTAGGCCCCGGTCGAGTATGTGCCCAGAGGGGACCCTTCCCACACATCACCAATTTCACAACCAACCCATGCACATGTGCCAAACCCAGCAAAGCGGCATGTCTGTGCACCACACTGGCAATGCAAGTGACACTGCATTACGAATAGCATGGCTGCAGTCAATATATCATAACATGTTGCACGCCACGACACTGAGGTCGCTGAGTGTGGACCACATCCGTAAAGGAGCAGGTCACACTCTGACACATCCACGTGCACAAACAACCCCTGACGTCAACAACACATCTGCGGACAAACCATGCCCCAGAGTCCCAACTCCCACCAAGAGCCCAATTTACCTAAGACAGCAACATCTCAGCACTGTATGAGCACAGAAGTCAAAGGCACACCGCCTGAAAGGGATAAGGGCCAGCCAAATCAGAGCTGCAGGGGCGACTCTCCCAAAATGCAGCACACACACATAACATTCAGAGCACATCAACATTGACAACAATGTGGTATAAACTGCAACATGTTCACAACAGAACAGAGGACACAACTGGTGCCGCTTGTGTGTAGAAACTGGTCAATCACATTTGGCATAGCAGGGAAATATGAGATGATAATGTACAAGTACAAACACACATCCATGATGTTGTCGAAATGTCCACTGTCCCGCATCAAATAGGCAGCTCCTCCCAAACAGTCACAATGTACATTGTCATGCAGTTTGTATGTAAACTTGTACAATGCGTCAACATACATATGAACACAATGTTAAACTGCATCTCCCCTTCACATTGCAGAGGGAGAACCAACACCTCCTGCAGAGCAGACCCAACAGCTCTTCACTGATGACGAAGAGGACCTCCACACCTTCGACACCGACACCCTCCAAGAGTTCATGGACAGCTACGGCACCTCACCTCCAGGAGCAGGGCAGCCCAGCTGCAGCGAGGAGACCCCACCCCCTGCACAGACCACACAGCAGGAAGCACCCACCACCACTGCTGACTCCCAGGACCCCCACGAACAACACATGGCTTTCCAACGCCATGTGTTAGAGGCCCAGGAGAAGATGGCTGATCAGGTGCGAGTGGGGTTCGACCTCATGGCAGCCAAACTTGATGCCATACATGGGTGTCTGAGTACCATCAGGGACCACTTACAGTCCCTAACGGACACCCACAGTCCGCTCCATGCTCACCAACGATCCATGGCTGACATCGCTGGAGTCATGATACTGAGACAAGAACAACTGTCCAGTCAGAGTGGCTCCAGTGATGTCACCTGGGAGTTGGGACACATGCGGGGGCTCATGGAGAACATGGAGCGGATGGCGGCGGAAAGAATTGCTGCCATGGATTCACACCAGCGAGATGTGGCTGGGACCTTCCATGCCCTGCAGCACATCGTCATGGCATTGCTGCCTCAAGGCCTTGCGCAGATGAATGCTGCTGCTGCGTCTAGATCCACATCTCCGCCCCCTGATGTGTCAGTGCCTCACAGTGCGGCAGGCAATCCACCACCACCCACGTGTGAGGCACATGTGACATCAGAGGACAAAGATGTGGGTGAATCAACCTTACTGGTAAGGAGGAGGCAGTAGCATCCATCTCCGCCATATGGCCTGTTTCTGCTTGGTTCTGCCCTTTGCATCATCACCTTCCACTGTCCCCGATACACTCTACGACACTCACCTTGGACCTCGACATGGACTGCCATTTTCTGTTTGGTTACCAATGACACAGCGATCAGACTGTGGACTGAACTCTTCCTCTTCCGATGTACTTGTCATTCCCTGAAGGACTCTGGCTGGCCCTCCACGGGCCAATAATGTGAAGTGGGGTTTGCATGGCACTGTACTGCTCCAGCTGCAACACTCCACTGGATGTGAATTAAACATTCAGAATGGCACAGGTGTGTCATGCCTTTGATCATTCAAGTATGAGAGTATGGAGGATGGGGTCAGTGATTCCCCCTTACGTCCGTGTTGCTCATGTTGTGGGACTTGAGTCACAGGGTGCAACATTGCCGATTGCGTTCCGGGTGGCGTAGACACTACAACAGAGACACAAGCATCAGTTACTTCCATGTCCAGCCCAGAACTGAAGCACGCCCAGAGCCCCGGGCACATTGTTCTTACCCCTACGCTGGCCTGCCATACGCCAGGCCAGACCACTCCGCTTACGCTCAGAGGGGGGGACGACAAAGCTACATGTCCCAGGTCTTCCCTGTAGTGATCTGCTGATCACTGGTCTAGTTGTCAGCATGCCACAGCCACTCCCTGAGGGCTGGTTCACACCCACACCACACCCATCCAGCACAGGCATCACAGGACATGTGACCCTGCCAATAAAAGGGGCCTAGCACGTCACATTCCCCACTGCCGGAGATGACATGATGGCGTCCGCACCACGCCATCATGTCATGAAGGGTCCATGACTTGT
Source organism: Calotriton arnoldi (assembly GCA_963921515.1). Taxonomy (NCBI): domain Eukaryota; kingdom Metazoa; phylum Chordata; class Amphibia; order Caudata; family Salamandridae; genus Calotriton; species Calotriton arnoldi. Next base: position 738,777 of record CAWUFW010004337.1, on the reverse strand, counting down.
GGTGCACTGAGTTGGTGGCACCCGTTGCACTGCAGCTGGCACAGGCCTACCGTCACGTGACGATGCATTGCGTTGCACAGGGTTAGTGGCACCTGAAGAGCTGAGCGGGTGTGCAGCCTGCGATGACGCGTTGGCGTCGATACGGCGTCCAGCGAATCAAGACTCAAATTGAACAGTGTGCCCTGCTGGACCGCAGTGTATGCGCAGGCAGCAGTCAGCACACACATGACTCCGCGGTGCGGTGCCGCAGGGTGGGCTGGGGGCCTGTCGTGCGGAATCCAGCGATCGGCTGAGGAGGATGCACCGGCACGTGGTGGGCCCTCTTGAAAACACGCCGGTGGCGGCAGGTGAGCATTGAGGCCTGGGTGCGCAGGGGCGGCCAGTCATCGCTGGGCGGAGGACCGGTCTGGGGACCAGGGCTGGGGTGCATCAGGCGCACAGGATCACGCAGGCACCACCGGTCACGGCGGCAGACTCGTGGCTGGGTGGGGGGCGCCGCCCTTGCTGACACGACCCTGCATGCGATGATCGTGATGTGCGCGGGTTGGTTTGGGACATAGCCACCTCGTCTCCAGTGTGAATGTGCATGTTGAAGGTGGTCGGCCACATGTGTGTAGGCCTATGGGCAGGTTGTGGCGGAGACTGAGACACATCCAGTAGTCACTTTGCTGGTGGATTGGTGACGTGTGCATTCCCCCAGTTGTGATTTGGGGGATTGTGGAGTTGAGGGGTGTGGTGTGTTCAGTTGGCACTTGCCGATGGGCAGTGCATTTCCATGGGGGCCATCCTCAAAGCGCTGGTTGGTGGTGGACTTGCGGACATGTGGGGATCATGCACACTGCCTGGGGAGTTTGCGACGACATTGGTGGTCAGGCCACGGTGGTCCACTTCTGTATGCACAGTGATGGCATTCGTGTGGTTGCTGTTGCGGTGATTGTGTGCAGTGTCGGCAGGGGGCACTAGTCATACACATGTGCTGTGAATTGCCCCCAACACGTGCGTGATGCCAGCTATGGCGTAGTTCTCTTGCGTGGTCTCAAGATGTTACTGCGCAGTGTGGGGGGAGTGAGGGGCAGGGATATCGAGCTGACACACACCGTGATGCTTTCAGGTATGATGTGTCCTGCATGATGTGACTGTAACAGCAGTTCGTGTGGTCATTACCTTCCTCTTCATTCTTACGACGGCTACGTCCACACGTAGTTCTGTTACGGTCTTCTCATGCATGGTTTATCATGCCTGTGAGCATTCCGGTTTGTCCAAGTGCAGTACACTGTACCAGATTAGGCATGTGACTATACAGAAGTTTGACCATTGTCACCATTTCTCCCATAGGTTTCTGAAGACACGTTGCCCTGTTGAAGTTCCCCGTTGGGAATGGAACGCGTTGGCTGAGCTTTTCATTTTGTTTGTGTGTGTATTTGTAATAAAGTTCTGTTTTTACACTACTGTTGACTACTGGACTTCATGACCTGGCGCACCCACATTTCGGTTACTACGATCTTGGGCATGGAGCACGGAGGCATCTAGCATGGCTGGCATTGGGGTTGGTTGCGCAGGTGCAGTACGAATTGGAACTATCGTGTGGTGCAGATACAGTGGCCTGCCGTTGCTTTTGTGGACATGCATCCATGACATATGTGAGGGAGTTTGATGGGGCTGGCTGTGAGACTCCTCCGACTCCGGCAGTTGGTTGGAAGGTACCAGGGGCCAACAGGTGCAGCACAGCCAGCAGCTTTGTCTGCGGGGGGATGTGGGTTGTCCGCTATGTTGGTACCGTCAGCCTGTGGGCAATGTGGGTCAGGATGCGGTGGATGGTTGTCCTTTTGAGCCTGTGTTGGCCAATGGCTTCCTCTGGCGTTGAGTCTCTGGGGCTGGTGCGCTTTAGGGTCGTCCGCTGTCCTGCACTGCCTAGGTGGTAATCCGGGGGAGTGGTCCAGGTGGGGGGGCCTGGCAGTGGTGGCGGTGGGTGTTGTGGCCCTCTTCGTTCTCTGAGCTGCATGATCATTGGCTCCATGGCATCTGTTGGTCTTCAGAATGTGGCTCTGGGCTGGGCTCCCTTTCATACTGCAGGTAGTCATCATGCTTAACACCAGCAAAAGGCAGGTGTTAAATCCCTGCTGCTAACGCACCTTATCGCCTGTTCTTGGTTCGCATCGCAGATCTGGCTGGTCGTTGAGAATCTCGCAAAGTGGTGTTTTTGTGTGTTTTTGCACGGGAACGCCTACTCTGCATATCATTAGCGTTAGTTGTCGCACTCATCCGTTGCGATGTTTTTTGCGGCAGCTATCGCTGGTAAACTGGCGATATCGGCAGTTTGCACCAGCTTGAGAATAGGGCGATAAGTCTATCGCCACTTTTGCGGTGCAAAAGTGCCGATAAATCGGCGATAAGTCCTTGAGAATATGCCCCTATGCTTTTATCTTTAGAAAACCCTGTTCATAATCATCTGCAAAACGATCTTATAGATTTGATGATCACAGAGAAACAAATCTGTGCTCCCTATGCTTATCCAGTTATACAAAAAATGTGAGATACAAGACTCTTCAATGGTTTTTTAAAAGAAAATCACAATTTCTTAGAAGATATGACCTTCCCTATATAAACTCAGAATCTACTCTAGGGCATTTCGAATAGGAGAATGGGACAGCCCTGGACATAGCCATTGTCAAAAGCTGGCAAGATAATTGGTTTGTAAAATTAGATGATTTCCTGTTTAGCGAAAAATCAAAAACTTGGGAGGAAATCAAACAGCTTATTGTTAGTAAGAAAATCTGGCTCCTATGGTCATATAGGGTAATCTACAGTTATTTACAGCATATTGATTCCAAGATGATGGTAGAGAAGGAGGAGTTAGTAGAAAATGTTATTTGCACTCCCCAGAAGAAGAAAGTAGGGTTCTGGTATAGGTATCTGCTATCACATAATAAAATAGATATCTATTGTCGGATCTCAGCAAAATGTAAAGGAGGAAGGGATAATGCTGGCAAGAGATATTTGGCAAAGAACAAATTAATTGAATTGTTAATCATTAGCGGGCACACATTGCCTCAAAATTCATTTTTTTCCAAGTGGATAATCTACTGGACTCCCCAGTTGTTAAATAAAATATGTTTTGGCCATCTAAATCAAAATTTTAGGTGCAATGTGGTTGATTATGGAGACTGGTCTCACATCCTGTGGCACTGTACTAAATTGGGGAACTTTTGGAAAAGTATATTTAAATTTTTGGTAACTGATTTGCAGTTTGAGATCTCCCAGAATCCTTTACGTGGGCTACTGAGATATAATGTAACATGCCGTTGGTAGTTACAGGTCATCAGAAAGTGATATTTATCTCAATGATGGTGGCAAGATTGCTACTTTTACAAAACTGGAGGTCCAAAGCAGTCCCATGTTTCAGAAAGTGAGGGGAAGAGAGAGGGTATTTGTGGAGAGGGTGGGGTGATTAAATCAATTTGGTAAAAATTTGGGATTGCTTTTTGGTTTCTGAAGGAAAAAGAATGTGTAATCTGGTTTGAAAAATATGCAGGCAATTTTTTCGCAGAGATTCTCTGCTTTGTACTTCTGTGCCTTTTTAGTGGGTTTGTTCTTACTATTTATTATTCCTGCGATTTTTATGAACTGCAAGTTGTTTTTAGTATATGTAATGCATTTTAATGCTCCTCTATAATATAAATAAAATATTAAAAAAGAGAGAATCGCTTGACAAGTGTTTTTTTAGCCATCGTAGGTTAAAGTAATAAAAACATACATACATGTATTGTCCCTCTGGCTATTCATAGATGTTTTGAGAACTGTCAACAACTTTTCGTTTAACATTTGCCCCCTTCCTAGCTTTACAAAAGGTCATACTTTTGGGGAATTATTTTCATGATGCTTACTTAAGAGCACCTCTCATTAGTAAACACTGATCCTGAAGCAATTGTCCCTGACTGTCATAGATAAGCAAACAAGATAATTGCATTTGTAGGAAAGTAGGATCTGCTTCTTATGGTTACCCCCACTTTTTGCTTCATGTAATACTGTTTTTGACTAATCTGACTGGGATCCTGCTAATCAGCACCCCAGTCTATCTGCTTTCTCCCTAAACTGTTATGCCATGTACTTAGGTACACTTCAGATTGGATACTGGGGTACCCTTGTCAGTCGCTAGTATATGGTACCCATGTACCCAGGGCATAGTTACCCCAGAGGCCTCCCATGGGCTGAAGCATGTATTATGCCACCCGTGGGAGGCCATGCAAAATGGAACTACAGGCCTGTAAATGCAGCCTGTGTAAGATGGTGCATGCACCTCTTCCTTTAGATATAGCTTTTCCATATCTAAGGGTCACTGCACTTAAAACCTATAAGTCCTATACCCCTATAGCAGGCCTTAACAATACTGGAGGCAGGGTGCTTGGTTCTAAGTGAGAGGGTGCCCCTGCATGAGCAGGACACCCCAGCAGCCTATGGAGTCCATTCTCCCGGGTTGTCAGTGTATCAGCCATTTACAACATTTACAGTGGCATTATGCGACCGCGTAATGACCAACTCTAAAACGGCTGAAAGTAACTCTATCATGTTTGGTATCAACCACTGTGGAATCATACCCCCACACCGGTAACTGGTGTGGGAGGTATGATTCCACCCCTCAGAAATGAGCTTTGTGAGGTCCCTGGTGTTCCCGGTACCAGCCTTCTAGTCCTGGGCAGCCCAAAATGGTTGCTGCCAACCAGAGACACATTTCTGCCCTCCTGCTGCTGAGCCAAGCTCGAGCAGTGAAAGGCAGAACAATAGACATCCTGTCACAGGGAGGTGTGACCACCTCCCAGACAGGATTTAGCATATTAGGCCTGGGTGGGTGCGCTTGCCAGCGACCGAAAGTCTGCATGAGGGGCACATTTGGTGTCCCTGTGCATAGTCCAGTTCAAACCAGTACTGGGAGCCATTGGCTCCTGCTCTAGAGCGAAACTGGACAAAGGACATGGGAGTAACCTCCTCACTGTGCAGACCCTCCCCTGGGAGGGTCCCCTGAATCTGTCCAACCCTCTCCCATGGGTACAAATGGGCTTACCTGGCTGTAGAACCCTAGATTCGATGTGACAAGATTCTGAACCAGAAACCACTGAACTTCGACCATCTGGACACTCTGGACTTGGCTGGACTTCGTTTGGGCCCGACTTTGTCTCCCTCTCAGTCTGAAGCATTGTCTGTGCCCATGCACCATACAGGCTCCCTGCAGGACCTGTGGAGCATCAAGGACAACTGAAGACATCTCCCTTGGAGTGAAGGAGTCACTCCCCTGCAACTGCAGGCACCACATCACGATTGACCGGTCTGCTGTTCCTGAGCTCCTACGGACTCCAAAGGCTCTAGCAACACAGGAGGTGGGTCTCCACGTCCCTCGAGGTCTGAGCTGGCCTCTCACCAAGTTTGAGGTCAGAATCCCTCGTGGGGGTTGCAATACCCATACCCCTGTGCACCGCATACTTTTGCAAGTGGATATGCTTGTTGGCGTTCCCAAAACAAGTGCACTGGCTACAAGTAGCCCTAACCTCTCGCACCATTTCCTGCAAAGAACTCCTTCCTCCTCGCACCGAGTGCTCCATATCTGCTGCTTTGTGAAACTACTCGAGGTCCCCTCGTGACCCCTGTGCCTCTGGCCTGTGGGTCCTCTTGAGGGTCAACACTGCTTTTCTTGGGCTTCCCTGGTTGCTCCAGGCTTGCCATGACTCCCCTGTGTTTGGTGAGTCTCCTGGACCTTGCTGGTCCGAACCGTAACCTTTCTTGACCTTCCTCGTGGGTGGCCGTTGCCAAGGTTTGTTTGTGCTGCCGCCAGACACCGACCCCTCAGCATTCGACATCCTTCGTGTACAGCTCGTATCCGGCTCCAGGATGTCCTCAACATCTCCTGGTCCCGGTGGCTGTAGAGTCAAGAACAACCTCAACGCACCGGAAGCACCCGACATCGGTGAGCATTCGTCTACCGGGCCCCTGGTCACACCTGAGTGACCCGGACTCTGCCCCCTCTGCTTTCAGGTACTCTTCAACAAGAATCCACCCTTGGATTCCGACAGACACTTTTCTTCTTCCCAGCAGTGGCTCTTCTTCGAAGTCCTCCATTGAGTTCGACGGCGGTTTCGACGCCACTTCAGCCCTATGCACCCGGCTTCTCTGGGATAGGTAACTCTGGTACTATGGTTTCCACGGGTGGGGTGGCTCTCCAACATCCTAAGTTCCACGGGGTTTCTTCGAAGTCCACTCAGAAGGGTCCTTAAACTTTAAAACTGCAACCGCGACTCTCTCCCATAGAATTGTACTGCACACGTGGTCGTGTTCCCACACTGAACCGTCCTCCGGGGGGTCCCTACTTACTTACCTTGGGTGGTTCCTTGGGGTCCCAGTGATTCTACATCCTCTAGACACTGTCTTGATTCGTGGTTCTTATACCACTATTATAGTATATGATTTGGTCTCCCCCTGGAGCCCACTGTGCATTAGTGCTATTTACGATTGTTTCTATGCTATAGTATTGTGTGCTTTGTGAGTATCTTCAGGTAGTATATACTGTGTCGTACTTTTAGTGTGTTATATTAATAAATACATATTTTTATAACTACTGTGTGGTTCTCCTTTCATTTAATCAATACTATAAGGTTGCATTCTGGTAAAACAAGCTGCTTAACATTCCTTCAAGACTAAGCCTGAAGGCTGCTCTCCACAGCTACCACTTGGATAGCTTTCTAAGGTTATCTTTGACCTCTTAAATCACCATAAGGGTTGTTTGGACTGGTACACGGTGCCCACTTTAATTAGTGGACAGCATATACCAGGCCAACTTCTCAGAGCATTGTTTTAAGAAGCAGAAGAAAGTCAGAGTTATACAAACAACATCTTTAGGTACTGGAACTGAGGGTCATCTGCTTCTGGTGTACAACTGTCTTGATGCAGGAAATCATCAACATTTTTTTTTTCAAATAAGTGTGTATGATCCTGTGCTTGTTTTGAATTTTAGAACATTTTGGGGCAGATTTAAAAGGCCCTTGCGCCACTTTTGTGTCACTTTTCCCATGTTAAAAATGACGCAAAAGTGCCGCAAGGGCCTTGTAAATAAGCCCCCTTGTCTTTGCAAGACCATCACTGAGTCTGCACCTGTAAGTGTGCAGTCCTTGTGCTCTAGCTGGAAGGCAATGAGGAGTGGGCTACAGTGAAAATTATTTTTTACACCATGCTCCAATGCAAAGCCTTTACTCCGGCATCTATGCCAGTGCATTATAGTAGCTGAAGTTATCGCCATAGTTTTCCGTAGTAGAAATGTCAGTGCATTTTCAATATTTTGTACACAAGAAACCACAAAGTACTCGGGGGCATATTAACAAGGGCTTTATCTCCGCTTTTTTGGCTTAAAAAGCCAAAAAAGCGGAGATAAAACTATCGCCCTATTTACAAGAGGGTGCTAACATGCATAATCGCATGTTAGCACCCTTTTTCCCGACGCCTCCCTTTGCATCTCTAACGAGATGCAAAGTGAGCGTCACTAGGCAGTACTCCGGATGGACTACCTTGTAAAACATCGCTGATGTTCACATCGCGATATTTACAAGGCAGCCCACAGGATTTTAGCACACGTTAGATTTTGGCGAAAACGGCAGTTTTCGCCAAAAACTAATGTCTGCTAAAATCCTGACTTACCTATGCTTAACATAGGGGTGGATTATGCTGATATGACCACAGGGTCGTATCAGCAAGGTTATCGCCGTTTTGCAGGGAACATCGCTGGAAAACCAGCGATGTTCCCTGCAAAACGGCGATTTCCCCGCTATCTCTGGAATTTTCATTGCCCTGGAGAAACGCGTTGTTAATAACGCGCTACCAGGGCGGTAAATTCCAGAGATAGATGGCGATAAATAACAAAGCGCTAAGCGCGCTTTGCATTATTTATCCCCGTCCGTTGTTAATATGCCCCTCGGTTTCTCCAGGTGTTCATTTAATGCCATATTAGCCCACAAATCTCTCAAAATTCAACATTCCAGCACAATACTCTGAGGGACTTCCCAGATTGCATAACCGTACCTGTCTGGAGTTAATGTACTGAGAAAAGGGTGCAGTTAAGTATTTTTACTCTGCATCAGCTGCATAGTATGAACCTAAATGAAAGTCTAAGTCCTGCAAACTCCATGCTCAAGTGCTAGGGTTATCTCCTCCTGGTGTATAGAATTTGTGCTGCTGCGGAACATGAAATATTATTTTAAAAGAAATGGGCTCACTCCTGAACGTTGTTTAATATTTTAACATATTCATGCTTGTTTGTCATGCAATCATAGAATCTTATCTGGGACAGTTTCCTCATCAAACACATTTTTCAGCTTCTTCACCAAGAAATGCATTTTGGCTATCAGAGCAATGCATCAGATGCAAGAGAACCTGAGCCTCGCTATAGGCCCCTGCCAAGAGGTATGAGATTTTCTCTGTAAACGTTTTTGAAAATCAGATATTAGAACATCAAGTCATGGAGACCATACAGATTGGCCTACTGTAATTGAGAGATTTACGACTGTAAAGATATGTTACCTGCCATCTGTGCAGCTCTTCCAGCCCCCATTTGTTTTCATTTTTCCTTCCGCTTTCATCTATTTTTTCCTTTTTGGCACAGTCTGTGGGGTCTCTAATCATAAAACCTCAGGATTACCAATAAGAATTGCCACTTGGAGCCTGGGTCCTCTGACCATTCAAAGGTCAAATGTCTATAATTATCTGGGTGTGTGGCTGTCATCAAAGGGTGGACCCAAAACCCATCTGGGTCACCTGAAAACGAAGTCAGCACTGATCATTACATGATTAAGCCAGCTTAATACAACCTTAGAGAGCCCTACTACTACACCCATTCGACAGGTCCTTCAGGCCTCTCTCATGCCAGCACTCACTTATGGTCAGGAGGCCTTCCCGGAAACCTTCACGAGATTATTTGACAAATTTCAACTCCAAGCCTACAAGAGAATTTTTAGACTCCCGAATTATACAAGAGGCTATTTGATAAGATTAGAATTTGGCCTCGAGACACAAATGTGGTCTAACATGGGAGGATTCTTAAAATACTATTACAGGATCATCAACACCCAGAAATTCATTCTTCAACAGATTTTTACCATAAAGCCAAATCTTTGGTTGAATTATTTAACCAAAGCAGCGGATACACTTCAAATCGACTTGTCTGTGTTAAACAATAAACTTTTTTCACATTTGGCTCTTAAAAAATTCTTAAACAACAAGCACAATTACAGACAATCCTGGCTGATTTGGCAAAACTAAAATCCAAGAGCTCTCCATCATTTGCTGCAGCGGCCACCTCATATAATACTGTTCACCCGTTACAACTTAGACCACAGCCATATCTTCGGCATGTAATCAGAAGGACATGTCTACAACAAATCATGGCTGCAAGGTTGATGTGCCTACAAACAAAAGAGCTGAATCCTAAATGGCACTCCCTTTTCTTGATCACTAAGCGCAGACTATGCCGATATCAAATGGAAACTTTTTACCACTTGCTGTGCTGCTGTCCTGTCCTTCTGAATGCTCGTCGTGCCTTGCTTAAAACTATGGGGTATATTCACAAGACGGTGTGATAACTACCGCAAGAGTAGCGCAACGCAACTTTCAGCATCGCAGCCTATCGCGGGAAAATAACCCCGTGACAACGTGGAATTCACAACACGGCGGTAGCATGCGATAGTTGGCCGACACCGCGGCCAATGCTCGCGATACAACCACCTCGATGGAGATAAAAACACAAAAATGCACCCCGACATTGACAACATCCCGGTACGAACAGCAACACCTCCACAACTGAACACAGGACACAACTGGTTCGGAAAATGTGCACAACATGGCAAATCACATCTGAAACCCCAGGGATATGTAACACGACAATGTACAATTCCAACCTGTAACCTGCAAATATGTTTTATTCACACATGCAGTGCAATTGGACATCTAGTACTGTCCCATGAATGCCACGGACGGTCACAATGTGACGTGCTCATGAGAAGTAAGTGGGAATGATGGAGTCCCTACGGGCCAATCCTGCCGCAGCTGCAGTGGGATGTGGGCCACTTGCCCCATCACCACCATCATCATCCGGTACCTCTGGAACTGGGATCCATGGGGCCCTGGTGCGAACACAGATGTTGTGCAACACACAACATGCAACGATCATCTTGCACACGATGTCCGGGCTGTACAGGAGCTTCCCACCAGTGCTGTCCAGGCACCTGAAATGTGACTTCAACACGCCAAATGTGCGTTCAACGATGCCCCTGGTGCGTATGTGGGCCGCATTGTACTGCCTCTGGGCGGGTGTGTTCGGGTCCCAGAGGGGTGTCATCATCCAAGGGCAGAGTGCATATCCTTGATCACCTGTGACAGTGCAGGGAAAAAAGAGTCAATACTTGGTTCGGCAGGGTGTGATGGCAGGCCCACCAATTCAGTGACGCCTGTGCTGGCTGTGTGTGGGGTGAGTGTAAGCCAGCCCTCAGGGAGTAGCTGGTGCTGGCAACTACACCAACAGTCATCAGGCACACAGACATGCAATGTCAGAACTACAAGGGGGGATGACTCGAGTCGCACAGGGCTAGTCGCCCCGGATGCACAGCGGCCGACACGGGCCCACCACCACGGGACGCTGACCTGCGGGAGACTGGGGTAGGGTCATGAGGGCAGAGCAGTGCCTCACATGTGTCATGGCTGTATTCCGCATCTCTATTATTGGGGTTGGGTACGCGCTACTACCATGTTCAACAAAGCTGTATTTAGGTACTCAGTGTTATGTGTGCTCCTGGGGTAACGTCTCCCGTTTGTGACGTCGTGTAATATCTAATTGCTGCACATCCCTCATTGGGTGTGTCCCCCTGGGCACAACGTAATGTCCTGATTCACAGGCTCCTCAAGTTGTAATCCAAAATACGAGTTAAATCCGTTTATTAGTTTTGTTTTTATTGATATTTTAATCCTTCAAATACTGGTCATTTTGCTGAGCGATAACTCATGAGTGACTGGGTTAAAGTATCCAATGCATTTCGGGTATTTTTTACCCTTCATCAGGGACCAGTCCTAAAATAAACATATGACACTATGAAGAACTACGGACATGTTCATACAGTTTCACATATGGTTCTGGTATTGTGTAAAGGTGCATGCAGTCACCCCAGACATCTGCCACATGCCGGTGCATCTGTTATGATTTCAATGTGCTTACTACATTAAGTGTGAAAGGCTAATCCCACTAGAGAGTGGTTGTAGGGTGAATTAAATCATTATAACCTTTGCTTGAAACGGGTCTCATTTAACCAAATACGAAGTGATACAATTCTAATGTGCTACCGAGTGTTGTTGTTATATCATTAGCGACGTTGAACAATGCTCATTGGTGTGCCTGATGTGTTTCAATCAAGATGTTACTGATTGGCTTATTGTGTACAAAAAACGCATAGGTGCTCGTCTGTGCCGACTACTTGTTAGCATGCTCGTGTGCAACGGGGTTTAAAAAAAGAACGTGCTGTTCTGCGCTTGTGGAACTGCGTTAGAGGTGTTGTTACTGTGCGGTGCATTCCGCATCTCCACACGTTCAGCTGTTGCGTGGCTGTGGTGCCATGTGAAGTCTGTATTGGGTGCAGGGGTAGCCCAGGTTGACCATGGAGTGGTGTAGTCGTGTCTGGTAGGTGGTCGTGTAGTTTGACATGTCGGATGTGGTTAGGTCACGTGTGCATCCCCACAGTTGTGCTTTGTGCATTGGTGGCTGTGGGATGTGTGTTGATTTGGTACTTACCAACGAGCAGTACCATTCCATATGTGCCATCCTGGAAGCGCTGGTTGATGATGGACTGTCGGAAGATGAAGGAATCATGCACACTGCCTGGGTAGTTGGCGACGACATTGGTGAACATTCCCTGGTGGTCCACTATTGCCTGCACATTGATGGAATGCGTGTGCTTCCTGTTGTGGTAGTGGTGTGCAGTATCCGCAGGGGGCACAAGTGGGACATGTGTGCAGTCGATTGCCCCCAACACTGCCGGGAATCCGGCTATGGCGTAGAAGCCTTGCTTAGTCTCCAGCTGTTCCTGCGCAGTGTTGGGGAAGTGAAGGTACTGGGGTATGAAGCTGATGATGGCATCCAGGACAGGTGTGATGAACTTTGATAGGGCTGGCTTTGAGACCCCTCCGACTCGGGCAGTTTTTGGTTGGAAGGTACCAGAGGCCAACATGTGCAGCACTGCCAGCAGCTTTGTCTGTGGAGGGATGTTTGTTCTCCGCTGTGTTGGGGCCGTCAGCCTGTGGGCGATGTGGGTCAGGATGCGTAGGATAGTTGTCCTTTTGAGCCGGTAGTGGGCAATGACTTCCGCGGGCGTTAGGTCTGTGAGAGTGGTGCGTTTTCAGTAGGTCCGCTGTCTTACTCTATGCTGCCTCAGTGGTGGTCCGGGGGGGGGCGGGTCTGGGTCCTGGGGTGGTGGCGGTCCTGGGGGCGGTGGATGTTGTGGCCCTGTTGGGGCGCCGAGCTGCATGTAGAGTAGCTCCATGGCGTTGTTTGTTCTTCGGGTATGGCTGTGTGTGGGACTCCGTTGCCTACTGCAGGTAGACGTCCATCTTTACACCTGCTTGAGGCAGGTGTTATATACCTGCGGCTACCGCGCTGTATCGCCTGTTTTGTGTTGTTATCGCCGATGTGGCTGGTCGTTGTGAATGTTGAGGTGTGATATTGTCTCGTCTTTTGGCACGGGAACGCCCACTCTGCATCTCATTAGCGATATTTGCGGGGGTCCTCTGTGCCGATATTTTTTGCGGCTGCTATCGCGGGTATACTGGTGCTGTGGGCTGTTGACACCGGCTTGTGAATGGGGAGGTAAATTTATCACGACTTTGGCTGAGATAAAGTGCCGTTAATTCGGCGATGGCTCCTTGTGAATATGCCCCTATGTTTCTTAAAAACGGGGTACGAACTTGCAATGAGGCCACAAACTTGGTTTTCTATATAGTGGAGCCATGCGATCTTGCAAAATTTGGCAAGTATATTTTCCTGTTGCAAGCAGCATTTAAATACATAAATTGGACCAACATACTAACCATCACCGTGGAACATCCCAGATTTTAACTATGTCCTGTAAAAATGAGAGATAACACCTTAAATCTACACGCCTGCAAGTACAGTTATGTACTTTTAGTCCACATTCGGAGTAAATACTCTCTTTTACATATCATCTGTCATCTTTTTAGCCCCGTGGGCGGCTATTCAATCCTTAACCCTATTCACTCTGCATTGAAGATTTCAAGCACCTTTACAGCCCTAGTATTCTCTGGTCATTAATGATACTGTTTTAGTTTCGATTTTGCATATGAATTGGCAATTTAATGGAGCATGCAATGAAACTGATCAGAATTCTTTTTAAGCTTTCGTATATAATTTATTTGATCCGTATTTATGTTTTTTTTGTTGTTGCACATTAATTGCAAATGATTTTAATTAATTAAGCAATAAACGATTTTTTTTGACTGACTGACTTTAGGATTAGTGCTCTACAGGCACACTCTCGGAGCACCCTCTCAGATTGCGAAGATCCTTGGTTAGTTGCTCGAAGTTGTAGGTCACTTTTAAGCCTCAGTCACCCAGATTCTGGCCAGGTGGCATCAATGAGTAGTTTTCGGGTGCAGTTCCTGAATTCACGGGATTTGTGAGGCCCATGTTCCAAGTCATCTAGGACGCTCACTTTGGGCATTGTCGTATCTTTTATTTTCGATTGCGCTCACTGAGATTTAAAAAAAACCTCACATTAGAAGTCTTTTTCTCACATTTATATATTGCTCTTCTGCTCTACTCACTATTAATCTACTTGTGCATCACAGAGTTCAGAACAAAGTTGCAACATGTCCAGAATTTATGCTGATGTTTACAATGCTCTGCATCCATTAAAGCTCTCTAGTTTACATCCAGCTTGTCTTACTTTTTCAGTTCTCAACGCCTCTTGTGCTCTCTACTTTATTTAATGTTTGTTTGGATTGCTTTCTTTTGCATTGACCACAACTCAATGCCTTTGTTCACTGCTTTACTTTTTTTGGCGTGCCATGAGATACATCATCATTCTTGTTCTTATTTATCTTGTGATTACTTAGGTTTGCACTTATTCACTCTATCATAGTTTCATAGATTTCGCCTCATCAGGCCCAAAGCTATTATTTTTCAAAAAGAACTTTAGTAGGTTCGTAATATCACTAATAACAGCAGGCTCAGCTAAAATAAAGGTAATCGGAGTCTGTAACTCCAGAGTGTCCCATCTGAAAGATCTCAAATTATTGGCTACCTATATAGATAGAGCTGATCGTCTTTCCAGTTACCAGACCTCTAACTGTAGGCTGCAAACGGAAATGTATGCAGCTTATAATCACTTTTCAACCTAGGCTGAACCCAGAAATCACTCACTTTAGCTCACATTCTCAAATTTACTATGATATATAGTCTATATTCTAATTCCAAAACCTGCGCAATTGCATCATCACTTAATGCATTTTATAGCTAATGATATTCTGGGGATTGGAATTTATTGGATGGAATAAAAAATGGCAACTAGTCCTGCTCTGAAGTTGAGGCACAATGTGCAGATTTTGGCACATATGACACCAAAATCTACATGTCCCAGTATTTACTGGGACTTTTTAAACAACAACATTTCGGCAGTTCTTAACTGCCGAAATGTATCAAATGAAAAATTAGACTTAGATTTTCATTCTACTCTTATTATGCACAATTCCCCAAATCAAACCATTATACCATTTGGCAAAGGTTTAGCATAGAAGCATTGTACCAGCCAGAATGCCAGTGGCTATTGTTTGAGATACTTGCGTTTTTAAATGCTATTTTTGTAGTGCTTAATGTATTCTTGCATTCAAAATGGCTGTGTGCACGCATTTTGCACTAAATTATAGTGCTAAATGGTGGCTTTACATTTCAGATAAGTTTACATCATTTTAACTGAATTTCATGCAACTGGACAAAAGCAAATTATTCCATTTTCTAACACCCCAGGTTTTTACTGGGGTTGGAATTGTACAAGGCAGTCGTAATCAAGATCTAGGCGGCTACCTTGTCTCATAGAGCAAAAGGTAAGCTTGGCCTGGCAGTCTGAAGCTGTACTATCATTACAAGCTCTCGCCCCAGAAAAAGATGTCTAATATTGCATGTTTCTTCCGGTTGCGTATGGGTTCAGTGGTTTGGAACTTTCCAGTTGCCTTCCTCATTTAGGATGTCCTCACTAGAGTTAGCCTCATATTTAAGATGAACATTAAAGTCCATCATTAATCAAGAGGGGAGGTAGGAGCATGAAGGGGTCCACTCGGCTCCAAGAGAACATGCTCATATAATCAAAAGAGAGTGAACCACACCCGTTGCAATGCCAGAGTCTCACAGTTGTTATCCCGAAAATCACTCAACCCTTAAATGCCACCAGTGGTGTATATCATCTCCACTGGGCAAATTAAGTGGGTGGCATCATCATCAGGTTCTGCACCTGGGTACTCGCTTCTCCAGGTGAGTAACACCTCCAACTGGAGGGAGAGTGTTGGGTGAACAATACTGGTGGGATCTGGCAATTATAAAATGACCTCCTATACCTGAAGGGAGTCGTTTAATGTGGAATGAAGGGATAGAGGTAAGGTTAAAAACAGAGTGTGATGTGGTTCGGATGCATTACCTATCCTTAGCATCAACAGAGGTGGTCAACATGTTTCGGCCATGTGTGCCTCTATGGGTCAGTGGCCTTCATTAGGACCTTTTATGATCAGATTCCTTTTCTTGTCTTAATATTAAGGTAAGTGTATTAACTTACGTTCCTTCATTATTCATTCTATAACGGATCACTGCTGCAGGTGTGGTGGCCTGCAGCTTGGGAAAAGAAACACAAAACAGGAGTAAATAAAATGCAAGGAGACATGTACACACTGTTCCTCATATCTGTGAATATTTCCATTTGTTCCCGATGGGTGATGGTTTTAGCATGCAGTAATCACCTCTTAATGCAGTGTACAGTTAGCTGCACTGTAGTCATTTTGTGTGGGGACACATGCATTCTTTTAATTTGTTATCAAGTGACACAGCACACTGCCTGGGAAAAAATCCATGCATTGGTCCCTGTAAACTTGGTGTAAGGGGTGGTTGGCAGTTCAAATGGTTAAAATCCACAGGGTATGCGTGGATACGGTGTGAAGGCAATGCCTTATATTGTAAGTATCGGCCAGTGAGAAAGTGTCAGTGAATAAACAAGTCTTTTAGTCTCATGGTGAGATTGGATTGTGTGCCGTACAACGCTGTGAGGCTTAATGTGGTATAGTGGTAGTCCTCTGTTGCAGGCCTGTCATGTTTCTTAGGCTGCAGTGTTTTTAAGTGGACAGTGCCTTCTTGTTGGAAATTCGTTTTTCTAAAGAAAGTAAGGTTTGTGTTTGGACTTTGTAGGTCTGATTTTAATCAGGGGTTGCACTCTAATAAAGATCTTTTAGATTTCTTGTTTGGGGCTGAAGTGAGGTACAACAAAGTAGAACAAACAGTACCTTCTATTTGGGCAATTGTTACCTAATAGGCAGCGGGTGAGGGCAGAGGTGTTCATCATCACACACTAGAAACAAAACATAGCGCTTGTTTTTATCATGTTTTGCAGTAGCTAAACACATCTAGATACATTTATCTATAGTTACAAGAGCATTTTTAGGACCAACTAGTCTTGGACTTACTTGATGAAGGGTGAGCCTCTGTCTGCTGTGCAGAAGGATTCCTCTGTGTCCTGGATGTTAAGTGCAGACTGCCTGATCTCTGTATAAGTAGGCTGGAGCAGATCGTAATTGCTCCCAAATTAAGTGCCAGAGTACCGCTTGGAGTGTGCTTGTGTGGCCTGATTGGTAGTGAAGGCCTTAATTTTTGACGGCGGAAGCAGAGTGTAATTGAACCCAAATTGATTGTAGGTGTGCCTCTTGTAATGAGCTAGCGTGGCGGGAGCAGGACAAAATTGTTCCCGTATTGATTTCAGGTGTCTCGCTGGTTGCAGACACCAGTATCCGACTTGCGCTCCATTGTGGTCCGCCATATTATTTGACCTTGACTCGGTCTTTTACCACTAGATGTCTGCAGTTGGCGCTTTGATCTTTTAGGCTCTAGATTTTACCCAAATTTCTAAAATTGATGACTCCGGCCCTACTGATTGGATTTTTGTCATGTTGGTGTCAAATAAATTATTATAATGTTTTCTAAATTGCTGTAGGATTTTTCTTATGTTGTGTTTTCACTTTTGTGTGCTGCATAAATACTTCCCACATTGCCTCTAGGTTAAGCCAAGCTACCAGAAGATTAAGCATAGGTTAATTTAATGACTTTTGTGGTTCACCCTGACAGGGATTGTGGATGTTGCTTGAACAGGGGTCATCCCCAATTCAACCAACAATTCAATTTCTCACAATATGTATTTCTAAAGGGATTTTCAATGTCAATTTAGTTGTTAGGGCAGTCAAGAGATGGGTAGTAACAGGAGCTTTGACAAAAAATGCTAATGTTTTTTCCGCCTGCCTCTCAATTACTTGCCCAACTAGGACAGGGACTGGTACTATTAATGAAGGTCGGGCAGAGGTTTGTGCATTGTGTTTGTAAAACATAACATCTGTGTTATCCATTGGGCTCTTTGCCTATTCTGGTTTTAGCAATGCTTTATTGTGGAAAACAACTTAGTTAACAACCAAGGATAGAAGTAACATGTCTTTGTGACATTTACAGTACAGCATATATGTACCTCCTTATATTCTCTCACATATCTTATCCCCTTTCCTATTTTCAGCCCTCTCTATCACCCCCAGTTCTTCCCTTGCATATTCTTTCCTCCAAACCATAATATCATTAAAAGAATTCCGCTACAAGAGTGACCAAAATAAGAATCCCATACCCCATCTAACTAGTTAAATATGAAAAGATAATATAACAGGTTACAGCAAGGCATTTCAGGGACAGCATTATTCAGTCTTTTCAGAGAAGTATATATACACCCAATAACTATTCCTTCCCCAGAGTGATAAGTGCTGAAAAACCTTGTTATATCATGTTGTGTCTTGTCCAGTAAAGGACACAAGTTGTCTTTTATCATATTATGATATGATTAAGGCGTTTATTTGAAAAGACCCCCATATTTCAATTTTGCTGCCTTCCAGTAGAAGTGCTGCAGTCTGAGCGCAGCCACTGTAATGGATCTGGATAACAGCAAGACTTTGCATTTCTTCCAATTGATATGAGGACCCGAAAACACAGAGAATCTAGTGATTATAACTGTACTGTGTGTATTGGAGTTTGAGGGATCTGACATGGTGAAGAGAATGTTGTCTGCATAAAATGGTACCTTTTGCTCACCCACTGGGGTGGGAATGCCTTTAATATCTATGGCTTGTCTGATAGCATTTGCCAGTGGCTCTAGGACAAGGTAATGGGGACAGTGGGAAGCCTTGCCTCTACATATCTTAAAAGATTGCCATGTGTACTCATTGCATGATACCATTGATGAAGGGTTTGAGTATAATCATTTGATTTATAGCAAATAACTGGGCCTAGAACCTTGCGTGCCAGCATCCTAAACAGATAACTCCTTTTCACCTGATCAGACACTTTTTCTGCATCCAATGAGATCACAATCTTTTGTCCTCATCATCACATACTTTCCACAGATTATGCAACAGTGATCTAAAATGGGCCATCAAGGAGCAGTGCAGGACAAAGATTACCTGATCAGGTTATATCAGCAACAGTAGGACCACTTTCAGTCTATTATTAGCTACTATTTTGGCCATTATGTTCAGCTGACATTGGTTAAGAATATAGGCCTGTAGCTAGTGCAACTCAAGGGATCTTTTCTGGTTTGAGAATTGAGAAGTTACTGACTTTATTTGCTTCTGTAAAAGGAAGATGGCCTGCCTTCATCGCTCTGAACATTTTACATAGAAGGGGAACCACAAGTTGTTTGTTTTTCATTTTTTTGTTTGAATCTGTTTTATTGGTTTTCAATTAACAGCACAGACACAAGCAGTGTAAATCACATTTTGTATTAGCTATTAAAGGTTGGATACAGTGGTGGGCGGTGTACCTTGATACAAATACAATACAAGTCGGGTGCACATGCCCAGCTTAACTATGTATCACAGGTTAACTTTGGGTACAATCAGCTGTCGCTTAGTAACCAAGTACAGCTTCTTAGTGATTTCAATGAGAGCCATTTATGTGGTGGTCTGCGAACTAGGGAGGCGGGTAGTAATGAACAGGGACAAAGTAAAACATAACAGGAGGTTGTGTGTCAAACTGAAGCTCTTCCTGGTCCCCTGTATCTACGTGTCTACTCTGTGTTGCGCGCACTAGGCTATTGCAGTGCATGTTCTGTGACCCGCGCTAAGCTTTGCATGAGCATGCCTGCCAGCCATAGACTCTCAGCTGTAGCTGTTGTCATTTTAGGCCACTTAGGTCTCCCCTGGCGCAAGTTCAATGGTGTCTTTGTCGTTCAAGACTGGCGTGCCTATCTCAGTGGTATGAGAGCTGTGTTGCTTGGCCAATATTGCATCCCAGCTTGGAGCAAGCAGGGTCTTACGGATACCTATTATGTCTTCTCGGTGTAGCGCTATGCTCTCTGCCTACAAGTTGTTTGTTTATCACACACAGTTCAGCAGGACATTGCTCTAACCCTTAAGCTTTGGCTGTGGAAGATTTGTGTATTACCTGCCCTAATCCTTCCTCCTTAACGTCTCCCTCCAGCTGTTGAGCCATTTCAGGGGAGAGCATAGGTAGTTGCATACAGAGAGAAATTGGTCTTCTTCCAAAGCGGGCCCCAACATTATGCTGAATATAGGGTTTTATAAAGTGTGCAGATGACCAAGAGGATTTCCATCTGGTGCAATATTATCTAGTCTTGGTTATCTTTTATTGTCTCTATAGTGTGGGAAGCCTCTGGTTGTCTTCGTCAGTAGGCCAGTAGACCGACTGTCTCTTCCCCCCACTGTTAGTGTTGTCGTTTCAACAGAATTCTGTTTTCTCTGTGGTATATAGCTCATTAAGGTCATATTTCTCCCATAGAAGTCAACCCAGATTTTCTGGTGAAGGTGTTGTGTTGTATTTCACTGTAGGAAATGTGCATTCTCTTCAAGGTCTTCTGGACAGAGTGCAGATGTTTGTTTAAAATTGCAGAATCCAGCATTATATCACCCTGCACGCAGACCCTACTAACTTGCCACAGGACTTGGGGGGAAGTCACTGAATGTTCTTTTTCCTCCAGATATGTACACAGAAACCCCAGAAGTTTCAATTTGGATTTTGGGTGTTTTTATTGCAGCATAATATGACATGGAACTACTGGTGGAGGTGCTAGGAAGCCAGCTGCAATAATGATCTGTCTGAGTCAGGGATTCGGGCAAGCAGGGAGGAGGATACTAAAAATAATCTATACAGGTATGTGTACCCTGTATGCAGAAAGTGAAGGTGTATTCTTCAGCAGTTGGGTGGGTTAGCCGCCATAGTAGAATAATAAATGATCCATCATTAAGTCACCCAACATATGTCTCTCTGGAAAGATATGTTGAATGATTGCCTGGTTTATCTATTAAAGGATCTGGAACTAACAACAATTCCCCTCCAATTAACACCTTAGTTCATGGAAGAGGGTGGAGGAGTCTGTTAGTCACCTTAAAGCCAGCTTTTACACCCAACTGGCACATATATGGAAGCCAAAATCATTATTTGCTGGTGTAAAATGAATTTAATGAACACATAGGGGCCGATTCCGATCTCGCTCGGAAGGGCTCCGAACGCGATCCGGGCGGAAAAAGTACGAGCCGTACGCGTGTTTACGACCGACGCGTACAGCTGTACAAGCGAGCAAGTACGATGCGAGAAACGCGAAATCGCCGACCGAGTCATTTTCGGGTACAAACCGCTCCGTACGTCTCGTCCGTAACCAAACCGTGCCGTGCAATGGAGGCGATTTCCGACCGAGCCAGTACGATGCACGATTCGGACAGCCGGATCGAGTCGGAGCCTCCGACACGTCAACGCTCCGGGAAGCGGATTTCGGGCGTCCGCGCCGGACTCCCCTTCACCCGTAGCCTTACGAGTCGATCACAGGGGGGACCCAAGGGTCCCCCCTACACATGCATGTACAGTGCGGGTGGCACAGACGCGTCCCTACTACAGGGGGCACCCTTGTGCGCAACGTACCTTTTTCATCAATGGGAGCCTATGTACGCGTCGTACAACAGGCTCCCATTGACTTCAATGGGGCTCCGAGCGACCCGTGTCTGTCAGCGCGTGTTCGCATCGTACTCGGGCGGTCAGAGCCCTGGAGCACGAGTCATTCGGGAAGCTCTACGGGTGCCAGTCTGCCGTAGGGCTTTCCCAGCGAGATCGGAATCAGCCCCTTCGTGTCCCTCTGGATCTGACCACATCTTGCTTACTTGCCTGGGAAGACTCTTTCTGATTAAAATGGCCACCTCTCCTTTACAGCAGGCCTTGGATGTACCCGCCTCCACATTCTGTCAAGATTGTTTACATGTATGGCATCCATGCCAGACCCAGTTACATATCTCTTTCTCCCTTTCAGCATGAGAGTGATGCATCTCTTACATCAGTGCATTGTCTTGTTTGGTGTTGTACAGGAACAACAATAATTTTTACAGATTATGTAGTGGGTGAATGAGATTGCCACTACATGTCATGGGGTCTG
Source organism: Calotriton arnoldi (assembly GCA_963921515.1). Taxonomy (NCBI): domain Eukaryota; kingdom Metazoa; phylum Chordata; class Amphibia; order Caudata; family Salamandridae; genus Calotriton; species Calotriton arnoldi. The sequence continues at coordinate 717,025 of CAWUFW010004337.1, read as the reverse complement.
CATTACAGAAACATACGGGCGATTTGGATAGCAAAATGACGTACAGTGATGTTGGCTGATGTGGAGCACTTTTAACGGTTTGAAGGCAAGACAAGCTATTTCAATGTGCAATGTTCAAGGAGGGTCCAGAAGGTCCCGTATTACCATTTAACCAGAAACTCATTTCTGATTTCGCACTACCCACTAAACATGATACTCTAGATAGGCCCCACAAGACAGGCTCAGATAGAATGTCTTAAAGTTGTCCACTTTCCTTCGTCCTGGGAGTGCATCTCACATAGGACCAAGCATACCTTCCTAGATACAAATGTGTAGGCCCAAAAAGCCAGTGACTCCTGCTCTCATTTTATAATAATAATAATACAGATCGAAGGCCTCACTGATCTGCTAGCAGAGATCTGTTCCATCCACCGAGAGACAATATCAGTCCCTCTTGTGACTTTCCACAGTTACGAGAATAAGGGTGGCCCCCACCCACGTGACAATCTGTTGGAACATCTGGCTGTGTCACATGCAAGATTTGCGATATTCTTAGCTATGAAACTTTCCGCGCTTGCTTAACTGAAACTCAAGGCGGCAACGTGACCAAGAATTAATATATTAAATATTAATTCTGAGCATTTTTTACGGTAAAAGTTATCCTTTGTTTACTTTTTGCGGTCAAGAACACTGACCATCTGCTAAACGCCCTGTTCCATCATGATACTACTTCTCGGTTTTATATCAAACTTCCCAGTTACTGTAAGCGGGCGGTTAAGGGGCCTGCGTCAGATCTCGTGTCAAGCGTGGGTGTAAGTTCTGCATTAAGTTCTGCATTTAACAATATAAAAGAGCCTCACCCAGGGTGCGGCTCTGAATTCTCTGCGCATCAATCTGACTGCATACAGAGGTTCCCGATCGATCGTCCGTGTGACTGGGCCTAGAACTTCGACTTCCAAGGTGGTAATACTCTTTTTCTGATAATTCAGCCTATTGGCTTTGACAGCCTCTCAGATGGCATAGCCTATTGGCTTTGTCAGCCTATCTGATTATTTTGCCTTTTGGCTTTGTCAGCTCAACTAAATATTAGCCTATTGGCTTTGTCAGCCTCTCTAATAATTTTGCCTTTTGGCTTTGACAGTCTATCTAATTCAGCTCATTCTAACCCAAGCCATTGCATTTATTTTAGGTTAAACTGCGTAGTCTTGAATGGTGTTGCTTTCTTAATAAAAGATTAGCTGTTCAGGCACTAGCCTGAACATCTTCTTTAAAGTCAGGGTTGCTCTTTAGGCAGCTGCTCATAGCACAATATTTTAGGCATACATTCGCTTCTTTTGAACAATTGATTTGTGACATTGTCAATGCATTTATTTTTCATCCTGCTCATGTGTTGATGGGCAACTTTTAAATTGAATTGCTTTTATGCTTTTGAACTGTTTAAAATAAAAGTCACTGTATCTTACATCGTGGTTTCTTCTTTCCAAGTGAACGAGCAGAACAGCAGAGGGGTCAGGCTCTCTGGAGTCGGTAAGCAGAAGGGTGTGGCCACCAAAAATAACCCTCCTTATCAGCTGGCGACCACGAATATCCTGGACTCGTTAAGCGGGTCGTCTACGGTGAGGTCTTGGGACGCATGCTGGGGTTACACCTGTCTGGTGGTCTCTCCGGCTCTTCTCTCCCCACGTCCACCGGGGTAAGTCAGGGATATTTTTACTTTTTTCCTTGCCTTTGCCTCAGGTTGTGGCGTGTGTGGGGCGGTGGGTCGGCCTGCACTTGCCATCCGGGGTCTCCCTTATCTGTGCTCCTTTGCCCACCTGTGGTTGACTGACATGCCACGACGTCCTCTTTGTGGCTGGTCACATCTTCCCGAGGCTCTTTGGTGCTGTTTCCTCTGCTATCATTGAATTTGTAGTGGTTTCCTTCTCTTTGCATTTTCTTGCTTCCATTGCCGTTTTTATTTTTCTGTTCTTATATTTGTCTTCTTGATTTGACATATTTATTGATGCTTGAGGTTTGAGTCCTGACCACGTGGTTGGTCGAATTCTGGCATGGTACACACATGCGTTTGCAGGCTTTCATGGTTATATATTTTTGCCACATGTGCCTTTTGACCATTGACATGCACAGTGATGCTTGAGGTTTGAGTCCTGGCCAGTTGTACCTGGCCGAATTCTGGCATGCTGCACACCTGGTGCGCACATGCGTTTGCAGTTTTCTCTTGTTTTAAATTTTGACGCACATTTGATATTTCAACGCACATTTTTCTGTCTTTCACTTCTTATCGAACAGTTTATGTTGCACAGCTGTGGGCTGTTGCGCTCTACACACGGTGCATGAGTGGCACGCGTTTCTGTAGTGTTGTCGCACTTTTCAATTTACGGTGTGTCCCGCCGCCATTTTGTATGCTCTCGCCGCCATTTTGTATTCATATTTACATTTTTTATTCTTCATTTTTCACCTTTTATGTTTCATTTTCTGTACTCTTTCATTGCATAGTTTGTTTTTTCGTCCTTTTTCTCCTTCCCTTCCTTCTCTTTCAGCTGCTCTTCGTGTTTTTTTCCTCACACTTTCCTCGTACATTGTCATTTTTCTTTCTTCCTTTACACCTTACAACACCATTCTCTTTCTTTTCGGCGTCAATGCACCCCTCTTTCGTCAGAGTTCTTTCATGTGTATTCACACACTCATTCTTCGCACTCTATAGTTCGTCCCTCTCTGATTCGGTTTTACATGGCTTGGGTGCTTTTCTCTTTTTATCTCTTAAATTCATCTCGCTCTCTCAACGGCGCCTTTCTCCCTTATCAGCTGCGCCACTACAAATAGAGGAACTAACCACTTCGAAGCTTCTGGGCCAGTTCGACCTCCACCCCGCCTTCTTCTGCTCTATCTCTTCACAGAACGAGGAAGTCAGCCTCGCAGCTTCACTGTAGTCCCCTCGCCCCTCCTTCCTCTGTCTTCCCAGGCTGTTCTCTCAGCAAACATTGCTATTTTGATCGTTATTATTTTTTGACATGCATTTCATTTATTTAATAATTGTCTATTTGTTGTCCATTGTGTCAGTTTTTTGTGCTTCGTTTTCTTAAACATGTATTAGCCCTGCTGTTCCACCACAGTTTCACTCCCCTCCCTCCACATCTGTTGCTGACCTGCCAGCTCCACACTCATTTAGCCGAGTGGCAGACTGCTAGTTATTTTTGTTGACTCAATTGCCCCCACTTTTCCTCACTATTACGGGCAGTTGCGCCAGGTAGCTGTTGTCTGGATTGCCTTGCCTTTAACTCCTAGCCGCAATCCCGCTAAGTAGTTGCACTTATTTTCAGTACACATTGCACGTACATTGCGCCTCTTTTCTGTCTCTCACACCATTTGCCTACCACTTGCCTACGCCAATTGGTAGCCAAAGGGGGGTGGAGGTGTATCTCCATTCCTCTTGTCCGTCCCCTTAAACAACCCCCCCCGTTATGTCCCCTGACCCCCCACAAATTATTAATCTCCTTATTCACTCAGTATGTGGTACTGCCACTGCGGTACACCACACCAGTCTTGATCGCTTTATCCCCCTCACGCGCCATCAAAGCGAAGTTCTTGCAGCTACTTGGGACATCTTAGAGGTTGACTTTACACCCACTACCGAACTCCGCCTTTCACTCTTGTCTCTTATAGACTTACCTCCTTCAGGCACCCCTTCTTCCCACGTGTAAACATAGGGCTATGGGGAAGTGATCCCTAATGCCCAGAGGGTTGAGAGGATTCTACATTGGAGTATAACCTCCCAAGTCAAGATTTTATATCACAAAAAATACTCCTATAGACTAACTAATGGATAATCATAAAAACTGTGTTACCTAAATACGATAGGGAGGTGTCTATGTGAAGATCTAGAACTGCAGACACCCAGGGGTGCGCAAGGAAGCAATTCCTTTTGTTTAGTTACCCTCACACACCCTAGTGGTGTCATGCTTCATCATCGGGTCACCCCGACGCCTATAAGTCGGGGTGGGCTCAACCACAGTGTTGGGAGCTCTTTGGAAAGTGAAGACCAGGGGATTAAAGATAAAAACCCTCCGACAGGCCCGGTTTCCCTTTATTATTGGGTCTGTCAGGGATATTAAAAATAGTTAAAAGAACGGGTCAATGGGATTGATTATGTTCCTATGCCCCTATTGCCAACATGTTTCAGTCCTGGGATGGCCGTAAAGGTCCTGGACTTTCTTCAGGGCAGAGGTCGTCCTCCCTGGGAACAACAGTGACAGGGGAGTCCCTATCCTGTGAATGAATAAGGGCAGAGTAGCTGCTCCTTTTGTATAGATAACAGATGATTAATCTGTTATACGCAGTCCTTCATCTCCAATTTGCGGAGAAAAACTGTGTCTCAGGGGCCCGCTAGGCGTGATGGAATAGCCCTGTAAAGCCGGGGACTCGGACCAAGTAGGTACGCAGGCGGGATAGGACCCTTGAAGAAAGTTTGACTACAGGGCTATTCATTCACGCCTAGCGGGCCCCTGAGACACAGTTTTTCTCCGCAAATTGGAGATGAAGGACTGCGTATAACAGATTAATCATCTGTTATCTATACAAAAGTCGCAGCTACTCTGCCCTTATTCATTCACAGGATGGGGACTCCCCTGTCACTGTTGTTCCCAGGGAGGACGACCTCTGCCCTGAAGAAAGTCCAGGACCTTTACGGCCATCCCAGGACTGAAACATGTTGGCAATAGGGTCATAGGACCATAATCACTCCCATTGACCCGTTCTTTTAACTATTTTTAATATCCCTGACAGACCCAATAATAAAGGGAAACCGGGGCCTGTCGGAGGGTTTTTATCTTTAATCCCCCTGGTCTTCACTTTCCAAAGAGCTCCCAACACTGTGGTTGAGCCCACCCCGACTTATAGGCGTCGGGGTGACCCGATGATGAAGCATGACACCACTAGGGTGTGTGAGGGTAACTAAACAAAAAGGAATTGCTTCCTTGCGCACCCCTTCTTCCCAACCACCACCACCACCAGACACCACCCGCCCGGATCTTTTGTGGCCTGCCCACTCCCCTAATTCATCTTCGCGTTCCCCACCCTCTTTAGAGTCGTCTGTTTCTCTTGTTAATTCTCCCACTATCGTTGCCATAGACGGCAACTCCAATACTGACTCTGCGCAGTCCACGGCATCCTCTGAAGGGGCAACACTCCCTACCCTTACCGCCCCTGCTTCCCCCACGGTATCAGCATCAGCACTTACTATTGCTCTCCACCAACCACTGTCTCCTGCTAACGAGTCCCCATTCCTCTTGGCACTCCTGCAGGACTATTCAGTGGATCTAGAGGACTCTGCACCAGACATCCTCATTGTGCCTCCTTCGGCAAGCCCACCCCCACATTTTCAGACACTGTAGGTAATGAGTACCCCGTCTCCTGACAGTACAGCTTCTCCTATTTTTGTATATCTAGTTAATAATATCGTTGTGGGTCTTTCCACTGGGCACCCATCCTCCTTTTGTCACGTTACACCCTTAGCAAGCACTGTCCTTCTCACTATATTTCAAGTTTTAGGGGTTGACTATACCCAGGCACAGCAGATAACGCTTTCACTAGCACCATCCTTTCCGCACCTTCCAAATCCCATTGTCCCTAAAGCCAAAGAACAAATGCATTGCAAGCACTGACTTTTTAGGGAACACTCCAGTCCCCCAACAATTACTGGTCCCCATGAATAGGATTTTAGGTACCTCTGTTCATAAAACATCGGATTGCATTTACATACGCATTCGCCTACTAGCGCCAGGTTTGGATATACCCACCACACTAGTTACAACTTATCCACGCAACCCGCTACAAAGCAAAGTAATTGCTGGTCTCTCTCGTAACCAGCTCCAATTCCCTGATTTCTCCCCTAATGGAATATACACCGGACCACAGGAACTGGACTTAAGAAAAGCATTATATCACATTATCAGTAGCGCCATAGGAGAGGAATTGATAAACGACGCCATCCCCTCCACTCCTGCCACTGAATCCACTCCTGCCACTGAATCCACTCCTGCCACTGAATCCACTCCTGCCACTGAATCCACTCCTGCCACAGAATCCACTCCTGCCACTGAACACTCTCCTGCCACCTAATCACATTCCTTTCCAAACAAGCAACACACACCCTCAAAGCATTGTGCTTTAAAATAACACTCATGAATGGCATAGTAAGCTCTACAGTGTATAAAACGTCTACCCACTTTCAAATCTTTTTCATCATACATCCCCCTGGAGCGCTTCTCACTGCCATACTATCTAGCACCTGGCCAAGGCACCCTCTCCAAAGTTATATTGCTGAAGCTTGCTTTGGCGGCCAGCTCTACTTTCCTCTTTACACCCAAGCACAAGAGCGAGACTTGCAGGACGGTGTGTATGATATTGTCATTCAGGCAGTAGAGCAGGAACTCATCAGAGACATTGTCCCTAGCACCTGAGAAAACGCGCTCTTGTAATTCAGGCTTTGCCTAGAAGCACCCAGTGTTAGACAAACCAACATGGCCACTCCACTCAAACATTCGGAGGCCAGGAACACCATATACTAAAGCACTGCTGTGAGCTTCATAAGCGTACGGCGAAAATTACTCATCCTTGGCCCTCAGAGGGAAGCTTCGACCCAATAATACTAGAGCATGCCACCACCTTTCTAGACACCAAGTACTCTGGCAATAAGTTACAGAAGAGAAAGGCTACTTTAGATCTCTGGCGCATTTTCAAAGACAAGGCTCAAACACACTCTGACTCCACACCCCCAGCTATACCCAATGCTCCGCCCCCACCGCCTTACCACTTCAGCGGTATGTATACCGAGCTCACTAACAAGGAACAACCTGAGCTGCCAGTTACCACTAATGATTCTCCGGCTGCTGGCTTCCAATCACTACCAAATGAGGCAACTACCTCACCGCACCTCGCACCCGGAATTACACATCACACAGATTGAGGAATTCCAGGCTTCCCACACATCACCTAGCCACCCGTACCACCCCGTGGACAGACCACCGGCTCCATCCACGTCCCCCAGTGATGTATACCCCGACCTGACAGACATGCGCAATATACACCTGCCTCTCCCCAACGGTACAGTAAGGGAGACAGCGGTATCAGGTATCCCAGGCTTCATAGATGCACAGCTATCACTAAAATTTACACCAACAGTCAATACTGCACACCCCCGCCCAGGTGAAGAGGATGAGGAAGGCTCTGACTCTGCCTCTCAAGCATCATCTCGTCACTTGGACTCTGACACTGCCTCTCAAACATCATCTCGTCACTTGCGCTCACCTGTCATTGTCGTCCGTGACATTGGCCCTAAAGGCGACACTGTCACTAACCCCTTTTGTGACACTGACACTCAACAAGCACCTGTCCTTAACCCCTTCCTTGACACCGGCACACACCTGTTCCCAAGGTCGCACCTCCCATCACAAACTAGCATGCCTTACATGGCTACTGCACCCTCTGGTGAGGTACCAGGATCTGGCCTCATGACAGACCAGCGACAGCTCATTGAGTTCCCCGTCCCACCATTGCTGTGCATGACGGAGGGACAGTGTGTTCCTCTCACTGGTCTTCCCTCCTCATATGGCAATTATAGACAGAATACAGACTTGAGCAAAAGCACCAGCATGGAGAGTATCTCACCGCAGTGCCTTGAGGACGAACAGACACCCATGCATCAATCACCTTTCCACGCAGCACAGGTAAACTCGATTAGACGCTTGTCATTTAAATTAGAGAACATGAACAAAAGCATTACGGACATAATGTCAAAGGTCAACACACCAACACCACCCTCACCCACGCTGCACAACCTCGTGCAACACCACCGAAAGACAATTATCAGTAGGAATGGGGACGGGAATAAACAATATCTCCTTGATGAGCACCCCTACCGCTCTGACGCTGCCGCCTCTAGAATGACACAAACATTCACCAACACACACCAAGACCACCAATTCCCAACAGCACTAGGACGGGATAAGACACCCCCACGGGTGCTGGAAGGCCACAATCCAATGTTTGGTGACATCCCAAAATATTGTGGACTCCCGCAGGAACAAGACAGAGTGGTAAGAAGTAAGGTCAGGACCACCGAAGCACAAAGACTTAAAGTCTTGGGGACACATGGACGCCCAGACGACATACTATATGACGTCTCGGGCTCTGCCTCCTTGCGCACCATGAGGATGAAAAATAGACACAACATAAGTCTCAGCAGACCATGTCCACCAAAAACTAGCAATGATCTCACTCCCAATGAGATAGTGACATTAGGGGAAGGTTCAGATTATGCAGTTAACCCCTTTTCAGATGACTTGGCAGGCTGGTCAGAGCCCTTAGCACCGCAAATGCTCCCTTGGCCAAGAGACGGCTCCTTTGAGCCCCAGTACATGGCAACAGCAGTTGAATGTATCCTCAAAGGACTAGGAGATGAGGATTGGGACTATGACTACATGAGGGAGAGCCTGAAAGTCTGGCAAAAATATGCTCGCCAGCATGACTATACAGGACCCACAGCGCAACGCCCTGGGGTCATGCGCCAGATGCCACTGCTGTACAAAAATGTCACTGATCCCCCCATCTACATCCCATGGTCTACACTAGACAAAGAAAATGTCAAAAAGGCACTCCCACCCCTCACTGAGGGTGCGGGAAAATGGATTGCAGCTTTTGAAAATTGCACCACAGGTAACAACATAGCTATAGGAGATGTAAAAAGCCTGCTGATCTCCCTCATGGGAGAAGATGCAGAAGATCTCTTCACACGTGTCCATGCCAATCTTACAAAAACAAATACCAAACATGATGGTGTTTCCTTTAATGAGATTAGAACACAAGCATGGACTGAGTTGCGCAGGAAATTCCCTGATGTTCCCGACATTGGGGCTCTGTTGTCACAGACAATGCAGCCAAATGAAGACCCTGCCAACTATCTCTCCAGAATGAAAGAAAAGTGGCACCAGGAGTTAGGGCAACGATGGGACGCAGCTGGAGGGTATGGGAGATTATTTTATCACACAATAAAGAAAGGTTTACCCACTGAAGTGCAGGAAAAATTAGATGGCATTGTAGCAATGGAATGCAAGCCATGGGCTGAAATACAAGACCACATTATACATTACTGCAAAAAGAGACAGGAACAGGAGAAGATTAGACAGCTGGCAATAGAGAATGCCGCTGCCAAGTTGGTACAGCAGAAACTTAATAAGAAAAAGACAATGTTGACACAGTCATGCTTGCAGCACCGGTCACTCAAATGACAGCAGTAACATCTTTCCCCCAGGCTGCTATGAATGCTCTTGCAGGCAACGTCCAAACTGCCCCACAGCAGGTTCAAGCACCACCTGCAGTTCAGTACATACAAGCTCAACCCCAACCTGCCATACAGTATGTCCAGCCGCAACCACAGCCAATGGTACAATACATGCCAGCACCACCTGCTTACAGCACCAACACACAGCCCTATTACAATAACAGACCAAATATGAATTGGAACACGGGTGGACCAGGAAGAGGGCGAGGGATGGGACAACAAAGGTTTCCACAACAGCCAGGACAAGGGACACCACCGATCATCTGCTACTATTGCCAGAAACCAGGCCACATACAGAGAGATTGCAACAGTAAAAGCGTGATATGGGTCAGCAATATATGCGTCCTGGCTACCAAGCACAAGCACCATTCCAACAACAGCAGCGCACGCAACAACACCTTCAACAGCCCCAAATACTATACTCTTATGCACAACCAGCACAGCAGCAACAAGTGCAGCTCCAAGTGCCCATAATGGCCCAAGTTCAGCCAGCAGTCCAACAAATACAGGTTCCAATGCAACAGCTACAGCCACAGCAAGCACCTGCTTATCAGGTGGTCCCCCAAACACAAAACAATGTACCTCTAGGAGGAACGATTGTTGCCTCCAACAACCCCTTTACCCAGGGCACCATCCAGCAATTTCAGGCTGGAGGATACACCAGCTAGGACAGCCCACAGACAACTCTTGTGTGCCCAATTTTGTCATGCACAAGCAATACTGAAGAGGACCCTATTGCAAGTGTTGTGATAAATAACAAAAAATATAGTTTTCTTGTTGACACAGGTGCCACATATTCCTGCATCACAGGTGGCCCTCTGCCCATTTCTAATAAAACAGCGGACACACAGGGATTTTCTGGGGCAATAGCAAGGGTCCCCTTCACCAAGCCAGTATCAATGGAAATAGGAGGACATGTAGTGGAGCAGCCTCTGCTCTATTCACCCAGGTCCCCAGTCAATCTTTTAGGACGTGACCTCATGGCCAAACTAAATATGACCATCCACTTTGATGACAACGGAACAATGATTTGCTCCATACCAGGTACCCCACTTACTAGGATAATGGCAGTCACTGCACAGTCTTCCTTAGATAGCCAGGTCAGAGCACGCCCAGTGGATGAGCACGCCTTCTCTGCAGCTGTCACACTATTGTCGCCACCACTCCCGAATTACAAGGCCGCACTGTCCAGTTACCAAAAGAGTTCCTTTTCAGACCCCAAGTACCATACTCACAGATATTAGATAAACACTTGACATTTGACAACTGCGCCCTTGAGGTAACACCAACATACGGCGCATTCCTGGCATGCGATGACAACGCTCATACTTGGGCTTGTGTCATTTTTATTGAGCCTAAAGGGTTGGTACGAGACATTTCAGATGCCCAGTTGTTTGGATCCCCTGAAGACTACTCCAAGACAGAGATTATCTATCAAAACAATGTGCCTATCTCAGTAACAGTGGAGATTAGGACACCAACAGTCACCCCTAGCTATGACTCTGCCCGAGACGCAGATCTGGCTCAAGTACCTGCACGTCTTTGGACAACAGGCCCAAATGATGTTGGCCTTATCAGCTCTGCCAGGCCATTTAAGATAACTCTCAAACAAAGTGCTATCCTGCCCAGAATAAAACAGTATCCATTGTCCAAGGCAGCGGAGGAGGGCATTGCCCCTACCATACAGGCATTGCTAGATCAAGGAGTAATATATCCTTGAATCTCTCCGTGTAACACATCCCTTTTTCCTGTGCGCAAGGGGAAAACAAATCAATGGAGGCTAGTTCATGATCTTCGCGCAATTAACAACATAGTGGTACCAGAATTCCCCATTGTCCCAGACCCCTCTGTCATCCTCACGAATGTCCCCCCCCCGACGCACAGTACTTTTCTGTCATCGACCTGAAAAATGCTTTTTTCAGCATTCCTTTGCACCAAGACAGCCAATACCTATTGGCTTTCTCATTCAGAAATATGCAATTCACGTACACAAGGCTCGCTCAAGGGTACTGTGAGTCCCCTAGCGTCTTCAACAGGGTTGTCAAAGAGGACTTGTCTAATATTCAATGTGATAGCACCCTACTGCAATATGTCGATGACATACTGCTTTGCAGCCCCACAGAACAACAATGCAGGAAAGACACCATCTTCTTACTCACCACTCTAGCACAAAGGGGATATAAAGTTGACAAACAGAAGTTACAGTACTGTCAGAAAGAGGTACACTATCTAGGTCAGCTACTGTCTGCATCAGGCAGACGAGTCACTCCAGGTCGAGTTGAGGTGATAAAAGGTACTCCTGAACCTCAAACAGTTAAAGACATGCACAAATTCCTCTGCCTGGTTAATTATGTCCGCCAATGGGTCTTTGATTTTGCTACAATAACTGCCCCATTGCTGAAAGCTGTGAAAATGGGCAAAGACAGACACAATAAAATTGTGTGGACACCTGAAATGAGAACAGCCTACACCCAGCTCAAAGATGAGATAACAAATGCACCAGTGTTAGGATCACCTGATTACACAAAAGAATTCTACCTATTCACTCACTGTGATGGTCTAGTAATGACTGCAGTACTCACTCAGAAATACCCCATGGGCCATAAGCCCATTGCCTACTTCAGCGGCATGCTGGACGCTGTCATGAAAGGTCATTACCCCTGCGAGCAGGCCCTTGCTGCCGCAGCTTTTGCTGTTGAGAAAACTACTCCCATTGTAATGGGTTCCCCACTGACTATGTACACAGAACATGCTGTCTTTGCAATAATACAAAAAGCCAAGACAACTTTAACAACACAGAGAGTGTCAGGTTATGAAGTCATACTGTCACTACCTTCTCTGAAGATTGTAAAATGCATACAGTAAACCCTGCCACATTTTTTGCCCATCCAATAGCTACCTCAGATGATGACACCCATGACTGTGCCACATATTCACCAGATGAGTCTGGAGCAGCAAAAGAGGATCCCTTGCCAAACAGCACTGTATATTTTGTTGATGGCTCCTCTACCATTGATCAAGAAACAGGAGTCAGGTACACAGGAGAAGCAGTAGTTAAAGCACAGCAGAATGATTCCTCTGATTCCCTAGACATTGTACAGCAACTTACATTACCATCACATTATTCTGCCCAGGCAGCTGAACTGGTAGCACTCATAGCTGCCCTAAACATTGGAGCTGATGACCGTATTACAATATATTCAGATTCTGCATATGTCACCACAACAACACACTCCAGCATCCTCCGCTGGAGAAGGCGCGGCTTCCTCAAATCAGATGGTACACCTGTTATTCACAAAACATTACTAGAGGAACTTATTGAGGCCCTTACACTACCAGCTGAAGTAGCCGTAGTCAAATGCGCAGCGCACACCAATGGGCAAGATTTTGTATCCAGAGGTAACGCCCTGGCAGATTGGGCAGCTAAGGCTGCAGCCAGAGGCCCCCCAGCAACAGGCCCCGCACTCCAAGCAACAACAGAAGTTCCACTTGCCCCCATTTTACATTCCCAAACACTGCCTCCCACAGAGCGTGACAATAGCAATGAAGGAATTCCAAAAACACCATGCCAATTCACAACACCATTTGACATCGACACAACTCAGCAATATGATCACACTGCACAGTTACACCTTAGAGAAATGCAAGAAAGTGCACCAGATCAAGAGAAAGAGTTATGGGAGAAGAGGGGAGTACAACAGGACTCCGCCGACTTCGTATACAGACAGACAGTAACAGGGAAACCTGTGATGCCACAGGCTTTGTTACAAGTAGCATTAGATCAACTCCACCTTCCCACACATGTCACCCGAGATAACATGTCCACCACCTTGCAAACAGACTGGTTCATCCCCAATGCCTATGAACAGATACAATTGTATGTCAATAAATGTCTCATTTGCCAACAATATTCCCCAAACCCCACTCTCAAAACAGTTGCTTCCACCATTCCTAGACCATCTGGCCCCTTCAAAGAGCTACACATTGACTATGTCGACATGATCGACCACTGCCAAAATTACCGCTATCTCATTGTAGTAGTGTGTCCATTTTCACGCTGGATCGAAGCTGGACCTTGCGTCCAATGTGATGCCAAGGCAGCTGCCACATTCCTACTCCGTGATGTCATTACTCGCTGGGGCATTCCAGACGCCATCCGGTCCGACAACGGAAGTCATTTTTAAAACTGCATCTTTTCCTCCCTGACCACAATGCTAGGCATTAAACACAAACTGACATCAGCTTATCACCCACAAAGCAACGGCATTTGCGAGCGCCTTAACGGCTTGCTCAAAAATAAAATAAGCAAATTAAGTGCCACAATAGGAAAGAAATGGCTTTATTGCCTACCCATAGCACTCTTTGCACTAAGAAACTCCCCAAGTTCGGATCACCACCTCACGCCCCATCAGCTTGTCACTGGACGATCCATAAATGTAACAGTTCCATCCACACGCCCTAAGACAGACAGTGAATCATCATCAGAGATAGTGAGAGCAGAACTTTACCAATATCTGTGCCAACTAACAAGTGCAGCGCAGTTCCTTTCTACCCAGGTATCCAAGAGGAGAGACAAGGGCCCCACCGATCCTGAGCTCCCACCAATCCGTCCCGGGACACTGGTCTTCATCCAGAAAAACGTCAGGCGTTGGAAGGATCCTAAGTTCGAAGGTCCTTTCCAGGTGATAGACTCATCACCAACTGCAGTGCGAATAGCTGAGAGAAAAGCATGGATCCATCGCAGCCACGTCCGTCTAGACCCCGCACCACCACCTCAGCCAATGGACTAAAGGACAGACGGGACATACCATCTGTGCCACTCCATGAAGACAGTGGCCTTCCATCCTCCTGTGATGAAGAAGACAATGAGCATCGCGTACTTACAGTCAAGAATGCTAATGGAGATGCAAAGTTATGTATTTCACTTGCCTTACTATTTTGTGTTTTTTCTACTGTCACTTTGGCAGTCCTCAATTGGTACATGTATTATCTTGCAACCACTGATCAGTGTTATCTTTCAGATACTATCACACCATCTTCAGGGCAGTCAGTTGTGCCACCAGATAGAGATAAGATCGGAAGTCCACCACTCCCACCTTGCATCACTGATACAGCACACACTAGCACACACCCCACGCCCACAGTTACTGATCTGATCCCAAGCAGTGCTACTACCCCAGGGGCTGGCGTTCCAGATCTCACATTAGGTCCCCAGTTGCCCTGCAGTTCCCTTCCTCGCACTAACCGTAGATTTAAAAGAGGATTTAAAAAAGGTAGACCAAGGTTCTGGACCCGTAGACAAAAACCTAGACAAAGACCTGAGGTTACACAAGAATGGGCCACCGCTCTTCAAGACACAATGGTTCACATTGCACACCTTCATTCCAGGCCCGACTTCCATTCCACCCGTCCTGACGAATTCAATCAGGATCATGGAGCCCATGATGCCCTGTTAGACAACATGTGGTACCGGCATATGTCCAAAATAGGGAAAAAGGCAACAAAAGAAGCATGTTTCGTGTGCTCACATATCCCTCATGCAGTAGGCGCAGACCAAATGATTTTCCCAAAAGAAATACCACCCCCAAAAGCCGAGTGTCTCCTCCATCTGTTTCTTTGCCGTATCTACGGCCAGATTCAGCTTCTATCAGCAACTATCCATACCATTTTTGTAAACGCCAAGGTATGGGATCATAATAGTGTCGCGTTCAGAATTGTGACTGACAAAGAACAATTTGACAAAAGCATTGAAGAGTTGTATAGGATGAAAATACCTGAAAAGTATACCCAACGTTGGGAGCGTAGTTTTGCCTATTTACGCTACTTTACCTTTACAACACCACAAACACAATGTAATCCACTAACAGATGAAAGCACCTGTGAATACAGGGCTGTGCTACGTTTATGGGCCAACATCTATGTCAACAACGAGTGGCAAGGTCCACGCAACCTCACTTGTAGAGCTGCTTCCTTTGGAGAACCCTTTGTAACAACAGAGTATGATGGGGACATCGATTGGGATGTCGAAGATGAGTGCGGGGAGGTCTGGACACAAGAAAGTAGAAGGTACACCTTTAGTAAGGACACCACCTATCAATGGAAAAAAGTATATAAACTAAAAAATCCTCTCCTTTGCTTCCTAGGTAACGGTACCCGCCCTGTGGGCAGCAACACTAACTGTAACACAACAGTTTTTAATTTGGACCTCCAAGACGGCACCGCCGGCCTCATGGACATCTTTTGGGCCTGTGGAGAACGCCTCTACGCCCAGCTGCCCCCTCAATGGAAGGGCCTATGCACCATGGTCACCATGCATGAACTGCATCTCGTTGTCCCGGCATTCAACATTTCTCAAGTGCTCGAACACCCCATGACAGGTGATGTCACCCTGCTTCACTGGCACCGAAGGAGTGCTCAATATTTTGCTAACGACGCCTTTAAGGAAGTTCCTGACGAGTTTCGGCTGTTCAGTGGCGCCCAGGAATTCTTTGGGGGTCTGTGGCCCATCTGGCAAACATCTGCTAATGCCCGGTGGCTGCAGGTCACACGCTATGAACTAATGACTCTGACCAACAACACCCGAGATGGGTTCAGCGCGATACAGGAAGAATTACGACCAATAAGACTTATGGTTCTAGAGCATAGATATGTTCTAGATCAGCTCACAGCTATGCAGGGAGGGGTATGCGCTTCCATCAAATCGAGCTGCTGCACGTTCATACCATCTAATGATGCCGATAACGGGTCTCTTGCTAAGGCCATTGAGGACTTGAGCAATTTGGGAAAGAAGATGCGTGATGAGGGCGGTGCCGATGCAGACCCTATTACGGGCTGGTTCAACTTGGACTGGATGCCTTCATGGCTATCTGCTATCTTGAAAATTATGTTACCTATTTGTTGTGTCATCATGTTAATGTGTTGCGGTGCACAGGTGATAATGAGGTGTGTCAGCAGATGTAGCATCAAAGCAGTTGGGATAAATTACGTTAAAACAGCAATTTACAGCAATCCAGACTATCTGGACATGCACCGTGTTCCTGGGGATGGGGATGGGCAGGTCCACATACAACTTATAGAACTAGCTGCCCCTGAGGCTTCTCCTAACACCTCCTCAGCTCCCCCAGTTCCACCCCATAGGTACACTTTGAGGGAGGAGCATAACGCTCACGAGTATGACCAGTTAGTGAGCCATGATGAAGGAGAATATGTTACCCTACCATCAGAATTGCAACACCCGGCTGCGTGTCCCTACGTTAATGACTCACCCAGCATGCACCCGACCCCTGAGGGTCCTTCAAGGTATTCTATCCGAGATGTGTTCAAAAATGAACAAGAGCAGGGATATGAAGGAGGGTCCAGAAGGTCCCGTATTACCATTTAACCAGAAACTCATTTCTGATTTCGCACTACCCACTAAACATGATACTCTAGATAGGCCCCACAAGACATGCTCAGATAGAATGTCTTAAAGTTGTCCACTTTCCTTCATCCTGGGAGTGCATCTCACATAGGACCAAGCATACCTTCCTAGATACAAATGTGTAGGCCCAAAAAGCCAGTGACTCCTGCTCTCATTTTATAATAATAATAATACAGATCGAAGGCCTCACTGATCTGCTAGCAGAGATCTGTTCCATCCACCGAGAGACAATATCAGTCCCTCTTGTGACTTTCCACAGTTACGAGAATAAGGGTGGCCCCCAACCACGTGACAATCTGTTGGAACATCTGGCTGTGTCACATGCAAGATTTGCGATATTCTTAGCTATGAAACTTTCCGCGCTTGCAAAACTGAAACTCAAGGCGGCAACGTGACCAAAAATTAATATATTAAATATTAATTCTGAGCATTTTTTACGGTAAAAGTTATCCTTTGTTTACTTTTTGTGGTCAAGAACACTGACCATCTGCTAAACGCTCTGTTCCATCATGATACTACTTCTCGGTTTTATATCAAACTTCCCAGTTACTGTAAGCGGGCGGTTAAGGGGCCTGCGTCAGATCTCGTGTCAAGCGTGGGTGTAAGTTCTGCATTAAGTTCTGCATTTAACAATATAAAAGAGCCTCACCCAGGGTGCGGCTCTGAATTCTCTGCGCATCAATCTAACTGCATACAGAGGTTCCCGATCGATCGTCCGTGTGACTGGGTCTAGAACTTCGACTTCCAAGGTGGTAATACTCTTTTTCTGATAATTCAGCCTATTGGCTTTGACAGCCTCTCAGATGGCATAGCCTATTGGCTTTGTCAGCCTATCTGATTATTTTGCCTTTTGGCTTTGTCAGCTCAACTAAATATTAGCCTATTGGCTTTGTCAGCCTCTCTAATAATTTTGCCTTTTGGCTTTGACAGTCTATCTAATTCAGCTCATTCTAACCCAAGCTATTGCATTTATTTTAGGTTAAACTGCATAGTCTTGAATGGTGTTGCTTTCTTAATAAAAGATTAGCTGTTCAGGCACTAGCCTGAACATCTTCTTTAACGTCAGGGTTGCTCTTTAGGCAGCTGCTCATAGCACAATATTTTAGGCATACATTCGCTTCTTTTGAACAATTGATTTGTGACATTGTCAATGCATTTATTTTTCATCCTGCTCATGTGTTGATGGGCAACTTTTAAATTGAATTGCTTTTATGCTTTTGAACTGTTTAAAATAAAAGTCACTGTATCTTACATCGTGGTTTCTTCTTTCCAAGTGAACGAGCAGAACAGCAGAGGGGTCAGGCTCTCTGGAGTCGGTAAGCAGAAGGGTGTGGCCACCAAAAATAACCCTCCTTATCAGTGCTTAAAGAAGAGTGAGTTGATCTCAGTATGACACCAGGGTGGAAATATCTTCAGAGGCAAATCACGGGTTTGGCTTCCAGTTAAATCCCTAAGGAGGTGCTTAATCAAACAATCTTAACTAACATAACAATGGGGCTGCTCTCAAAGAGCTTGAGGGATATGTGGATGTATATTCTCTAACTGGGTGCAGCAGATACAGTTAAGGGGCCTGATATTCTCCCACAGTATCAGTCTGGGGGCCTTATTATAGAACATGCCCGAGGGGCGCAACAAACGTGCACATGCTTTGTCTGCCCCGGGGCATGTTGGTATTACAGAAGGGGACGGAGACACTTGTGCGGCCCTTTCTGTAATACTGATAGTGCTGGCTCACCTGTAGAGCCAGCGCTATTACCAGAGGGTGTTCCCTCATTTTCATGGTGGCGTGGCCCTATGCAAATGAGGGAATCCCTTTGCCTCTGTGCCCCCACCGCATTATAGAAGTGGGTGCAGAGGCAAAGAAGTTGTTAGGAGGCGCACCCCTGATGGCAGTCCGCTAGAGCGGGTAATGGGGCTCGTATGGACCCCCCAGACATCCCATTCCAGGTGGTTGCAGTCACTCACTGCACCCACCTACAAGGGGATCTCTAATCCCCCTTAAATGTGCAGGTGGGTTGCTGCCTACAGAGTGAAACACGGAGCGGCTGCTTCAAAGCCGATCCGTATTTCACTTGAATGAGCTGCCCCCAGGCCAGTACTACTTCGCATCTGGCATGGAGGCAGCGCATTCAATGTAATAGGACACACTTTCCCTTTTTGCACTCGGTGCACCTGTTTTAACGTGCGCCGTGACGCAAACAGGGAAAGTGCGCCTAGTATATAATAAGGCCCTAAGTGTTATAATGTAACATACACTCAATATGCAACTATGACCATATGTCTATGGACATAATATTTATAAAATTCACTGAATTAGTATTAGTGTTGATTAAGCCTCAAACAGCTTTCTCCCATTGAAACCCTCTCTATAACTTTAATTGAAAAAAGAGAAACATAGGGCTCTCAAACAACATAAAATAAACATAGCGAAGGAAAACTAAAATAGAGTCGCACAGTTACAGTTACATCCAGGATGTTTTGGTCTCCATTTTCGAAGTCTAGTTACTTACTCCAGTCTCTCTTTTTGCACCGTTGGTGCATGGTCGGAATTACCATTGGAGTAGCACCACGGTGGTGTCTTATCTTCGACGTTTGATATGTGTCTATAGCTGATGAGTCTATGGTGTCCGGAAATTAGTCTAATTGTCCAGGGTCATTAAGCTCTCTCATATGTCTGTGTTTGGTGATTTTCATAGCCAAGGACCCCGTAGCAAATTTCGAGGTTTTTTAGCTGGGGACTTTGGGATAAGAAGTGTTTTCTCTATAACATGGTGTTGCAGGAATAGACTTTGGTGACATGTATTTTATTTTATGACCATCATGTATGCAAGGACTCCTTCTCTTGGCCATTAAGATGTTATCTCAAGTGTGTTGATGACTTGTCACTTGTCTTGGAGCATCTCTTCCATCATCCTTCTGAGACCTGATCCTATGAGGTCTTTGAAGATCCAGTGGTGGGTGAACATTTTAATTTGTGAGTCCTGGAATAAAGTGAAGCATGAAGGCCATAATGTTATCCTTCTTCATTGCCTCTGCTTCAAGCTATCTTGTCTTCTAACTCTGCAAGTTTCACCTTCATATACCAATGATCTTTCTCTCAATGCGTTGTGGTCCTCATTTTATGCTGCATGCTTGCTAGGCTATATTCTGTCTCCAACAACCTAGAGTTAAAGGCTGTAAGATCCGCTCTCCTAGAGGTGACATCAGCCGATGTTCTCGAAGTGTTCTCTTCTATCAAGCAGACAGACATTTGCATTCAAGTTTTTTCACTATGGTCTCCAAAACCATGTCCTGTGCCATCTCCTCGATGTCTTTTGAGACCAAGTGAGGTTTCTCAGTGACCACTTCTGTGAACAAGAGCTGTCTTGCCAGCTTCAACATCAAGGCACAGCCCCAAGGGTAAAATCGCTGAAACTATCCCCCCTCTTGGGCTAAGGCTATTATCATAGCTATTTTTAAAAAGGGTAAGAGGAACGACCCTGCATGTTATCGACCTATTTCTCTTTTAGATTCGGCCACTAAAATTGTGGGGAAAGTAATTTTGAACCGTCTAACCTCTTGGTTAGAGAATTTTAATGTCATTTCTGACCTGCAGTATGGTTTTAGGCAAGGTAAAGGGACGCTAGACCAATGTATTAACCAGGTGGTGGGGAAATACACAACAGTGAGGTAGTTATCCTTGCATATGGCATGTATGGACTTAACATCGGAGTTCGACGGTGTTAACAGAGCCAAACTGTGATCGATTCTTTTGGACATGGGTCTGGATGCAGATTTGGTGGCTTTTTTACACTCCGCCCATAAAAACACCACTGCGGCGGGGAGATATAATGAGGATGGTGTTGTGTCAGCTTCCTGGGAAGTATAGAGAAGGGTCTGGCAGGGGTGTATTCTGGCCCCCTTGCTGTTTACGCTTTACATTAACAAGTTAGGGGACTTTCTTTCAGCTAGCAGTAAAGACATCCTGAGAGCTGGCTCCAAACTGATTCCCGCACTTTTACATGCAGAAGACGCAGTGTTGTTTGCCAGGACTGCTGTAGGTCTTTAAAAACTTTTAAATGCTTTTATCGATTTTATGGATTCACTCTATCTTGCCACTAATTTTTCTAAATCCCACACCATGACGATTGGTACTCAGAAGTCTGCTAGGTGCAAGTTCTTTTGTAGGGGGGTAGAACTAACAAAAGTTTCAACCTTCCCTTATTTGGGTGTGCTGGTTGATGACCGAGGGACCTGGGCTGCGCTAAGAACACAGAAAAAGAATGTTCTGTCAAAGGCAGAGGGGCCAACCATGGACTTTGCAAAAAGACCAGGGACAAAGCCTGTACCCGCCCTGCTAAAGGTGTATAGAGAAAAACGTATCCCTATGGCCACTTATGGCTGTGATGTGTGAGGATACAAGGATGTGAGAGATATGCAGATGGTGGAAAACAAATTTATGCGCAGGCTCCTCGCTGTCCCCCCCTGCACTCCAGCCGTTATATTGCGTGAGGAGCTTGATATGGGATATATCTCTGAACTTATTGCTGTCACGCCCTTACTGCGCTGGATGAGAATCTGGTCCTGCCCAGCCATCAGTTTAAACCAACTTGTTATAGCGGATTGCACTGCACTTGAGGGGGCTCTGTGGATCCCCTGGTTAAAGTACATAATGGAGCAGATGAGGTAGCTAGGCTGCCCTGACCTGTATACCAGCCCCAGGACGTTACGTCCAGTAGATATTGGGAATATCAATCATTTGTTTCTGGCCAGGCAGCAGGGGGTAAGGGAGGGTAAGGAATTAGCTAAGCCAACGGTGAGAAACTATATCACACTGAGTCTGAGCCCACAGGTGCAGCCTTATCTGTCACTGGTCATCAACGTGCACTATCGCTTTGTGCAAACTAGATTCAAATTGAACCTTATACACTGGTTACTAGGCTTTCCTAAAGGCTACACGAAGCCCGGTGCTTTAAAGCCATGTTCATGTGACAATTTTTCTGATCAGGACACTTTACATTTTACCTTCTTCTGTGAATTTTATAACCCCCTGCGTAATAAATGTATTCTCCTGCTCCTTAGATCTGGCAAATTTGTTCAAGTAAGGCCTGCATTATTATATTTACAAATGCTTTCCTCCCCTATGGTCTGTTTTGGGGTCGCAAGTTTCTTTACAGGGGCCTTAAGACTTAGGAAGATGATGCTTATGGTGTAGTTAGGCTGAACCAGTCTAATGCTCTCTGAGAAATATACATGCACATTTCTGTGCATGATATGGCATGATTTTATAGCTTGTTTACCCTGCCAATGCTCTGCCACTTTTGCACTTTATTTGATGAATTTTATTCTTAGAGTGGCATTTTGCATCTGTTTTTAATAATGAGCTTTCATCCATATTTGTCTGCATACATAGCCCTAGACAAATTTATTCGGGATAATTAAATTTTCTATGTGTGTATGGTAAAACTTTACGTTATTGTGATTTTAAGCGTTTTATTTGTGTGCTTTAATGGCTTTTAGTAGCCGAATAAAGAATCTTTGACTGACAATGAAACTATTATGGGAGGGATAAAGCACCACTGAGGTTCCAGTCACAGCGTAAAGTCTCATTGGTTATATTTCAAATTTTACAAAAGCACCTTAAGCAAGCACTAACAGATGAGCCTCTCAGTATCAAAAATATCCTACAGCTCAGGCATGGATAAGGATGTAATCTCAATCCAAGATGACCGCTGCTTGTGGTAATCATTCAGTCCTTTCTCTATAGCAATCAAGACCGGGCTGGGCCTTCTGCTCCTGACCTTTACTTTCTGCCACCCGGTGGTTTAATGGCGAGACATATCTCATTTGGGTATATGCCCAGAGCACATTAGGCATCCATGATGTGCCCCTGGTCATTCCAGCTTCTCCCACCTGGTAGGGCTGCCCTCCACCACAGCACCACGCTTGAGAGGCCCCTCATCTGGGCTTGCTTCTCTGAGCAGTTGTGGGGATGCTCAGTACCCTGCTCTGCACATGGGCATTATCAGGGCCACTTCTGAGCAGGTGATGTTTCTGATACTGCAACAGTGAGGGAAATCAGCTCAGAACTTAAAGCAGGCACTACCATTTCCCTCTGGGTAAAGCTCCATCCATTCTTAGCGTATTCTCCATTGCTGCTGTAACAAATGCTAGATGCCAAAATAGAAGCTGTTATGGAATTAGAAGCCATTTCTTCATTCGCTACAGAGAAGTCTTTAACTTTTACTGACAGAAATACACCCGCTGATACTTTGGGTGACTTTTTTATTGGATGGCCTATCATTTCTTTACTCAAAATTGAAGTATCATTAAAATTATACAGAAAATTCCAAATATGATCACCACATAATCTTGTTTCCCAGTCAGAGCATATGTATTTTTGGGTCATTTGCATTGTACTCTATCAAATCATTGGGTGTGCCATGCCAAACCCGGACCATGTGGCGGCTGGTTAACAAAAATATGTGTTGATGATACATGGAACTACCGCCTGCATGAACATATTAATAATCCTACAATTTGGAATAAGAAAATGGTGTTCATAGAACCCTGTAAATGAAGCTCCTTGGCAGTAAAAATATTGTGTAGCACGACCATTTCAAGTCAAAATACTTGTTGAGTTCTTGAATGTTTATTGTGTGAACAGTTATTCCCACCTGCTGCTCAGGTCCAGTACCATGGAAAAACTAAATTTTCAGTATTTCTAAAGTGAGAGGCTCAGAGTGGTGGTAGATTTTGGACAGATACACAGGGGTTGACAAAGAGCATGTGTATGGTACTGTGACTTTGTTTAGGGTCCATGTGATTTAATTAAGATGTACTTTGTGTGGTGCAATTTATCAGTGAGTGGAGTAGTTCATTGTGTTGCTTTTCTCTTCTCTTGCATGAAACCCTTAAAGAGTGTGTGATTGCATTCTCACTAGAAATGTCTACACATTTTGAAATGGTACCTCAGAGGCAAGCTGTGGAAACAATAGCCAGAGCTGTTGTTATGTAAGTCTGTTGTCTCATTGCCTAGTATCTCAGAGTGTTGGAGGAAACTCTCATGTCTATCACCCTAAACATTGCAGGATTATCTCAAATTGGTACTTTTACCAATGACATATTAAAAGTATTCATTCTTAATTGGTTTCTGGCTGCACTAGGTCTAACATTCCTGTCTATATACCAGCCGTTTGCAAACTTATGGAGTGTTTATCGTGACTATGTGCTGTACTCTAGGGTTGACACCATAATATGCTGTTTTTCATATGGACAACCAGCCAGCACTTTATCTTAATTTGTGTTCTGACAACAGTTCAGTCCATATTGTTAAACCAGTGGCTTCAGCTGCTACCATGATTTAGCCCATTGGTGCCCATGTCACTGCCCATGCTACGCCTAGACTCTGATATCATGAAGGTAGTGGGAGAATAAGAAAGTAAAGAGTGCACTTTGAGCCAACTTTACTTTCTGTTGCGAAATGTTCATATTCTTGCCCTACCCTTCAACAACAAGTGGGATGTAATAAAGAGGAAAAGGATCCATCTTGCAATATCATTGTAGAGGATAATGGGCATGTGATGTCCCATTAGTTAGCCCTGGAAGTTTGCTAAATCTAAAAACATTTGCAATCACAAAGGCTGAAAATAATGGTGCTAACTGTGACATGTACAAAGTAACACTACCAGGAGAAGAAGTTAATACAGTGGTGCTGTTTTAGAGTGCACAATTGCATTTCAGTTTTGCAGTGGATTTCACACATCTTTTATGAAAGACAAAGTTGCGCTCAAGGGGTCTTTTGGGGGCAGATTTCCTACTAAATCACTCAGCGCAGTGCAGCAAGGGGTGTGTTGCATTACGTGAAAGGGAGAGAGCATATGAGCACCATATTTGCAAAGATATGGCACTCTTGGGCTGAATCCCAGTGCTGGCGCGCTTGTGGCTGCCTCACACTAAAGCAAGCATCCTTGTGTCATGCTGCAAAGGGACTTGTATTATGGGCAGGATCGATTTTCTGCAGGAACGGATACCTTCCAGTACAAAAACAGTCCAGAGAGGCATTTTCCTCTTTCTGAATGTAATGCAGAATGCACCACTCATAGAAGGAGGCAATAATGAGGAGAAACAAATATATTTCTTCTTGTTACACCTCTCTGTGGTCACCATACCAATTTTATGCAATTCCAGCTTTACAAACCTCAATACATTTGGATTTTCATGATATCCTTGAGTGGATGCATTGGAACGCTCATGCCCCTCCCATGTAATGCCTACAACTAAAAAATGTAAGGCAATACAGCTCAAGCCGCTGTTTGCATTACATTTCTATTCAAAGCTATGTAAGACAATGCAAATCAGGATTTGAGTGGCTTTGTAAATCGCAAATAAGCCTTTGGATTTCCCTGTGTTGCCATGTGCGATGCAAGGCAACTTAAAGGCTAAGTAAGTCTGGACCTCAGTATCTGGAGGATAGATTGTTATTTAGCAGGTTCACACATGGGAATAATATGGTAAACTTACATAAAGCTAGACAAACTTCAACAACCTCGGAAGGGCAAGCCTAAAAGTTAAACAAAGGTCTGTACAGCTTAATCTGAACCCAAAGAGGTATCCGCTTGATGCATTGACATTGACAAAATCGCTTATTGCGACCTAGCATTGAGTGACCATTTTTTTTTCTTTTTTCTTCTCATTTTCCTTTATTCACCCAGTTCAAAACTGTTGGACTTGGCCCTTTTTGCAGTGTCATCCCTGAACATTTTGCCTTCCTCCTGTATTTTTTCTGACCTGTTTTTGTTGGTTTTATGACTCTGGGCACTTCACCACTGCTGATCAGTGCTAAAGTGCATATGCTCTCCCTGTAAATTGTTGTAATGGATTAGTGACTCCATGATTGGCTTATTTGATTTACTTGTCAGACCCTAGTACAGTGCACCATGTGTGCCCAGAGCCTGTAGATCAAATGCTGCTGGTGGGCTTGCAGCACTGATTGTGCCACCCACAGAAGCAGCTTGTAAAATATGGCTCAGGCCTGCCATTGCAGAGCCTGTGTGCAGTCTGCGACTGCCATGTCGACTTGGCAAGTTCACCCACTTGCCAGTCCCTAAACCTTCCATTTTCTACATATTAGTCACCCCTAACGTAGGCCCAAGGGCAGGGTGCATTGTATGTGAAAGGTAGGACATGCCCTGATGTGTGTGGCATGTCCTGATAGTGAATTACAGCCAATTTCGTTTTTCACTATTGCAAGGCTATCTGTTCCCATATGCTAGAATAGGCAGTTAGATTATAACATCTTATAATCCTAACTGACCCTAGGCACAAGATAGGAACATAAAGTTTAGTATGCCTGAACTCAGAATGTTAAAATACATCTTTTAGTGTGGGTGATTTTTACATTCTGTGTTTGAAAATACCACTTTTAGAAAGTAGGTATTTTCTTGCCTAACCATCCAGCATGCCTCTGCTAGGTTTGTGTTCCATGTCTGGTTTGTGAGTGACAGGGGGCTGGAGAGGGCCTTGGCTCCAGCAGTCTGATGGGTCAGGGCTGGGCTGAATAGGGCCTGCATTGAATAGAGAGTAGGGGGAGGAGATTTCCTTTCACCCACCTGAGCCCTCATAGAATAGAGAGTAGGGGGCGGAGATTTCCTTTCACTGACCTGAGCCCTCATAGAATAGAGAGTAGGGGGAGGAGATTTCCTTTCAGCTACCTGGGCCAGGTCTGCTTTCAACCATGCTGTCTGCACCTCCTGCCAGGAAGCCGCACCAGGGATGACAGAATTGGTTTTGGCTGGGCACAGACACTCTCTGCCTTCAGAGAACAAAGGATTTACTAGTATAAATATTGGGGCCCAGACCCCAGAACTTTAGATCACTTCTGGGAATCAAGACGAACCTTTGTCAAGGAGAGAACCCAAGGAAGCTGAAGGAGGAGACTGCCCAAGTGCTGGTTGCTGTCTGGGGTTGGCCTGCAGTGGTTACTCTTTTCCAAGAAAAGGGAAAAGGAACTTTGTGTACTTTTATCATCTTGAGGAAGAACTCCAAGGGCTTGAAACTGAGCTTGCCTCTTGTCTGAAGTCACAGGGACACCAAGACTTCACCACCAGCACCCCCCGAATTTCCTTGCTGGAAATTCTACCTGCAGAGAGGTGCCTGCTGTTGATCTGGGTACCTCTAGTGTCTGCGTGTCGCTAGGAGCTGGAAGCGCGACGCAACGTGGAAGAAGTGTGACACAGCCGTAGCAGTTGCCGTCACATCGCCGAAGAAGTGTGTCGCCACCGCAGCTGTTAGCCATCGCATCGCCGAAGAAGCATGTTGCATCACCGGAGAAGCATGCTGCCGCCGCAGAGGTAGCCTTCACATCACCGGAGAATAGTGTTGCAGGGCCTGTCACGGCTCCAAAGTTCATCGATTTCGCCGCACGGCCGTCGGGCGTGCACGCATCGCATCTACTTTGTCACATCGCATCAAAGACGCCATTTTGTCGCATCGCACCGGATCATCACATTGCATCGAGGCGCCATCTTGTCGCATCGTCACCGGGCCGCAGTAAGAAATGACGCATCAACTCCCCACACAGTAAGGAAGCGACGCATCACCTCCACTGCGCTGCAGTAAGGAACCGATGCATCCACTCCCCTGAGTGTAAGGAACGGCGCATCAACTTCCCTGCGACCCTTTTGTTTGCATTGCGTGACGCATCCCGGGTACTTTGAGAGTAAAGTGTTGCATTTACCATCTACATTGAACTAAGCTATTTCTACCATTTTAAAGTCATATTTTTGAATATTGTATTGTGGATTTTTGTCGTTTGGTCTTGTGTTAAATCTAGATAAAGATTACTTATTTTTCTAAACTGGTGTGGTGTCCATTTGTAGTGTTTTCACTGTATTACTGTATGTGTTCACAAATGCTTTACACACTGCCTCTGAGATAAGCCTGCCTGCTCGTGCCAAGCTACCAAGGGGGTGAGCAGGGGTTATTTAGGAGTATGGCCCCCTTACCCTGACTAGAAGCAAGGGTCCCTACTTGGTCAAAGGTACCTACCTCTGCCAACTAGAGACCCCCATTTCTAACAAAAACAAATATGTGTTGTTACTCCATACTTCTAAAGCTGTGACTGTCCTAACATTAACATGCTTACCACGTTCCTGAAATTCTACATTAAAAGAAAAGTACCCTCCTCCCATATTCACAGAAAATGTTACAGGCCATAGAGATAGAACTATGACTAAACATTGATAGACAGTATATATGTGTGACTACATCGATAGCACTCACTATGTACTGCAATGGCGCAAACCTATTAGACAGACTAACAGATACAAATATTCAGTTAAAATCCAACAGAAAATAGTATGGCAAACCATAACTCTAAATCATTATAGTTTCTTTTTGTGTTCTTTCATCTCAAAATTAATTCACATCACATCTGGGTAGTTTTATAAAAAAATCCATGTTTATTAGTTTGTTGAAACTAATATACAGCCAGCCAGTACATTTCAAGGGGGAACCCTCCTCTTCAGGGCTGATAGTTCATGTAAATAGTTTGGCCAAAAAGGTTTTCATAACGTGGACATTTTCTTAAACATATATCATTCTTAGCTCAATTCCTATATCAGCAATGCAGCCGTATTGGGTCAATGTTCTACAAAGCTATAATATGTCAAATAAATAGCAAACTAGAACACTGCGGAGACTTTGCCAATACGGCTATATTGATGATTCTGAAATGGGGCAATGAAAAATATATTTTAAACATAACGTGTATTTGTAAAGCACACGTTCATCCCCAAAGGGGCATCCTGGCACTGAATAACAGATGTTTATTGTTACCCAAACTAATGGTACTCATTTTATCAGCCTCAGAAAGGATGAGAAGCTAAGTGGACCCACCGGGATTTGAACCTGTGACCATGAGGACGAACTCAGGCCCCTGCAGTGGATGCATTATTACTAAGCCACCACCTTATGAAATTTTTTTTGCCCAATCCCTGTACATGAACTATCAGCCCTGAAGAAGAAGGTTTCCCCCTCGAAACACATGTAAACTGGCTGTAATTTCAACAAACTAATCAAAATGATTTTTTATAAAGCTGTACAGAAGATTTAAGAGTTAAGGTTCACCATACCTCCTTCTATTATATTTTATCTCAAATGTGACCAGTGGAGCTGGTCTTGGAGGCGAAGGCACTGGGTCTTATGAATGAATGAATGCAGTACTTTTAAACCGCATGCTCAGTCAAAGTAGAGCATCCTGATGCTTGTTCCAAAACCCAATTCCTCAAATAGACAGTTTCACAGAAAATTAATGAAGAACAGGAGAAAAAGACAGCAGAAAGAAAGCAACACACTATGGCCAAATATTTATATTAGATGATGACAAAATGCATCCGGGGCCAAGAAAGACAAGGTTTTCAGGTTCTTCTTGAAACTGGCTTCATTCATAATGAGCCTGCACAAACCAGTAAGTTAGTTATAAGCTTTTGATCCTAAGACCATAAATGATTCACCTTCTATGAATTTAAGCCTAAAATTAGGAGGTTATAACAAGTTGGCATTAGATGATCTGAGAGTCCTCTGAGTCTTATAATGATAAAACCGGTCGGTTAGATATTTAGGGCCCGTGTCACAGAAGGCCCTAAATAGCAGTATCAGAATTTTAAATAGAACTCTTTTATTTAGGCACAAGACTGGTGGCAGAATTTAGGACCAACCTGAAGCCTATGTAGCAGTTGTTTTGAAATGCCGGCATAAAGGCTATCGCAGTAGTAAATCCTTGATGTTATGAGTGCAAAAGCAACAATTTTCCTTGCGGCTAGTGGAAGTAAATAAAAGAATCTGTTTTAGAGATTTAATCAGAGCGAAGCATGTGGCAGCTACTGACGGTAATTGTAGATGTAAGGACAGAACTTTGTCCAATTTAACTCCTACATTTTTTGCAACTTCAACTGGAACTGGAGGACAGGGCACGGAATCTGGCCACCACATAGTGGGGGAAAACATATTAAGCTTCTCAAACAGAAGAATTTCTGTTTTTTCTGTGTTGTATTTTAGTTGGTTGTTTTACATCAATCAAATAATGCTCGTAAAACAATTCTAAAAATTCTGTTTAGTCCCAATTTCTTTTTTATCCAAAGCTAGAATCAACTGAGTATCATCAGCATAGGAGGTAGTCGAGATCACAAAGGAGCTAATCAAAAATACCAATGGACCATATAGATGCTAAATATGGATGGACTAAGCAATGAGCCCTGGGATACATCATATTCTTAAGATTTTTCTTCCGACGAGTATGGTCCAATGGAGACCAATTGTCTCCTCTCTTCCAGAAAAGATTTGAACCACCTCCATACCTTGCTGGTGATACCAATGTCCAGGAGCCATTGAAGAAGTATTGAGTGAGAAATTGTATCAGATGCTGCAGATAAATCCAGCTGGATGAATACATCATTATTGTAATTGGCTAGCATCATCTTTATTGTCTCGGAGACCTCTAGCAAGGCAGACTCTATAGAATGTGTGGGTCTCAAGCCGGATTGACAAGAATGTAAGGCCTTCGAATTTTCCATACAAATGATCAGTTGATCATTTACAAATTTTTCAAGGATTTTGACTAATACAGGGAGAAACTAAATGGGCCTGAAGTTGTCCAAGATCGAGGGATCAGCCGATGTTTTTTTAGGCCACTTTCTAAGGTGATGGAACTTCAGCCAAAAAAAGTGAAGTATTTAAGATATAATTTATAATCGGGTTCACTATTTCAATGTCTCAGTGGAGAATAACGGGCGGACGTGGATCGAGAAGAGAGACAGATTTACAGGAGAGGATAGCTTTTTGAGATTGCAGCAATGAAATAGACTGGAAGGTTGCTAGGGAGGAGTGGGTGTACAGAACTGTATGTTCTTCTCCTTGTGACTGACTCAGTTCAGGTCAATTAACCTAAAATCCTTACATCCCTAACCCAGCTTTTTTGGCTTTATTTAAAAATAAACAGTGTTTCAGAGATTTTAGACTTTACTCCACTTTAAAATGTTTTCTGTAGCCCAAGAAAAGAGGAAAGTAGTGGAAGGATTCACATGGCATCCCTAATTGAAATAATTAGCATTTCCTACACACATAATGTGGGAGAGGAGTTGGCCTAACGGCTAGGGCGGTCGACCTCAAATCTGGGGAACCGGGTTCCAGTCTCGGCAAGAACGTGCAACTTCCTGTGATTCTGGACAAATCACTTAATCTCCCCGTGCCTAACAAAAATTTATGTGTCATCATGTAACGCAACTGGTGCTCTTGTAAAGTGCTCTGATACCCGATACCTTCGGGTCAAGTTTGCGCTATATAAAACTCAGTAAAACATTTTTTTATAAATCAGTGCCACTTTGTCTCACACACTGTAGCCCTTACAAATGTGCAAATGTCTAATAAAAAATGTGGGAAAAATACAAAAACAAATACAGTTTTATCAAATAACGCCTTTCCCTCCCCTATGCTGTGACGAAGTTCAGAGATGTGCTTGAACATTAGCTGGTAGGGTTACCAAAGACCAATTCACCAGTCTTTAAAATGTGTTGCACTGTATGATGAGGTGACGAAGCACAGCATGGATGCCATTTTGATTTCATTGTATTTGTTGTATTCAGTCATCAGAGGACCTTTGCATGCAAAAGTTAAAAACCATTTCAAATACAACACAACATGGGTAAGTAATCAAAATTGTGAAAGGAGAGGTAACCGAAGAAGAGGAATAACTCAGAGCGTGGTATAAACAAATAATTAACAATAACAAAGCAGCTATGTCTTTTAAGCAAGTTACCTTTATCAGCAGTGTAATGCATATGAGAGAACAACAGTGGAAATGGGAACATGCACACTCACCCAACGCTCTCTTAAAAAGCACATGTATGTGACATTGTAAAATGTCTTGGGGTGACGCGATAGACATAGACAACCCAGTAATGTCAGAATAAATCCAGAACCGCTTATCCATCTATCCCATACATCTGTATGAGTATGAAATAGATCATGTAGGCACTGACAATATTTCACAATGAACGCACTGTACAAATTTAGCTTTTTATTCAAGAAAATAGCAGAGGCATCTAGAAAAATATTAGCCCCCTCTCTGGTAAGTGGAAGGTACACATTTAATTTGTGGAGAGTTATTGTAATACGAACTGCAAATCGCAGAGATCTGACACATAAGTCCCTTCATCGCCCATCAATAGGGTGGAATTCCTTAAGATCCCCCAGTAGGTTATGGGGTCTGTCACAAAGACACTCCTTCTTCAGTTACCTTTAAAAAGTGCAATGTGTACTGTGCAAAATCGTGCAGCGCCAGGCGAGTTCCCCTGCATGTACATTTAGTCCTATGAGATAAACTGGTCCCTTTTTACTCACTGTGAGTCCCTTCCACAGCCCAACGAAATGCAATTTAGTGATTTGCCATGATTCAAATCATGTTTTGAGTTGAGTTGCTTTCATTTGCAATACTGGATGGATGGAAATCTTTAGATTGTAGGAAAAAAAAATGAAAATATTATGATTGTGCTCCTAACGTAATTCCCCCATCCCTTGAGTTCCGATACAGTGATCAGAAGCTGGGAAATGATGGGGAATCACTGACATGAATGCCGTTGCTCAGCCAGCAATGGAAGAGAGCAGATGAGGTTAATCAAGAAGAATAGCAAAGTTGAGAACTATCAGTTTTGTTAACTTTGCCAAATTTTCTGTTTCGTTTTCTTTAAATGTCTGATCCAAATGTTAATTATTCAAATAACCCATAATTGAGTTGTAATGAGATTTTTAATTAGTATAATTAACAATGTAATTATGAAAAATAGAAGTAATCATCGTAATGTCATAGCTTTAACTAGATCAGCAATGTATGTTTTCACGAATGTAAGCATTTTCAGTGTTATTCTACTACAATTGTTTGCTGGCTGTTAGGATTTTCACAATGTGCGAAAAATTAATTAACAAGGATCTCTTAGAGGTTTACAAAAACATTGTTTAACTTGTGATAGAATATGGTATTGGTATATACAATATGTAAAAAATAAAGTTAAATGATTCTGATTACAAGGAGACACTGTCAGATGAGATAATTACTGCATCCGATAAAAATTTGACATCAAGATGTTCGCAATTTGCCGGATTCTATAATTATCACATTTTCCAAGTTTTTACTCAATAACATGCGGATTTAGCTGCTTACTACACAAAAAATCTGCATGTCGTGTCTCTAAGGGGGCATCCTTTAACTCACCTGATATTTTTCAGATGCAGTAAACATCCCATCAACTGTAATTGTGAATCAATTTCATTTTCATGGGCGATTTCTAATCCGGAACTCACTTTTTAAAATTGTTCATACTGGACGTACTTTTACTTTCAGATGGCCTGACCTGTGCTTTTGCTCCTCCTCCCTTGGGTTGGCATATTACACTCTACTGCCAGTGTTTGCTTGTTCATTCCTCAGTGCCACCATAAAAAAAAATAAAGTACTATTTATAGGTAACTGTGAATAGTAGAGGTGACATAAAATTGACACTGACTTGCCTTAAATGTCACTCAGACCCCATATGAGACAACATCCCCTTTAGTGACTGTTACTCATCTATAATTTTATGTTGTATATGTGTGTACCAAACCTGTCCACTGTTGTGAAGTGACTTTTCGATTTTTGAATGTTAAACATAGAACTAAACATGTACTAAAGGAGGTAACCTTTATCGCTAGTATTTGACATTGTTACATTACACTTGAAAAAACAATCTTTGCATCTCTCTGCTGTAATGCAACTGCTGTGAACAGCATCTTGAAAAGTAAATTTAAGATATGGGATGGGACCCATGTATAACAATGCCGTCTCCATTTCTCATACTGATGTTTCACACAGCTCTTCGATTCAGGACCACCAGTCAATCTCGATGAGGATGCAAAAACTACAACGCCCTGTTTACCATTCGGACCAGGATTGCCCTTGTCCAAATCACACCAGTCAAGCAAAACAAGTTCATAATCTCACAGAGGTCTAGTCTGAGGTTTTCTGAAGTGTTGCTATCAGAAGAGCACCTTGTGAGAAGCTCACGCTCAAATACAGCGACACTAAACTTTCTAAATAAGGAGCCATATTGAATGAACATAATAGGAAATATGAACGTCTCATTGTTAAGGATCTTTTTTTACGTAAAACGATAAAAACAATGCCCCATAGTAGTCAATGAGAAGTTTTCAATTTCGGAATGTTTGTCTAATCCCATATCAATAGGATCGCTTTATGTGTGTATGCGCGCCTACTTGTGCAGTGTAACTTTCTTAAACTCAATTGTAGAAATAAGAGGTCATCCAGATTCAGAAAATAGTTTACTATACCTCACAGTTATTCCTAGACACAGTACTAGCAGAATCCATCAATAAATGTTTTGAGCAAGTCGTATCACCTGTCTCTTTGTATGTTAGTTTATTTCTTTCTTTATTTATTAGCACTTTTCTATAGGGTAGACTTGCGTCTACAGGTGACAACGTTTTACAACAGGACATATTAGTTATGATTACTAGAGACAGAATATACATATATAGAATCACAAAATAGTGCAATTTCCCATCCTATTAGATGGTGAACAAATTCTCTAACAAACAATAAAAAAGAGCTATTTGATTTACTGTACCAATCTCAAGACAAAATAAAATATTGTAAGAGTAAGACAATCATGAGTTGCAAAAATATTGTCCAAAACTATTGTAATTATTTATGGATCACTCTAGTTGTGGTGTGACGATTAAACAGTGAGGTCCAGATTTATCAATCCTTTGTGTTGTCCTTGCGTTGTGAAAGGCAATGGAAGGACAACACAAAGGCTTCAGTAACAAATTACGAATCACTAGAGGGGCAATCTGTGCCACCTTGCGTCACTGTGTAAAGAAATGTAACACAAGGCAGTGGCTTGCATTACATTACATTTCAAGCTGGGAGGTGTTCCATGGGTGGGTTTTCCCATGCATTCACCCATGAATTTTGGCACATTTCCTGATACACTAAATCTAGTAAACCTGGGAAAGCATCAAAATGCTACGTCTTCCCCAGTGATGGTTAATGAGGAGAAATATCTTTATTTCTCCTTGTTCCTTCCTCTTCCTATACTTGATGCATTCAGCATCACATATAGAAAGAGGAAAATGACTCTAATGTTTGTTTTAGTGCAGGAAGGTGTCCCTTTGTGTACCAAAACAATCCTGCCCGTAACACAGGCACACTTGCCTGTGGTGCAAGGATGCCTGCCTATGCACTAGGCACCACACCATACATATTTTTGCAAATATGGCACATTTCTGTTTTCTTCCTTTCACTCAACTCAGCAACTTCGCTTGATGCCGTGCATTGCATGAAAGTTTAGTAAATATGCCCTTAGATAGTTTAACTCTTGTTTAAATGTGTCCTAAGACAGGTATGTCATGATTTTGAGAGGGATGGAGTTGCAGACCTCAGAGGCCCTCTAAAAATAAAGATTTTTCCAGTTTCCATCTTTCTTTTTTTGAAGGAAGGAATTTCAAGAAGGAAGTACTCTGATATCTGGAGTTGGCATTTGCTGTCCTGAGATAACCAGTTTCTGGGCAAGCAAGTAAAGGTGACCTGAATGGAGGGCTGTATGGTTGATACAGGCTAACTTCCAGTTACATCTTTCTAGTAGTGCATCAACAATAATGTTGACAGTGCCTCTAGATTCTGCAAATATAAATATGCACTTGAATTGTATCTGTAAATATCCTTGAAATATACAAAATTACTTTTAAAAAAAACATTGAATTGTGAGAGAAAATTTTAAAGTTTGCATTGACTGCAAGCTTGATTAATTTATTGGTGGCTATAATGATGAAAACAGTACGTCTCCTCATACATAACCTTGTCATAAGGGTAGTCATTGTTGAGTAAAGCGCAGATAAATTCAAACACAGCTTTACAACCTTGATGTCCCATTGCCTGGCAAATGGACCTGCTGTGATAATACCATCCACAGAAACTCACAGCACATGTATTTAAACCATCTCATTACTCCCAAAATTTGACACAGAGCTTTGTGCCAGAAATTCTTACTAGGTAACAGAAACACAGTTAACCAAGTGTTAAATCTCAGCTATGCCATGTTAAGATGAACACAACAAGGTGATGGATAGAATGCTCAAATTAATCTCAGCACTGGCAATCACTCAGGCCACTTCCCAGCCCATCATTTTTCACCCACCATGCCACTTCATTTTTGACCCAGCCTTATGAAAATCCTTCTTGATCCTGCTACAATAAGAACCATCCAGCTCAAACTGCAACTCTAAGTCCTCTCTGAACTAGAACACAAGAAAACCAAGATCAATGTTCACCCTAATTAGGACTTATCAGTTGCGTATAGCTTGGTTCCTGTGGCACAGTGAGCACAGGACCCATGTCTTTGTATACCCATCATACTTAGGGAGTCAACCGTAACAGCAACAAGGTTATAGATTGGATGCTTGAATTAATCTCAGCCACTGGCAATCAATCGGGAAGCATACCAGTCCATCGTTTTTCACCGACCATGCCACCTCAGTTTGGAGCCAGTCGCAGTTAGGGTATCAACAGCAACAACAACAGAGCGATAGATGGAATGCTTGAATCAGCCACTGGCAATTGCTCAGGCCACATTCCAGACCATAATTTTTTGCCCACCTTGCCACCTCAGTTTGGAGCTGGCAATATGCAATTCAGTCTTGATCCTACTACAAGAGGAACAGTACAGTCTGAACTGCCAGGATAGGTCTCCCTGAACTAGAACACAAGCAACACAAAACTGGGTTTGCCCTGACTAGCGCTCATTAGTTGGTTATAATGTGGTTGCAGTGGCACAGTGAGCCAAGGACCCATGTATGGACATACCCGTCTCACTTATGGCATCAACTTAGTAACAAGTCATCACAGTAAGGTGATGGATGGAATGTTTGAATTAATCTCAGCCCCTGGCAATTGCTTGTGCCACGTCACAAGCCATTGCTTTCACCCACTATGCTAACTCAGTTTGGACCCACCCATATGCAAAGCAGTCTTGATCCTGCTCCAGTAGGAACAGGCCAGCCTTAACTGCCAGTTGCGGTCTGCCCTGAACGGGAACACAAGCAACCCAACACTGATTCCACCATAATTAGGGCTCATCAGTCCGGTATAGCTTAATACCAGTGGCACAGTGAGCACGAGGCCCATGTCTGGGCATACCTGTTTCACTTAAGGTGTCAACTGCAACAACAAAAAGGTAATGGAATGGAATGATTGAATTAATCTCCGTGCCTAGGAATTGCTCGGGCTGCATCCCAGTCCATCATTTTTTGCCCACCATGCCTCCTCAGTTTGGACCCACCCATATGCAAATCAGTCTTGATTCTGTTGAATAGAAACAGCCCAGTCTGAACTGTCAGGCTAGGTCTCCCTAAACCAGAACACAAACAACACAAGACAGTTTATGCCCTGATAAGGGTTCATCTGTCGGGCATATCTTGGTTCTAGTGGCACAGTGAGCATGGTCCCATGTCTGAGCATACCTATTGCACTAAGGGCATCTACTGAAACAACAACAAGGTTTTGCATGGAATGATTGAATTAATCTCAGCCACTGTCAATCATTTGGGCCGCATCCCAGTCAATCGTTTTTCACCCACTATGTCTCCTCAATTTGAAATCGGCGATAAGCAAATCAGTCTTGCTCCTGCTCCAATAGGAACAGTATAGTCTGAACATACCCTGGAGGGTATAACATTTGTACCATAAATCGTTTCTTACCCTTGAGGGCTTTCGAAGTAACAGATTCACTCACTGACTGCCATTTAAAAGATAAAGCCAACTTTGATTATCTGGATGTAATTGTGGAGGCCATTGACCACATCTCTTCCTTGTCACGTTCATCTCCCCCTGCACTTGAGAAGAGTCCAATAGTATCTACTGGGCAAGAGGGTCCTAAGTTAATTTGTTATCGGCCAACATCTACGGAGCGAATCACAGAAGGGTTATTATGAGTTGATGTAATGGGTCCAAGGTCTAACTAGATTTTTTGCTTCTCGAAAGAAAATTTAATTCTTGAATGAGTAGGGCTAAAAGGTAAACTGAACAGCCAAGACTAAGAGATCTTCCTTGCAAAGCATTTGTTCTCTGTCTCCAGGAGACATGGAATGTCAAGCTTATACATATTAAAATGTATACTTCATTTCACCTGCCAGCTACATTCTCTAATTCTATTCAACTATTCATCTTAATTGAGGATGAAATCAATCAAAAATATAAAATCACAAAGTAATAACCGAACCCACTGAGTTTACAGTCTGGAATGTCGAACATACAAAAGGGAATAACGGAAATATGCCTCAACCAACATCAAGAAAGGGGAATGTCAAACACTAATCAAATATATATGACTCCACCAATAGAAGAAATAACAGTAGACCAAGGAGAAAAGCAATCAACTTCTCCGTCATTCAGTATGACCAAAAAACAGAGGAAAAAACTATGAATAGCAAGAAATAAGACTAAAAGTAGCCTAATAATTAATACACAAAACCAAACAAAAGTACAAAAGGAGAATAGTGTAGACAGTCTTAAACAAGATAACGAGATATCTGGGAAACAAGATAAAGAAATATCTTGTAAGCAGAACAGCAAAACTAAAGAAAAAAAGAAAAATATTTCCTTCTACTCTATAAAGACCGGAGAGAAGAAATTCTTAAGGAGCACTGCAAAGAAAATAGTGAGTTATGTGAACGACAAAAATATCTACCTCTGGAAGAGGAAAAAAGTGGAATACAATCCTATGAACCAGGAATAGAAGGGACAAATATGAATTAAACGAAGAGAGAAGTGCCGTTGCATGAAGCCTATAATCCATTAAAGGAGATGACAGCTCCCAAGATCCATATATCACTGAAAAAATCAGACAAACAAAAAAGATTGTATGACCTGGAAAAAATTGATAAACCATTAAATGATGAAAGAGATTTATATTATACACTCACAATTCAAAGAACAATCAAGGTCCAACAAAGTCCAAAACAGTTCCATAATAGATCAAAAATGAGTGCACAGCAGGCTTCAAAGGGCTTGAATGAGACAACAAACATACAAATGAGTTAATCAAAGAAAGAACATATAACCATTGAAGTCAGCAGAAATAAGAAAACAACCAAAGAGGGTAACACCCAACTTATTTTTAAACCAGAATACCAGTCCAGGGGTAGACAAGATATTTTAAACAGAGGAAATATTTTACGACTCTTAAAAGCAATTCCCTACTTAGAAAAAATCACAACTGAAAATATAGAAGCCATTGAATTTCTCCCAAATAAAGAAGATAATCATGAAATGACATTAATAACTCTGAATTCCACATATTTATTAGAATTAATCATTAATGAAAACAAAACCTTTTTAAAATGGGGAATAAAAATTAGCAGGCCCCCCCAATCAGTATACCCAAGCCCATTCACATCACACGAGAGAGCAGAATATCAACAAAAAATTATAAAGCACCAGGTATTCTCAATATTGAAGAACCCCATAGGCAAATGGATAACCGACTAATAACAACAATGAATCAAATTGAAGAAGAAACGCTGATAAAATTAAATGAAGGATGGATTACAGCGACCCTTCATGGGGTAACGCAAACTTGACAGAATATCTTAAAGAGTTAAAGAGTTACAAGGAGAAAATACATAATCGAAGAGAAACTATAAGACTATGCTCCTGGAATATAAATGGGCTACGCTCCAAAATACAAAATGAATACCTAGCCTTGTTGTCTAACAACTTTCAGATTATATTTCTGCAAGAAACGTGGGCGACTAAATCAGTAACGATGGAAGGTTTTAAAGGCTACTATGAGCCGGCAATCAAATATAGCAAATATGGGTGCCCTACCGGGGGCCTAGCAATGTTCATAGCCATAGATTTGAAACTGGAGCATGAACAAGTGGTCTTAAATGACAATAACATATTAATAGTAAAGTTAAGGTACATGGAAAAACCCAAAGTAAAAACACTACTACTTATAAATGTATATATACATCCTAATGTAAGATCAAGCAAGATCATGGCTACTAATCTTCCTAGTTTTGCATTACAGCAAGTGATTAAGGACCCATACACTGAATACATTATCTCAGGGGATTTTAACCTAAATTTACTATCGCCCTATCCAAGAGATGATTCAATTGAACAACAGGGCCTTTTCTGGGCAATACCTTAGCAATCGTCAACTACAGTAATAAGTATTCCAGGAGGCAAAGTCAGAATAAATCTTTTAAAGGATATAGAATCGCTGGTTTTGAAAATTTTAAATGTGAGGTTTCCACAAGATACATGGCCAGCATGGACATATCCCTCACACTGCAACTAATCAAGAATTGATTACACAATAGCATCTTTGAACTTATTCAATGAGATATCATCCTTCCAAATTGATAAAACAAATGGTAGTGACCATAGCCAGCAAATATTGGTCATGAAGCTGCAATGTACACAATCTAAAGAATTGCAATCACACTTGGAATGACAGGAACAGGTAATTATAGGAGATTGTACTGGAAAGAAGACTCCAAAGTATCTACCAACACACTAGCACTAAAATTGGTTAAGGAGAGCTTTGAAGAGGAATCTCTGACTGTAATTGAAAGATGGGAGTACTTTATAAAAAAAACTAATCACCACATATGCTTCAAAACCTTACCACAAACAACAATTGAGGAATTGAGTTGAAGCGAAAAATAAAATCAAGTTATCATATGCAAAAAAGAACCCGCAATAGGCTATGGAGACAGATAAAAAAATGTCCAGATAATATAGTCAAACGATCAAAATTGAAAAGTATTAATCATGACTTACAGAAGATAATTCGGGAAGAAAGAAATCAAGCAAAACAAACACTCTGGGCTAAGGTGCTGTATACAAGTAAAAAGATTAACTCAAGAGATTTATGGAAATTGATAAATGGCCTAATACGATCTACCAAAACACCAGTATCATCTACATTAAGTGAAGCTGACTGGATAGGATTTTTAGCAACGCACCTAAATAGTAACTGGGAGATTATACAAAAGGACACTAGGCCTAATGATATAAGAATAGAAACTAAGAACTTGGTATACGAAATAGATATAAAGGAAAATCAAGTATGTAAATTAATTCAAAAACAAAAAGACAGTGCCCCTGGCCCTAACAGGATTCCAGTTGCTTTATACAAATTAAATCCCATTCTTTGGGCAGAATACCTCACAAAAGTAATAAAGAAAGCTGTTGAATCGTCATCAATACCAGGAACATGGAAGGGTTCCTTGATTGCACCTATATACAAAAAAAGAGATTGGGCTCAGTCTGGTAATTATCGACTAATTGCCGTACAATATACAGATGCCAAACTTTTTGCGGGAATCCTACTGTCAAAACTAACTTCATGGGCAAATGAAAACCAGATGATTCCACCTAACCAAACGGGTTTCATGCAAGGATTGGGAACTGCGACGATTATTCTAATTTTATCAGTGCTAATAGATAAATATACAGCAAAGAAGCAACCATTATATCTGTGTTTTGTTGACTTTAAATCGGCCTTCGATTGTGTGCATAGACAGCTACTCTGGGAAAAGTTGAAAGGGCGAGGAATACCATCTTCCCTTCTGAAACCAATCCAAATTCTCGATTCAAATACTTGGGTTAGAGTCCGATTAGGTGATGGTTCTTGTGTTTAAAAAAGAAATTGCAGTTTCCACGGGTCTAAAGCAAGGGGGCGTACTTGCTCCATTGGTTTTTAACCTGTTTTTATCAGACCTAACACAAGCCACGGACGAGGTGAATGCCTATCTACCAAAATTAGCAAGTACCCACATATCAAACCTATTATATGCAGATTATGTTAACCTATTAAGTCAAACTAAGGTGGGGTTACAATAGCTGATAAATAGGATATCAAGGTATCCCCAAGCAAATGGCATGGTTATACATGACACCAAGACAAAAATAATGGAGGTCAACAAAAACCCAGGAACAAAGAATAAGCACAAATGGTACCTCCAAAATTTGCAGCTAGAGTAAGTAAAATCATATAAATACCTGGTAGTACTTTTCAACGATAAAGGATCATTCCACCTACACAAGGTTGATATGCAAAGGAGAACTAACATCCTATTGACAGCTATTAGAACCTTGCAGAAGTCCTTAGGGGCACCGAGTTATCTCCCGTGTCTAAAAGTATTATCGGCAAAATTATTACCATTGCTAACATATGGTAGTGAAGCTTTGTGCGGGAAAGACTCTTCAACTATTAATAATGCTGTGACGTAAACCTTCAAATCACTTTTTTTCCCTTCCATACAACGCATCGCCTGCCCAAATTAGATTAGAATTTGGCCTAACTAATCAGCTAATTGCAAGGAAAGGCCAACTTATAAAAGTGTGGAAAAGAATAAAAACTGATAATTCTAATCAAATGTCCAATTGGTTGTGGCAGGAATTACAAACACATCAGAAATCTCAATTTTACAAATATTTACAAGCTGCCTTGAATGAATATTCAGCACACGAGATCTGGGACATGCCTATAACTATAGAAATGTTTAAAAAAACTATTAATGAAATGAAAGGTTCCATCATATTTAGAAACCCCTTGGTCTTTGAAGCTAAAAAACATTTTTTTAAAAGCACGTTTTGCCTTTTTCCTGGATCATGTCATGTAATGCCATGGCTTCGAACAACACAACCAGTGCTTTGCCAATTATGTAAAATGGGAGAAGAGAACATTATCCATTTGCTTTGCATATGTTCAACTTTGAAGGAAGAAAGAAAAATAGAACTTAAGTGGCATTTTAACACCCGCGGAATACGGACCTGTAGACAAGCACTTATAAGATGTCTACAATCAAAGGACATAGCTTTGAACTTGGCCTTTGTAAAATTTATATTAACGATAAGAAAGAAATTAGATCCATAAGACTGATCTGAGAGAAAACATAGGAAGTATGTAATAATTAATCTGTATTACGAGGTTTGAGTTATTAAGTGTCGCTATATTTTATTACACGGATGATTTTGATTAATAATGTATGTTTTTATCCTAAAGCTAGATATTTTATCACTAAATGTAGTTGCCATAATATGAATTATTGCTTTTTTAAATTATTGCAAGATTTTAAATAATCAAACAATAAAAAGTTGTGTGACAGTCTAGAGGCACAATGATAGGTCCAGTGCACTGATAAACTGACCCTGCGATGGAATCTCAAATCAATGCACAATGCACTTTGTGCTCTTTTTATCTGTTTATGATGAATCACTATACGTTTACAAAAGAGCTTTGGAGAATTGTGACCATTTCTTATATATTTTAGATGGGATATGGTTACAAGTGATCATGGGGACCTTAACGAACCCATATTTTTAGACACTGTTGA
Organism: Calotriton arnoldi; assembly: GCA_963921515.1. NCBI lineage: Eukaryota > Metazoa > Chordata > Amphibia > Caudata > Salamandridae > Calotriton > Calotriton arnoldi. Next base: position 673,856 of record CAWUFW010004337.1, on the reverse strand, counting down.
AAGCATTGTCGTATGAATATTGCATTAATTCTGTGTTTTAAAAGCTGTTTTTGTAAATTGTTTGTATGAATTGTATTGAATTTTATGATTTGTGGTGTAATTGATAGACTATTAGGTTTGTACGTTTATGGTTTAATATAAAGCTGAAAGTTTTTACTGATTGACTGACACAATCATTTTATAGTTTCAAAGGCACTTTTATGTGAAACATGATTGTAAAACTGATATTAACCTTGGATTTATTAGCCCTTGGCAAAGGATCTGAGGTGTTTTGGTCAACTTGCGCATTATATGCAATAATGCTCTTTATAGATTGTCAAAACTTTGGTATGTTTCCCACGAGGTCTGGATTTACTAAGATCTTATGCAATGCATTCGTAGAAAAAGTGCAACATCATGTCTACAAAAACTGCCTTGCTCCTAATGTCACCCCCTGCACTGGTGCACAAACTGGCTTACACTACGCACAGACTTGTGGCATGGCACAGAGGACAGTGGGGCATATTCTCAAGGACTTATCGCAGAGTTAGCGGCACTTTATCGCAGCCAAAGTGGCGATAGATTTATCGCCCTATTCACAAGCTGGTGCTAACAGCCGATATCGCCAGTTTCCCTGCGATAGCAGACGCTTAAAACATCGCCACGGATGACACCGGCAACTAACGCTAATGAGATGCAGAGTAGGCGTTCCCGTGCAAAAACCCGCGACAACACCACTTCGCAACATTCTCAACGACCAGCCAGATTGGCGATAAGATCACAAAACATGCGATTGTCTTGTGGATTGTTACCTGCCTTGTTATGTTGGCCTAGGCCTGGCTGCCATGCTGCTTTTCTTTGCGCACGTTACACTGAGCCGGGCCTTCCTCGCCCTTTGCTCGTGCCAAGTTCTTTTGCACTGTCTGCATTTTCTGTTGTTCACCTTTTTGGGCTCAGTCTGCACAAACATGTACAAGGTCACATAACAATGTATTCTGGTTCTTCCTGATATGGCCAGTCACGCGCACCCAGACATAACATTATGTGCAATTGCCATGAAGGATTTGATATGCTTTTAATACTGTGTTTTACTAGCGCTTAACACACTTGGAGAAATCCCTTTCAGTGAGAAGAGCTATGATGTCCTGCTGATGTAATTCTGCATCTAGAGACTGAGGTATGGGGGTTCGCTAGTCAAAGCCCAGAGGTCTTCTATTACTATAATAAACTATCTTACTGCAAGGGGAGGGTGGTAATGTTATTTATACGTTTATCCACTGAGCTCTGAGATGCTTTCCCCGTTTGTATTCTATGGAATTGTAACCATGCTGCTTATATTAGTAATATGCATTATGCTATTAGTACTGACACGTGTACTGTACATTAGAGCACGTAAGTTGGAATAAACATTTTAACCTATCCAGTGTCTCTTCCTACGCACCTTGTGGACAAGTACGAGTGAGTGGCGAAAGAGTGTTCTTGCTTCTGCGAGTCCTGAGATAAAGATACCGTGTTCTGGGTTGTCCAAACATTAGTACTTGGGTGCTAATGGGATGCTAAGCTAGTTGGGTTGGGGTTTTTGGGTGCTATGGTATATGGTGGCAAACCACTGTATTCCAGGGTCCCATTTTCCTGTGCATAGCTCTGTGTATGTGCAGAAACCTTATGACATGGCGCGACCACCGTGGGGCAGCTTATCTGCGAGACGCTTGAGTAGTACTTGTGCTTGTCCACAAACCCCTCGCGTACGCTTCCGGAGGCGTATGTGACGGTGATACCTCCTATATTGAATGTTTTATAGGTTCTTTCAAGCTTGATATTATTAAAAAGGTTAGTTAATAGACCCATTTTTGTGCTCCCTGTTAGGTTGTCGAATATAATCGTTTAGTCATGGCTGGTGTGGCGATAGCTGCACATAGTCGAGGAGCACTCCGAGACCACTTAGCTGTGTATGGAGTGCCCGATACAGGGGTCGAGTTGGTCTTTGTGGTTCAAGCCGATGCGGCTTATCACTTTGAAGTGTTTTACACTTGGATCACTTTTGAAGCGGTGGATGCAGGTGATAAGCTGTTTCATGAATATAAACCCACCGCTATTCCTGCTGCCTATCGACCCTATACTACTCTTGAAGTGCCTCTCACGGCTTGGCAGCACCGTGTTTGGTTCAATGGCGCCCTACCACAACCAACTACCGCAGTTCGTTTAGGCCCCTTATCAATTCAGGGGGCCACTTGGCCTGTATTGGCCGGGTATACCCCGCATCCAAATTATCTGGCATTACCGCTTGCGGAACTGCGCACTATGCATACCGAATTGGTGCGAGTGCATCGAGCCTTGGTGACATACGTTACAGGAAGCCTCCATGGAGCTGCTCCTGTAGTCGCAGGCCAACCAGCTATTGCTGCTGGAGTGACTATAAGTCCTGTCATGGTAAATTCTGTGATGGGCAAACGTCCACAAAATAAGGACGATTATCCTTATTGGCTTGCCGAAAAGTTCGATCAGATAGAAGCAGTGTTTCCACATACGTCCCCAGTGGATAAACATCGCATCCTTACGATAAGTTTGCCAAAAGACATAATCCCCGATTTGACATCATGTGAAAACTGGGGTAAGGTATTCGCAGCAGTTTATTCAAAATGTTTTGGAACTCCTTCCATGACGGTTCTACCCTCTGTAATTAAAAAAGTACAGGATGAACATGGCCCTGAAGCGGCTGTGGAATTAGGGATGAGACTAGTGGGAGTGTTTGATGTAGTAGCTGAGCTGATCCTTGGAAATGTCAAGGGCGATGCTATGAACTTTCAAGTAGCGAATGCTTTGGCTTTGGTCCCAGAGTTGGACAGGCCCCGCGAATTACCGAAAATAATAGCCCGGGCTTATAAAACAATTGGAAGAAATAGCCTAGGCAACAAGCCTTTTGTAAAAATGCAAACTCAATCGCAATCACAAGTTATACAAACAAAAAGTGCATCTGAGAAAGATGATAAACCAGTCTTCACTAAAAAGAGTTGGAGACAGAAAAAACAGGGTAAGCAACAAAAGAAGCCGGGGTCGAGAGGCGCTTCCCCAGTTTCGGTTTCTTCTGAACGTACTTATGATTTACGTGATAGGTCAAGGATTAAATCACCAGAAAGGTTTCAGAGCTCTGATAAGCGTTCTCCTCGTTCTTCACAGGCCCAGACATCGTCACAGGCTGGTGGAGGAGGACGGCAAGATAGAGGAAGGGGCCGAGAGGCTCCCCAGGAGCGAGACCAACCTCGACAACAAGTCAGAGGGAAAGCAGAAGATTTTCATCTTCCTCGACCGCAATTTCAGAAGAAAAAGGTTGCCGCTGTCACAGCGAAATATGCCTCAGACCGTGAGAACGAGACTCCAGAATTGGACGTGGGCAGTGACCCTCCTAGACAGCGCCGCGGAAGTTACCATAGTGCGGGAGGCGCTACGTCCTCATATGGAGGCGACAGCAACTGAAACATTCGTTACTGTAGAGACAGCTGACACGAGAGTGGCACCCCCTGACAGACTATATAATATAGTCATACAAATTGAAGGTGACATACCGCGTGAAATAAAAGGGATTTTTTGGGAAAGTCTAACCTCTTCATATGACATTTTGTTAGCAGAGGTGGATTGGCCACCCCCATTCGTTTTAGCTGCACATAAAGGAGAGGAGGTAATCCTTCCAAGCTTTTCAAGGCAAGTCCCAAAAGACAAAGCTGAAGCACTTGCAGCTGAGTGGGCTGTGTACCTGGCACCAGCGTTATACCGCAACCATGTGGGATGGGATGAAGAATCACCTCCTCATGCAATACCTTTGCGGTCACTACCGCAGCCACAACCCCAATATCCCATCAAACGGCAGGCAAAAGGCCCCGTCTCCGAAATTCTGACACAGTTGGAATATCAGGGAGTAATTGAACCATGCGTATCACCTATGAACAATCCCCTTTTCGTGGTTTCTAAACCCGATGGATCGTACCGCTTAGTTTTGGATTACCGGCATTTAAATACTCATTGTCGGAACTTTGCGGTGCAAAATACACACAGTTCTGCGCTTGTAGACAGTCTTGTTCGTAAAAAATACAAAACGACACTTGACCTTTCAAACGGTTTCTACACGCACAACCTAGCCCCGGAGAGTAGTCAATGGACCGCATTCACATCCGGTGGTAAATTATTCCAGTTCCGGCGTTTACCCATGGGCTACAAAAATAGTCCGGGTATATTCGCCGCCCGTGTTGTTTCTTTGTTAAATGACATTGATCAAGACGCATGTTCGTACGTAGATGACATCTATCTGACGGACGACGAATTATTTCAGCATTTGTCCCGTGTGGACCGCATTATTCTTGAATTTGCAGAGCAGGGTTACAAATTTAACTTTGCTAAGTCACACATTGCTGAATTTACCGTTCTGTTCTTGGGCTATGAGCTCAATAACGAAGGTAAGGGCTTAGCCCCCATTTCTTGGAAAAATGTGCACATTTGTGCCCCCAAATACTCTGAAGAAACTTCAGTCTTTGCTGGGTTTCTTGAATTTCGGGCGTACTTACATTCCCGAATATGCTCAGCGTATCAAGCCTTTGTATGCTTTGATACAACCTACTTATTCAAGGTCTTGCTGGCTGCCTGAGCACACCTCAATTCTGCAGTCTTTGCAGACAGACCTTTTGGAGTCTAAATATCTTTTGACTCGTGATAACCACACAAACCTGGTGATTAGAATAATTCCGGGGCGGTGGGATTCACCTATTTAACCTTTAATGAAGGTGATACAGTGCCCATCGCATACAAGTCACATCTGTACACTTCCGCTGAATTGCGCTTTACATCTGTCGAAAAAGTTCTAACTGCAGTGCAAATGGCGATTCTGAAAGAACGCGCACTGGCACAGGGAAAGCGGATTCTGGTGGTAACACCCTGTCCTGCCCTGGAGGCAGTAACAAAGGCAAGTGTACCGAACTCAAAAGCAATGCATCCCCGTTGGATACAATGGGCTACATCCTTGACGTCTTCGGACGTCACTTTTGTCTTTGATTCTTCTCTGCAGACTCAGGAGTTTTTGCAGTATGAATTCGTTCATCCTCCTCCTTTGTTTTTACTACCGCTTGAGGATTACAAATGTGTGATCTACACCGATGGTTCGGCGCAACCGGCCACTGGGTCCAAGCACGCTTATTCAGCTGCATGTGCTATTGTTGCGGGTTCCTTTGTGAATGGAACGTTCAAATCCTCTGTAGTGCACACTCGCACACTTGGAGATAGTACCGCACAATTGGCCGAGCTGCATGCATTGCTGCTTGCGCTTGAGTTCGCTTCTCAGGATGAGACCACTCTTATTGTATGTGATTCTTTTTACTGTGTACAATCTTACAATGACAATCTGTTTTTCTGGTCGAAAAACGACTACAAGGACGCAAAAGGGAGCACAATTAAGCATAAAATGCTTTGGGTTCGAGTGGCAGAATTGCAACAACGTCTGCCCCTCACACAGGTGGTTCACACCTTAGGCCATCAGCGGGTGGGCGCACACGCTATTGGTAACGATCTGGCAGATGAAGCTGCCCGTTCAGCAGTAGTCACGTGTTCAGTAGCAGCGGTTACCAGGTCCAGGTCTAAAATAGACCCTGTTATATTAGCGGCTATTGCTGCAACCAAGGAAGGTAATAATTACCCTACAGGTTTCCCTTCCAAGTATTCTTACACATTAAGTCCCGATCAGGTTCCTTATGTAACTATACCTGACGTTGGAGATCGGCTGATCCCCAACGCGGACCGCAGGAGTGCCTTGATATCGGCTGCACACGAAGGCATGGCTTCGGCACATGCAGGTGTTTCAGCTACGGTTTCCATCTTGCAGCAGCGTTATTGGTGGCGTGGGTTATATAAAGACACCCGTGCTTTTGTGCTTTCTTGCGACGTTTGTCAACAGATTAAGCCTTCCACGGTAACACGTCCACCACAAACACCGCTCTGCATTGCTAACAGACCCTTTGGGTGTGTTTACTTGGATCACTGCGGTCCATTCTCATCAGACACTGCCTATAAATACATCTTAGTGGCAGTGGACTCGTGCACACGGTTTCTCTGGGTCTGGCCACAACGGAGTGCTGACGCCCGAAATGTAATCAGGGATTTGCGTGTCTTTGTGGGAATTTTCGCATGCGGCACCTTCCATTCGGACCAAGGTCCAGCGTTTGCCTCTAGGGCTTACAAGGATGCAATGGCTTCGCTTGGGGTGCGGGTGAAATTTTCGTCTCCGTATAGGCCTGAGGGCAACTCTATCGTTGAACGAATGAACCGTGACTTAAAGCAATCCTTAACAGCTAGGGTTATAGGTACTGGCAGGAACTGGCTGGCCCATTTGTATACCGTTCAGCGTGCACTTAATAATCTCCCTAGAAGACCTCTGGGTGGGCGGACCCCATACGAAATGCTCTTTGGCATAAGAATGTTTGTGCCTGACCTTGAGGGTCCAGACATCGCGGCGCAATCCGCCAAGTTTGATGTAGATAACCATTCTGCTATGTTACAGGACTTACAAGAAGCCCGAGACAAACTTGCAACTACACATTTACCTTCAGCCACAGACCCTGCGTTGCAGATTCCGGTAGCCGGCTGGCTTCCAAAGGTTGGAGAACTGGTTCGAGAAAAGGTTGAAAACAAAAATCAATTTGGTCCCTCTTTTCGTGCACCGGTTCCAGTTCTGGGCTTGAAGGGAACACGTACAGTCATTTTACCACCGCTTCCTGGTCGCAAAGAGAACAGATACATCTCAGTTGAAAATGTCAAGCTACAGCGCCTGGCCGATCCTGAATAGTGTCACACCAGCGGTCTCTTGTCCTGCCATTTATCGGACATATGTTCGTGGCCCATCTACACGAACGGTCGCTGATGCTGTAATTGAGATGGTTGATTTGCCTGAAACTACAATTGATCCCCAACTCTCCACTAATATCGACGAGGACGAGTATACTTATCCTGCATCTGAATCGGTGGCGCATCAACCAATAACGCCACTGAGCCCGACTCGTTATTCCTTTGATTCGGATTCCACCTCTTCAAACGTCCCATCCAAGTTCAGTATTTTTGTATCCTGGTTTAGAGACAATTTTTTAATTCCACCCTGGACATACCTCTGGTTGGTACTTTTCTTGATATTTTTGTTCATGTCCATTGGCTTTGTCACAGTGTTTTTTCTACTAATCAATGGTCACTATTTACCTGAACGCTCTGCTGTAGACTATGTTTCTGGAACTTTGGCTCCTCATTCCTCGTCTCACATCATGAAGCGTGACCACACATTTGTGAACATTTCAGCCTTCCCAGTTGCTGATGGCATCGTATGGGATGCAGTGAACTATCAAATCCATGGTCCGACGGAAATTATTAATGTACCTAATGTCCTTCGTGTTTCAATGGGTGATGTAGTACAAAATAATATTCATTCTGATGATTGGGATGTGCATGCCGTTGAAGCATTGTTTGCCGATTTAAAATATTATGCATCTTTTAATGCTGAAGATTTATATATGAATTCTGCTAATTATGCCGATTTGTATTGTTACCAACATTGGGGTAATCATTTTCTCCATAAACCCAGTGCCCTGCGTAGTTCTGTTAACTATACCCAATGGGAACATTGTCCAAACCCCTTGCCAGGTAGCTCTCAAACTCTTCGAAATAAGTTTAATTATTTTACTGATTTTAATCGGTCGAACCCTGCATCCTATTATTTTAGACTTAATAACACATCAACTCAGAAAATTATGTTGACACACACCAAATTGCTTTATTCAGGTTCCTTTCTGAGTGCCCTAGCTGTGGGTGGTTATGAGTACTGGGATAGTACAGTGGATTTAAAATCTATTTGGGGCTCCAAGCCATGGCAGGTACAGGGAACCGAGGCGTTGCATCGTACTTGCCTCATCCCTACCCAAATTATGTTCCTAAATGCTTCCATCTATCAGACTACATGTTGGGGCTTAGCAACCACTAAACAATTGAATACGCCATCAATACCATCCCTGTCGAGTTTTCCAAATGAAAGCTCACGATTCAATATGTCCCTCGTGTCCCTGCAGGCAATGTTACAAAATAATTCGTTTAATGTTTCTGAGCTGGTTCAGTCACCCTGGTTAGTATGGCCTATATCATCTAATGCATGTCAAATGCGTTTTCATGATACTGGTGCTAGCTACACACAGAATAGGCCTGATCCGAGGTTTACTGATGCCCGTACTGTCACTACATACTCTGTTGGTAAATTATGCAAACAATGGCTGCAACATTCGTCCCTTGATTCTGTTAAACAACATTTGTCCCTCCTTACAGGCAATATTGATCTGTCCGACTTTGTTTTGGGACCTCGTGGTCCCCGACCTAAAAGATTCATTTATGAAACATATAATGAACTCTGGAAGCTATCACAAATAGAAGCTGCTTCCCGTCTTCGGGAAATAGATCAAGCAAATATGGAAAAGGTGCTTGCTGTTGTTGACAATAGTATTAATACCCTGTCTTCTCGCATTTACACTTTAGAGAATATTGTGTCCTCTGTTGTTGATATTGTACAAGATGATGTTTCTATGTTATATCATGGTCAGAATCAATTGCGCTCAGTTATGCAGTTTGCATGGACTTTGCAAACACTTAAGTTAGGTAAAGTGCCTTGGCATTTCTTGAACACCTCTGCCTTATTTCTACCTTTTAACTTAACTGATAAACAGCAGTTTATGTCCATGAAGGATGCAACTTACAATCTATTACATATCGAAAAGGTGGATCCATTGCCGTTCTCTGTTGCAGAACTCGATTCGGCTGTATGGCTAGTCCATGGGGTTATAGCTTTACCATTTTCCTTGTTTGAATTTGACTCGTGCATGAAACATTATCCTGTGGGCCGTTACCGGCCCTTGGGCAGTGCTTTCCTGCATGAACTCTGGTCCTTGCCTTTCATGTATAAATGCCTTCGGGACGGCAAGGAAGTCTTTCTCACGGGGGAGTACTGCGACTCGACTATAGGTCATTCGCTTATTTGTAAACACATTAAATTGCATGGCTCATGCAGCGTTTCCTCTCCTAATCTTGCTTGTGTGCTGAAAGGTATTCCTGCTCCTGTTATTTCACCTACTTTCACTCTCCTTTCCAATGGTAGTTATTTACTTTTAAATAACGAAAACTGTTGTGGCCTGCAGGCTGGCATTCCTTACATTGTAACAGTTTCGCACAGGGTTGTCTGCTGCAAAAATGTGCTGTTTCCTCCCCCTCACGGCAAGGTTGATATCTCTATTTGGCCTTCCATCCCTACCCTGGAAGCAGATTTCAATAGACTGAGCAGAATAAAGGCACTATTATTAAACGAGGAAGTTATGCTCACGTCCGCCCGGGAGACATTCATTCTCCAGGTGGCGAGTACCCACAGTGAAATACAGGCCCTTTTAAACACTAATCTCCCCCAACATTTTGGGGAGTTAATACATCGTATTTTTAACGCATCTAACACTGAAGGCCTAGTGCACTTTTTTAAGGTCGTGGGGTCGGGCTTGTTGTCCTCCTTCCAAACTATTTTTGGTGTCATCCCGGCTTTCATACATTCTATTTTTTCCAGTGTCTTTGGCGGTTTCCCATTGATCCTCGCTTTAGCGGCTGGTGTCTTGCTCTTAATTTGCTTTCTGCGCAATGGATGCTCCCCGATGGGACCTGCTCGATCCAGAACGCCTCCAGCTGCTCCGTGAGCGCCTTTTGGCTGGTTTTGGTGTCTTGCCATTGGCGACACTGAGTGTGTCATATACTCTTTCATTTCGCTTTGCGTATTTCACTTGCGTGCAACCTGTGATGACTTGTGTCCGCTGTCCTTTCACCTGGACTCTGGATTATTGCCTCTCCAATTCGTCATTGTCTGTTCCGGATTTTGTTCAGTTGATGGGTCCCTTAGAGGCCCATGAGCAGGACTGTTCCGTTGCTGGCTGTATGGCGCGTGCGGCTGCACTGGGGATTTTGGCGCAATGGGATATCTGGGCGGCTGCCCAGGATCTCCTACAACGAAGCTGTTTCAATTATCACGCAAGCTGTCCCGCATTGCTTCTGGATGCTCCCTTTACTGAGGAGCATTCCTGCTCTTTTGAACTCATGGATTGGATGGCATCTATGTTTTTTGACGATTCCAATGATGAACTCTTGGAGGGTATGGCCTTTTTCTGCACTTTCACTTTCATGGATTGACCTGCCCTTCGCCGTTTGGGCGCTCCCTGTGCTCCGACGTCAATTTTCTCCTCTGCTGGGCCTCTGTCCTGGCCGCCAGACTGTCCAGGGGAGGGTGTCTTGTGGATTGTTACCTGCCTTGTTATGTTGGCCTAGGCCTGGCTGCCATGCTGCTTTTCTTTGCGCACGTTACACTGAGCCGGGCCTTCCTCGCCCTTTGCTCGTGCCAAGTTCTTTTGCACTGTCTGCATTTTCTGTTGTTCACCTTTTTGGGCTCAGTCTGCACAAACATGTACAAGGTCACATAACAATGTATTCTGGTTCTTCCTGATATGGCCAGTCACGCGCACCCAGACATAACATTATGTGCAATTGCCATGAAGGATTTGATATGCTTTTAATACTGTGTTTTACTAGCGCTTAACACACTTGGAGAAATCCCTTTCAGTGAGAAGAGCTATGATGTCCTGCTGATGTAATTCTGCATCTAGAGACTGAGGTATGGGGGTTCGCTAGTCAAAGCCCAGAGGTCTTCTATTACTATAATAAACTATCTTACTGCAAGGGGAGGGTGGTAATGTTATTTATACGTTTATCCACTGAGCTCTGAGATGCTTTCCCCGTTTGTATTCTATGGAATTGTAACCATGCTGCTTATATTAGTAATATGCATTATGCTATTAGTACTGACACGTGTACTGTACATTAGAGCACGTAAGTTGGAATAAACATTTTAACCTATCCAGTGTCTCTTCCTACGCACCTTGTGGACAAGTACGAGTGAGTGGCGAAAGAGTGTTCTTGCTTCTGCGAGTCCTGAGATAAAGATACCGTGTTCTGGGTTGTCCAAACATTAGTACTTGGGTGCTAATGGGATGCTAAGCTAGTTGGGTTGGGGTTTTTGGGTGCTATGGTATATGGTGGCAAACCACTGTATTCCAGGGTCCCATTTTCCTGTGCATAGCTCTGTGTATGTGCAGAAACCTTATGACACGATAAGGCGCGTTAACAGCAGGGAATTAACACCTGCTCTTATCTGGTATTAAGTCGGACGATAACCTGCACCAGAAATGGGAGCCCAGCCCACAGCCACACCAGAAGAACAACAGATGCCATGGAGCTACTGATCATGCAGCCGGACACCCAAGAGGGCCACAACACCCCCCGCCACCCCCCCCCCAGAACCCCTCCACGGGGCCCTACCCCGGACAAAGATATTTTACATCAACTTTACGAAATCATGAACAAAACAATTCGCCTGATGTTGCACAAGTACAACAATTAACATTCATGTGTGGTCAGACAAAGGAGAATCATTCATTCATCTTTGAATTTCCAAACAAATTATTTTATTCAAATTTAACTCTAAACAACTATTCGGAAGAGTCATGGTGGGTCTTCTCTGGACAATCTGTAAGACACAGCCTGCAAGATAAAATTCAAGATACGAAGGTGTGTCATGCGCTCATCAAAGGACAGAGAGAGAGAGAAAGAAAGGGAGAGAGAGTGAAAGTGAGGGAGAGAGAGAAAGAGAGAGAAAGGGGGAGAGAGAGAGAGAAACAGAGGAAGAGAGAGAGGGACAGTGAAAGGAAGATAGGGAGAAGGAGAGAGAGAGTAACAGAGGAAGAGAGAGAGAGACAGTGAAAGGAAGAGAGGGAGAGGAAGAGAGAGTGCCGACACTGCGGAGCCAGGCCTCACTGCTCACCTGCTGCCACCAGTGTGTCTCCAACCACGTGCCGGTATGCACTGCAGTCCACCAGGTCCCTTATCTGAAACAGAGTCCAGATTTATGAATGGCAGAGTTCATATCATTGCACACGCCATCACCGCTTGGCTGCCCCTGCGCACACAGGCTGCTGCACCCCAGCCCCTCCCGCCGCCCAGCGGTGTTTGCCCGCCCCTGCAAACCCAGGCCTCACTGCTCAACTTCCGCCACCAGCGTGTCTCCAAGAGAGCCCACGACATGCCGGTGCAAGCTCCAAGCCCGGGGCCCGCGACCTTGTCAGCCTCCACATCATGCAGCCCCGCCCCGCGGGCCATCAGGTCACACACGTGATTCTGGTCTTGATTTCGCAATGGCAGAGATCATATCAGTGCACACAGCATCATCGCAGGCTGCACACCAGCTCAGCTCTATAGGTGCCACTAACTCTGTGAACCGCGAGGCAACGCCACGTGGCGGTAGGCCCGCGCTGCCCACTGGCTCAGGCCTACACTGCGGTCCAGTAGGGCTCACACAAATCCTTACCAGTCCAGACCGCCAGGACGGCGCATCATCGCAGGCTGCACACCCGCTCAGCACCTAAGGTGCCCCTACCTCAGTGCACCGAAAGTCACCGTCCCGTGGCGGTAGGCCCGTGCCGGCCGCAGTGTTTCCGGTGCCACCAACTCTGTGCAACGCAAGACATGGACCCTTTCTGATTGAGTCTCGTGATATGCCAGGCGGACGCAGCCATGTCACCTCCGGCAGTGGGGAAGAACTGGGACACATAGCGTCGTCGTCCCCACTTTATACGTAAGCCGAGTGGGCTGGATCGACGTACGCCAGGCCAGCGTAGGGGTGTGAATAATTATCCCTGGGCTCTGGGCGTGGTTCATTTCTGGGCTGGACAGGAAACCAACTGATGCGTGTGTCTCTGTTGCAGTGTCTGCGTCACACCGCCCGCAATCGACAATGTTGCAATGTTGCATGCACCCGGAGGGCGGCCGCGCACGAAGGGATTGTACAAGGAGCACAAGGCTGCTCGGGCTCTTGGCTCATGCATGCCAACTGTTGTGTGTGTATCGCTATTGGTGCACCATAAGCCTAAGGCCTAGCCTCAATTGCAGCGCGAAAGCCACATCACATTTCCAGAATGCAAGCAGTAGTCAGACTAACATTAGGGATGAAAGCTCCTTTGTCTCAATACATAAGGCGGAAGGACATCTGCACCTCCGACCTTGGTCTTGCATGCGGCAGGCACCCCCTGAGAGAGATACTATAGCAGATGATGACGACTCCCACACTACGCACAGCGCTAATGAAGACCAACGTATCCACACCCCACACACAGAAGTTCTTGCTCGAGGTACTCTTGCATGGAATGCCCTTGACACTTACGTACACAACAACCCATACATCCAAACGTTGCACACACATACGACTCATTGCTCCGAGCTGTGGCATATCATCCACATAACTGCCGCAGGTCAGAAGAGTGCTGGTTCTACGAGAGCCACCAACGCAATGGCAGAACATCCCAGGGGCATGCACAACGCCTGTCACGTGGAACTGTACCGTGACCGAATGCTGCCTGTTAGTGTCTGATGCATTGGTCTGCACGTTGTGGCCCTTGTCTTGCCCGTACTGACACGCACATGGCAATAAAGTCTACGCAACTTCACTAGTGTTCAACTGTGATCAGTGTTGATTAGAATGACAAATCGTGTGCCTCAATGAGCATTGTCCGTACACAGAGAGGGACTGACTGACACATTTCACTTAGGGGTGAGTCCCTATTGCCAGCTCCACCTCTGTGAGCCAGACATAGTGGTTGGGATAGTTGCTGATAGACCTGTGCTCTTACGTGTCTTCAGCAATGTGAGTATGGTGTCCATATTCTTGCCATGTGGATCAATGTGATCCATCACTACAGGCTGTGTCCACCCAGTTGAGTGTGAGTAGGTAAGCGAAGAGATGTTCTGTTGTCAAAGGTGATGGGGGACACTACTTTAGGCCTGCCAACGACTATGACATTTCATACCATCCCTATTTCTAACATTGCGTGGGGCAAAGTTGAGGAATTGCGCGATTGTTGTTTCAGAGCAATGAGGCCACAGCTAGTGCACACACTCCCAGTCAGCTCACTTCCTATGTGAGTCACGGTCAAACATGTGCATTGCTTTCATTTCCCAGGGTGTATCTTTTTGGGCAATCAATGTCCTTACATTCATCCATACTTTCATACTTGATCGATTATGGACATGACACATCTGTGTGAATTTGAATGATTTATTCACATTCGGTGGAGTGTCGGAGCTGGAGCAGTGCATGGCCATGCAAACCCCACATTACATTGTAGCCCAGTGGAGGGCCAGCCAGAGTCATTTAGGGATTGACAAGTACATTGTAAGTGGAAGAGTACAGTCCGCAGTCTGATTGCTGTGTCATTGGTAAGCAAACAGAATATGGCAGTCCATGTCGAGGTCCAAGGTGAGTGTCGCAGAGTGTTTTGGGGGACAGTGGGAGGTGTTGTTACAGGGCATGATGCAGAGGTCAGAACCAAGCTGAAACAGGGCATATGGCGGAGAAGAATGCTACTGGGTCCTTCTTACTACAAAGGTGGAATCACCCGCATCTTCGTCCTCTATGTCATCTGTCTGACATGTGGGTGCTGATGTTTGGTCTGCAGCACTGTGTGCCACTGACACATCAGGGGCCAGAGATGTGTGTGTAGAAGTACCAGCAGCATTCATCAGCGACTGCCTTAGTGGCAGCAATGCGATGATGAAGATCTGCAGGGCATGGAAGATCCCAACAACTTTTCGCTGGTGTGCATCCGTGGCAGCCATTCTTTCCGCATGCATCCGCTCCATGTTCTCCATTATCCTCAGCATCTGTGCCAACTCTCGGCTGACATCGCTGAGGCCACTCTGACTAGACAGTTGTTCTCCTCTCAGAGTCATGACTCCAGCGATGTCGGGCATGGATTGTTGGACATCATGGAGCGAACAGTGGGTGTCCGTTTACCACTTGATGTGCTGCTGTCCTGTCCTTCTGAATGCTCGTCGTGCCTTGCTTAAAACTATGGGGCATATTCTCAAGGACTTATCGCCGAGTTAGCGGCACTTTATCGCAGCCAAAGTGCCGATAGATTTATCGCACCATTCACAAGCTGGTGCTAACAGCCGATATCGCCAGTTATCCTGCGATAGCAGCCGCAAAAAACATCGCCAGGGATTACACCGGCAACTAACGCTGATGAGATGCAGAGTAGGCGTTCCTGTGCAAAAAGCCGCAATAACACCACTTTGCAATATTCCCAACGACCAGCCAGATCGGCGATAAGATCCCAAAACAGGCAATAAGGCGCGTTAGCAGCAGGGATTTAACACCTGCTCTTACCTGGTGTTAAGTCGGACGACAACCTGCACCATGAAAGGGAGCCCAGCCCAGAGCCACACCTGAAGAATAACAGATGCCATGGAGCTACTGATCATGCAGCTTGGAGCCCCAAGAGGGCCACAACACCCACCACCCCGAGGCCCGCCACCCCACCCAGACCCCCTCCCCGCCCCCCCCTCCCGGATTACCACAGTGTCAGCGCAGACAATGACAGCGGACCTTCAGAAAATGCACCAGGCTCACAGACTTAACTCCAGAGGATGTCATTGCCCACTACAGGCCCAAAAGGACAATCATCCTCTGCATCCTCACCCACATTGCCCACAGGCTGACTGTACCAACTATCCCTGGGCGTAGTTCACGTAGTAGCGCTACGCGTAGCTGCGCGAAGTGCACTTCGCACTACGCACTCTACGCGTAGCTACGCGAACTGCGTAGTGCGGTAGGGAAAATGCTGTTCGCACTGATTGCACAGTGCCGGGTGCTTGTCCGCACTGTGCAATCATTGCAAACGGCATCATGCACAGTGCAAGCGGTCGTTTTCTGCCGCTCGAGTAGATTTGTACTCGAGCGGCAGCTTTCTCAACGCGGACTGGTAGTTTCTCATCGCGAGCAGTCGCGAGCATACGCGACCACTCGCAATGAGATATTTGACCTCCCCGCGTTGAGAATCTCGCCGGGAGGTTTATTTTCCATGCTCGCGATCGGCAACTTGATGTTGCCGATCGCGAACGAGGAAAAAGTCTCGCCGGGATGTTGATTTTGTTCGCTCGCGGTCGCCAACTTGACATTGAGGACCGCGAGCGAGCAAAAAATGCCCGCTACGCTATGCGTTTTTGCACTGTGCTACGTGCAATTCGCGTAGCGCGTAGTTGCGCAAACTACGCACACTCCGCGAGCGTAGCGTAGTTTTCCACCCAGGCCTAGTACCAACACAGCGGACAACCAACATCCCTCTGCAGACAAAGCTGCTGGCTGTGCTGCACCTGTTGGCCTCTGGGACCTTCCAACCAACAACTGCCAGAGTCGGAGGAGTCTCACAGCCAGCCCTATCCAAGTACCTCACACCTGCCTTGGATGCCATCATCAGCTTGGTACACCAGCACCTTTACTTCCCACACACTGCGCAGGAACAGCTGGAGGCCAAGCAAGGGTACTACGCCATACCTGGCTTCCCGCACATGTTGGGGGCAATCGACTTCACACATGTACTCCTCGTGCCCCCTGCTGCCACTGCACACAATTACCTCAACAGGAAGCACACGCATTCCATCAATGTGCAGGCAATAGTGGACCACCGGGGACTCTTCACCAATGCCGTCACCAACTACCCAGGCAGTGTGCATGATTCCTTCATCTTCCAACAGTCCATCATCAACCAGCGCTTTGAGGCTGGCATCTATGCAAATGCAATGCTCGTCGGTAAGTACCAACTGAACACAACACACACCTCAACTCCAACATACAACTCACAACTCCGGGAATGCACACGTTACAAAATCACATACAACATGACAAACAACATGCCCACATACCAGACACAACAACACAACTTACTGTGGTAACCTGGGCTAGCCATGTACACAAGCCAACAACAGCATGGCACCACAGCCACACAATAGCAGAATGTGGGGAGAGGTGGGAACCAGGCATGTGCGAAGGAGGCAAGTGACCCATGAATGAGAATGTACACAATGCCAAGTGTGGCGTGGATGTGCTGGACAGACTTGAGTATGCAGACCACAGACATTTCCATGTCGACATACTCTGCTGATGTTTGGAGTGTAGTGGACAGTGGACGCAACCATGTTACCTCAGCCAGTGGGGAAGATCGCGGAAATGTAGCTTGTTACGTCCCCCCCTGTAAGCGTGAGCGGAGTGGGCTGGCCCAGCGTACACCAGGCCAGCGTAGGGGTGTGAATAAAAAGCACGTTGCTCCTGGCGTGGTTCTTTCCGGAATGGCCAACGTGTCTGCCAGGGCGGCGCCTCTCACCCCTCCACGAGGCCGACGCCATGAGCGGTGGTGCCTGCAATCCTGTGCACCTGCTGCACCCCAGGCCACTGGTCCCCAGACCCGTCTTGGCTGCTCCTGCGCACCCAGGCCTCACTGCTCACCTGCCGACACCGGCGTGTGTCAAAGAGGGCCCACCACGTGCCGGTGCAAGCTCCAAGCCCGAGGCCCGCGACTTTGGCAGCCTCCTCAGACCATCGCTAGCCTCCGCGACACAGGCCCCCAGCACTCCTTTCTCATTGACGTACTCCACCGCTTCCTCCGGCCTACACTGTGGTGAAGTAGGTCACACATTTGGAACTGAGTCTTGATTATTCAATGGCCGAGTTCATATCATTGTACGCAAGAAGAGGATTAAGAGGAAGACGCGGTTCAGTCCGGAGGAAAAAAGGCTCCTCGTTATGGAGGTGATCGAACACTACCAACAACTGCTCTGGTGCCACTAACTCTGTGCATCGCAAGCCAATGACACGTGGCTGTGGGCCCCTGATGACCGCTGCCTCCGGCCTACACTGCGGTCAAGTAGGTCACACATTTGGAACTGAGTCTTGATTTTATTATGGCAGAGTTTATAGCATTGTACAGACCTCATCGCAGACTGCATCCCCTTTCAGCTCTGGTGCCGCTAACTGTGCCCCGAAATTCATGGACACTCTCTGGTTGAACTTTGGTGACGTCTGAGTCTATGGCCTGGGGGTTGTCTTCATCATCATGTAGCTGATACTGACTTGGTGTTAAAAATGAGTCTGGTGCATTCATCTCCTCCATATTGCCTGTTTCTGCTTGGTTCTGCCCTCTGCATCATGCCCTGGAACAACACTTCCACTGTCCCCCAAAACACTCTGCGACATTCACCTTCGACGTCGACGAGGACCCGCTCAGCTCTCGTGGCCCTACCTCAGTGCACCGCAAGTCACCGTCCCGTGGCGGTGTGCCTGTGCCGGCCGCAGTGCTTCCGGGGCCACTAACTCTGTGCAGCTCAAGTCATGGACCCAGTTTGATTGAATAGTGGATGGCCTCTGAGTCGATGGCCTGGGGGTCATCAACGCCATGTGTCTGTGGCCCTGCGCTGACCGCTGCCTCTGGCCTCAACTGCGGTCCACCAGGGCTCACACATCAAATCGAGTCCTGACCTGCCCGGACGACGCATCACTGCTGGCTGCACACGCCACCACCGCCAGGACCACCTCCAACCAACAACTGCCAGAGTCGAAAGAGTCTTACAGCCAGACTATCAGAGTTGCTCACACTTGTCTTGGCTGCCATCAACAGCTTGATACCCTGCTCAGCTCTTCAGGTGCCACTAACTCAGTGCACCACAACTCATGGACCCTTTCTGATTGAATATTGGGTGACCTCTGTACTTGCTCCGGCTACCACCATGATGCGTCGCAGTTGTTTGTGTCATGTTGGTGTTTTCTGTTTCCGCTTTAATAGTGATCACTGTTCAAGTTGTTGCCAGCACCAACAACTCCCTGAGGGCTGGCTTACACCCACCCCACACCCATCCAGCACAGGCGTCACTGGACATGTGACCCTGGTAATAAAAGGTGGTGGGCCCACGTGCCCGTAGCCAGTTCAACTATCTAACTAAGTGTGTCCGTGTAGTCATTATGTATGCATGATGGGCCAGGGCCCTACCACATTACATTGTGCTGTGGACAGCGGACACAACCATGTCACCTCAGGCAGTGGGTAAGACCTTGGACGTGTAGCTTTGTCGTCCCCCCCTTTATATGTAAGAGGAGTGGACTGGGCCGGCATACGCAAGTACAGCGTAGGGGTGTGAATGATTATCCCGGGGCTCTGGGCGTGGTTCATACTGGAAATGTGCAAATGCGTGTGTCTCTGTCGCAGTGTGGGTGTCCGTTGGGGAGTGTAAGTGGTCCCTGATGGGAATTAGACACCCACGTATGTAATCTAGTTCGGCTGCCATGAGGTCGAAACCCACCCGCACCTGTTCAGCTACCTCCTTCTGGCAGTCTAACACCTGGCCTTGGAATGCGATGTGTGCTTCAGTGAGGTGCTGGGAGCCAGCCATGGTGGTGGGTGCTTCCTGCTGTGTGGTCTGTGCAGGGGGTGGGGTCTCCTTGATGCAGCTGGGCTGCCCTGCTCCTGGAGGTGGGTTGCCTAAGATGTCCATGAGCTGTTGTAGGGCGTCGGTGTTGAAGGTGTGGAGGTCCTCTTCATCATCACTGATGAGTTGTCTGGTATGCTCTGCAGGAGGTGCTGATTGTCCCTCTGCAATGTGAAGGGGAGATGCATTTTAACATTGTGTTGACATGTATGTTGACGCATTGTTCAAGTTTACATACAGACTGCATGACAATGTACATTGGGACTGTTTGGGAGGAGCTGACTATTTGATGCGGGACAGTGGATATTTGAACTACATCACGGATGTGAGGTTCTACACGTACATTTTCATCTCACAGTTTCCTGCTATGCCAGATGTGATTGGCCAGTTTCTACGCACAAGCGGAACCAGTTGTGTCCTCTGTTCTGCAGTGAAAGTGTTGCACTTTGTACCACATTGTCGTCAATGTTGATGTGCTGTTATTGCTTTGTGTGTGTGCTGCATTGTGGGAGAGTCGCCCCTGCAGCTGTGATTTTGCTGCCCCTTATCCCTTTGAGGCGGTGTGCCTTTGACTTCTGTGCTTCTACAGTGCTGAGATGTTGCAGACTTGGCTAATTTTGGCTCTAGTTCGGATTTTGGACTCTTGGGCATGGTTTATCAGCAGATGTGTTGTTGACGTCAGGGGTTGTTTGTGCACGTGGATGTGTCAGAGTGTGACCTGCTCCTTTACGGATGTGATCCACACTCAGCCACCTCAGTGTCGTGGCGTGCACCATGTCATGGTAATTGGACTGCAGCCATGCTGTTCGTCATGCAGTGTCACTTGCATTGTCAGTATGGCTCACAGACACGCAGCTTTGCTGGTTTTGACACGTGTGCATGGGTTGGTTGTGAGATTGGTGCTGTGTGGGGAGGGACCCCTTTGTGCCCATAGTGGACGGGGGCCTACTTGCTGTTTGTATGTGTGCTGCAGTGTGCCAAGGGGATCAGGGACATGATCCAGAGTCATTGTGGGTGTGCAGTGTGCTCTACTTAATTGTGCATGTGTGCCATTGTGCCTATCTCCCCCATCCCCCAGTCCCTGTTCGGTACTCACCCTGGTGCTGTTGTGTCAGTTCATGTCGAGCAGTGTCCGGACCCCCAACTCCTGCCACCGTCTCCCCACTGATGACTGTGGCCACCATTTCCTCCATCTCATCCAGCTCCTGGTGTTCCGCTGGACTGCCACCTCCAGTCTGCATTGCTGCCTGATGGTTGTCAGCGAGTTTCTTCTTGGTTTTGCGCTTCGCATCATTCCAGCGCCTCTTGACCTCTCCAAATTGTCCTCCTCCTCACTCCGACTGCATTCACCTTGTCCAGGATGGACTGCCATATTGCATTTTTATTTGCCAATGACACGTTGGAGGTGACAAACATTTGTTGGTGGTGTTCTATCACCTCCGTGATGATGATCCTGTTTTACTACGGACTGAACCTCGTCTTCCTCGTCTTCTTCTCCTTGCCCATCCGTGACCCCGAGGTCCCAGGCTGGTCCTCCTGGGGGCTTGTGGGGTTCTGGTCGTCCTCTGTAATTGCTCCGGCTTCCTTCATGGTGCTATTCAGTTTGAATTATTTTGTTTGTGTTTTTCAGTGCTTTTATAGTGCATTTTCCCGCATGACGCATGGGAATTGCAGGCCTGTCGCTGGTTATCGCTGATTTTTTTATCGCGGTTGGCCACATCGCAACTTTTTTCGCGTTCGCGTTTCGCGTTTTTTTGCCGTCACAGTAATTTTATCACGGTCATTTGACGCGTTAGCGCGAGACTATCGCATGGTACCGCCGTGTTGAGAATACAACGTTAACACAGCGTTATTTTCCCGCGATAGACTGCGATGTGCAAAGGTGCGTTAAGCTAATTTTGCGATAATTATCACACGTTCTTGAGAATATGCCCCATAGAACACAGCTCCTCACAAAATTAGGACCTTTGAAATATGTACCAACTGTCAACGATCAAAGGGGTTAGCACAGTATACTATCAGGGAAGCACCTAGGACCTGTTTCGTCCTACAGACTAAGGATCTGGGATTATGACTTTGGCGGTCTCGCAGGGGGCCGCCACGCCAGCGCCCCACTGCGAGACCACCAAAGCCCTCTGTTGCCCCACAGATTATGAGTTTTCTGCAGGTATCACAGTCGTGCGGCGGCGGTCCCAAGTGCGGTGCCTTTCAAAGGCTGGTATGTGAGCCTTAGAAAGGCAGCGCCGTGGGATCGCACAGCCCTTTCCAGCACATCATGGACTGTGAAGTCCATGCTGTGCTGGAACTGGGAGTGCATGCATACAGGGGGGCACATCATGTGCCCCCTGCATGTATCCCCTGGCCCTGAGTCAACAGTGGACCCTGTAGGGCCCCCTTTGTTTCCTCACCACCACACTTTTCATGGCGGGCTCACCACCATGAAAACTGTGTCGTGAGGAGTCTCGCAATATGCTTGGCGGGGCCCCAGTGGCACCACCAAGCATATTGCGGGCCTCAGACCGCTGTGCTACTGCCAGGGATCTGGGATCCCCGGCGGTTTCAGCAGTCCTTTGGCGGTCTGACTGCCAACCTCAGAATATAGCAGTCGGACCGCCGGTGCAGTAGTGCCGGCACACGCTCTGCAGCTGAGCCCCTTTCTCTTTTATTGGGAAACTAATCACACTTTTAGATCATGCCTACGCTAAACATGGGTCAACAACAAAGTAACCTCAGGGCACATTCACTCAAGGCCCACTTCATTTGGGATAGATACAAAAATATTTCTTTTTGCGCATAAACTCTAATTCCAACAGCCCAGCTGATCGTGGCTTAAAACCTTTTCTCCATAAACAAGTAACATCGTAAACTGATGACGGAAACAAATGTTTATTATTTTTTTTCAAAAGTTTTATGTATGTTAATTGTAATAAATTTTTAATTTATACAATAAATCAGCTTTACTACTATCACTACCGAATATATGGGTTCAAGAAAGGGATGATATGCAAGTCAAGGCTTGCCCGATTGACTTAAAAAAAATATCTCTGCACTTTGGAATATGGTTGCAGCAGCCATTTCTACCTGATGGAGATTCTTAAGGGCTTAACAATCTTTCTTTGAAGAAGATAGAACCTAAAAAAATAGACACTGAACCCTCTCGTGAAAATGGTTACAGAGGCAACTCTAAATTTCAGTCGCACATATTTATTTGCTCGGCAACTGTTAATATTTTGATTACTCATAACCAGGATATGACAAAGAAGAGCACAGAAATGAAGACCGACTTGTTTTTAAAGGAGAATCCTACCACTTTAAAAAGTGATGTTTTGGTTGTTGGAACTTTAAAGGAATGTGCTCTTTATTTGGGATGTGTAGCAGACAGCCGCGCATGTTCAGGTAAGAGCGGTGGGGGGGGGTTGGGCAGGGTGAGGGGGGGATTTCGACGGACGATGAGGGGAAATAAAATAAATAATTATTTTTCCCTCATCATTGCGCCTCGAAATCCCCATCCACTTGGCCCCAGCGCCCCATCGCTCTTACCTGCACGGGCTGTGGCTGGTAGCAAAACTTGTTGGCATCTCTTAAGTAAACAACCCAATACAGCACAATAACACTCAAAGCAAAAGCACATTGCAACCAATACATAACAGGGCACAACATAAAAGTGAAAGTAGAATGCAACACAACCATAGTGCAACATAACCACACGTTACAATATTTCAGCACATAAAACACAACAGCACAAAAAAGAATGGATTTCGACAATAACAAAATGCAACACAGCAAACATGCACAAACATTCTGGCTTCAAATTATCACCTCCACAATTCTGCGTTCAATCATAATAAGTAGGCAAAAGGTGTTTGCCTCAAGCTCTGCTTCACTTACCACCATGGTATGATGTGCACCAGTGAAACATGTTTGTGATGAGGTCCTGTATCTCAAATTATCACTTTAATTGCTCACGTTATGCAAAAAGGTCCATGACTTTAAGAAAGTGATGGCCTGGGACAATTGTTAGTACAACACAGCGGCAGAGCAATCATGAGCGACAAACAAAACAAATGGAAGGAAAAAATAAGGGAAATACCATATCTTATGAAGTGTTTTATGCTAACACGTGTAGCCTGATATTCAGAAGAACTTTAACAAATATATTGCAGATATCCTGTGTTTATATACTCAGATAGAGGAGAATGTGCAGAAGTCCTTCATTTACAAATATTCATCCTGCAGACTGCTGCAATTATAGGTGAGAGGGAGTGTAGCAAGGATGTCATGGGAACTGGTGCAAGCAAAGGAAATTCGCCCTTTGACTGCTTTTGGTGTAGTGAAATACAACCGTTATCAGGGACCAATGGGCCACTCAGGGCCACTGTACGACTGCACCTGATACACCAGCTGTAGCTATGTTCCTTCATCATTTCATCCACCCTCCTCCTCTTTTTACCAAAAGTACACAACCACACAAACCTTACACTGCACTCCACCACACATATTACCTATTCCAGCTATCAAATCTAACACAAACACTGATAACTCCTGTCCATCCCGATCACATACCATATACAATTTTTTTCAGAACACATCATCACCCCCTCTAACATTCAACTACTACTAACAAACATTACCTTACTTGCAAATCCTTCTCAGAAAACCACTAAATCATCATCTCATCTCATTATTGCACAAAATCAAAACATAACACACACAGACTAGCACAGCAACATTTCACACACACAATTTCATATTTTATTCCATCACAAAGCAGAAACATACAGCCACTCTCACCTTTCTGACTACGCAAATTATACACATCCTAAATCATCTTTACTGCCAAACTGTCTCTCTTCCACCACACCTAACAAAAATACACCAACACAGCAACTCTCACTCAACTGTCTCTCATCCATTGGATAATTCAGAGCCTTAACACATGACCCACATGCTACACCACCACCCCTAACTCATACACCTTCCACCCAAAACAGACACAAACAAAATAAACAACATGCCAGTCTTCATACCTTTGCATCTCCATGTCTGCTACACAATAAGCCTGCTCTACGAAAACAACACAGCTCAACAACTCACTCTCTACCACCATCACCACCACCTGCACACACAGACCCATCAACACGCCTTCTAAGACTGCAGGACGAGGAATATTATATAGAAAAGCAACACTATCGCTATCCTCTTACAGCTAATACCACCACTAGTGACACACCTACTACAAGTTCAACAAATGCAGCTCACCCTTCTACAAAAAAAGTCACACAATCACCAAAACACAATCTTTTAACTTCCTACTAATAAATGCTTGATCACTCTCTAAAAACAAACATCACATCCACAAGCTACTCACTGCCATACAACCTGACTTACTCTTCATAACTGAATCTTGGTTGGGAAATGACATGGCTCCTGTGTTGCATAAAGCTGTTCCTCTAGGCTGTCAGACTATCACACAACATCGTATAGCCAAAAGAGGAGGTAGCCTAGCTAAAGCTGACGACATCTCCATACAAGGTTGTGAGACCCTCTTCATCAGATGCAACCCTACACCATCTTCATCCTGTAACTTCCTTCTCCTTTACTGACCACACCTAGCAATGCAGCATGCCCAGACACATTTCTAGACACAATTTCAAATGTGATAACACTACACTCCAATTGTGGTGACCTAAACATTTGATTTGACAAACCCAAAATGCCCCATCCAAAAACTCACTGGCCTAGATGCACTGAATGTACATCAAATCGTCCACAAACCCACACACATCGCTGGACCCAACCTAGATGTCATTTTTGCAAATCCAGAAGTAGTTCCCTTCCAAACAATTGCACCAGTCACATGGTCAGGTCACCATTTGCTATTTTTCCAACATAAAATGCCTCTAAACAACACATCTAAAACCACCTTACATGCATCCACCTAATGACCGTGGAACAAACTCAAATTTAAATACTTAGAAACACAACTAACATCCAACACAGATATAGGCACAGCAAATTCTATTAAAAAAACTATGGGGCATATTAGCAAGACCCACGTTAAAATTATCGCCGTTTTAGCGGCAGGAAACTGCCGCTAAAACGGCGATAATGGGCTTGCTAATATGCGTTATGGAATTCCAATAGAAGCCCAGGTTAGACGCCCTGCACATCTAACCTGGGCTTCTATTGGAATTCTATAACGCATATTAGCAAGCCCATTATCGCCCGTCTTGCTAATATGCCCCTATGAGTGGCTACAGGAAGATTTTAATATTCTAATACCACTCAAAACAACAAAACAGGACAAAAGAAAATAAGGCACTGTGGAGAAATACAGAACTAAAAGAGATTAAACAGCAATTTAGAAAGCTGAATCAAAGCAAACAGCAATCAAGACAAACTTCACCTACAGAAACTTGACCGATTATATAAGTCAGAAATCAAAAAAGCTAACAAAGGTATTATTCAGACAGAATTCAAAATACTAAGGCCCCAATTACAAGTCTGGCGGTCCATGGACAGACAGACTCACGGGGGCATGGCTGTGGCCGTCTCCTGACTGCCCGATTACGACCCGGGAGGTTAGAACTCCACAGCCTCGATGCACCACCTGGGAATCCGCCATTCCCTGGTGGTGTTGTGGTGGTATAGAGGTATCCATATGCTTGGCCGGACCACCGTGGTCCCACCAACCATATAAGGAGTTTCCTCTCTACCAAAGTGGCTACAGGAAGATTTTAATATCTCCCTGACAGAGAGAAAACAGTGCCTCTGTGTCCTGTGGATGCACACAGGGTGCATGCACACCAGTTTCTGCACGGCATGGACTTTTTAGTCCATGCCATACAGGAACTGTTTTTGACGTTCCCATTGCGGACCCTGTTTTTAGAGGCATCATAGTAGGAATGCCAAAAAAGCCCACCAGACAGGAGGAAAATCCTAATATGGCGAGCGGCCTGACCATGGCATTGGTGGTGCGGGAGTGGGGTGGACCCTGTGCTGCACCGCCATAGTCGTAACTGGGCCCTAAATGTGCAAATACATTTTTTTAGAAAATTCTCACCGAATTTCGGGCCCGGTAGTAGTGGGTAGGTCTACATCTTCGTGCGATCGGCACAAACTACATGAGGAACCCCTTGTGTGTATAACCTACCAGGTACTGTGATGCCTGATTAGTTTATTCCTCTGGGTAGTTCCAGCACTACTAGGTATTCGACTATTCTAGTCCTATGGTTGATGTGAGTGTGTAGCCACAACACCATTTTTTAGTTGTAGATCGTTTTTCCCCCCCTTCTGGTCCTGATGAATCGCCTGCAGATTATGTATTTTTGCGAGAAACATGTTGACCTACTACTCATAAGAGCGCCACAATCTGAGACATTACCTCAGCCTTGCGCCTTATAGTTTTGTTTTTACTTAGGGTAGGAGACCCCTTGATTAAAGTTGTTTTCTTAGGTACTCCCAACCCTATTTTACATTCACTTTCAACATTTACACACATCTACACATATGAGGCCCCCCACCCGCACTTCACCTAACGGCTGTTGGAAAAAAGATCTCCGCTAAAGTGCCCCTAATATAGGGAGCCCGTCGGGTATTGCACCGCCGACCCGACGAGGAGCAGCCCGATGATGAAGCATGACACCCGACAGGGTGTGTGAGGGCATTACAATCCAATACAATGGATTCCCAATTTTGAACCCCAGTGGTCAGGTTGGTTCATGATTCCCTGTGTTTCTGTCTCTCATTTCAGAGGAACAGCATAATCTTTTTGTTGAAATTACTTTCCTTGGGCTTTTATGCTGGACCTGTCCAAAAGCCCACTGTCCCTTCTTTGGTTACTAAACTTGATTACTCCAATGGCCTCCACCACTGATCATCTTTATCAACTATGAAAAGACTAAAATAAATTCAGCACTCTGCTGCCAGACTACTCCAGCATGTAAAGTCACAAGCCCATATCTCCCCTGACTTGAGGGCCAGACATTGGTTACCGGTTGCCAGGAAATCCACATTCAAGCTGCTTTTTATCACCCACAAAGCGATACATGGAACAGTACCCTTCTTCATCAGGAGAAAAATCACCAAATACATTCAACAAAGGAAACTTCATGCCATATTGGCACCTCACCTCAAAATCCCACCATACAAGAGAAAAACCATAGGTGGCACATCTTTCTCTTTTCAAGCAGCCAAGCTATGGAACACATTACCCCTAAACATAAGATCCACAGGTAACTATCTTATCTACTCAAGAGTGGCTCTTCCCTACATAACCACCATACTCAAACATAAATGACCAGCATATCCCTATATATAGATATGTGTATTCCATTGAATAAATGTATATAGTAATTATGTTTATGAATACATATAGATATTTTTAGATCTGCTTAACAAATTTGCATATTGCTTATGGTTATATTATTCTATTCTTAACACATATACAGGTCATTGCATAGTTTGCATGTAAGTTATTTGATTAGATACTTATGGTTCTCCATTTTCTATCTATCACAATACGTAAATCTTATCATAACTATGTATCTCAAATTGCTGCACCATTGATTTATTGAAAGATAAGAAAAAAAAGAAAAAAACATTTAGCTTAAAGCACAGCAGTACTTGAAAGTCTGAGTTTATTAAATACAACTTAAATCCTGATACATTGCCTCCCTTATACATATATACCTTCCATTTATTTATATATCTATACATGTATTACTTTATTCCTAATGTAAAAATAAAAACAAAATTGAGCCTCTCCAATGCACTGCCCTATTTCGCACCCTACACCTCTCTCAATATATCCTCTACCTCCACTCTCTGACTCATACCAAACCTCACTCTAATATCATGATCTAAAGAATAACCCTTTCTAGACTCCTCTCTCCTCTATCCCTCCTTGCACCACCTCAAACCACACTTTACTATTCAGATCTCCCAAATAACCCTTTTTAAACACTCCAAGCATGTATCCCTTCTTAATCTTATTCAAGACATATTTTTCCCTAACCCACTTCTAGAGACTCTCCCCCTTCCCTCTATTCTTTAATCATCCCAAACTTACTCCTACTACTATGATCTCCAAATGAATGTTCTAAGCCCTTCCCTCTTCTATCCCTCCATTATCCTTTCAATCCAACTAACAGACTCACATGTGTACCGCTCAAACGAATTCATTTTTCACTGTACTAATTCACCACTAATCCTTTTTGGGTTCCAGAGTAGCGTGCTACTCGCCAAAAAGCGCATTGACATCTTGTATGGGGTAGTATGCGCTATATAATACAATTGCATTGCTGCAAACTTCCATAGTGCATTGTTAGCCTTTTGTGCAAAATCAATAAGCATGGGTATAGCCGGCTCATGCATACTCATTAATAAAGAAAAACATTTGTTTCTATTATAGTGGATTGGTGGAATGTCCAATCAGTTTGAGGTCACCACATTTATGATTACTTGCCCTCGTAGGCCCCTTCTCTCTGCAGTCTTCCGTGAGGACCTCAGAATGAGGCCAGACATATTTACTGCTTGAACTATAAGCCTAAAATTAGATCTACCCACCTGTTTGATTTTACATATTGAGGTGAAAGAAGATCGCATTGTCTTGACTCATCTTGGATCATCTAACCATTAGTTGCTTAGTGTGGGTGAAAAATATAATAAGTAATGGTTTACATGGCCCTTTTCCAGTATTGCTTATAACCAAACTATGACCTTCTGCAAACCTGCAAAATATGTATGTAGTTGATGTAGACAAAGACGATTCATAATTTAGTTTTTACATTTTAATTTCTGCAATATGAAGTAAGCATACATCAGGCCTGTCATTGAGACCTATGTGTTCAGTTTAAAGTGCCATTTCGACCTGAAAAAATGTACCTTTTGCCAGGCTTTAAACTTTCCTTTCTAATACATATGTCACCCCTAGGGTAGGCTCTAAAAGCCCAAAGGACACGGTGCAGCATACTTTAAAACTTGGGCATGTACTTTTAACATGTATGTGCCCTGGTAGTTAAAAACTCTTAAATTCATATTTCACTACAGCAAGGCCTGCTTCTCCTATAGGATAACATAAGGTTAACTGTTTTCAATTAATACGTGGTAACTTTCAATTGGGAACAGGTATAATTGTTGAGTTTGGTGTCCCTTTAATGATAAAGTTGGATTTTACGTCACAATTGCCACTTTTAAAAAGTTCCCATTTTCTTGTCCTAACCATTTGGGGTCTGTATCCTAGGTCACATGACTAGGTGTAGCTGTCAGTTAGTCTTTTTGTATTGCTTCTAAAAAGAGAAACAAAGGGTCATAGGGGATGGCAGTATGGGCCAACTCTTGCTTGATGAGGGAGAGGATCTGTCACCTACCATACTTGCAAAGAGTTTGACACTAACCTATTGTGACCCTAGAAAATCTGGGGCCAGGGCAGAGAGGCAGGAAATACCAAACACCTCTGAGGGTAGAAACGCCTAGAAATCTCTCCTACTTCAAAGCAGGCACCAGGTATGAATATTAGAATTCTTCAGGACATTGCTGGACGTGTGGAAGACTCAAAAGGACTGCCGTACTGCTCTGCAAGAAGAACTGCTACTCTGTTGCCCTGCTGCCCTGTGGCCTGGTGTCCTGCTGCCTGAGTAAAGGACTGGAACTGCATCCCGAACCCAGGACTTTCAGAGTGGCTCCAAGGGCCAGATGACTTGCCTGCTGATCAGATGCCTCAGGGACAGAACAGATTCCAACCATTGCGAACCCGCACTTGGACTCAGTATGCTGTGAGTCTTGTCCCCAAAGTGTGCCACATCAATCTTGGACCCTTGGAAGTGGACCTGAAGGTGCTCTTCCAGCCCAGCTGTGGTCCTGTGGGCAGAACCAAAACATTGTGACACATCTCCTCGGAGCTCCACTTCAGAACTGCAGCTGCTGTTATTAAATTTTGCTCTGCATAAATACTTTACATATTGCATCTAAGTCAAGACTGACTCCTTTGTGACAAACTGCCAGGAGGATAACCACAGGCTAATGTAGGGTTTACTTGTGTTTCACCCTGAAAGAGGTTTTAGTTGCTGCTTGAGTAGGGTTTTACCCTGCTCAATCAGTAACCCAATTTCCAACACACATGGTTTGTGACCACAAAATGGCTTTTTTATGTACTAAACCCATTTTTCGATCACAAAGTGAGTTTAGAAACCCATAAGTAATTGCTGCTTGGAAGGGGGATATTTAGAGACGTCCCTTCCAAGTATCAATATTTTACAACTGAAATCCAGTCACAGAACTTTTAATTATTTATGTACACTTTAAAGGAGGTCTTAACCCATTCGCTAATGGGAAGTGGCCCCAATCCCACTGGTGAATGTTAAAAAAAGGTTGTTTGGAAGTAGTAAGTATCAACAGGACCACTGTCAATACTCAAATTGTCAAATAAAATAAAATGAAAGCATTTTCAGTCAGCCTCATTTCTTTTCTAGGGGGAGTCACAGACATGGTGGTCTGCTGACTACAGCTGGCTACTATCCCTCTGATGGCATCCAATCATTGTGGGTCGCAGTGTATGACCTATCTCACAAATATTGATGAAGTAGGTCAGATTGTGACCTGTTAGTTTTCATAGTTTTGTTAACCAACCTATTAATAAGTAATTCATTTCCATATGCAAAAACTTTTTGAGAATGGAAATGTCGTACATCAGGCCTTAGATGCTCAGTTGTTTCTTATACTTTTTGCTAATCTGTGATAGCATGCATTTGTGAATGAATTTCAAAGAAGCCCTCTACCATTTTATTGTAGTAGTACTCTGGAGATTATCCAGACGTTAAGCACAGTCACTCCAACACAGTTCCAGAGCTCCCTATAGCAGAGGATACTCCAATTACGCAACATATTCCACTAAATGGGCTCAATTTCAAATGTTTGCCTTTCTGCATTGGAACATGGATCTTCATAGATAGCAGGAACCAGGAGGAGGGGAGAAAACTGCAGCCTCTGCACAGGGTTATTGGAAAGATGTAGGATATTTGACATTGTAAGCCGCATGGCCAATGAATCAACACAGAAGTATGCACATACATGAAGAGATTTTATTAGTCTCTTTGCAGCAATTCTTTTTTTAAATATCAGCAGCATGTGTCTGCATCCTCCAAAGCAGCCATGGAGTTGCTCTTAAGGGACTCAAGCCAATGGCCAGTGGCCTGTAATAGGACCCCCATGGACCAGGGCCACACAAGGAGGGCACATCAATAAGGTTTCCCGAGTGGCACATGGAAAAAATGCTGTCCGCCAGGAGGGAGAGGACCAGGGGTCCACAGAGGTGGGGGAGGCCCCCCCTGAGGTGGCAGAGAAGACAAATGTGACCAGACTGGCCCCCAAAGAGGACAAGGTATGGCTCAAAAAGAAACACAAGAATCAAGGACCCAAAGTCGCTGCCCCACCTCCAAGAAAGAGGGTGAGTGGCCAGGCACATTCAACAATGGTCCTGGGCCCCAAGAAAGGCAAACTGTTACTATTGGAAGGCAGGAGGAGAGTCCAGTGACTGAGAGCCCCCAAAAAAGATGAAAGAAGTCAAACCTACATTATCACAGGATGACTGTGTGCAAACCTGTGGACAAGACAGTAAATTCAAAAGGTGACAACAAAATGGAACAAGGAAATCTAGGCATCAGGGTTGAGATGAGCATGGGACTGAAGACAAAGCAGTATTTGGACATAATATTGAGTTGTAAATATCAGGATACTTGTATTGAAGTATGAGAATTATAGATGCCCTGTAGAAGGCGCAAGCGGAAATGTGTGGGGAGTATATGTTTACAATGTTTTGCACCTATGCAGAAGTAGACTGGGCTTAAAGGTTAAAATATATATATATATATATATATATATATATATATATATATATATATTCACTGAAAAAACCATAGGTTTCAGGGACGTTATAGTTAGTTGGACATTTCACTCATACAAAACCATAGAAATTCTACCATTATAGTTAGTTCAGCTAACTATAACTCGCGCCCGCAATGCACTGCTGATGACATCACATATTACATCATTCATGACATTGTCAGTGACATCACTGATGACATCACTGATGACATCTCAAATGACATCACTGATGACATCACTGATGACATCATCCAGTGAATGTGGTTTTCTTTCAAATGTAATATGTATTATATATATACCAAGCTGTATTGAAGAATGAATGGATGTATAAGTGTCTGGATGGAGGATTTAGTAGGTGTGTGACTGACTGTTTAAGTGAATGATTAAATGTATCTTACTGAATACATGGGTTAGTGTCTAAAGTGTGTGAATGTCTGTATCACTCTGTCTGTTGTTGTGTAAGCTGCTGCATCGGTTGGTCAGTAGCTACATGAATGTCTATATGGGTTATTGATTAGTTGCCTGCGTATTTGTATAGGCGACTGAGTGTGTGTGTGGTTGGGTGGGGGGTGTGTGACTCTGTGCATAGATGTGTGAGTGGTTGATTGACAGGGTGTATGAGTTTTAGAGTGCATGTGGAAACAGTTGTATGGGTAGGTAAGTGTGTGTATGGGCGTCTTGGTGAGTGAATCGATGTCTCAGTGTACATGTCCAGCTAAGTACATATATAAAAGGCAGTGTATGTGAGAGTTGGTGTATAGAAATGACTATACGTGAGAGTCAGTGATTGTGAGAGTGGCTGTATGTATGAGTGTATACTTGTATTAGTGATTATATAAGAGACTAAGTATGCGTTACTATCTGTATGAATAAATTAGGTGGTGTGTGTATAACTGTGTAGGTGAGTAAATGGAACTGTGATTGATTCTTTGCATGAGTGACTAGGATGAGTACATAACTGACTAGGATGAGTGCTGGTGTGTCAATGTCTATATAAGTGTATGAGTGCATTTGATAGTGTTCTATTGATCAGTGACTGCATGTATGAGTGATTGTATGGGTGAATGGGTAGATGTGTGTGTAGACCTAGTGATGCAGCGGTAATTTCACGGTAATTTCTGAATGCAAAACCTCATTTACCTTCTAATTTACCGCTGCAAAGGTACTGGACCCTTGCCACTGTATGTTACCATCAGGAGATTTTACATAAACATGAAAAATCAAAAATGCTATTAATATTTAAGCCAATAAAGAGAGTTGTTGAGTATTTTAAAGGGTTTTATTTTCTAGTTAAAAGTTAAAGTTCTCTGACCCTTTATTCATTAGTCAAATATCAATCAGGTTACAGAATTTGGAAAACAGGAAAAATAGAATTAATACAGAACATATTATAGGTTGCATACAAAACATTCCATAAAGGAAGGGAATGAGGCAATCAAATGTCAATCAGAATTCTCCAAAGAAAGTTCAGGAAAATATGATTCAAGAGTGAGTTATGCAAGGCTAATCAATAATTAATAATTGGCAAAAATCTCCCATAAAGAGAAATAAATACATAAGACAAATAAATCTTTTAAAAAACTAATTAATTAGTCAAAGCATGAACTTAAAAGTTTTAGCATCAAAATCTAATCCTGTTCTATCCAGCTCCACTCTCTGCCCTGGTCTGTTCATCTGTCCTCTCTGTGTTCACAGAGAGGCGCTGCTCCTGAAAAGGCCCCTCCTTCACAGACCACAGAGGAATGTAATCTGCCTTGCCAAAAATATGACGTGCAAGGCTAGCCTATGCCCCCCACCTCCCTCTATCTCTCCTTGGACGCAATCTGCTCTCAGACTGCACCCGCTAAAGCTTCTAAAGCCTCTAAAGCCCCTCCAGCCCCCTAAAGAGGTCATTATTTATACTCTAATTCTTGGCTGACTATTCTAATAATGTTGCAAATTTTCAGTAAAGCTTGTACCCTGATTGGATAGCTTAGATGACGAGGGTCTCACCATCCTGTTCTCATTGGCAAATCCAACCCATACCAGTTTTAACAAAAGAAGCGTTAATGATTAATACAATTATATGTTTTAGCAATTTTTACTAGGAAAAATGTTTCAGTCTATTTCCTCCTTCCTGTCACATCGCACGCAGGAAGGACACATTCCACAAACACTGATACATTGGCAGGGTAACAAGAATGTACAGTTCATGGTGGCCTTGACTTCTTCCTCCACTTGAGGCAAGCTGGTATAATCTGCGCATGCGTCTCTCATTCAATACACAGCCTTGCTGGATTCACAGGCAGCCATTTTATCTTAGGCCCAAAAAACAAAATATACACAAAAAGAGTATTAATTTACAAATGAAACCCATTATGTTTTACCTCCCCCATACTAATACCCTGTATAAAGGATTACCTAGGTAAAGCTATTAGTTTAAAGCAGCTTTTCTTATTATTTGTGCACAACATGCAAAAATGTGCAATGTACAACATAGCATAAAACATGCAGCAGTATAAATTTTGAAAGCGCAAACAGTTAATACATACTCATAGCAACATGCTCTAATGTTTTAGATAGCTTTTCATGCAAATGCTTTGCCCCCGTGTAGTGATGGTGCATGGTTAATTAATACACATTATAAAAAGATGTGTTATGAACTGAATATGTATTGTCTAAATATGCAACAAAGCCAAAGTCTCTTGAGACAGGAACAGGGAGTGTAGATTATAAGGGAAAGGAAACTGAAAAGAGAGAACACATTCCATGATTCAAAGCTAAAGAGGCCACTGAAATCACGAGTTTTCTCTACACTGCAAAAACACATGTTAATTCAGCACAAGCATTTCAGACTGAAAGCATTTATGATCAAGCCTCATTTTATGTTTTTCACTTTGCATGCACCAAAAGTGCCACTTTTAAAAAACGTTTGACTAGGCATGTGCCATGTGTTTTCACTTGCACCAAAATTTGTGTGCCATTTTAAATGCAGTCTGTCTGAAACATAAAAATAAAGCAATGCTTAATTTTAGAAATCTAGAATCACTGAGTGGGTATGTAGTAACTGGTATTAGTGTGTCAATGGTATCGAAAATGGTAGTCTGTATTTTACAGTGAGTGTATCAAAGGTTATATTAGTGTGTGAGGAGGTGCATCAGATTGTCACATGGATGATGTCATCAGTGATGTCATCAGTGATGTCATTTGAGATGTCATCAGTGATGTCACTGACCATGTCATGAATGATGTAATATGTGACGTCATCAGCAGTGCATTGCGGGGGCGCGAGTTATAGTTAGCTGAACTAACTATAACGGTGGAATTTCTATGGTTTTGTATGAGTGAAATGTCCAACTAACTATAACGTCCCTGAAACCTATGGTTTTTTCAGTGAATTTCTAAGGTTTTTTAAATGCTAATTTCTAACTATAACATGCCTGAAACCTATGGTTTTTTCAGTGAATTTCAAAGGTTTTTTTTAAATGCCAATTTCTAACTATAACGTGCCTGAAATCTATGGTTTTTTCAGTGAATTTCAAAGGTTTTTTAAATACTAATTTCTATCTATAACGTCCCTGAAACCTATGTTTTTTTCAGTGAATTTCAATGTTTTTTTTAATGCTAACTTCTAATTATAATGTTCATTTAACCTATAGTTTTTCCGACACCCAAGAAGGACACAACACCCACTGCCACAACCCTCAGTACCTCCCCCGTACCACCCCTCTCCCTACTGTAATTTTTTTATTTGTTATTTAAACTATATAATGTCTTCTTGTTTTTTAAATATTAAACAGCTACATACAGTATGAAAGGGAGCACAGCCTAGAGCCACATCTGAAGACCAACACATGTCATAGACCTACTGATCAAGCAGCTCCGACACCCAAGAACGCCACAACACCCACCACCACCCCCAGGACCCCCCCCTCTACCACTGAGGCAGCGCAGAACAAGACAGCGAACCTTCCGAAAACGGCATGGCCCCTCAGCCACACAATAGCTGAATATTGGGACAGGTGTGAACAAACTATATGTGAAGGAAGCAATTCACCCATGTTTAAAAATGCACACAATGCAAAGTGTAGCTGTGATGTGCTGGACACATCTCAGTATGCAGAACACACACCTCTCCATGTGCACAAATACTACTGGTGCTTGTAGTGTTGTGGACAGTGGATCCAACCATGTTACGTCAAACACTAGGGAAGATCTCAGTCATGTAGCTGTGTCGTCCCCCCCAGTAAGCATAAGCGTAACTGGAGTGGGCTGGTCCGGCGTAGTCCACTTCAGCGTAGGAGTGTGAATAAATAGGCCGGAGCTCTGGGCATGGTTCACTTGTGGGAAGGCCAAAGCGTCTGCCAGGGCGGCACCCCTCACCCTGCCATGACGCCGCCGACGTGACTGCCAGCCTCCTCAGCCGATCGCTGGCTTCCACCACACAGGCCCCCAGCGGCACAGCACCGCGGACTTATGTCAGTACAAACTACTGCCTTCGATATACACTGCGGACAGCAAGGCTCACAATTCAGATCGAGACGCGATTGCAGATGACGCAGTCCAGTAGGCAAGAGACATTGCTCAAGTCAACAACACGTGGCTGTGGGCCCTTCCTGACCGCTGCCTCCGGACTACACTGCGGTCAGTAGGACTCACAATTCAGATGGAGTCGAGATTGCAGATGACGCAGTCCAGTAGGCAACAGACATTACTCAAGTCAACAACACGTGCCTGTGGGCCCTTCCTCACCGCTGCCTCCTGCCTCCACTGCGGTGAGTAGGGCTCACAATTCAGAGCGACTCCCGATTGCAGATGACGCAGTCCAGTAGGCAACAGACATTGCTACCAGTGCGGCCAGCCCGGACCACGCATCATCGCTGACTGCGCACACGCTAAGTGCTTCAAGTACCACTAACTCTGTGCAGCTCAAGTCAACGCCACGTGGCTGTGGGCCCTTGATGACTGCTGCCTCCGGCCTACAATGCGGTTAGCAGGGCTAACAATTCAAGATTAGTGCAGATGCAAATTGTGTAAGAGAGTATAATCGGTTAAGAAGACTGTATGCTCCCAATCTGTGCAGCTCAAGTCAACGTCACGTGGCTGTGGGCCTTTGCTGACCGCTGCCTCTGGCCTACACTGTGGAAGACCGGCGACACGTGGTGCCACTAACCCTGTTCAACACAAGCCGGCAACACGTGGTGCCACTAACCCTGTTCAACACAAGCCGCGACACGTGGTGTCACTAACCCTGTTCAACACAAGCCGGCGACACGTGGTGCCACTAACCCTGTTCAACACAAGCCGATCCCACATGTGGAACTGTGTCCTGAGTCCTGAATGGCAGTGACCCCAAGTCCGTGGCAGCGACCACAGCACCAGACTCCCTTTGATCAGTGAGGCATATTTCCATATGCAAGGCCGGCGACACGTGGTGCCACTAACCCTGTTCAACACAAGCCGATCCCACATGTGGAACTGTGTCCTGACTCCTGAATGGAAGTGACCCCAACTTCGTGGCAGCGACCACAGCACCAGACTCCCTTCGATTAGTGAGGCGTATTTGCATATGGAAGGCCGGCGACACGTGGTGCCACTGAACCTGAACTACGCAGGCCGGTGGGGCCACCAACCTATGCACGTGGCTGTGGGCCCTTGCTCACCGCTACCTCTAGCCTACACTGCAGTCAGCAGGGCTCACAATTCAGATACAGTCGCGATTGCAGATGACGCAGTCCAGTAGGCAAGAGACATTGCTCCCAGTGCGGCCCGTCCGCACCAAGCAGCATCACAGGCTCATACATTCTCAATGCTTCTGGTGCCACTAACTGTGAACCTCAACTCAATGCCACGTGGCTATGGGCCCTTGCTGACCGCTACCTCTGGCCTACACTGCGGTCATCAGGGCTCATAATTAAAATTAAGTCTTGATTCATTAATTACAGAGTCCAGTAGGCAAGTAACTATCACAGGCCTAAAACCTACATAATATCCTTTTAGTATCCTTGCTTCAAGAACTTTTTTTATATCAGTTATAGCTTTAGTACAATCACCAAATTCATCTTCAAGTGCAAACGAACACTCATTAGCAGTCTACACTGCGGGCAGCAGAGCTCGCAATTCGAATTTTGGACACGTGGTGCCACTAACCCTGTACAACACAAGGCGCGACACGTGGTGCCACTAACCCTGTTCAATACAAGCCGATCCCACATGTGGAACTGTGTCCTGAGTCCTGAATGGCAGTCACCCCAACTTCGTGGCAGCGACCACAGCACCAGACTCCCTTCTGTTTTATTTGTTGTTGTTTTGTTTAAATAAAATGTTTTATATGTAAATCTATACCTGACTAAGATTATTGTTTGTCCAACCGCACAGGGACAATTCCGGGCCCAAGAAGGTTGTTGGGGGTATGTTGATAATGTGGGAAGAGGGTGCGTTACCTGCTGATGTGGGGAGAGGCAGAGTGAAAGGGGTATCTCTCACAGAAAGAACTCCGGTATGTTTTCAGAAATGCCTCGGACAGATGCCAGCTGACGGACTGAATCACAAAATGGCTTTTCAATGCTTATGTAGTGTGACTTATGAACAGTTCGCACCCAGGCTCGCAGAGGGACAACTGCGGCCCGTCCGCTCGACTCACATACGCAGTACTATGAGCCGTCCGCTCCCAAAGGAACAGCAGCATAGTAGCTCGCAGAGGTACAGCAGCGTACTAGCTCGCAAAGGTAGAGAGCTGCGAGCCGACGGACTGGCTTCTAACGGCATAGCTGCGAAGTGGTGATGTTGGGCAGAGGGAGCGTGAAAGGGTTATCTCGCACAGACAGAGCTCCGGTATATTAAATTTCCCCCGGGACCTTTCTTTTATATTTTCACTCGATGCGAGAAAGCGCGCTTTCTGGACCAAGACCTTTCTCCCTACCAAATTTGGCGTAATTCCGTTCAGCAGTTTAACCTGTAGCCTTGTCTAAAGTTTCCTATGGAAAATCCATTGAGAAAACACGTTTTCACACCCCCCACATGGCTACCTGTCGCAGGCGTACTCGCTGTTGGTGTGCAGGTCAGTGGTCTAGTTGTCAACATGTCACGGCCACTCCCTGAGGGCAGGTTTGCACACACACCACACCCATCCGGCACATGCATCACAGGCCATGTGACCACGCAAATATAATGGATCGACAATGTCACATCCTTTATTGCCAGTGGTGACTGGATGGCGGACGCTCCACGGGACTCAATCATAAAGAGTCCATGAAAAGTTGCGCAGAGGGTTAGTCACACCCTGAGCTGTATGGCCGTCAGGGGCCTACTACCACGTGGTGCAGACTTGAGTTGCACAGGGTTAGTGCCACCCGAAGCTGATGTGGCCGTCAGGGGCCTACCACCACGTGGCGCGGACTTGAGTTGCACAGGGTTAGTGCCACCCGGAGATGATGTGGCCAACAGGGGCCTACTACCGCGTAGCGCGGACTTGAGTTTCACAGGGTTAGTGCCACCCGAAGCTGATTTGGCCATCAGGGGCCTACCACAACGTGGCGCGGACTTGAGTTGCACAGGGTTAGTTGCACCCTAAGTTGTACGGCCGTGAGCGGCCTACCACCACATGGCGCAGACTTGCGTTGCACAGGGTTAGCGGCACCAAAAGCTGATGTGGTCTCTGCCATTGATGACTCAGGACTCAGCGACATGTGTGGGATCTGCTGGGCTGCGGAGCGGGTCCACATAATGTGCACCAAGCCATGGTGGCAGGACCGGGCCCTGGAGCTTTCACGGGCACGTGGAATGCCCACTGGTAGACACTCCGGTGGCAGCAGGTAATTATTTGGTCCTGGATGCGCAGGGGCGGCAATGTCTCTCTCTCTCGCTCTCTCTCTCTCTCTCTCTCTCTCTCTCTCTCTCTCTCTCTCTCTCACTTCCCTCTCTTCACTCTCTCTCTCACTCTCTTCCTTCCTTTCCTTCTATCTCTCTCACTTTCTCTCCCTTCTCCCTTTCTCATTCCCTTTCTTTCCTTCCCTCTCTTTTTCTCTCTGGCTTTTTTTTCCTTCTCTCTTTCTCTGTGTCTCACTCCTTTGATATGCGC
Source organism: Calotriton arnoldi (assembly GCA_963921515.1). Lineage (NCBI taxonomy): Eukaryota > Metazoa > Chordata > Amphibia > Caudata > Salamandridae > Calotriton > Calotriton arnoldi. The sequence goes on along the minus strand of CAWUFW010004337.1, from coordinate 633,538 downwards.
ATTACACACGTCCTTATTTTGTGCTTTATTTTCCAGGCTGTGTCGTCGACATTGATGGACCCGACAGGAGTCTTCCGCCTTGTTGTTTTGTGTTGAGTTTGTTAAATTTAGTTTATCCTCTATATGTACGTAAACGGAAAAATAAATTTTGGAAAAAAAAACATTTCAATAACGTTTTTGGTTGTTACTTAAGTGCTGTGTGACTCTTTCTCGTTCTTATTACTGTTATTTGGTGGTGTCCACCATGGTGTTAAATTTTGGGGCAGTTATTGCGGGAATACTGGTGATGTCTGCAGCTTGCACCAGCTTCTGAATAGTGTGTTAGATTTATCTCAACTTTAGTTGCATTAAAGTGCTGATAATGAGATGCAGAGTAGGCGTTCCCATGCAAAAACACACGAGGTGCACCTTTGCGATTTATTCTAAATACTAAAATCCCGTATTGAATTGAACTGTGGTAGTGGGTGCATTTACAGTGTACACACAAAATCAATGAAGAAATCTCATTGTATTTATATTGATTGGGAATAAAGGGTCAGGTGCTGAATCTTGACGGGATACACTGCCCAGTTCGTTTATTTTTCTGTACACGAAAAAACCACAACATAACTTTCACAACGAAAGGCAAAAACTGCGATGCGAAACAAATTCCGGCGATAAGCCGCGTTAGCACCAGGGATTTTACACCTGCTTTCTGCTGGTGTTAAGCAGGACGACTACCTGCAGCATGAAAGGGAACACAGCCAAGAGCCACACCGGAACACCCACAGGTGCCATAGAGTCAATGAGCATGATACACGGATACCCATGAGGGCCACAACACTCATCGCAACAACCCCAGGACTGCCAACGCCCCCCGAACTCGCATCTGAGCAAGTGTGTCTGTGTGGTCTGTGTGGTCATTGTGTTTGCATGATGGGCACGGGCCCTGCAACATCACAGTGTGCTGTCTTCAGCAGACGTTACCATGTCACCTCAGCGTTGGCAGTGAGCCTGGACATGTAGCTACGCACGCATCCTCCTGCATGCACAAGCGGCGTGTGCTTGTCCAGTGTACACAATCCAGCGCAGGGGTGTGCCTATCCGGCAAGGGGAACGGGGTGTCTCGGACATGTCCGTGTGCAAGAAGTGCGGTAAGTGTGTCTTTGTGTTCTGGTGTGGCCGCCACAAGGGCCACAGCAGTCGATGTTGTAAAGTGGCATGCACCACCTCCAAACGGCAGTGTCACGGTGTGATTGGGGAATGCCGCAGGACATGCACAAATAGGGATTACAATGGTGTGCCGTAGGAGTGCACGGGATACAACAGCGCAGCGCACAAAAGTGTGGGGGCTCGTGGGAGGGAGGAGCAGCTGTTTGTCAACGTAACACACAGTGAACCCGCCCATGTGCCACGTGCTGGGCATCTCATCCATGATGACCAGTGTCGCAGACATCCCACAACACCCACGACCGGCCTTTGTACACATCCTGTATGAATGCAGCTGGAGAAGTTACTGTAGGGATGAAAGGTTCTTTGTCTGAGCTATCTTGCGCTAACACATCTGCTGCTCCGAGAAGGAACTTGCAAGTGGCCAGCCCCCCTGACAGATACAATAATATTTGCATCCGTCTCCCACACTACACACTGCCTGATTTGAGAACAACGAGTACACATCCCACACTCAAAAGTCCTTTGTAGTTAGCGTGCGTGAAATGGCCTTCACACGTACTCCCACCACACCCCTGCCCTGCACCCATTGCACACAGACCCGGCTCATTGCACCAAGCTGTGCCATTTCATCCACAAGACTGGCACACGGCAAGCCAGTGCAGCTACAAGCAGAGCCACTGACGCAATGGCAGGGCATCCCGAACACATGTTCGACTCCATTCACGTCCACCTATACCTTGCACGTCTGCTGCATGTCCTGGGTGCACTGCCTTTGGCAGTGCTGCGGATCACTTACCGGCTGAGCTTCCGCATTGCGGACGTCACCTGCGTTCAACCTGTATTGCAATATCGCACGTGCCTATCCGAGTGGTGCATGGACGTGTGCCTCTCCAATGTGTGCATAGCTGACATGGATTACGACGGGTGTGTGCGCCCCCTGTTGGCCCACGACCAGGAGTGTCATGGTGATGCCCATTTATGGTATGCATGGGTGTTTGGCATGCATGTTGGGAACTGGGCCTGGGAGATTGCACGTGTCGTAGTATGCAGTGAGCAAATCGATCCACTTCCCGATTCTGCTTTGGTGCACATTGGGTACAGTGGTTGGAGTCAGCACATCTGTCCCGGTCAGCTGATGGATTACGTCGACGACATGTCAAATATTGTGGCCAACCATCACTCATTAGAGATAGTGGCTTACGCAGCTGCACTCGCGTTCATGGACGAGTGACAAGGTACCTGCAACCATGACTCGATGTGCCACATTGCACGTGTCCCGCCGCATCATTGCACGTTGTGCATCTGGTCACATGTCCCAAGACGACAGTGGACATGGCTGCATTGGTGTTGACTCATGTCCGAGGCGCGGACAACCAACGCTGCTTGACACTGACATGTGTTGGTGATGGACTACCCCGAGGTGAACATGGACGTTTTCCTACGTTCCTTATTCAGGCATGCTGCTGCATTTGTCTGCATATCGTGGCACTACTCTTTGCCGTACTGACACACACTTTTTTTTATAAAGTTTCCACATTTTCACTTGTCTCCAAATGTGTTGTGTCTTCATTTGTATGCCAATGTGTGTGTCACGGACTCTCTGGCTGCCTGCCATACGTGAATTTCTACCCCATCCGGACTGTGGGTTTGTACTTATGCGTTCTCATGTGCCTGTTTCGTACTGACGCTTTTGGACGTTTTTCGCCACAGGCGAGTGCATTTGTGTCCTGTGTTCGATTGTGCGAATGTTTGTGTTTGGACAACATTGTGTTGGATGTTGGTGTGCTCTGCTTCCTATGTGTGTGTGCTGCATTCTGTGTGAGATGTCCCTTCATGTGAGGTTTTGTTCACCCTTCTCCCTTTCAGGCAGTGTGGTTTTCACTTCTGTGCTTGTTCAGTGGTGTGATGTTGGCGGGTTGTGTGACTTGTGCTCCTTGTTGGTGTGTTTCATTTTAGCCATGGTTTGTCTGTAGTTGTGGTGTACTTAATTGTGCATGTGTGCCATTGTGCCCATCTACCCCCGTCCCCCCACTCCCTGCTTGTTCCTCTTCCTGGTGCTGTTGTGTCTGTAATTGTGTTACTCCACACATAAATACATGTAAAGAACAAATTAGAATAGTTCCTTGATTCTTTTAGATTGCAAAACTTCTCTCTATTGGTTATTTTTTAATTTTCCATATAAACAGTTTTTTAATATTTAAGGACACATAGAAGTCAGAAGTGCAACGTATTCTATCAACACACTTTCTAGAACATTCTACAACACGTGCAGGTTAAAAGTTCATCAATTTTTTTAAACCTAACGATATTTTTTTGCAACATTTTCTCGAACATTTAACGTCACGTGCAGGTTAAAAGTTCACGATTGTTTTAAGTTCGAACAGTTCCTTCCAAATGCAAGTAGCAGGTGTGGTTGAGTTGACCAAATTTTATCCTATCATATGTACTCCACGTTTAAACTGCTTTTTCTTAACCAATCACAAAGATGCTGTTCCACAAAACGAATGTGCACCCTACTTTTAAAAAACAATGCTTTTCATCTCCCAATCAGTTATCGTTTTGAATGAGAAAAAAAGTAGTTCCCCACCTTTAAACATATCTCTTATTCTACGAACGGACTGCATGAGCTACAGACATCTATCCATACTTCCCAGCCATACCTTCAAAATGCTAGTGTAGATCGTAGGACATAGCTATGTTTTCTGGTGCAAGAGGTATGCAGAACAGAGACGTATTGACTTAGACCTAGGTTTACAAAATGTGGACATTAAATGGTTTGGACAGAGAGGATTGAAGTGGCACCAATTGTTGCCTTTGGTTAAAACCTGTTTGCATCTCCAACACCCTGACCTCATTATTGTGCACTGTGGTGGAAACGACCTAGGCACATTGACTGGTGTAGGTTTGGAAATGCTAATGAAAGACACCTTTCGATAATTGATGTTGCTTTTGCCTCAAACTGCCTTTGTATATTCCAATATATGCCAAAGACAGAAGTGGAAATGGTCAAACCAATTTTGTCCTCAGATTGAAAAATCTAGGAAGAATGTCAACAAAGCTGTGTCTGCATACCTCAGAGACCATAGAATGGGGTCGATCTACAACAACAACATATGTTTTGATATGGCTGATATCCACAGAAGTGATGGAGTACACTTCACAGATCAGGGAAATCGAGTTTTTCTGAATAACCTGAAGCTGTGCATCCGCACTTATATGTAGCTCCAACTAATAAACACAAGGGCTCTTTTAGAGCCGCCTTATATTCCCAATATCGGTTCGCAGAGTGACAGCTGCGATCCGGCTAGCACAGGGAGACCTGCGGGCCGTCGGGCAGGCTCGCAGAGGGAGAGCTGCGGCCCGTCGGCTCGGCTCGCACAGGGAGAGCTACGGGCCGTCGGCTCACAAATGCACACCAGCGTGCTGGCTCGCAGAGGGAGAGCTCGGGTCTAACTCGCAAGGGGACACCAACGGGCCAACGGCCCTGCTAGGAGAGACACACCTATCACCTAACGGACTGGCTCGCACATGTACAGCTAGGGACACGATGGCTCGCAGACGCAGACCTGCGAACCGACGGACTGGTACTGTTTTATGCTTTAGGGTAGTACAGTGGTGTTTGTGTACTGTAGGGTGTTCGTGCTGGAGGTAGCGTTTTAGGGTTTAAGGTAGTTCAGTGGTGTTTGGGTAGTGTAAGAATCATGCTGGAGGTAGTGTTTTAGAGTTTACGACAATGCAGTAATGTTTGGGTAGTGTACGGGGTCATGCTGGGAATACTGTTTTGGGGTTTAGGGTAGTGCAGTGGTGTTTGTGTAGTGTAGGGGGTCATGCTGGGAGTAGTGTTTTAGGGTTTACGGCAGTGCAGTGGTGTTTGGGTAGTGTAGGGGGTCATGCTGGGAGTAGTGTTTTATGGTTTACGGCAGTGCAGTGGTGTTTGTGTAGTGTGGGAAGTCATGCAGCGAGTACTGTTTTAGGATTTAGAATAGTGCAGTGGTGTTTGTGTACTGTTTGGGGGTTCATGCTGGGGGTAGCGTTTTAAGGTTTAAGGTAGTGCAGTGGTGTTTGGGTAGTATAAGAATCGTGCTGGAGGTAGTGTTTTAGAGTTTATGAAAATGCAGTGGTGTTTGGGTAGTGTAAGGGGTCATGCTGGGAGTAGTGTTTTAGGGTTTAGGGTAGTGCAGTGGTGTTTGTGTAGTGTAGGGGGTCGTGCTCGGAGTAGTGTTTTAGTGTTTACGGTACTGCAGTGGTGTTTGTGTACTGTAGGGGGTCGTGCTGGGTAGTCTTTTAGCGTTTAGGGTAGAACAGTGGTGTTTGGGTAGTGTAGGGGGTCGTGCTGGGGGTAGTGTTTTAGGGTTTAGGGTAGTGCAGTGGTGTTTGTGTAGTGTAGGGGGTCATGTTGGGAGTAGTGTTTTAGGGTTTAGGGTAGTCTAGTGGTGTTTGGGTAGTGTAGGGGGTCATGCTGGGGATAGTGTTTTAGGATTTAGGGTACTGCAGTGGTGTTTGCATAGTGTAGGGGGTCCTGCTAGGGGTAGTGTTTTAGGGTTTACGACAATGCAGTGGTGTTTGGGTAGTGTAGGGGGTTGTGCTGGGGGTAGTATTTTAGGGTTTAGGGTAGTGCAGTGGTGTTTGGGTAGGGGGTCGTGCTGGGGGTACATTTAGGGTTTAGGGTAGTGCAGTGGTGTTTGGGTAGTGTAGGGGATCGTGCTGGGGATAGTGTTTTAGAGTTTACGACAGTGCAGTGGTGTTTGGGTAGTCTTTGGGTAGTGTAGGGGATCGTACCAACAGACTGACTCACAGAGCTCCGAGCCGACGGACGGGCTTCTAAAGGCATAGCCGCGACCTGGTGATATGAAGAGAGGCAGCATGAAAGGCATATCTCACACAGACACAGATGCCAGTGTTGCCTCGCAGAGGTAAAACTACGAACCCGATGGCTTCTACACAGAGAGATGCGAGCTGACGGAGTAAATCACAAAATGGCTGCCAACACTTCCTGGTTTCAACCATTCACAGCCAATAAGCCGCAAGCTGGTGCTTGTAACCCCTCAGCCAATCACATGTCAGAATTCTCAAATATCGATATCTGTAAAATTTGATATTTCTCAAAAACTACTAAACGGATTTACACCATTTAAACAAAAGCGTGCTTTCTGGACCATCACCTTTCTCCCTGCCAAATTTGGCGTAATTCCGTTCAGCAGTTTCACCTGTAGTCTTCTGTAAAGTTTCATATGGAAATTGCATGGAGAAAACACATTTTAGGATCCTCTTTTTTCTCAGCCCCTCCTACACCATTCACCCCCAAACTTTCAATATAAGAGCTAATCAAAAAAAGAGAAACTTTTTGGATAATTTCATAAAGATTCGTCAAACAACGCCAAAGTTACAAGCACAAAGAAGGCTCCAGAAGGGGGCCGCGCAACCCCCTCCCAACATGAGTGAAGCCCCGGGGCTGCGCGGACCCCAGCGCACCCCGCAACCCCTGCGAGGCCCTGCTATTATTTTTTAAGAAATACCCCCGGAACCTAGCCCACCCAAGGGCCTCATTAAAATGAAACGCGAGAACCCGCGACCCCAGCGCAAATTTCTGCCGATTTATTTTTATTTTTTTTAAAATGATTTTGTGGGCCCTGGGGGTGCTTCTGGGACCCCCTGAGCAGGCCTAGGGGGTCAGGGGTTTTCTACCCTGCCCCCTTCTCTTGTTTTATACCTTTGTTTCTCTGTTTACGGTTGACTCGCTTCTACCGGGGCACAAGATGGCTGCCAACACTTCCTGGTTTGGACTACTAGCAGCCAATCACAGTGAAGCTGGCACACGCGACTTAGGCTACGCCCAGATATTGAAACTTTTATTTTTCTAATTTCTCAGCAACTACTGAACGGATTTACACCATTTTTAAAAAGTTCGCTTTATGACCCAAGCACTACCTTTCTGCCAAATTTGGAGTAATTCCGTTCAGTAGTTTCGGCTGTAGCCTTGCACAAAATTTCCTATGGGAAATTGATTTTTTGACTCTTATTTTTTGAATTTCTCAAAAACTACTGAACGGATTTACACCATTTAAAAAAAAGGTTGCTTTCTGAACCAAGCTCTACCTTTTTGCCAAATTTGGGGTAATTCCGTTCAGCAGTTCGGGCTGTAGCTCGTCGCAAAATTTCCTATGGAAATTAACATGGAGAAAACGAGTTTTGGGACCCCCCTTTTTTCTCAGCCCCCGCTTGACAAATCACCCCCACACTTTCAGGATAGGAGATGACCTGGATAGACTTTTTTTTTTGAGAATTTCAGGACGATTCGTCAAACGACGCCAAAGTTATTAGCAAATCAAAAAATGCTTTTCCTTTGGAAACTAGGTTCTAACTATAACTACCTACTGGCGACCGCCAGTAGGTAATATATATATATGTATATATATATATATATATATACATATATATATATATATATCCTCAACATGCCTGTCTGCGTTTAGAACAAGCACCAGGACGCTCGAGCTCACTTTCAAAAGATGGTTTTATTTGCTGCACAGGTAACGCGTTTCGAGCGCAACCGCGATCTTCGTCAAACCGTTTTCTCTTTCATTGCCTCATAGCTTTATACCTTTTCCTGACGTCATTGACATTTTTTTGAAACTTTTTTTTTTTGGCAACTTTTAAAGTGACAGTGCCTTACAAACAAATTATGTAATCTATAATCAAAGTGCAACGTGCATAGTGCAAATGATTAGCATCTTTCAGTTAATCTTAGTAGTCAAAGCACGGAGCAAAGCAGATAAAGTGACAAGTGCCAGTGCATTGAATAATCAATAAAACTCCAATATTGCCCATCATGCGCTGCACACAAATTATTTCATATATATACACAATCATGTATACAAAATGGAGACATTTACCGATTTTGCTAAAACCGTTCAGCTTTTCCATTTCAACCAATTAAATTTACAAAAAGCTGGAATGGGGAGAATTTCCAAAGAAAACGACTAAGAATTTCAGGCAAGTGCCTTATTTGTCAAATTCATTTTCTTGTTGCTACCATCCCCAAATGACTCCATGACCTTATATTCACAACGTCTGCAAACTATTGCATGTATAAAATCGCATAAACAATATTACTGAAAATGTGCAAATCCGCAATTTTTGACACAACATCCTTATTCATTAAAGTGCATGTGCAAACATCAATACATTAACGTCAGGATTAAAAAAGAGTCACTTATAAAAATCATCATATGGATCTAATAGGGAGTATACAGATTATATGTATACTTAGATAAATGTACTGGGAAGAGTCTGGCCTTTTGTCCTACATTGTTATTGCAGTTATCTTGCAACGGAAGGTGGAACCTCATTCTACAAATGTATATGCATATCCTCGTCAGTGTTGAGACCATTTGGTATTCTCAAATTGAATCGTATTATGTATCTGGATTCGAGTTGCCTCAGATATCTTTCCCTACTGCCCCCTCGGAGCCTCACTGGCACTTGATCCAGTACAAAATATTCTAAGTCATTGAGGTTACTATTATGAATCAATTCGAAATGTCTCGCCACTGGGTAAGTTTGGTCCTTGTTCCTAATGGCTCAAATGTGTTGTAACACTCGCTGGTGTGCACGGAGTATGGTGCTTCCAATGTACAGCTTTCGGCAACTACATCTTAGCACATATATAGAATATTCACTTCTTTATGTAAGGGGCTTTGTGAATCTCCATTTCTTGTCCCCAATGGGTAAAGGTATCTCTGTGGTATTCATTCCATAGGTGCACGCTTTGCATTTATTGAACCGTCTAAAGCCTTTCCCCCCACTCAGCCAAGTTTCCTGTTGTTTCATGCCCGGACAGTTAATCACCAGGTTTTGTCTCATCGATCTGGCCTTGCGAAATGTGATGAGGGGTTTGTTATGTAGTTTGGGTCCTAAGATAGGGTCACTGCATAGTAAGTGCCAGTGTTGCTTAAAAATTGCTCTTATTTTTTGATGTTGTACATTAAAGCTGGTAATAAAGCAAAATTTCTGTTCAGATACATCTGATGTTTTGTCTTTCGTTTTCTCAGAAAATATTAACTGTACCCTGGATTTCAGATTGGCCTTCCGCTTCGCCTCTTCTAGAATGGTCATATTGTAGCCCCTTGCTTTAAATCTCCATGTTAGGGCTGACTGGGCTTCAGCAAGCTATTCGAGATTACTGCAATTTCTCCTCATTCTGAGGTTTTCCGCATATGGAATACTGTTTTTGAGGTTTGTGGGATGGAAGCTCTCTGCATGGAGCACAGTATTTCCTGCTGTGCTTTTTCTAAATGTCCTAGTTTATATCCTTCCATCTGTCACATTTACAGATAAATCCAAAAACTTTACTTCCTGATCACTGAGATGTGCAGTGAATTGTAAATTTAACTTGTTGTTATTTATATTTTCAAAAAATCTTTCGGCTGAGGATTTGCTGCCATTCCACAAGACAAATAGGTCGTCTATGTAGCGTGACCAAAGTACCACATTCTCAGACATTTCTCTTGCGTACTCATTGGCGAGCACCTGCTCCTCCCACCAGCCCATATGCACATTCGCATAGCTGGGAGCGAAGCAAGTGCCCATCGCAGTACCCCGCAGTTGTCGATATAGGTCTGTACCGAACAGAAAGATATTATTGCACAAGCACCATCCTAACATGAACATCAGCATTTCAGTGTGTTTGTACAGTGACATATATATATATCGAAGCCACAACTTTTGGCTCAGCCGAGTCAAAAAGGATGCCGTGCACTCTCAGCGGGTTGCGAATAAAGATAGGTTTAATCATATATAGTCTTCAAACACCAAAAACCATGGAGTAATTTACGCATCGTGTTGTGGCGTAACACACGCCTTGCTCATGTGAGGTCTCTGAGGAATACACAAACAGTTTATTGACATGTTTACTGGCTTTGTCTATTTGTGAATAAAATTTGTTTGACCCCTTCAATTTCTTCCTTTGGCAAATGTTGGAGAACACCAAGGCAGTGTGAGGAAACAGTTCTATTAATTGACAAAAGGTTCCTTCATTAGGATTTCCAATCCAACATCAGTAAGTGTGCACAATCATGAGGTCTGGATGTTTGCAATCGGCAATGATTTCAACCAAAGGCAGCAATTGATGCCATTTAAACCTCTCTGGCCAATCAAAATAATGTCCACATTAGGCAGACCCAAGTCCCTGTCAATGAAACTCTTTCTAGCACACTCTCTGCCCCAAAATACAGAGCAAAGGCCCACAATCCACACTATAACCATTCTGAAGGCAAGGAGGAGTAGCAGAGGAAAAAGCTGAAGCTGAATGAGACAGTTTTCAAAATGAAAGGTAGTTAAAATGGATGGCAGGACCTAATTTAATAAAGAACATATTTGATTGAATGATGTAAATGTACAGGTAGCTGAAATTAGGTAGTAATTTTAAGCAAAAAATAAGTAGATTTGTGATTGGCTCTGAAGAAAGGTAAAAAAAGTAATGCTATTTTGGATATGCTTATGTTTCAAAATTGTCAACCACACCTGCTACAGCCGAATTCGAAGCTAGTATGCTGCTTAAAGACAATGTTGTGAACTTTTGACCTACTGGTACAAGAAAGCATTCCAAAGGGGGTTGTTATGGAAAATGAGCTGGAAGTGTGTGGGGGTAAGGGTTTCAAAGAGACTGTTCTTTGAAAGTGAAAAAGAGAGGGTTTTAGACACTTTGGGCCTGATTCACAAAGGTAAAGTTAGACGTTTTATCTAAACTTAGACCACACTTCTATGTTTATGACTTTGGGAATTCACAAAGGGCATTTACGAGTACTATCTTTATGTCCACACTTGGGCCAGATCTCCGCCCGAGTGTGGACATAAAGTTAGTATTCGTAAATCCCCTTTGTGAATTTCCAAAGTCATAAACTTAGAAGTTTGTTCTACATTGAGACCAAATGTTTAACTTTAACTTTATGAATCGGGCCCATTGCCAATTATGAAGTGGTTATTTTCTAATTGAGTACTATCTTATAAAGTAAAATGTAGATCCAAATTATTAACAGTACAAAGTTAAGTTCTTTTATGGACTCCTGTATAGATTCATGAATCTGTCGCAAAGTTATGCGGGGGTCGTGCTGAACATTGCAACTGATTCACAAATCTGCCCACAAACATTACCAGATTGAGCTTCTTATCAAGAGACTAAGAACGGGTTAAAAAAAAAAACTGACCATTGAGAACTGCAATACCAAAAAACAAATTAAAGGAAAGTTATGATTTGATAAGTACATCAGTATCACTGAAAACAGAGTGGGAAAGATTGCCATTACTAGTTCTTTAGTACCGAGCTTGGTATACCATTCTTGTTCTTTAGATTTGACATTCTGCGTGAGAAAAAAAATCACATGATACTGACTTAAATATTGGAGAAAAGCAAAGAGAATTCATAGGTATATAAGTAACGGCATATGTTTAAAAGATATATGAATATACTGAGTTATGCGTGCATGTAAAGTAAAATAAAGTGTGAAAGTCAATTACATATGCAGACATATGCATTGATATTAGGCCTGGGCGGTAGACTGTGCCGGCAGAGTTTGCAGAGTGTTCAGCAAAAACTCCACCAACCCCTATACCACCGACCACCTACCCCTAGATCCAAGCACCGGATCGAACTGGAATTGAATGATGATGTGTGCTATGGGTCTATGGCCAATAACATTCTAGTGTACATGCACCACATTCAAGATACTTATTAAGAGGACATGTGCAGAAACAGCATCCATGCATACTGTACCACATCCTCTCCTGTCCTCTGTACACTGAAAGGCCCAGCTCCAGAGCAGTCGGGTACCGCTTTCTCATATCTGATGCTTCTCACCTTGACCCCATGAATCTCGGGGAACAGGACACGGTAGCCATCGAGAAAAAATCTCCCTTCAAAATGCAGGAAAGCAGGCGCCTGAGTCCACTCCAGGTAAGCTTAAGCTGTCGTAAACTCGTAATTCTGGCCACAAGAGAGGAAGTTTCCATGTCACGTAGACGCTCAGTTGGAGCGAGTGGATTAGTGTTTACCTTCTGCCTTGTTTAATTTTCAGTTATAGTTGACAAAACCTCTGCGACCCTTCTTTAATAACAATATATACTTTGACTCTGTTAACGTCATTGCGAAACCAAACCAAAAGTTGTCCCCGAGATCTGCCCGATGCAGCTTCGGTTCAGACAGAGAGCAGAAATAGCTCCATACCTTTAGCAGCTTCACTTTTAAGAGCTGCAGAATATCTTGCCATCATTTTAATGAATGTGCAGGTTAAACAATACCTAGGGGGATATTTACAACAGAAGTAGTGGAGTGAGGCATTAGCCGTCATGGCTTATAGCCTCACTCCGCCACTTCAGTCATGCAAGGCTGCACCATATGTACAAGAATATGGTGCAGCCTTGCGTTTGCCCCTTGCACTGGCACTACACTTAGCAGTGTAGCACCAATGCAGGCACCCTTGCACCATAGGGCAAGGGTGTCTGCATGCAGGGGAAGATTGTTTATGTACAGGAAGGTCCCCCTTCCTGCTCATAAACAATATTGAAATGCCATTTTGTCACTTCTATGTGTGCTGCTTAATGCAGCACCCATGGAAGTTACAAAATGTCATCTATTTTAAAGGATTGTTTATGTGCAAGATGGGTCACCTTCCTGAACATAAATACTACAAGGTGTTTTGCTTTTTCCATGTATGCTGAACAAGGCAGCACACATGGAAAAAGCAAAAACTAGGAGAAATAAAGCATTTCTCCTCGTTTCCCCAAGATAAAACCAGGTTTTCCCTGGTCTTAATTTTGGAGCTGCCTCCTATTTACGCTGCCCTTGTAAATAGGGGCCAGCGTCAAACTCAATGGGTGTTGTGGGGGAATGCCCACCACAACGCCCACTGCCCACCCCTTTCACGCTAAGTATAGCTTGAAAGGGGACCTTATTTACAAGCCAGCGTTAAGCCATGTAAGTGGATTAACGCTGCCTTGTAAATAAGGCGAAGCCCCTATCACCACAGAAACTTCACAAAAAGTGACGTTCCCGTAGTGATACGGGCTTGTAAATATGCCCCCTAGTTATAATTTAGCTACATTTTTGAATATGTGAGTTAACATGATTTTAAATTCCTTGCTTTCACTGCTATTGCTTGTGCTATGTATTCACCTAGGGGCCAGATGTAGGAAGGGATTTTGCATGCGCAAACGGGTTTGAGACCCGTTTGCGCATGCAAAATCCCTGTGGGCCATGTACTAACACTAATTTGCGAGTCGCAAAAAATTACGATTCGCAAAATAGTGTTTAGCGACTCGCAATTAGGAAGGGGCATTCCAAGGGCGTCCCTTCCTAATTGCGACTCGTAACTCTATGTATGAATTTTTTGCAAACACTTGCAATTTACCGCCCTCTTCAAGAGGTTGGAATTACAGTGGCAAATGGGAAGGGGTCCCCAGGGGACCCCTTCCCCTTCGCAAATGCAGGGAAAAATATTTTTATGGGGCAGGCAGTGGTCCCAGGGACCACTACCTGCCCTTAAAAAATGGAACAAAAACGTTTAAAAAAAAAAAAAAAATACATCTCATTTTCGGGCTGCATTTAAAAAAAAAACTGCTTTATTTAAAAGAAGTCCAAGACATGGAGGTCTGCTGAGCCCAGCAGGCCACCATACCTGGGAGGGCCTGCCATTCTCAATGGGGTCGCAAATTGCGAGTGCCTCATTATTATTCATGAGGCATGCAATTTGCGACCCCATTGAGAATTGCAAACAGTGTCTCAGACACTGTTGCACATTGGAAATTGCGACTCGCAATTTGCGACTCGCAATCGAACGCAAATTACAAGTCGCAATTTCCAATGGTCGTACATCTGGCCCCTAATCTCTTATTGATGCTGCAGACCTCTCTTATCCTTAACCCTGAGAGCAGGATTACTGATGTTGGCAGACAGGTACATAAGTATCTCCACATATGACTAAAAGCCTAAGATGTCTTTGTTATTTTATGACACTGTGCATATTAAAAGTATGCCATTGATAAAATAATGTTTAAACTTGGCAGCCCTTAAGTGATCCAAGAAGTAACTATTAGAATGAAGTTTCAACAACACTGCATTGTTAAGGGAAGCCCAAGGCAGTAGTACGGATTGCGCTGTGATTGTTAATGTTCCTCCTTCAGGACAAGGTTTGTTGCCATAATTGAGAGCAAAAGCCCTGCATATTCACCTTTAAATAATTAAACTTGTGGTTTAAGAGATTGATCCGAGGAAATGGTAGTGGCTTGTACAAGTCCGAAAGATAGAAATAAAGGCAGGCTGTTCCCAAGACTATCGAGGGTCAGGTGAGGGGTGCATGCGCATCCCTGGAGAGAAGTATGGCTGCAAGGCTTCCTTTGTAATGCAAAACAGACGTGCACTGCCTGCACTGAGCACGAAGCAAGGCGTTAGCAAATAGATTTAGAATGACCTTGCTTTCAGAGTGACGGATTTCTTATATTTGTTTGAGCATGCAGAATTTCAGTGCACTTAAGTTATAGCACAACTCCAGCAGTATCAGTGAAATTCCATCTGACTAGTTCGCCCGCTTGCCGAAATTCCTGGAATCTCATGGAGTTTTTTGGTAACTCCGCAGAATTCCACGGAGTGAAACTCCACAAGCTCCGCCCAGGCCTAATATACTCAGTTACATATGTAGTCAAGTACTGATGCAAGTATTCATCCATTTGTGCAGTAACTGATATATACATGTATACAGTCAGTTATATACCCATTTGGAAAATGGAACAGTCATTATCAAATCTAGTTACATACCAAGGCACTCAGTTGGAATTAGGAGACTGAAAAGTTTGTTAGTAGTAGATATTGGTAAACTGAATATTCTTGTCCCTTAAATATGGTTTAATTGACATCCCCAGTTGGTTTATTTAATTTATTTGTAAATCCATAGTTCAAGCTTCTATCTGTGCCTGGGGTTTGTAAATTAAATAGTATGACTGGAATTGTAGCTCTGATTGTGCCACCTAGAGATGTAGTCCTTCAAATATGTGTTAGGCCTCTTACTACAGAGCCCGTGTGTGCAGTTTACACTGCTATGTTGAATTGATATTTATAATGACTTGCCAAAACTTAAGCTTGTCTTTTATTACATATAAACCACCCCCTAAGGTTAGCTCTAGGTACCCAATAGGGCAGGGTGGTATGTGCTTATAAAGTAAAACATGTATTTTGAAGTTTAAGTGAGTAACATATGCACTTACATAAAAATATACCCAGTTATACATCCAGCTATCTATACAGCCACTGAGATACCTATTTACAGAAGCATAGAGTCAGTCACACACCGAAGTCAGAGAGTGACAGAGGCACGTACACATCCAGTCACATGCCCGCAGAGCACTTATGTATCCAACAGTGACAGAGGCAGTTGCACACACAGCTACATACCCGTAGACTCACTAAAACACTCAGTAAGCAAACCATACAGACAGTTACATACTCTTATGTGCACCCATAGACATTCTGAGAGAGATAGTCATATACTGGCATAGTTACTTACACATCCAGGAACACACCCACAGAGCAACTGATACACCGATTTCAATATGTACTCAAGTAGTGACACTGTTAGTGACCCATCCAGACAAGTAGACCTTTAAACATGTGTTGGGCCTGCTAATGCAGAGCCTGTGTGTGCAGAGTTACTGACAGATTGAGTTGCCAAGCCTTAAACTTCCCTACACTACATATAAGTGACCCCTAAGGTAGTCCATGGGTAGGTCATAGGGCAGGGTACTATTTGCTTAGAAGGTAAGACATGTACTTACAAATTTCAGTGAGTTACATGTGCAATTACAAACCCATAACACAGTTATACATCTAGTCTCCCACCTATTTTGTGACTCAAATACATATTAACAAAACATCGAGCCATTCACACACCTAGTCAGGCAGAGACAGAGGCACTTACATATTTATTCAGGCAGCCACACAGTACTTATGTATCCAGCAGTAACAAAGCCAGTTGCACACACATACCCTAATACTCACTAACAAAGCCACTAATCAATCCATACAGCCACTTACATATACATTTAGAGACCCATAGAGTTACTGAGAGAGCCAGACATATAGTAGCATACTAACTTACACATCCAGTGACATACTCACAGAGGGACTGTTACAGCCATTCAGATAATATACTCACGTACTCATACTCCTAGTTACCTACCCACACAAATAGGCATGCATTTAAACATATCTATGCCTACTACTTCAGAGCCTGTGTGTGCAGTTTTAATGCCAGGTCGATTTAGCATTGATAACCCTTTGCTAAGCCTTAATGTACCCCTCTACTATATATAAGTCACCCCTAGGTTAGGCTGTAGATAGGCCATAGGGCAGGGTGCTATGTGCTTAAAAGGTAACATATGTATGTTTAGGTTTCAGTGAGCTACATGCACATTTAGAGACCCATACACCCAGTTATACAGCCAGTCTCCCACCCAGAATGTGACTCACATACCTATTTCCAAATGCATAGAGTCACTCACACACCCAGCCAGACAGCGCCAGAGGCACTTACACATTCACTCAAACACCAACACAGCACTTAGGTATCCAGCAGAAACAGAGCAAGTTGCACAAACTGTTTCATACCACAATACTCGCTAACATAGCCAGCAAGCAATCCATACAGGCCTTTACATACATATTTAGAGACGCATACAGTTACTAAAAGAGCCAGTCATATACCGACATAGTTACTTACACATTCAGTGAAAAACCCACAGACAGACTCATGCACTCACTCAGACATGCACTCAAGTACTGACACTCTTAGTCACCCATCCAGACAAGTAGCCCTTTAAACATGTGTCAGGCGTTCTACTACAGAACCTGCATGTGCAGTTTTACTGCCAGGTCGACTTGGCATTTAAAACCCCTTGCCAATCCTTATACTCCCCTTTTACTACATATAAGGAACTTCTAAGGTAGGATGTAGGTAGACCATAAGGCAGGGTGCTATGTGCTTAAAAGGTAAGATATGTAGTTTCAAGTTTCAGTGAGTTACATGCACACTTACTGACCCATACACTCAGTTATACATCCAGTCTCCCACCCATACTGCAACTGATGTACCACTTTACAAACGCATACAGCTACTCACACACCCAGTCAGACAGGGACAGAGGCCCTTACACATTACCTCACACACCCACACGACACTCATGTATCTAGCAGTAACAAAGCTAGTGGCACACAGTCTTATATACCAGAACACTCACTAAGACAGCCTGTAAGCAATCAGTACAGACACTTATATTCAAATATACAGACCCATAGAGTCACTAAGAGTCATATGCTGACATAGGTACTTACATATCCAGAGACACACCCACAGAGGGACTGAAACAGTCATTCAGATATTTACTCAAGAACTGACACTCCTAGTCACCCTTCCAGATAAGTAGCCCTTTAAACATGTCTCAGGCATGCTACTGCAGAGCCTGTGTATGCAGGGTTACTGCCAGGTCAACTCAGCATTTAAAACCCATTGGCAAACCTTAAACTCCTCTTTTTCTACATATAAATCATCCATAGGGTAGGCTGTAGCTAGCCCACAGGGCAGGGTATATGTGCTTTAAACGTAAAACATGTGCTTTTAATTTTCACTGAGTTACATGAACACTTAGCCACTCACACACCCAGTCAGACAGCTGCAGAGGCACTTACACATTCACTTACACACCCACATAGCACTTATCTGTCCAGCAGTAACTGAACCAGATGCACAGTTACATAACTCAACATTCATCAACACAGTCACTAAGGAATCCATACAACCACTTACATACAGATATATAGATAGACCCATAGAGATAGTAACAAAGTCAGTCATATAGTGACATAGTTAGTTATACATAATATGACACACCCAAAGAGGGACTCATACACTTATTAACATATGTACTGAAAAACTGAGACTCCTAGTCATCCATCCAGGAAAGTATCTCTTTAAATATGCCTTAGACCTGCTACTACAGAGCCTGTGTATGTAGTTTTACTGTCAGGTCGAGTTGGCATTGAAAACCACTTGTCAAGGTTTAAACTCCCTTTTATTACATATAATTGATTCCTAGGGTAGGCTGTACATATCCGATAAGGCAAGGTGATATGTGCTTAGAAGTAAGACATGTAGTTTTAGAGGGAGTAGAGCTGTTGCGTTTAATACCTCTGGAATGGAATGAACCACTGATATAATAAATTATATAGGCATTTAGTTGCTTTAGGTATGTAATGAAATGGTATATAATGCAAAGTTGAATGTATACTGTATTCTGTTCTCAGATATCTACTTGTGAAATAGAAGAATTTACGATGACAAGAAAGTAAGAAAGGATAAAAAAACAAAAGAAGCAGTACTACCTGCAAAAAACTGAGATGAATAAAAGAGTGGATTGACAGAATGTTGTGAGCAAAATAACAACTGTTGGTAAGAGAACTAAGGAGTTTTTTAAAACAGTACTAAGAAGAATGAAAATTATGAAAAATTGTTCAAGAAAAAGGGAGCTTTGCCAACAACTCAGAAACGAAAAGAAGAAAGATTCAAAGTGTTCAAAGTGGAAAATATTCTATGAATGCAGCTCATCTGACAGCAAGGCAGAAACAATTCAAACAGATAAGAAGAAGAATTTTTAGAAGTAGGGTAATACAGAATTTGGTAAGAAATATAAACCAGTATAAGAGAAGAACAGCAGCATTGAAGCAAAAAGAACACATAGAAAGTCTAGTAGATAAAGCATTTGTCTTGAAGCGTAAAGTATTTATCTTAATAATAAACAGAATGAGAACACTGGATAGAAAAGTGTTGTCGATGCAGAGAAAAAGCTAGAAATATTTTTTCTAAACTCTTCAGAGGAGGATGGAAGCATACAGCTTGTACTGAGCCTTTCTTTAATGAAGAAAGCTACTTTCAAAAGGAGACATTAGTGCTTTCAGTGGAAAGAACTGGTCAATGCTATGAGGTAAAAGATGGTACTTCCATTGCAAAAGAAGAGATGCTTCATGAAATGTAGAGGAGGAGATAGCTGAAGAGGTACAAGGAAGGCGTAGACATGCTGCTGTGTATACATGAGACTGCAATAGTATGTGTAGTGTTTGCCAAGAATCAAATGATATATTAAGTGATTTCCTAAAACAAATTCCAAGTAAGAGTGTGAAACAGAAAATTGAAATTTGGCAAGGTTTCGATCCTGGCAAAGTGAGAAAATTGACTAATTTACAAGGACACTCATTTGCATGTCTATCCAAGAAAGTGTGCAGAAGCAGCTTTCACCATTTTCGAATATTGGCTGTTCCTCATTCAAAAATGCCAAATTTAGTTAGAAGACTTTACTATGTAAAAACTCCTACATGGTGTTTAGGGTAATTAAACAAAGCAATTTTGAATGGTACAGTATCAGAGGTTGAAAAGGTTTGTGATGATATTCAATTCTGTTTCTTTGGTCCTGAAGTAGAGTCTGGGGAAAATGACAAGTTGGCATTAGGCCTGGGAGGAATTTGCGAAGTTCTGGTATGTGGAACTTTGCGAAGTAGCTAAAAAACTCTACCACGCTACACAGAGATCCGTGGGAGGGCGGAGTTTTCAGGCGCACCCGTTTGCATTGCGTTTTTCCCATCAAACACACAGGGAGTACATCTCCACGTTTCAAAACATGCACGAACGGCACCACGATGTTCGCATGGGCACGGGCATCTTGTTTTCTACTCTGTTTATGGTTCTGGGCCTAATTTTCAATTCCTCTGTAACCTTTGTAATCCTCTGCTCTCCTAATTAATCTACCCCTCATTTTTGCTGTTGATTGTATTAGTGACTTTTTGTATTTTGTTTTTCTCCCTTATTTCCTTAAGTCTTCTTTCCTTTCCTTCCTTTTCCTGTTTCTTTTCTAATCTTTACTCCACCCACCTCCAAGGCAGAGTAGGGTTGCCTACCATGCGGGTGGCACCGCTTCCCAGGTGGGCAGCCCTGGGCGATCTTCAGTGAGGAGGAGGTGGCAGCACTAGTTTTGTTGTGCAGCTCCACCTCCCCTCCATGCTGGCAGTAGCCGGCAGGCCCGGCAGCATATACCCCCTGTGGGAGCCTTGGCTGCACTGGGTGAGCATGCACCGGTGCGTGCAGCGCACCAACCAGGTTCAGTGCCCCGTCCAGTAGCTGACAGTAGCTGGGCAAATATTCTTGGCTGGGTGAAGGACCTGCCCGGTATTGAGATTCTGGGGCTCGGTGCGTATTAAATATGTGTTGTGTTTGTGTTATACAATGCTAAAAAAAAATCTGAATAGCATGTCACACTCAGAGGTACGTTATGCAACAATTAGTTTACGTTAAGAATATTATTACTATGTGATCTAGTTTCTGCTAGGCAGGTGCTCAGCGCTACCAAATCATACTCATCGTTGGTGCTAAATTTGACTAATTAATTAAAAAACCATTGCAAACTCTTTTGTCCTCCTGTCATCATAGTGATTCAGTGATATCAGTGAGTTAGCGTTCTCTGTGACTTTGTTTATGTAGCTCATAGAGTTCCAAGCTATTTCACAGCAATGTGTAGTATACATCTATGCATTGCAAAAAAAGGAGACTGTGTTGAACCAGCAACGGGATTGAGATATGAGAATAGAGACAAAGATCATTCACTGCAGTGCTTTAGTTGTAAATGTGAGTTTTTGTTAAGGAAATTTGGAATAGGGATTTTATGATTAGTATGGGCAGCTCAACGATAGTCAATAGACTCAAAATTATAACTATATTCGATCTGTTTTAGAGAAGTACAATGTGACTGCATTTACCTGTCATAGTAATTTTGTGGAGATTAACTGAATCACTAATATATATATATTTTTTTCTTCATTTCTTACAACATCACCCAAGGGCAAAAAGAGGTATGTGGCAGAGATGGGTCTGGGAGTAGCTGGTCAGCAGGAGGCCCCAAACACTAGCGCCGCTGCCGAGGGTTCTACTAACCCCAGTAAGTCCTATTATTTATTATTATCATTTCCCTAATGTTAAGTTTTATGATTGTTGTGTGCTTAGATCAAAATCTTGAGCTATTGGTATGTTGGTGCTGGGTTCAAGGACAGGAGTTACTGCTTTGAGGCTGGTGTTGTTGGCGAGAAATAAAGTTGCTCTGACACCCTTACCTGCCATCTTCCTTTCACGTGGCGACAAGGCCGGGATACAAACCAACTCATGCAAAGCACAATGGATTAGCTCTTTTTCCTCTGCCCACTATGCTACTTTTAAATTTTGCCATGTTTATTTTTTTTATATTGTCTCCTTCTTTTCCAACTCCCTATTCAATTTTTGTTTTATTCCTGTTATCCCTGCATTATAATATTTTCCCTGATTACATGCTTTTTTGGGGTAGTTGACTTTTCCAGTCTGTATCAGTCTCTAATTCATTTATCTTCTGCTTTGTTGGTAATAATCTTTCCCTCTCTCCTATATATCTTGTGGTACTGTAAGACTAAGAGAACATTTTTGGTACTCTATTGTCTACCATGAAGGTTACAGGTCCAAGTAAGCTAGTATTATAAACTATATCATTGTCCATTATTCCACTCTTTTATTGTTCTTCAGTAACTGAGTCATCATGATCAACATAGGTTATAGCTCTGCCCATTTATTATGAAAAGGTTTTGGTTGGCTTCACCACTTGGCTTGCCCACTATTGTGAACCAACCAAATGCCCAGGGTGATATTTTTGTTAGAAGATACTGCAGTGCTAACCAAACTGTAGTGATGTATTGTGGTTGTATGTTTTTGACTGAAAAAATGAAGGGGAGGCGCATCTGTCATCTAAAATATGTATAATGTTTTATTCTAGCCACACAATCCACCAATGACACTGGCTCAAGTGCCGCTGCAGGAAGAGAGTCATTTGGAGGATTGAGAAAAGGTGGCAGGGACAGGCACTGGTCATAATACTATTATACTCACTAGCTAGTACCAGGCCATTGTCAATTCATGACCGTGTACCTTTCAGCTTAACCATCTGCACCAGTGATTGAGTTATTATGGCCTCTTCCATCTTCAACTCAGCAAAAGCTCACATAATGAGCGTTGATGTCTTGAGGGAAACGTGAAAGAACAGAAAGTTAAAAGAAAGGATGGTTGAAAATGGTATATAATATGAGTGAAAGGGTGGGTGGGTGGAATTGCACATGGGTGGGTAAAGGGATGGATGGGTGAAAGGATGGTTGGACGAGAGGTTGGATATTGATATTTAATGGAAGAATAATGGATTGAAAATTTTGGTGCAAGACTGGATGACAGAAAGTAAAGCTTAAATCATAGTGGCTATGGGTGAATTAGAATGAAATGATGAATGAATATTTGGATTACTTGGATAAATAAGCAAGGCAGCTCTTCCCATGAAGAGGGGCATGCTGTTCACCTAATTTGCTTACTTTTTTAATGTAGGGTTATCAAACTTATGGTTCAAAGTGGGGGGGTATTTTTAATTGTTTTGTTTTACTCCCTGGACTAACAGTATTTGTTAAGCGAGGCAGATATATCCCACCCATCATCATTCATCACCCCCTCCTCACCCATGGCATTTTGCCACCCATGACAAAAGTGCAGTATAAGTCAATTTGTGACTGCAGTGTTTGCTGTGCAATGTGCCTCTGCTTCAGTTAATGCAACATTTACAAAGTTTTCAATGCATTGCAAACTGAACGAACAAGGTGTGTTTCCCTTCACCCACTTAGTCACCTCTTAGTGCGCCTTTATTTTTTCGTAAGTTCTTTTGTTCTAACCTACCAAAAAATTGAAAAATCCATTCTTAGCATGTGCCACATTTAATTTCATACCCAGGTGAAGTGATTCCAAAATACATTTCATGGTTTCCCATAACAGATTTATTTTATGCCTGTTCAGATTTTTCCGTTTTGACTTTCCTCGACTAGTACAGTGACTGAATAAGCCAAAGATGACGAATCGATGATCAGTGTAGTGACAGTGATCCCTCTATTTTATATCAAAAGCTCTACCCTACCTGCCTAATCCCTTTACCCTAGCCTGCAGTAAAGTAAGCCAAGTTTCCTTTCCTTACTGCTCAGTGAATGAATTTGTTCGACATATTGTGTGGTGGTGGGTGACACCAGTGAGTAAAGTGGGAGTAAGTGCCTGATTTGATGTCAAGTTTGGCTTAAGGGATACACTGTGACGTACGTGCCAATGTCAATCCATATAGCCCGTTCCTTTCCCTGTAGTGCAGTGCATAGTTTTCCCCAACGTCTACATACGGCAGACATGATAATATCTACATTTCATACATGAGGTTTGTGACATAGTATCCTATTTATTATTCATCTGCCTCTTTGGAGTCAGGGTAGAAAGGCATTTGAAGAAGAGTTGGGCCATTGGAATTAAAAATAGATTTTTGTCAACTACAGCTGCCCCAGATGCAGACAGTTGCAAAATACCTGATACACTGGCTAGCAATGAGCATGGCTCCATTAATTTAGCACAACACACAACTTGTACTCCATAGTGCTTAATGCCTTACTCATTAATGAAAGGTAATTTATTTTTCACTCAAAGTGCCTGTTTAGTTATGTTTTCACAATATTAGGAGGGCAACCTAATTTCCTCATTCACATTGAACTTACCAATTCGAATTTCATGTATCTGTAATCACTCATTTGTTTTCAATGACTTTCCGTATCTCATTTTTCAATTAATTTCAAGACTTTGGTGTCTTTTTCATTAAAGTTGTTTTTAAAAGTATCCAATCCCATCACACTTAAAACAGACTCAGCCAGCACGTTTCATCAATTATAGGGATTTCATCAGGGCAATTTGATTTATCCCCCTTCTCAAAATTCTTCTTTTCCATTCATTCCCTGTTTAAATGTCTGGGCTTCTTTCGAGCAGCTTTTCGGCGTGTGTGTCCTATTACTATGAGATTGATCGGATCATTCAGACCCAAACATTGCAAATCATCTCATGCAAGTTCCCAAATTACAGTTGAACACCCTCCCTCACCGTCTGCCACCACATGAACCATCACTCACAATCACTGCAATAGGTAGCTGGTACACAATTCATCTTTGATACAGGCAACAATCAATGATCAATGATCATCAATAATCATCTCTCACATTCACTAAATAATCACTTGTTAGTGCATTGGTTACCTATTCCAATCGAAGCACTGTGGTAGGTACACTATCTCCACTTTGATGCAAGCAGCAAATTGGAATTTGGCAGTCTTGAAAATCAAATGATAATCTGGGGAAGCCCTTCTAGGTGATGCAAACAGAAGGATCATAGGAGTGGACTGTACAGGTTAATTTTTGCTAAGTAAGTTTGAAAAGTCTAATCACTTCCAGGAAAAAATGATCACCCATCATTCAGTCAGGCCCCAAACATTCCAAATTATGCCAAGCAAGTTCCCACATTACAGTTGAACACCCTCCCTCATGGTCTGCCACCACATGAATCATCAACCATCACTCACAATCACTCACCATCTCTCACTCACCATTGCAATAGATAGTAGGTACACAATTCATCTTTGACACAGGCAACACATTGGAATTTCAGTATTGGTACTCTTGTAAACCAATGATCTTCTGGGGCAGCCCTGCTAAGTGATGCAAAAAAGGATAGGCATGCGAGGGAGGCAGGCATTGTCT
Organism: Calotriton arnoldi; assembly: GCA_963921515.1. Classification (NCBI taxonomy): domain Eukaryota; kingdom Metazoa; phylum Chordata; class Amphibia; order Caudata; family Salamandridae; genus Calotriton; species Calotriton arnoldi. The sequence goes on along the minus strand of CAWUFW010004337.1, from coordinate 608,688 downwards.
TCAATGTCATAAAGGAATTGTGGTGACTTTTTCAATGCACACTGGTTCATCTGCAATCTGGCAATATATATGTGACTATAAAAATGGTGGGGTAGCATAAATCTGTTAAAAGATTAATAATGTTCCACTAGCTACTTTTATTTTTGGGCAAAGATAGAAGTTCAATGAGAAATAATTAAAAAGTTCTATGGGGGCACTGGCCTACTCAGTCTGGGAAGTATAGTTTGTCATCAAACTCAGGTGGTTCACCCAGAAGTTGGTTAACTAACACACTTGAATCTGACTAATCCTCCACCTCCTCTGCTGCTCCACGAATGGTGTAATTGTGTGGTATGAAATGTTGGTTCATTTTGATCATAGTCGATCTCTCCACATTTAGAGACAAGAGACTGGCCCTTCTCACTGTAACAATCAAACCAGCTGCATTTAACACATGCTTAGCAGACACACTGGGGACAGGACAAGCCAGATACTTTATTGTCAGCCTGCTGAGCTCTGGTCAGTGGTGCATCTTCCCATGCCAATACATCATTGGGTTTTGATCCACATAGACCTCTTTTGAATTATCCAGATACTCCTGGAACATTCTGTGGATGGTCATTGGTGATGCCACTTGATCAGGCTTTTTTGCCATTACCTCGGCACTGGTCTTAAGCCCTGCTGATTGAAACCAAGACAATAATGAGGCTGGGGCTAGTCCTTCTGTTGCTGCTTTTGCCGGTGTTCTGGTTGATGTTGTTGGCTGTTGTGAGACAAGACTGCCCTCCCTGGAAGTTGCAGACGGCACCCCAGAACTGTGAGATTGGTCTCTAGGTACCAGCTGTTTTTCTTCCAGGTCTCCAGCTTGCTCAACAATCCACCTCTTCTATTTTGAAACATCCCCTTCAGAAAAAGGAATGAAAGTGGGCAGAATCATTTTGTACCATGGATAAAGTAGTGTGGCACAGATGTAGTGTTTGGATGAGCCGATGTCATAGTGCAGCCTTGTATTACAAGCCAAGTAAAGGATTAAGCTCTCAACCAAGCCTCCTTGCTAACTTCCAGTGTGAAAACCTTAAAAGTAAGTAGCATCTGTGTCAGGCATTTGAGTCGGCCCCATTTGTCTACATCCATGTCATAGCTTTCCCAAGTGAATCTCCTCCTCTTTGAATGACATAGTCATTGATCTGTTTGTACTGCCCAAACAGACGTTGCAACATGTGATAGGTTGAGTTCCAACGTTTTGGCACCTCCTGTATCTGGGTTTTAACTGGTGCTCTACTAGCACACTGAACAATCTGCAAGTGCTTCCAGGCTTTAAAAGAGTGGCTGAAATGAGTGTGGTGTCTTCTGTACCTGCTCAGTATGTTGCTTACTATGTCTTCTTTTTTGAGAATGTCTTGCACCATCAGGTTTATGCAATGGGCCAAACACAGGACTCTGAAATAGCTACCATCTGACATGGCCTTGACTATGTTACTGCCATTGTCTGTGGCAGCAAATCCAATTCTGATACCTCCGGGTCTCAGCCATTCATACACCATGTTGTTAAATTCATCCAAGATGTTTATACCTGTATGTAATTTCTCCATGGCGAACAATGCCACTGTTGCATGCCGCTGAACGCTCTTAAAACTTTCTTCAGGGCCAAGACCTGCAGATATCTTTTGCTTTAGCCCCACAAAAGAGATAAAGTGTGCAGTGATGCACATGTAATCAGTCGCCTGAGAACTGGCCCACATGTCTGTCGTCAGGTGGATAGTGTGAACAACACTTTAGTTGCAAAGCTTGTCCAACCAATTGCAGCACATCGTGATGCAGCACTGGACCAGCAACTCTGGCACAATAGGTCTGACTTGGAATCTTCCATTTCAGGCAGATCAGATGGCAGTCACAAATTCTATGAATCCCACTTCTTCAACAAAAGAAAAAGGGAGGAGGTCCAGAGCTAACATTTTTTGCCACCTTCCCATTGTACAATTGTGCCACTGGGTGGTTGCAGTCATAGGGCCCCTCCTGCCTGAACATGCCCATAATAGACGCCTCTATTTTTTTATTTTTTTATGGGGCCAATGACCCAGGCAACTTTTGAGAAGTAAGTGGTGGTAGAATCAGTGCCCATCGTAGTGGGGCAGTCACTCTATGCTGTGGTGTTTCTAGCTGACTCCAAGTCTTGTGCTATTGTGAAGTTGCTGAGGTGGGTGATTCTGCTGACTCACTGCTGGGAACAGGGCTGCTTTGTGTGAGGATGTCACCCTCTTCTTCCTCATCATCCTCACCTCCCACTGTGATTTCACTTGTAGCTGATGTTCCCTGGGTCTCATTACCTTCACCACCACAACCAAGTTCAGCAATTGTTTTAAGGTGCTCCTCCCACTTAATTGCATATTGTTTTGTTGTATGGGTTGTTTGGCCTTCAGTACCATAATGTGTACCAGGCTTACCTTGACAAACATTTGTGTGGCAAATGGTGCATACTGCAATGTGCTCCCTTTCTTTGATAACCGTAAAAAAATCCCAAACTGGGGAGGAGTATTTTTTTACTGTGCCACTGCCAAACCCTGAAGGAGAACTGGAGGTTGGAGGGTGTGTCGTTGATTGCCTCTATGCAATGCATACTTCTACTGAAGGAATGGTTACTGGTGCAGGTCTCTGATGGGGCTTTGAAAATATGGGAGCTGGCAGTGCTACCTGTGTAACATCCCTTGGAGCAGGTTGAATAGCCGAGTCAGACTCATCTGTGTCTCTGTCAACAATGACTGCCTCATTGTCATCATCCTCCTCATCTTCCTCTTCTATAAGTCTAAGCATTACCGGAATTTTTCTTTTACCTTGCCTCTCCTGGCATCTCCTAGACTCGGCCTGGGTCCACTGCATGTCCCTATCATTATTATCATCAAAAGTAATATTTGGAGAAGATGGTGGAGTAGTACCCTTCCTTTTCTTTGTTGGAGATATGGGAGCCAATGATTCTAAAAGAGGGGGTTCTTGCTCTGAAGGAAGGTCAACCTCCTGTTCTGCTCCTACATCAGGAAGATGTACTATTGATGGCTATGGCTTTTGTCCACTTTGCTATGTTTCCTGAAACCATTAGGTACTACTTTGCAAAATGGACAAATCAAATTCAATGTCACTGCTCGTCAGTGTAGCTGTGATTGCATGGCCACCTCACTGACAGACATGGTTTTGGGCTTAGGTTGGAGTGCTGCTGTTGATGCAGGAGTGCTGCTCTCAGCTTGCTCCCCAAAGGCCGGTGTAGCAGGCACACAACGTAGTGGTCCTATAAAGGTTTAGGGCGACATGCCACTGGTAAGAAGCTGCTCCTTCTCACTGACCACTTTATTAGAAGCATATTTTTTGGGGCCATCTTAAAGCTCTCAGCTGGCAGTTGCACTAAGCTACACAAGCATAAGAGATTGGAGGTCTGACTTGTGACTGCACAGGCCTTCTGTTTGGCAGTACTGCAGGTGATGTCTCTTCTCTTGTGCACCTAAAAGTAAACAAGCAAGAAAAACACAGTCACGGATACCGGACTGACTGGCCTCTGGTCAGTGGTCCTGACTGCCTAATTATGATGTGACCGCACATGATGCAGTCGCATACTCACATTTCCCAATGGGAGCATGTGCTATGGCCGTAAACCGGCCATAGCACAAGTTCCCATAGGGAAATGGGAGGTTGGTTTAATCCCTGCACTGCTTTGCAGGCACCTCAGGATACCTGCCACACAGTGCAGGGATAAACAAGGGGGAACCATAGGTGCCCCCTCAGCCCCTAACCTGAGGCCGCAAACAGAAGGGGGCCCTGCTAAGGTACCCAACACTCACTTTCTGACAGGCTTTCCATGTCAGAAAGCCCGGCATGGAAAGATTGCCAGAAACCAAGCATCGTAATCTGGATGGCGTAAAACGCCATCCATATGGATTATGGGCCGGTCTCTGACTGGCTGACGGACTCCTTGAGCCTGTCGGAATCCAGCTGGAATGGCCAGCCGGCGTCACTTCCAACAGCCTATATTGTAATTAAGTGGTCGCAAGCAAAATCAACGATCTCGGTGGGAAAGTCTCTGACCTAAGGTCGGAGGTTTTCCGACCGAGATTGTAATCGGCCCTTCTGTGTGAAGCGTGGCATTGTTGCTGTTTGAATTAGTACAGACAAAGGCAATATTAGTGTGGTGGTTTACTAGGTAGTAATAATAACCACTTTAAAGTCAAACCACAGCACCGTATGTAATTCCCCATTAGAATAAAAACAATAAACAGATGATAGAGCTCTTTCCCTCATGCCCATATATTCTAAAGGAGACACCTGTGGCACTTAGGGAACTGCATGGGGAAATGGAATAGTAATCTTTAAAAAAATGGAGGTTAGTGTGAGCCTATGGCAGGCAATGTGGTCCCTAGGGAAATTGAATAATCATCATTACAAAAATGAATGATCCTGATGTGTCTAAAGTGCACTGCAGCCAGGGTGTCCAGGAGGCAATGGAATAATCATCATTACAAATGAATGATGCTGATGTGTCTAAAGCGCAACACACAGGAAATTGAATTATTTATTCCTTAAAAAACTGAATGCTGTTGCGCGGCTGTGCGCCTATGGTCGATGGATGGTTGGATGATGGCTCGACTAAGGCAAAATGGGGCAAAAAAATGAAAATGAAAAAAAATTGAAAACATTTAATTAACAAAATTAAAATAAAAAATAAGAATGATAAAAACTATAAGTAAAAAAAATCAATTATTGCCTATGTTTATATAGGTGGATGTGAAGAAACCTATTGGAGGCGCAAAATAAAAAATAATCCATGTAATATTATATAAGTACTCTTCATCAAAATTATATTCTTAATACTACAAGGATTCTCAAGCATATTATTAAACTGACATCTCATCCATGCATGTCTATGGCAAAGATACACTGGCTGGATGCACAGAATGGCTGTCAGCCAGTGCCACATGGTCAAACAGCAACACTGAGCAAGGAGGCATAGGTTACAAAGAGGACATGCAGGCCTATAGCAAAAGCACACTGGCTGGCTACACAAAATGGCTGCCAGCCACATGGTCAAACAACAAACAGGAGGCATGGCTACAACAAAGAAGAACACATGCAGGCCTATGGCAAAAACACCCTGGCTGGCTACACAAAATAGCCACCAGCCACATGGTCAAACAGCAACACTGAGCAAGGAGGCATAGGGTACAAAGAGGACATGCAGGCCTATAGCAAAAGCACACTGGCTGGCTACACAAAATGGCTGCCAGCCACATGGTCAAACAACAAATAGGAGGCATGGCCACAACAAAGCAGAACAACTGCAGGCCTATGGCAAAAGCACCCTGGCTGGCTATACAAAATAGCCACCAGCCACATGGTCAAACAACAACCAGCAAGGAGGCATGGCTACAACAAAGAACACATGCAGGCCTATTGCAAAAGCACACTAGCTGGCTAAACAAAATGGCCACCAGCTACATGATCAAACAATCAGGAGGCATGGAAAACAAAGAACACATACAGTCCCATGGCAAAAGCACACTGATTGCCTACACAAAATGACCACCAGCCACATGGTCAAGCAACAAGCAGGAGCCATGGAAAACAAAGAACACATACAGGCCTATGCACACTGACTATACAGAAAATTGGCCCCTGCCCACATGGCATGGGGAACAGAGACAAATGGTGGCCTATGGCAAACACACTCACACATAGACAAATGAGGGCTGGCAACACAGGAGAAAACAGCATTAATTCAGCAATGCCAAAAACTAAAATTAACTGGGCTAAAAAGTTTTACAACACACATCCTTCAAAGGCATCAAATATATTGCCCCTTCTATACACTGTTTAAAGAAAAAAACATGAAATACCTAAACAAAACATATTTTGTCATTTAATCCAATGCCATCCATGGCCTATATGATGTTTTAATTCAAAGGACACCACAAAAACAGTTGTTTCATGAACCCATCACTTGCAGTGGGCCTACTAGCTAGAAGGCCCATTGGCAGACTAGGGCACATAGTGAATTACCTGAATATTGCACATTTATTTAAAATCATGGAGAAAATGTACTAAACTATGCAACATTTTTCCTTTACAAAAGAAGAAAAATGACATGCAAAACAATAACTAGGCCCCTACTGAAACTGCGGGCCACCCACCACAATAAATTAAAAATATAAAAGAATAAAAGTACAAATCAATCCTGGTGCATGCCCCAATCAAAGAAACAACACCCTTATGCAACAGTTTTTTACATACTTGTGAAATAAGAAATACAAAGTCCTTAAATCCAATTGATGTATGCAGCAGACAAGCAGAGGGATCCTTCCAGCTCCAAATCCAAATGAATAGGGACCAGGATGTGTACAAAGCACTGGGAGGAGCCTGCTTGAGGGAAACAGGAAGTTAGAGCACCGGAGCACTTGCTTCCAGTTGGATAAAAAATAAAAAAAAGGTTCTCACACAAAAAACAACTTCAACCGCCCGCCGGAAAAGAAAATCTAGTCAAAAAGCCTCTCAGCTGCTTCTTGAACACAAAAGCTGCTCAAGTGGCCCGTTTGCAATCGGCACTACATTGGCGCCATCACAGCTGGAAGCAGTACAAGTGAGTGCGAAGTATTGCACAAGCTTGCTAGTGGCCCGAGAGCATCATGGCACTTGTGAGTGACCACCAAAACAAATCTCAAGTGTGAATGGAAAAAAAACTCTGCTTAATTCCTGGGAAGGCGGAATTCAGGAACTCTGCATTCTTCCGTGGATTGCGGAGTGCCCGAATTCCACAAACTGCACAAGTGGAGCGGAGTTTGTCGCCCGGGCCTAGATGATATGTCCAGCTGTAGAGGAAAAGAACACAGATATTGGTACTTAGACGTCTGTAGAAGAAATAACAAAGTTTAATGCAGTTTCTACAGGGAACCCAAACTTTGTTTGTATATGTTGTTGATGCACTCACTACAATAGCCAAATTTGAAATGTAGATTTGTTCTCATAAACTGGGATAGAATTTGCTGTGTATTTATTTATGGCGGAATGGTACAATTTGTCATCACATCAGATTATCTGTAAATATTGTTATGACAAATTAGAGGACAACAAAATGCCAGCAATACATAATAAGTTAGAATTATTTCAAATTCCAGAGGAAATTTGTCATCTAAATGTTTATGAAATAATAGTGATGCAATCTATACACCCGTTTCAAGCAATAGTTTGCATGGAACCAAAAACTGAAAAGCTACCACAACTGAGCTACAGAAAGGCCTTAAAGTTGTGTATGTACGTTTATATTTTAAACTTAATATTGACACTGTGGGTGTAGAGAACGATATAGATGAATCGATTTTTATTCTAGTGAATGGTGTGCCCACAAAGAACAAACAAATCTGGCAAGAACTAGTGGGTGTGAGTAAGGTGAAGAATGCTACATTCTACATGAAACAAAAGAGTGTGTATTACAAAGATGTAGATGTTCTCATAGATGGAAGTTGCACCGAGGAAGGAATGTTACCTTCAAGTGAACAGTTTGAAAAAGCTGTATAGAGCTGAAACTGAAGAAATATATGAGCATTACAGCATTCATCCACTGCATTCGAACGTAGTTGTTGGAGATGCCATTGAACTATACCAGATGAAACAAGCTGTAAGAGCTCCAATGAGTACCTGAGAGAAAGGTTTGGGTTGTTCACTGTTTTCCACAACTATTTCAAACTAGGCAGATGATATAATGACTGCCTAGTGCAAATACCAGCAGCTGAGAATAGATTGACCAGATTATATTCTGAGGACTCTTGATTTTGTCAAAGTATTCCATACATATTCCATCTGCTATTTGAAAGTGATTTATGTGGACTATTGTAAGCTGTGAACCATATTCCTAAATCAAGTGTTAATCTACAAAGTATATCCGCAAAAGACTTTGTCAACAAAATTTATGGAAAGGATGAGAAGTTGAAATACAATTTGATAAATTTGATGGCATGCCAACGTGTCACAACCGACTATTGGTATCATCTTCATGGTGAAATGAAATGTATGTTACAAAATTGAGGTGCACCAAATTAGTTTGTCACTCTCAGTAGTGCAGAGTATGCATGGGGCAACTTACATTACTTTTTGAGAGAAGCAAACTATAATATTAAGGACATAGATCTGAAGACACCAGGAGAACTTTGCTCTTTGGATCCTGCAAATGTTTGTAGGTATTTTAATCACAGATTTCAAGCCATGCTTGCATTCAGCTACAACAAAATAAAACACCTCTTTCAAAGTTTCTGATTTCTATTGGCGTTAAGAGTACCAAGCAAGAGGTACTCCTTATATTCATATGTTGTTGTGGATCAAAGATGCACCAAAACTTGGGACAGACACAGATGAGTCTGTACTTCCTTTCATAGGGCAGCATGTTACATGTTCCATCCCAAAAGACAGAGGCAAAAGTGACCTAAAACACAAAGTTCAGCGTTTTCAAACATATAGATGTGGGAAGTACTGTTATCGGGAGTACAGAGTGAAAGGAACATTTTACATTTATTGTCATTTTGGATTTTCAAGGTCTGTTATTTCCAAAGGGAGAGTCAACAGTATTTTGTCTGCAGTCCGACATATGATTACTCAAAAACCACCCCAAAACACCTGCAACCTGAAGAGAACAGAAGCTTCAAAATATATTAACGACTACAATCTTCTCATTCTGAAAATGTAGAATGCCAATATGGATATTCAGTGTAAAATCGATACAGAACCCCACATGACCATTAATAGATTTTAATTTAAAAAAACACACAACATACACATTAATCTACTGTGTTAGAGAATTTATCTAGTTCTTATTTCAAAACTTTTTTTTCACAATTATGGTTTTCAATTTGTGATAATCTTCTCTTCCCTGGTCAAAAGACACAGACACATAAATCAATAAACACAAATAACAGGCCATGAATCAAATAATACAGAGCATTTGAATATCCAGAACATGTTGATGTCAATGAGTTAAAAAAGGTGAATCTAAATATATTCTCTCAACATTCAATGTGTTACCCTTATTCTCACATGCGGTTTAAAGGGCATTCTTGTAATTCCTTCTCCACATAAACAATCCAACTTCATTCAGTTTTCCTAATTCAAAGTTTTCAATTTTCATAACTGAATTAGATAGTTGCACACAGAGAAGGTTCGCCTTTGTCTTCCCCAAGAAACTGGCAATGCATTTTGACCTCAGATAATGGTGGGGCATGTATAAATATTTTTACGAGGTCATCATCTCACAAATTCAGTCTGAATGAAAAAAGAAAAACAAAATTACATATATTTACAAATATATTTACAAGTATATACCAGTTGTATCTATATTGGGCACATCATTATAATAATAATAGTGCTCCATACAATCTGATACAGTGATATGGTGCATTTCACCCTTTCGTAGTGCGTGGATTTGAGTATTTAGATAAAATGGAATCATCTAATTTATAAAAATTCTATGTCCAGTGCATGCCAAAGGAGTGACCACATGTTGGTACTAGGTACATCAATTTGGATAGTTTGAAGCTTGTATTAATATGTTTCTTAGAATAGTGATTGCAATTTAATCAATAGAATTGATATAGTCGTAAATTCTTCTTTATTGACTACAATTGAAATTCATGTGCATTTACTCGTGAGGACATATTACACTAGGAGGAATCGGAAGGATATATTCCCCTTATTGTGATTCCAAGTAAATGTACATCAATTGCAATTGTAATGTGAGATTTAACACTACGAATAAAAATGCTTCAAAATCAATAAATAGAATTTACGACTATATAAATTTTATTGATTACAGAGCGATCACTATTCTAAGAAACATATTAATACAAGCTTCAAACTTTCCAAATTGGAGTGCAAAGTGGGGACGCTATTGTTCCCCAGAATAACACTATTGCTGTGTATCAAAATGTACACCTTAGATCAGAGGGCGATACCCACCTGCACCCAGCACCTCTCTAAAGAAGTACTAGAAGGAACAAGAAACAGTTTTTGAATACCAATAGGTGTGTGACTACCCTTGTTTTAGTGTTGGTACTAGGTACATGCACATCCCAGTGTATTTTTTTTTTAAACACAGGGCTACTACAAGATTTTAAAAAAAGGGGCTCACCAAATCTAAATGGCAAAGTTCCTAAGATCGCGTGTATAGCCACAAAACGGCTGCCACGGTGTCAGAAAGCCAAGGTGGTAGCTTCGATTCTAAATTATGAGGGACAGAAAAGAAACACTAGTAAGTCGAGTCCTGGGTTGAATCCTCTGAACCAGGGTATTAGAATAGAAGGAAGACCTGAAATAACTAGTGGGAACAGCAGCTAAGTAAGTGCTTAGTTTATGCTTGTATTATGAGACTGAACAAGAAAAAGTATGAAACAACCATAGAATCTGCCTGCAACATAGGCGGCAGACCTCTTATTTGGCAGAGGATTCATGGCGAATCTGAGTGAAAAATTTGAAAAAGGGATTTGAAAACAAAAGAACCAGTGTTTTGGAAAAGGGTTGGCTCTGAAAATTATTTCTTGTATGTAGATGATATTTACACATAGAACAGTATACAGTCTTTTAAGTTGTTGAGGAGCACCCTGTTGCATGTGTCCGTGAATGGACTCTGTCTTCTCGATATGTTCTGTTCATGTCGAAGTGCAAGTTGTGGTATATAGAGGCCATATTGTGGGGTCGGAGAAATGCAGAAACAGCTTTATTGACATGTTTCCTGGTTTTCTCTGCCTGTGGACAAAATTGGGTTGACCACTGCCACTTCTGTCTTTTGGTAAATATTGGAGAACACCAAGGCAGTATGTGTGAAAAAAGACAATAATTTAGCAAACATATCCTTCATTAGGATTTTCAGTCCTATCCCAGTAATTGTGCCTATGTCATTGCCACCACAGTGCACAATCATGAAGTTTAGATGCTGACAATATGCAATGCTTTTAACCAAAGGCAGCAATTGATGACACTTTAACCCTCTCTGGCCAACCCAAGTAATTTCTACATTTGGTAAACCTAGGTCCCTGTCAATGCCACTCTTTCTAGCACTCTCTCTGGCCCAAAACAAAAAACTATGGCCCACAATCCAGACCCTAACCATTTTGTAGACGAGCAGGAGCAGCACACAGGAAAAGGCTGCAGCAGCATGAGGAAGCTTTGAAGATGAAAGGCAATTACAATGGAGGACAGTAAGTAAAATATAAAAGAACATATTTGATTGGATGGTGGAGATGTGCAAGGCACTAAACTTAGGTAGAAACTTTAAGAAAACAAGTAACTAACTCTGTGATTGGCTTTGGAAAAATGAAAAGTCTTATGTTGTTTAGGATATGCTTTGAATTGCAAACAGTAAACCACACCTTCTACAGTCAATGTGAAGCTAGTATGCTATTTAGAGAAAGTCTTGTGAACTTTTGACCTACTGGTTGGCAAAGACTATTTGAAACATGGTTACAATGGAAATAACATTAAAGAGTGTGGGGGTTGGGAACAAAAGAGAATGCAGTATGAAACTGAAAAGCAGACTGGTGTACAAAAAGTGATCAGTAGGGGAGTGTAGGTCTTGTATTTGACAATATTTTACAAAATAGAATATGAATGAAAAGCATTAACAGTAGATTGTCTAATGTTAATGTTTTTAAGTGCTTTTATGTGGATCCACGCATCCACTGCGGATTCACGCCTGGTCCTCACTGAACCCAGCGGTGGATCTGCAAAAAAGTTACCAAATTGGGCTTGTTTACAGGACACATGGAAAGGGTTAAAAAATAGTGACCATTTAGAAGTGTTATAAGAAAAATAGCACACCTGCGATTTGCTAAGTGCAGGAGTATGAGTGAGAGCACAGTGAGAAGGGTAGCACATTATTGGTTCTTTTGTACTGAGAGTGGAGGAGAATTGCCATATTTCTGACTTGAGATTTGCAGTGGAAAGCAGATATTAACAGATATTAAAATAAAAGTTGAACAACAGCAAAGAGATTGCACATGTATATTAATTAGGTTGTATTATAAAAAGTATATATATTTAAAACCTATGAGTATATATAAGCTGAAAGAAAATATGTAGCTTCTAGACACTACAGTAAAAGGCAAAATAGAAGGGAGGGTAGATTAGAACATTATCTAAAAATATAGTGACCAGCAAAGGAGGAAGAGGGATTGCTATACTAAAAATGTAATTATTTTATTATGTCAGATGAATGAATGTGTTTGAAATTAGATGAGGGTGTTGCGGCTAGAATGAAGTTTGATAGTATGTCGTTTGCACCCATTCACACAGTCAGGCAGGCACGTGCACACCAAGTTACACTTCCACAAAAGCACTTATGTACCCACCACTCATATAGCCAGACAGTGACTTACACACTCAGGCATATACCCATAAAACTATTCACACACTCATTTTCTCACCTATAAAGGCACTTACATAGTCATTAACACAACCACTTAGGCACTGTCACACCAATTCACATACTTATGCAGTCATTGATGTACCCAGCACTCAGACAGTCAGTTACACACGCACTCACACACCCATTCACCCAGTTCCACACCCAGTCACCCACACATACAGCCAATCATATACCTATTTACAAAACTATATAGCAATTCATGCACCCAGTCAGACAGTGACAGAAACACTTTCAAATCCACTCCCATACCCACACAGCACTTATGTATCCACCTCTAACACACAATTACATACCCAAACACCTACTAACACAGCTAGTTATCAAGCCATACAGCCACCTACATACCCATACAGTCACTAACACACCCAGTCACACACAGCTACTTACACATCCAGTGACACACCCAGGAGAGGCACTAATACACTCGCTCACATATCCACTCAAACACTCACACACAGTCACTCATTCATACAGCCACTTATATATGCATTTATACACCCATAGTCAGACATTTACAAAGACACTTACACACTGACATAACCACTTATGTAGCTATTCATTTGCTTATAGTATGTAATGTAAAGTTAAATGTATTCTCTATTTGCTTTTCACATATCTGATTCTGTTTAAAGAGGAATGAAAGGTGGAACTGTGAAAATAATTAACAACTATGCTTGTTGACAGCATCCATAAACTGTGCAACAGATGACATTTTTATTGTATCTGGCATTTGCATTTGCCACAAACAGTCACTATGTCTTGCAGCTTTAGTAAAATAGCAAGAATGGTAACCATCTGGTCAGGTGGTAAGGGTCCCAAAGATGGTCCAGCTGCAACTGATGGTGCACCACCTTCCCTCTCGCTCATCATTCTGTTATACATTTTTGTATGTATGGTTTTCAGGTTTTTCCACATAGAGGATGTGCCATGTGAATACTACTTCCCTGTATCTCTCAACAGTTTTTTTGCTACATATGTTCCATTGGACAATTTTTGGAACAACATTTTTCTTCTGACGAGATGAAGAAATATTCCCAAACATCAGAGGACTTCTTTGAAGGTGGTAAGCCTTCAGTCTGTCTCCAGAGAAACCCAAATAACTGAGTTAGGGTGTGGTTTGTAAAGTGCATAGGTGGAGACCTACAGTATCTATTGAGAAGTCGAGGTGTGGGTGTGTCCTTGGAATTGTGGTGGCATCGCAGGATTTTCCACTTAGTCACACAGCACAGTGCTGCAGCCGCAAATGCTGCTCTGTGTTGCATGAAAAGGAGAGAGGAGGAGAGTGACATATTTACAGAAATATTGTACTTTCTTCCTCTTTCCCTAGCAGTGGTGCTGAAATCAGCTGCTGTTCACCATGGAGACACCTTTGCTCCATAGTGCAAGGGTGTCTCTGTGAGTCTAGCATAGGTTTTGTACTGGACGGGTACCCTTCCAGTACAAAATACTATGCATAGACTGCCTTTAACCCATTTCCCTCTTTGTATGTGTGCTGTAAAGTGCAACACACATACAAAGGCAGAAAAGGAAGGTGAAATTAAAGCATTTCTCCTTTGTTGCACCTACTTCAAAAAGGAGTAGCTATCTGACACTAAACCCTGCCTACTTTATTTAGTATATAGTGTTTAGGGTCAGAAACCTTGGGTGGTTGCATGGGAACACTGATGCTCAACCCATGGTATGCCCCCTTGGCACTAAGTAATGCAAAGCAGCGCTATGCGCTGCTTAGCAGTACTTTCACATTATTTCCAGCGCTAAAGGAGTTTAGAGCTGGAAAATAAATCAGAAGAAAAGATTTTGTGCCCATTTGCATCATTTTTGGGACGCAAACATGGTGTAAAATCTCTCCCTTGGTGTATTGCATTTATACAAGACTACATACATTATCGTACCTTGATTTTCTAATTGTTACTTTTAACATGGTTATTAAGAATAAATGTGTGAATAAAATGCATTTATAAACTTGTAAAAATGTATATGACTAAATTGAACTTATAGGTCAAACTTCAGTACAATTTATATAAAACAACGGTGAAATGCACTAAAAAACCAAAGGTTCCAGGATGTTTTGGCGTTATTAAAGTAAAAATAATTATTTATATCTAGAACACAGATTCACTATAGATCCAGCCTGGTGGAGCTGCATATCCATGCATCAACAGCACTGCCGTGATTTGCTGGCTGCATCCTAAGAGGAAAGTTGAGGCTGCTATTTTGTGCATCGGACACGGTTCCCAGGGGGGAAATTAAAATATAAAAGTGATAGAAGGGGTCAGGGTACTGATGGGGGGGGCTGTGAGGGAACCCTCATGGGCAGGAAATTGTCCAAAAATGTTTTCTTCAGTGTAAAGGATTCTTTGATCCGCTCTGATACTCACAGATTTGGATGGCTCCCAAGATCCAGATCCTAATTTTTTAAAAAACAGATACAGCCAATCACAGACCCAAACACCTACTCACACACTCATTCACACACCCACTTACACCCACACAACTCTTCACATACCCATAAAGCCACTCATACACTCACTGACAGACCCACAAATTCACTCATACACCCACTCACAGACCCACACAGCCACTCACACATCGACTCACACACCCATTCATAGACCCACACAGCCACTCACATACCCACACATCCACTCACAAATCTGCTCACACACCCATACAGCCACTCACACACCCACTCTCAGACACACAAAACCACTCACAAACCTACACAGTCAGATACACACGCACTCGCACACCAACTAACGCACCTACACAACCACTCACATACCCATTCACACACCCATATAGCCACTCACACACCCACACATAAACCGACAAAGCCACTCACACACCTACACAACCACTTGCATACCTACTAACACACCCACACAGTCACTCCTGCACCCATTTGCACACACACACACACACACCCAATCACACACCCACTCACACACCCATATGGCCATTCACACACCCACACAGAGGCAGTAATACACTTATAGAAATTGCAGTAGCATATGTTTCTATTATATGTGCTGCTGTTTAATGTGTGCAATATAGCAGGCAGACTCCTTATTTGCCGGAGGATTCACGACAGATCCACGGATCCATAAAATGAATTTAAAAAAGAAAGGCTTGGTGCACTGGATTTATAGAAACAATGCATAAATTAACTTACTTTAATTTAAAAAGTTTTAGTTTTAAAATATATAATAAGAATGAATTTGTGACTAAAATGTATTTCTAAACTTGTGAAAATGTATATTAGTAAATGGAACGTATGGGTCAACTGTAGTACAATTTATATTTAAAAAACAGTGAAATTCACTAAAAAGCCAAAGGTTACAGGGATGATAAAGTTAGAAAGTAGACTTTAAAAAATCTTAGAACTGCACTGAAAAAAACAAAGGTTACAGGGACGTTATAGTTAGGCTCAGATTTTACACACACAAAACCATAGGAATTCAGCAGTTATAGTTATCTGAGCTAACTTTAACTTATGCCTCCGCATTGTGCTGCTTATGACTTCACATATTACATCACTTATGACATGGTCAGTAATATAATTCATGACATCTCAAATGACATCACTAATGACATCATCCAGAAAAGTATACTTCAATATGCTTCATAAAATACCATTTAAATAAGAAGACACAGGTGAGAGACATAAAGCACAGAGCTCACTGTAACCTTATCAACTACTATTCTCACTTATCACCTCAGAGACAGTTCTCAGCTGATAGTCCTGTCTCTTCTGAACCACTACTCTAAACACTAATGACCAAAACCATATAAGCTAGTCTATTACAAACCACAGCAACATCATTTGTGAACCTGGAAGAGGTTTTAGTGCAAATGTTAGATTTAAATAAACCACTACAACATGCAACTAGTAGAGAGGTCTTTGCGGACAGGCCACTGTGTCACAAACCACTGGAAAAATATTTCTCCATCCTGAAGAAAGGTTTGAGCAAAGAGTTCAGTCTGTTGTAAATGTCTACTACACTGATCCTTCAACCTAAGAAAGATCTTGGTGAACAGATTAATTTATTGCAATCTTCTGCTAGAGTCATTCCTCACAAAGAACAGAGGACTAAGGAAACTGGTCAGTATGTCATAAAACAGAAATATGCTCAGCCATCACTGCGGAGTAAAGTCTCAATGAACATCTTAGACTGTTGCAAAGCACAACCATATACATACATCAGCAGGGGACATGTGTCAGTGTAAAGGCTAGTTTACTTATAAATAGTATGCCCGCTTTAAAACGGGATTATAGATCAGGTGACCTATGCAAGAAATGGTATCACTCATTAAAACTACAGAAAGAATAGTAATTTAACTTATGCAGTAGCTTAGTATATATCTTTAAGTCTCAGAATCTTTTACGTAACATTTACACTCAGTGGATGATGTCATCAGTGATATCATCAGTGATGTCACTTGAGATGCCATCAGTGATGCCACTGACCATGTCATAAGTGATGTAATATTTGAGGTCATAAGCAGTGCATTGCTGGGGCGCAAATTATAGTTAGCTCGGGTAACTATAACTGCTGAATTTGCATGGTTTTGTGCATGTATAAAATCTGAGCCAAACTATATAATACCTGTACCCATTGGTTTTTTTTATTGAATTTCTAAGTTTAAAAAAAATTCTATTTCCTAACTATACTATCCCTCTAACCTTTTTTCAATTAATTTCAATGTTTTTTTAATGCTATTTCCTAACTATAATGTTCCTTTAACCTTTGTTTTTTAGTGAATATATATAAATTAAAAAGTAAATTTGAAAAATAAGCCCAAAATTTAATATAATGCAAAATATGTATTTTTAATAATAGTGGTACATTATATATATATGTACATATAAACACACACACATATGTATTTGTGTTTATATATGTATATATTTATATATAGTACTAAATATTATTTACATGTATTTAATTTATATTAATGTTATATATTACATTATTTAAGATTTACAATTTTATACTATATATATGTATGTGTATTGTAAGTCTTCACCATAAAGCTAAATTTGCAGGCCTTACAGTGTGAGTAATGGTTCTGCAACAGACAGATTTCCTGTGATTACTACTCATAACCTTCGCAATTAGAGCTTAGGCAACTTACCATGTAGACAGTATAATCCACAAAAAGATACCCTTACCACCATACAGTAAACCCGTACAACTGTACAAAACCACAGGGTACTCCACAATTTATGTGTTGACATTTGTAACCTGACCAACATGCAACTTCCCATGGTGGATTAGAATGACAACAACAAATTGTCTACCATATGTCCTGGTACATGGTGCTGCTTTTTTCAACGCACTATGCGTAAGTAACAATGATGTAAGGGATAGAACACCACTAGAGCGCATGTACCAACCCCCCCCTTGATTAGACAGACTTACTTCCAAAACAGTATCATAGGATATTCAATTTAACACGTGATCAAAGTCTTGTATAATGACTATGAATTTTTAGGTTGATTCCAGATGATGAAATTATTATTATTGTTACATGCATTCCAATATTATGGGTTCAATATTATGACTGTTTTCATGCATTTGCTGTATATGTACATTATGATTTACTCCATTCCAAAATGGATGCTGTTTCCACCTTGGTAATTCTATCATGTGATCGTGTTAGTGGTCCTTTGTCTATGTTGTTGGGCTACAATTGTGGTGGTGTAAACCAGTATCCAGTGTGTGAGCAAGGGGATGGCGTTCCCCGAAACGCGTAACTGGAAATAAAATCTAAGCTTTTGGAGTATCCTGAGGGAGCGTGATTACTTGGTTTGTGACAGAAAAAAACATTAAGCCCGGTAAGCTTCGCCGGGACACGCTCCATTTACCATGGGCTAAATGGGGCGGAAGAAGCTATATGATGCACTATATATATATATATATATATATATATATATAATATATATTACCTACTGGCGGTCACCAGTAGGTAGTTATAGTTACAACCTAGTTTCCATAGGAAAAGCATTTTTTGATTTGCTAATAACTTTGGCGTCGTTTGACGAATCTTTATGAAATTTTGCAAAACGTTGCACTTTTTAGGTTAGCTCCTATCTTGAAAGTTTGGGGGTGATTTGTAAAGCAGGGGCTGAGAAAAAAGGGAGGTCCCAAAACGCGTTTTCTCCATGTTAATTTCCATAGGAAAATTTGCGACGAGCTGCAGCCCGAACTGCTGAACAGAATTACCTCAAATTTGGCAGAAAGGTAGAGCTTGGTTCAGAAAGCGACCTTTTTTTTAAATGGGGTAAATACGTTCAGTAGTTTTTGAGAAATACAAAAAATAAGAGTCAAAAAATCAATTTCCCATAGGAAACTTTGTGCAAGGCTACAGCCGAAACTACTGAACAGAATTATTCCAAAAAGGTAGTGCTTGGCTCAGAAGGCGACCTTTTGTAAAATGGTGTAAATCCGTTCAGTGGTTGCTGAGAAATAAGAAAAATAAAAGTTTTGATATCTGGGCGGAGCCTAAGTCCAGTGCACGAGCTTCACTGTGATTGGCTGTGAACACTCCAAACCAGGAAGTGTTGGCAGCCATCTTGTGGCTCGGTAGAAGCGAGTCACTAGAAAACAGAGAAACAAAGGTATAAAACAAGAGAAGGGGGCAGGGTAGAAACACCATGACCCCCTAGGCCTGCTCAGGGGGTCCCAGAAGGACCCCAGGGCCAAAAAAAGCATTTTTTATAAAAAAAAAAGAAATCGGCGCAATTCGCTCTGGGGTCGCGGGTTCCCGCGTTTTATTTTAATGAGGTCCCCGGGTGGGCTAGGTCCCGCGGGCATTTCTTAAAAAATAATAGCTGGGGGTCGCTGGGACTGCGGGGGCCCGCTGGGGTCCCCGCAGCCCCAGGGCTTCACTCATGTTGGGAGGGGAGTTGCGCGGCCCCTCTCCTGGAGCCCTCCATGTGCTTATAACTTTGGCGTCGTTTGACGAATCTTTACGAAATTTTCAAAAAAGTGTCTCTTTTTTGATCAGCTCCTATCTTGAAAGTTTGGGGGTGTTTGGTCAAGGGGGCTGAGAAAAAGGGGAGTCCCAAAATGTGTTTTCTCAATGCATTTTCCATAGGAAACTTTAGACAAGGCTACAGGTCAAACTGCTGAACGGAATTACGCCAAATTTGTGAGGGAGAAAGGTTGTGGTCGAGAAAGCGCACTTTTGTTGAAATGGTGTAAATCCGTTCAGTAGTTTTTGAGAAATATCAAATTTTACAGATATCAATATTTGAGAATTCTGACATCTGATTGGCTGAGGGTTACGAGCACGAGCTCGCTGCTCATTGGCTGTGAACGGTTGAAACTAGGAAGTGTTGGCAGTCATTTTGTGACTTAGTCCGTCAGCTCGCATCTCTCCGTGTAGAAGCCATTGGGTGTATAGTTTTACCTCTGCGAGGCAACACTGGCATCTGTGTCTGTGTAAGATACTCCTTTCACGCTGCCTCTCCCCACATCACGAGGTCGCGGCTATGCCTTTAGAAGCCAGTCCATTGGCTCGGAGCTCTGTGAGTCAGTCTTTCGGCACGACCCTCTACACAACCCAAACACCACTGCACTACCTAACTAAACACTAAACCACTACTGCCAGCACGACTCCCTACACTACAGAAACACCACTGCACTACCTTAAACCCTAAAACATTACCCCAGCACGACCCCCTACACTACCCAAACACCACTGCACTACGTAACTAAACACTAAACCACTACTGCCAGCACGACCCCCTACACTACAGAAACGCCACTGCACTACCTTAAACCCTAAAACACTACCCCCAGCACGACCCCTTAAACTACAGAAAAACCACTGCACTATCCTAAACCGTAAAACGCTACCCCAGCACGACCCTCTACACTACCCAAACACCACTGCACTACCCTAAACCCTAAAACACTACTCACATCAGGACCCCCTACACTACGTAAAGACCACTGCCCTACCCTAAACCCTAAATGTACCCCCAGCACCACCCTCTACACTACACAAACACCACTGCACTACCTTAAACACTACCCACAGCAGGACCCCCTACACTACACAAACACCACTGCACTACCCTAAACCATAAAACACTACCAGTCCATTGGCTTACAGCTCTGCGTTTGCGAGCCGACGGCCCGTAGCTCTCTCTGTGCGAGCCGAGCCCACGGGCCGTAGCTCTCCCTTTGCGAGGCTGCCCGACGGCCCGCAGGTCTCCCGGTGCAAGCCGGATCGCAGTTGTCAGTCTGCGAACCGATATTGGGAATATAAGGCGGCTCTAAAAAGAGCCTTTGTGTTTATTAGTTGGAGCTACATATAAGTGCGGATGCACAGCTTCAGGTTATTCAGAAAAACTTGATTTCCCTGATCTGTGAAGTGTACTCCATCACTTCTGTAGATATCAGCCATATCATAACGTATGTTGTTGTTGTAGATCGACCCCATTCTATGGTCTCTGAGGTATGCAGACACAGCTTTGTTGACATTCTTCCTAGATTTTTCAATCTGAGGACAAAATTTGTTTGACCATTTCCACTTCTGTCTTTGGCATATATTGGAATATACAAAGACAGTTTGAGGCAAAAGCAACATCAATTGTCTAAAGGTGTCCTTCATTTGCATTTCCAAACCTACCCCAGTCAATGTGCCTAGGTCATTTAAACCACAGTGCACAATCATGAGGTCAGGGAGTTGGAGATGCAAACAGGTTTTAACCAAAGGGAGTAATTGGTGCCATTTCAATCCTCTCTGTCCAAATCATTTAATGTCCACATTTTGTAAACCTAGGTCTAAGTAAATATGTCTCTGTTCTGCATCCCTCTTGCACCAGAAAACATAGCTATGTCCTACGATCCACACTAGCATTTTGAAGGTGTAGCTGGAAGATATGGATAGATGTCTGTAGCTCATGCAGTCCGTTCGTAGAATAAGAGATATGTTTAAAGATGGGGAACTACTTTTTTTCTCATACAAAACGATAACTGATTGGGAGATGAAAAACATTGTTTACTAAAAAGTAGGGTGCATATTGGTTTGTCGAAAAGCATCTTTGTCATTGGTTAATAAAAAGCAGTTTCAACGTAGAGTTCATATGATAGGATAAAATTTGCTCAGTTCAACCACACCTGCTACTTGCATTTGGAAGGCACTGTTCGAACTTAAAACAATGCTGAACTCTTAACCTGCACGTGCCCTTAGATGTTCGAGACAATGTTGCAAAAAAATGTCGTTAGGTTTGAAAAAATGATGAACTTTTAATCTGCACGTGTTGTAGAATGTTCTAGAAAGTTTGTTGATAGAATACGTTGAACTTCTCACCTGTATGTGTTCTTAAATTTTTAAAAAACTGTTTATATGGAAAGTTTAAAAATAACCAATAGAGAGAAGTTTTGCAATTTGAAAAAATAAAGGAACTATTCTGATTTGTTCTTTACATGTATTTATGTGTGGAGCAACAGGGAAATTGTGCCATTACTGATTCCATTCTTGATGAGAGCGGTGCATTACATGTACTGTGTGACAAAGAAAGAATTGCAAATTTGGCTGGGAGAAAGGTCTTGGTGCAGAAAGCGCTGTTTTGTGGAAATAGTGGAAATCCATTCAGTAGTTTTTGAGATATTAAAGGAAAAAAAGATATATATCTGGACTGTGCCTAACTCTCGAGCATGAGCTTGCCTCTGATTGGCTGCTAACAATTCAAACCAGGAAGTGTTAGCAGCCATCTTGTGCCTCGCATCGAGTGAAAATATAAAAGAAAGGTCCTGGGGGCAATTTAATATACCGGAGCTCTGTCTGTGCGAGATACCGCTTTCACGCTGCGTCTCCCTACATCAGCAGGTAACGCACCCTTTTCCACCATCAACAGCATACCTCCAACAATATACTTGGGCCCGCAAGTCTGCCTCTGCGAACTACTTGTCGGCTCACAGCTCTTCGGGTGCGAGTTCTCGGGCCCGCAGTTGTATCTGTCAAGCCAATACTGGAAATATACCGGAGGTGTCTCTCTGCGAGATATGCTCTTCACGCTCCCTCTTCCCACATCAGTGTTCCGCAGCTATCCCTTTGGAAGCCGATGGCCCGCACCTTTCCCTATACTAGTCGGCCCGCAGGTGTTCCTCTGCGAGCTGGCCTGCAGCTCTTCCCCTGTGAACTGACGGGCCGCGGTTCTCCCTCTATGAGCCTGCTAGTCGGCTCGCAGTTGTTCATCTATGAGCCAGACCGCCGGCTCTTAAGTCTCTGAGAACAGATGTAATGGAGGCAACGATCATGCAGGTCGGACACCCAACACTGCTCCGACATCCCCCAGTAGGAGCTCCTTGTCCGCCATCTCCCTCACCCCCACCCCCACAAACAAATGTGACAGTCACGTTAGGTTGGAGAAATAAGAATCTTAGTCATGTATGGATTTACATATAAAACATTTTATTAAAACAAAACAACAACAAATAAAACTATGTACAGCCATGTCGTGTCATCGCTGCACCATTTGTGAATCACAGCCTGTAAGACAAAAAGAAAGATAAGATGGTGCGTCATGCGTCCAGCAAATGAGAAAGAGAAAGAGTGAGGGAGAAAGAGAGAAACAAAGAAAGAGTGAGAGAGAGAGGAAGACAAAGAAATAGAGAAAGAGTGAGGAGGGAAAGAGAGAAATAGTGTGAGAGAGGAAGAGAGAGAGAAAGAGTGAGAGGGAGGAAGAGAGAGAGAAAGAGTGAGAGAGAGGAAGAGAGAGAGGAAGAGTGAGAGAGAGGAGAGAAAGAGTGAGAGAGAGGAAGACAGACAAAGACAGAGAAAGAGAAAGAGTGAGAGAGAAAGAGAAAGATACAAGGAAAAGAGAGAGAGAGAAACAGTGTGAGAGAGAGGTAGAGAGAAAGAGAGAAAGAGTGAGAGAGAGGAAGAGAGAGAAAGAAAGAATGAGAGAGAGGAACAGACAGAGAAACAGAGAAAGTGTGAGAGAGAGAAAGGAAGAGATGGAGAGGGAGTGTTGACACTGGAGAAAATCTTCGCAGCTTACCTTTGTGCCTCCGGTGTGTCTCCAACCACGTGCCGGGACATAGTGCATCCTTAAGTTTAGTGATCTGAAAGATAGTATAGAATTAGTAATTGCAGAGTACATACAACTGCACACGCCTAATTATCTGTTTCGGCAATGTGCACTCAGGCTGCTGTAGCCCATCCACTCCCACTGCTCGGAGGTGTCTGTGCGCTCTTGTGCGCCCAGGCTGCTGCACACTATTTACTCCCACCGCCCAGAGGTTACTGCCCGCTGCTGCAGAAAGAAGTATCTCTGCTCACCTTCCGCCACCGGCGTGTGTGTAAGAGGGTGCACCACGTGCTGAAGCAACTTTGTCAGGCGTTGTCAGGATAGCCACGCATCATCGCAGTTTGTACACGCGTTCAGCTGTGGTGGTGTGGGGGGACGTCGATTCGTGAATCACAGCCAGTTGGATAAAAAGCAAGATAGGATTGTGCGTCATTCGTCCATCAAAGGAGAGAGAAAGAGAGAGAGAGAGAGAGAAAGAAAGAGTGAGAGTAAGACAGAGTGAAAAAGAAAGGAGTGAGAGGAAGACAGAGAGAAAGAGAGAAACAGTGGGAGTGACAGGAAGAGAAAGAGAAAAAGAAAGAAAGAGTGAGAGGAAGACAGAGAGAAGGAGTGAGAGGGACGAAGAGAGAGAGAAACAGTGAGAGACAGAAAGAGAGAGAAAGAGTGAGAGAGAGGAAGAGAGAGAGAAAGAGTGAGAGAGAGGAAGAGAGAGAGAGAAAGAGTGAGAGAAAGGAAGAGAGAGAGAGAGAAAGAGTGAGAGTGAGGAAGAGAGAAAGTATGAGAGAGAGAAAGACAGAGAAACAGAGAAAGAGTGAGATACAAGGAAGAGAGAAAGAGAGAAACAGTGTGAGAGAGAGGAAGAGAGAGAGAAACAGTGTGAGAGAGAGGAAGAGAGAGAGAAAGAGTGAGAGGAAGAGAGAGAAAGAAAGAATGAGAGAGAGAGGAAGAGACAGAGAAAGAGAAAGAGTGTGAGAGAGAGAAAGGAAGAGATAGAGAGTGAGAGAGAGAGAAAGAGTGTGAGTGACAGAAAGGAAGAGATGGAGAGGGAGAGTGAGTGTTGACACTGTGGAGAAAATCCTCACAGCTTACCTTTCTGTCACCGGTGTGTCTCCAACCACGTGCCGGGATATAGGGCAGCCCTCAAGCTTAGTCATCTGAAACATAAAAATGGAATCAGTAATGGATGAGTACATACAACTGCATATGCCTAAATCGCTGTCCCGCCTTTGTGTATCCAGGCTAGTGTACCCCATCCACTTCCACTGCCCCGAGGTGTCTACCCGCTGCTGTACACCCAGGCTGCTGCACTCCATCCACTCCCACTGCCCAGAGGTGTATGACAGCCGCTGCGCACCCAGGTTGCTGCACCCCATGCACTCCTACTGCCCGGAGGTGACTGCGTGCCGCTGCGCACCCAGGCTGCTGCACCCCATCCACTCCCACTGCCCGGAGGTGACTGCCCGCCGCTGCGCAAACAAGCCTCTCTGCTCACCTTACACCACCGGCATGTGTCGAAGAGGGTCCACCACGTGCCGAAGAAACCTCCTCACCCGTTGTGTACACGCGGAGAGCGGAGCTCACAATTCAGGTTGAGTGTTTATTGCAGGATGGCCACGCTTCATCGAAGGCCTGCAAGACAAAAAGCAAGATAAGATTGTGCGTCATGCGCCCATCAAAGGAGAGAGAAAGAGAGATAGAGAGAGAAAGAAAGAGTGAGAGGAAGACAGAGAGAAAAAGAAAGGAGTGAGAGGAAGACAGATAGAAAGAGAGAAACAGTGGGAGTGACAGGAAGAGAGAGAGAAAAAGAAAGAAAGAGTGAGAGGAAGACAGAGAGAAAGAGTGAGAGAGACGAAGAGAGAGAGAAACAGTGAGAGACAGAAAGAGAGAGAAAGAGTGAGAGAGAGGAAGAGAGAGAGAAAGAGTGAGAGAGAGGAAGAGAGAGAGAGAAAGAGTGAGAGAAAGGAAGAGAGAGAGAGAAAGAGTGAGAGTGAGGAAGAGAGAAAGTGTGAGAGAGAGGAAGACAGAGAAAGAGAGAAAGAGTGAGATACAAGGAAGAGAGAAAGAGAGAAACAGTATGAGAGAGAGGAAGAGAGAGAGAAACAGTGTGAGAGAGAGGAAGAGAGAGAGAGAAAGAGTGAGAGAGGAAGAGAGAGAAAGAAAGAATGAGAGAGGAAGAGACAGAGAAAGAGAGAAAGAGTGTGAGAGAGAGAAAGGAAGAGATAGAGAGTGAGAGAGAGAGAAAGAGTGTGAGTGACAGAAAGGAAGAGATGGAGAGGGAGAGTGAGTGTTGACACTGTGGAGAAAATCCTCACAGCTCACCTTTCTGTCACCGGTGTGTCTCCAACCATGTGCCGGGATATAGGGCAGCCCTCAAGCTTAGTCATCTGAAACATAAAAATGGAATCAGTAATGGATGAGTGCATACAACTGCATATGCCTAAATCACTGTCCCGCCTTTGTGTATCCAGGCTAGTGTATCCCATCCACTTCCACTGCCCAGAGGTGTCTACCCGCTGCTGTACACCCAGGCTGCTGCACTCCATCCACTCCCACTGCCCAGAGGTGTATGACAGCCGCTGCGCACACAGGCTGCTGCACCCCATGCACTCCCACTGCCCGGAGGTGACTGCATGCCGCTGCGCACCCAGGCTGCTGCACCCATCCACTCCCACTGCCCGGAGGTGACTGCCCGCCGTTGCGCAAACAAGCCTCTCTGCTCACCTTACACCACCGGCGTGTGTCGAAGAGGGTCCACCACGTGCCAAAGAAACCTCCTCACCCGTTGTGTACACACGGAGAGCGGAGCTCACAATTCAGGTTGAGTGTTGATTGCAGGATGGCCATGCTTCATCGCAGGCCTGCAAGACAAAAAGCAAGATAAGATTGTGCGTCATGCGTCCATCAAAGGAGAGAGAGATAGAGAGAGAAAGAAAGAGTGAGAGGAAGACAGAGAGAAAAAGAAAGAAGGAGTGAGAGGAAGACAGAGAGAAAGAGAGAAACAGTGGGAGTGACAGGAAGAGAGAGAGAAAAAGAAAGAAAGAGTGAGAGGAAGACAAAGAGAAAGAGAGAAATAGTGAGAGAAGAAGAGAGAGAAATAGTGTGAAGAGAGAAAGGAAGAGATGAAGAGGGACAGTGAGTGCTGTGTCTCCAACCACGTGCCGGGACCTAGTGGAGCCCTGAAGCTCCCACATCTAAACATAGTACAGAATGAGTAATGGGAGAGTATATACGATTGCATACGCCTAAATCGCTGTGCCGCCTTTGTGTATCCACTCCCACCGCCCAGACGTATTTGCCCACCGCTGCGCACCCAGGCCTCACTGCTCACCTTTTCGCGGACAGGGCACCTTCAGCATCATGCAGTCCCGCTCCGCAGGCCAACAGGTCTCACATTTGGTACTGCGTCTTGATTTTGCCATGCCAGAGGATATACTAGTGCACCTATCATCATCGCAGGTTGCACACCCGCTCAGACCTTGCGGTGCCACTAACTCAGTGAACAGTGAGGCCACGCACGTGGTGGTAGGCCTCCCTGTTCGGTGGCTCAGGCCTACACTGCGGTCCAGCAGGGCACACAAAACCTGAGCTGTCCAGACCGCCGGGACGGGCAATCACCGCAGGCTGTTCACCCGCTCAGCAGTTACGGTACCCATACCTCAGTGGACCGAAAGTCACCGTCCCGTGCCGGTGTGCCTGTGCCGGCCACAGTGCATCCTGTGCGAGCAACTCTGAAATGGCGTCGAGCACGTGCGCCCGGTCTTTTTTATTGGCAGGGTCACGTGTCCTGTGATGCCTGTGCTGGATGGGTGTGGTGTGGGTGTATACTAGCCGTGAGGGAGTGGCTGTGGCGTACTGACAACTAGGGTGTGACCAGCAGATCACTGCAATGAAAATCTGGGCCATGTAGCGTTGTTGTCCTTCACTGTAAGCGTAAGCGGAGTGGGCTGGCCTGGCGTATGCCAGTTCTGCGTGAGGCTGTGAAGAATGACTCCGGAGCTATGGGCGTGGCTCCATCGTGAGCTGTATGAGGAATCAACTGATGCGGCACTGTTGCCAGATTGGGCTAGATCACGCACAATTGGGCTATATTTTTCCCGGTTGTGCGGTAAAATTTAGGTTTGAGCTAGTTGCCAGATTATAAATATAAATACAGCGCTCCAGCAAACTAGTATGTTAAAGCGCTTTATTAGACAAATATTTACTTGGCAGCCTGCTGCAACATCAATTCCAATCCATTCACCGCCTGCTTGACGATGTCCCTGCCCCATCTTCCTTAAAGTAGCAATATTGGGCTAGTTTGGGCTACTTTTTGGTTGTCTTTGGGCTAGAGAATGCTTAAAAAATCTTGCAACACTGGCCCATGCCGGTGTTCTTGTTGTAGTGCTGCCGTCACCCGGGTCACAAGCATCAATGTGTCACTCTGTGAGCCAAGTCCCTGAACATGACCAACATGGAAAGTACAGGGAATCACTGACCCTACATTCATCCATAGTTCCACACAAGAAAGATGGTGGACATGACACATCTGTGTGGGTGTGAATGTTTATTGCACATTCAGTGGAGTATTGCAGCTGTAGCAATACTGGGCCATGCAAAATCCAAAATTCAGTTTTTGGGACATGGAGGGCAGCCAATTAGAGACAGGCTCGCTGTCGGAGTTAGGGTGCGCCAACATATGTACTTATACAATCACTCCGCCAATCCCCACGCACTTATAAACTCACTATACACTCTCCTTGCAGTACTCTAATCATCCAGTCTCTACGTACGTACCTGTACAATGACCGAGACAAAGTTACATAACCAAAGTTTTCTCCCACTGTCAAAGGTAAGTTGGTTGCATACGCTGTCCAGAGGACAATGTAATGTGGTAGGGCCCAGGGGCAGTATGTTGCATACATAATGAACACACGGACACAGATAGATAGTGGAACTGGATACGAGCACGTGCACTCAACTCCTTTTTATTACCAGGGTCACATGTCCAGTGACGTCTGTGCTGGATGCGTGTGGGGTGAGTGTAAGCCAGCCCTCCGGAAATGGTTGGTGCTGGTAACAAGTACAACAGTAATCATCAGATCACACACAGAGATTCAATCATAAAGGGTCCATGACTTGTGCTACACTAAGTTAGGGGCACCAGATCTGAAATCATACACAAAATATTCTGTCATAAAGGGTCCATCAGTTGTGGTGGACTGAGGTAGGAGCATCAGAAGCATTCCGCGTGTGCACAGCTAGCGATGATGCGTGGTCCGGGAGGGCCGCACTGGTAGCAATGTCTGTTGCGTACTGGACTGCGTCATCTGCAATCGCAACTCCATCTGAATTGTGAGCCCTGCTGTCCGCAGTGTAGATCGAAGGCAGTAGTCAGCACAGACATCGAGGAAAGCTTTTTGTCACTTCCTCTTGAGAAAATTCAACGACATAGAGTACAATTCTGTCTGCAATTAATAAATCAAGACTGAATTCAAATTGTGAGCACTGCTGTCCGCAGTGTAGACTGCCATTCAGTGTTCCTTTGGACTTGCAAGATGAATTTGGTCATTGTACTAAAGCTATAATTGATATCAAAAAAGTTCTTGAAGCAAGGATACTAGAAGGATATTATGTAGGTTTAAGGGTACGTGGCGATGACTTATGGTGCAGTGAGCTAGTGGCACCTGAAGCACTCAGCGTGTGCGCATCCTGCGATGATGCGTGGTCCGTGTGGGCCGCACTGGTAGCAATGTCTTTTGTTTAATGAATTCTGCCTTAATAAGGCCACGTGGCATTTACTTGTGATGCACTGAGTTAGTGGTACCTCTGGCGCTTAGCGTGTACGCAGCCTGCGATGCTGCGTGGTCCAGGCGGGCCGCACTGGGAGCAATGTGTCATGCCTACTGGACTCCGTCATCTGGAATCGCGACTCAATCTGAATTGTGAGCCCTGCTGTCCACAGTGTAGATCGAAGGCAGTAGTCTGTACAGACATAACTGTGCAGTGCTGTGCCGCTGTGTTCGCAGGAGGCTTGTGTCGAGGAGGACCGCGGTCATGGCGGCAGCCACGTGGCAGGGTGAGGGTCGCCGCTCTGGCAGACACGTTGGCTTTCACACAAGTGAACCACGCCCAGAACCCTGGCCTATTTATTCACACTTCTACGCTGGAGTGGCGTACGTTGGACCAGCCCACTGCGCTTCCGCTTACAGGGGGCGACGACACAGGTTCATGACCGAGATCTTCCCCACTGCCTGAGGTAAGATGGTTGCGTCCACTGTTCATAACACTACAAGCACCAGCTTGTTTTTGGATCGCACAGCAGATAGGTTTCATGAACATTATAATTAGAAATTAGCATTTAAAAAACCTTAGAAATTCACTGAAAAAACCATAGGTTTCAGGGACGTTATAGTTACAAATTATCATGTTAAAAACCTTTGAAATTCACTGAAAAAACCATAGGTTTCAGGGACGTTATAGTTACTTGCACATTTCACTCGTACAAAACCATAGAAATTCGGCTGTTATAGTTAGTTGAGCTAACTATAACTCACGCCCCCACAATGCACTGCTGATGATGTCACATATTACATCATTCATGACATGGTCAGTGACATCACTGATGACATCACTGATGACATCACTGATGACATCATCCAGTGACTGTGTGTTTCTGTAAAGTTTAAATATGTTTTATAAATATATTGGCCAAGGTATATTGTAGAATGAGTGGCTGTATAAGTGTGTGGATGGAGGATTTAGTAGGTGTGTGACTGACTGTATAAGTGAGTGATTAAATGTCTCTTACTGAATTCATGGGTTAGTGACTAAACTGTGTGAATGTCTGTATCAGTCTGTCTATTGCTGTGTAAGCTTCTGCATTGGTTGATGAGTAGCTACATGAGTGTCTATATGGGTTATTGATTGGTTGTCTGAGTATTTGTATGGGTGCCTGAGTGTGTGTGTGAGTGGGTGGGAGGTGTGTGACTTTGTGCATAGATGTGTGAGTTCTTTATTCACTGGGTGTATGGGTTCAAGAGTGCATGTGGAAACAGCTGTATGGGTGGGTGAGTGTGTGTATGGGTGTGTTGGTGAGTGAATGGATATCTCAGTGCTACATGTCCAAGTAACTACATATGTAAAATGCAATGCATGAGAGAGTTGGAGTATATAAATGACTATATGTGAGAGTCAGTGATTGTGAGAGTGCTGTATGGATGAGTGTGTACTTGTATCAGTGATTGTATAAGAGAGTAAGTATATGTTAATATCACTATGAATAAGTGAGGTTGTGTGTGTATAACTGTATAGCTGAGTAAATAGAAGTGTGATTGATTCTTTGCATGACTGACTAGATGTGTGAGTAACTCTGGATGAGTGACGGTGTATGAGTGTTTGTATAGGTGTATGAGTGCCTATAATAGTGTTGTATTGATGAGTCACTGCATGTATGAGTGACTTTATGGGTGAATGAGTGGATGTGTGTGTAGACCTAGGAATCAGTGCGTGCGTATGCAGTAACTGGTATTGGTGTCTGTATTGTTTCGAAAATGGTAGTCTGTATTTTAGAATGGGTGTATCAAATGTTTTATTAAGGTATGAGGAGGTGCATCAGATTTTCACGTGGATGATGTCATCAGTGATGTCATCAGTGATGTCATTTGAGATGTCATCAGTGATGTCATCAGTGATGTCACTGACCATGTCATGAATGATGTAATATGTGACGTCATCAGCAGTGCATTGTGGGGGCGTGAGTTATAGTTAGCTCAACTAACTATAACGGCCGAATTTCTATGGTTTTGTACGAGTGAAATGTGCAAGTAACTATAAAGTCCGTGAAACCTATAGTTTTTTCAGTGAATATATATATATATATATAAACATGATATTTCTGCATGCTTTTATGATATTTGTATGAAATGATATTTTTTTAAATATTTTTGTATTTATCTTTATAAACATAAAGACACAATATTTTTATAATCAATATTTTTGACGTGATATTTTTCTATCACTATACTGTTGTTTTTGATATTGTGTCAGTGATCCAACACGACGAGCACCTTAAGGATAGAGTGGGTTTCCAGAATGCAGTCCTGGATGGGCAGAAGTACCATAGCTTCCAACAAGCTGGTGAAAATGAACCACAAGAGATGTTGACACAGGCAGAGCAACAGAGGATAGAATTGGCAAAGAAACCGAATTACTACAGAGGAGATAGAGGAGAGGACATGAGCAACAAGGACAATGAGAATATGGCAGCGTGTGGGGTGCTGTATTCCCCGAATATGGAAAATAGAGAAGGACTAAATGCTGTGGCAGAGTTTCACTGATGGGAAGTTGGCCCTGCAGCAGTGGCCCAAGGACCCATAGTAAGAGGTGGAGTCTAGGGACATCCAAAGGGTTGCAAAGGGAATAGAGTAGGTGATCCTCATCAGATGATGAGAGCACTGAGGAGGATGAAATAAAACACGACCAATCTCAGGAAGGGAAGGAGAGATAAAAAAAAAACAGTAGGAATGATAGCAAGAGATCACAAAGTGAAAGGTTCAGAGCAGTCCACATCACATCGAAGAGGAAAAAGGATAGTAAGCCAAAGCCTGAGCTGAGCAGAGGACAGGCATGAAGGAGAAAAGAGGCAGATTTTGAGGGGATATGCTCCTGGGAGAGGGGACACAGGTGACAAAAGGCAACAATGAATGGGATCAAGTTATGGCTGTGAGTATGCAGACTGTTGGAGTGACGCAAGGGATATTGAAGGAGCAGTGGAGAATTAGGAGTAGGGAGAAGAGCAGTATGGGGAGATCACAGAAATTATGGAAAGCAAGTTCCAGAAATTCCCAATTAAGTGGCAGGGTGCATGGGATGATTTCCTTGAACTGCAGAGGTGCGCAGTGGAGGAGGAAGCAAGTAAGATGGTACAACACAGGTTAGTGAGATGGACACCCCTGCGCAAGATGCAACTGCAGGTACTTTGGAAGCTAGTGATGCCACATTACAGGAGGTTAAGGCTGTGACGACAGATAGGGACAAGGGAGCGTGGCAAAGGAGGAGTGTAGAAGGAACACAGACAGAGACTGCAGAGAAAGAAAAACAGGGCACAGCAGTTGTGGTGTAGCTACCATACATGGGAGTAGCAGCCCCATTAGGTGGCCATGTGCTGAAGGGTACTAAGGAGAAAATGTTGTCTAGTTATCACATGGACATTTTAAAGCTTTTACATAGTGAAATGCAGAGCAAGGAAGGATCTAAAATGCAGGAAAGGGAATTCACCAGAAGGTCAAGTGTGCCATCTAACATTGACATGTGGATGGCGGCCTTCACAATTTATGTCAGCTTATTTTGTGAAAAACATCCAGGGAGCAGTGTATCCTTATTTAAACATATAGGCATCATCAGGAATGCATGTATACGCTTTGGTGAGATAGCCTGAATTATGCATGATGGGTACTTTAGGGCAAGTAAGGTCTTGGACCCAGTGAAATCTTGGAGTGTGGTTGACCAAGAGTTGCGATTACAGTATGCAACATTGACTAGGGCAATATTAGATATTTATATGGTAAGTGGATTACCATTGTCGCATGTGCCCTTTCCAGGGAAGCCCTGCCCGAGGACAGCTGGGGTCTCAGTATAAAAATTGAAAGGAAGATCCATGCTGGAAATTCAACAAAGGGAACTCTTTCAGGTGCCCATGCAAGTTTAGGCATGAGTGTGCGATCTGTGGAGGTAGGCACCCCTTGGTAAAATATGCTTCATGGGGCAGATAGATAATTTTGGTGACTAGGCATGTAATGAGTGAAGGAGAATTTGGGAGCTGGCCAGTATACAAGTTACGGTGGAAGCCAAGGAGCCCTGAAGAAGATTAGAAGGGGTTTTCAGAAGGGTTTAGAATACCATACGAATGTATGACATTACAACGCAAACATTTATAACGCATGCTTTTACAACACGGTTTTTACATTGCAGCATCCATTACAACGCATGATTTTACAACGCATGCCATCACAATGCATTTTTAGAAACTACACTTACAACCCATTCCATTACAACGCATACCATTACAACGCATACCATTACAACACATAATACTTTTAGGGCAACAATAGGGTAAGTGCTGGATAGTGTAGGGGTAAAAATTACTATTCCCATGTACCCCAAAACCTCAAAACCCATACCCACCCTAAAACTTAAAAAATCCCCATTACTTACCTTATAATGCGTTGTAATGGCATGCGTTGTAGTGACATGCGTTGTAATGGCATGCGTTGTAGTGACATGTGTTGTAATGGCTGCATTGTAATTGCATGCGATGTAAAGGCTGTTGCATTGTAACAGCCGCGTTGTAAAGGTAGTGCGTTGTAATGACTGCGTTGTAATGCATGTTTCCCATACCATACACTGGGCCACACACTTGACAATTGTCTGACAACCTAAAATCCTTAAAAGCAATGGAGGTAATTGTATGTGAAAAATTGAAAAAAGGAAATGTGAAAGAGTAAGATAGCGGGCCCATTTATGGAGCTGCTCATTCAGAATGTAATGATTTTCACTTTGGGCATAGTGACAAAAAAAGATCAAAGGTACATGCAGGCTAATACATCACATGTCCTGGCCTGAAGGCAGTTAAATCAGCGGTTATATAGCAGTGGAGGAATGCTTAGTGTACCCTTGAAAGTTACCTCAACATCATCAAAGTGCCGGCCGATAGGAAGCTATACATCCAGTTTAGGCTTGGCAGCCTGCCGATCAATGCATTCACAAACTCATGGCTGCACAATAAATCACAGCCAAAGGGCTGCCCTTGTTGTCCCTGCCCACAAGAATCCATGGCCCAATTCCTCTTTGTATGTAAAGCATACACCAAACCAAGGAGCAGATGGCTTTCTCCTGTCTGCAGAGAACTTGGTACCGAGACTTTAGAGTGGCCCTGCGCATACTGAAATCGGATGCAAGACCCCTATTTGTGTGCACAACTGCAAAATATCTGGGAAATGCATGGGCAATCAGAAGGAGGGTGTTGATTCCCCCCCGGCTCAACCCCATGTGCAGCGTACACGTCTAATTCCCCATTAAACACATCTGCCATACAGGTCAGCAAACTTAAAAATGCAAGTAATACTTTTTAGTCCTTTCACATGTTAGTATTAAATGTTTTTAACACATTTATTATATTGACAGACGACTGAATCCTTTAGCATTTGCTTCTTAAATAACGGTTCCTTGCCAGATTTTGCACATTTACGTTCCATGTGGGCACGAACCTGTGATGGAAATAATGATTCGCCTAATTGAAGAATGTAATTAATAGCAGCAAAGGCATCTGCATCAGAATCGGGTTTATGCCAAATATGTATTGTTAAGTTTGCCTGCACCTTAGTAACGGGACATTGCTAAATTAGCACTTGTGGGATGGTACCCGCGACGAACACTATGGCCCGTTGCACTGGCGAACGCAATTGCTGTCACCCAACATGTCTCTACTTCTGAAACGGGACCTCGCTCAGGTTGCATATCTATTTTCCCAGCTGGTATGAACTCGTGACGATAACCGAGACTCACATAGTATCTGTAGCTTTTAACTTTTGTCTTTTAACGTTTGATAGTTTAATTTTTATCCCCAATGTTATTTTTTAATTGTACTGCTTTTAGTATTGATGTGCATTGTCCGATTTATATTGATATGTACAAAACTTATCCCTCAAATCTTTGTTTCTTTTATGGTACTTTTACCGAAATAAAGACTCTGATGATGATGATGCTTAGTGTACTGCAAGGGCATAGACGATGTTATAATATGAGCAACAGGTGAGGAGCTATGGAGTTGGGGCAGGGATGGGAAAATTAAACATACAATCAGCCTTCAGACTTTTGCTGGTGCATCCAGGGGACTTTGCCTTACTAGGCATTTCGTTTGGGCAACAGTATTTTGTGGACAAAGCCATTCTTTTTTTTAATATATATTTAGCAGGTATAATCATCATACTAAGGCATAAGAATAATTCATACCACAGATTAGAATAAATATACAATAAACATGTTTTGAAATAGAAGACGTGATTGTGCTTCATAATACAATTAGTTAATGATGGGACATCAAACTTATAACTAAAAAACTACAATACTACAAGAAAGTGTATGTGCATATGTTTTCAGATGCCTATGTGCAGAAATTTGTGCTACTGTAACCATTGGTTGAAGCTGCCAACTCGATAAAAGAAAATGTCGCATTTAATTGGACTATGATTCATAGATATGAGAGAATACTGGTGCTAACGTATTCATAAACATATGATCCATTGTACCCTTTTACGCACAACCCGACAAACTTGTAAGATTTTACACCACAGCCAAGTTCAAGGGGTTCCAAAATGCTGCCAGATCGCTGTATACCTCCTAACCCTCACTACTCTCTTCGCATATGCTTCTTCAAAGTGTTTAGTCCATATGTTCTCTAATTTTGCAATATTAAAGATCGAGCTATCTTAAATAAGATTGAGATAAAATACTGTCTGTATTTACTTAACTCAAAAGTCTCTTAAGAAGTCCCATCTAGCACTACACTTGCCTCTATTTCAAATCCTGGCCTGCCGACTTCTATTTATAGCTGTAATTAACTCTCCCCAAAATGTAAACAGTTTGGACATGCATAAAATGTTAGAATCCAATCCCCCTTCTTCCTGACGACAACAAAAGCACTAAACCAATTACCAGTGCCCATATGTTTACTCCTGACTAAAGCACGCCAGGCCGGATGTCCTTCTAAAATGTTGTACGTTAGTATTTAGAAAGTATGGGGCAGATATACAAGAACTGAAGCATCTCTGCATATTAGCAGAGATGTGTCAGTTTATTTGCGTTACGCAAAAAAACTCTTGCGCCACCATGGATGCGTCGCATTTACAATGCAGCGCACCGTGGCGCAAGGATTGACAGATGCGTGACGCATCTGTTGGCATAAAGGCAACGCATTGCTGGAGTCATGTCGCAAGCACGACACAACTCCAGCAATGCTCAGGAATGCCTATTCCTATTATGCTGCGTCACTCCTTACGCCTGCTTCAAGCAGGCGTAAGGTTTTGACGCAGTGGCGCCGTAGAAGTGATGCAGTGAAATCTTGTAGATTTCACTGCGTCACTTTTACGAGGCTTTCTTGCGTCGGAACGCCCACCCTGCATACATTATACCTGACGCAGGTATAATGTGACCCAGGGCTTTACAACGTGATGCATCTCCCTAGATGCGTCACGTTGTAAATGTGTCGCAACGTGGCACATTGTTTACGACGTCGCTGCGTCACAAAAGTGACGCAACAGCGGCGTAAAAGTGTTGCAAGGGGCTTGTAAATCTGCCCCTAAATGACGTGTCCATAGCTCAAAGAAAGCTGGCTACACTGCCCCTCGTACCACAGCAAGATCTCTAATTTCTCACATTGATGCAAGAGGTGTTGAGTTCAGAATAAGTGTTGCATTACTTTGATGCTTTTCTGTTTGTTGGATGAACAGGGAGGCACAGTGAATGTGCCAGAATGATGAAAATGATGGCACTTGTGACACAGAAATTGGGAGTGCCACTAGCCCCAGGGAACACCAATGGGCCAGCTGCAACACTGATTTGTTTAGTCATTGGGGTAAATTCTTTAGCAATGAAGTCATGATTGCGAGCAGAATGATGCTGCATTCATTGGTCAGCAGAAAAAATGTAATCTGAGGAAATGACAGCAAATTTTTCTGTACCTACGATTTGCATACAAGTTTGTGGCACCAGGAAGGGCTTTCTGCAAAAACAAGGCATTAGCCACGAGAAGTTTTACCAGACTCCAACACAGGATAAGGATCACTGAGAATATGTGAAAGGACATGATGACTTGGTTGAGCTTTCTAGATGGCTCCGCCTGAGCACTAAGGGTTTACAATTCCCAAGCATGAGGATGATGTTAGATTGAATATACAATGTAACTTGCAAAAAGAATGGGCAAAATTTGTATTATGCATTGGAGGTCAATAAACCATTTTTCTTCAATTTGGTAATAGCATTAATTGGAATGTAAAGGAGTATGGTCCTCTAAATGGACCTCTAAATCCCTGATAGTATAAGTAAATTAATATATCACAGTAAGGCCACCACCTTTTAGTAAAGAATAGTCATGGCAGAGAATGTTTCAGTTCCTTGGAGTAGCAACAACAATACTTGGATCAGATTATTCATTAGGCCACGTCACAGTGGTAAAAGCAATGTCAATTTAATGAACAACTAGATAATCACGAAGTTAAATGTTATGTTTAACTGAGGATCTCACATTCATGTGCACACATTTTAGGCATGACTGCATAAACGGGGAAAGTAAAGATGAATTAGAATCAAATGCAAGATTATTTAAACTTCATAAGAGAATAGCATGGCAGGGAGGCAATGGAGTGAGACATGCTTCTCTCACTCTCCATCCTCCCGGGGCCCATCAAATAGCTGCGTACCGCCGAGGGGCACCAAACCTCAACTCTGGGGGCTCCCAGTGTCACCTAGCACCCAGAGGAAGCGTTCAGAGCTCGATGCAGCACGAACAGCGGCGACCAGAGAAGTGGAGTCCCGAAGGAGGAGACGATGCACTGTGGGTGCCACTTTGTCTCCGGAGGCTGCCGTGCCTCCTCCGCCTAGCGCCGCAGCGGAGAGCCCGCATCGCGCTGATTGAGGAGTGCAGGGAATTGTGCGAACTCCCGGGGGCCTCCGCTTCCATGACCGGGTGGGGGGGCCCCAACTGCTGCTGCAGATCCTCCAAAGCCGCCCGACATTGAGAGGGCTGCCGGGCACGCCACACTGCTGCACATCTCGGGGTTGAGCCCCCCGCCCCCATGAGCACTGCCCATCTAGTCTGGGGGCAATCACAAACTTTGAGAGCCTGAGGGACTGCTGGTAAAGGCAACAGAGGACAGGCAACTGCCACATTGCCATCACTGCGGGAACTGCCTGGAAGGAGGCCTGCCCAGTAAGGTGGGAAGACCAGCCTGCTCTCTTCAGCACTGCAGAGACCTCAGGCGGCATAGGACTGCACTGGCATTGGGTCCCAGCCTACACCCCTGCTGAGTAGGACCATCGCCGGAGCCGCAGGAACATAATACCCCCTGCCACCCCCTGGGGTAAGTGCACGACCACATTGCCAGTAAGCGCGGGGCTGCAGTTGGTGCAGACATAGATCATAGACTGGGAGCCGAGCCAGCGCAGGCCAGCCAAAACCAGGGACACCAATATCTAGCCCTGCCACACTGCAAAGGCACCGGCGGGAAATACTCAGATCCTGGGACCCAATCACCCACGGCGTGGAGAGCACGGCTACATGTAGGGGGAAGCAAGAGCCCAGTAGCCACAGCGGAGTGTTGTTGGCGGTGAGGCCCAGAGGTGGCCCACCGAGTTCTGCGAAGTAGAGCCCTGTGAACCACCGAAAGCAGCGGATACAACTGCACAAGCAGACTCGGACCAGTGATCCCGTAACATCAGGGGGCAGGGCAGCAAAACCAGGGCTGGAGTACAGAGGCAGGCGGGCATTCCTTGAAACGTGGATGGAGTAGGCAGACAGGACCCCTGCCAGGAGAAAACCTAAGAAGTAAACGCCGACCACTAGCGGCCCACTTAACTCATAGCCTCCAGTCCCCCCGCAGACGACACAGCCCTAGCCTGTGGGCCCTGGTAGGAGATCTTGTGTCCTCCTTACCACCCCATCAGAGCTAGCGGAAACTGGAGGCAACTAGCTGCAGCATACAGGGGAGCGCATCATCCCCACACATCTGAGTCCCTAGGCGGAATGCCAGAGATGGAGGTGCACCCACTAGCTGGTTTATTTAAGGAGGCCCCAAACGCCCTGTGCAGTTAGAGATAACACGAGGCGGACCCAGTGGCAGAGGACTGCTAGAGGAGTGTGCCATGTGGTTTTCCCCCGCTGGCACGGGCTTTTATGATCGGGAGCTGCACGGGGGAATAACAGGCCTCTGCGTCCTTGGTGACTCTGCCCCTTACTATGCC
This sequence comes from Calotriton arnoldi, assembly GCA_963921515.1. Classification (NCBI taxonomy): domain Eukaryota; kingdom Metazoa; phylum Chordata; class Amphibia; order Caudata; family Salamandridae; genus Calotriton; species Calotriton arnoldi. Next base: position 569,224 of record CAWUFW010004337.1, on the reverse strand, counting down.
ATGCTCCAAAGCAACCAAAGACAATCCAGTGATGTCTCTTTGGAGCAAGACCCCACAACCAGAAGCGGCAACCCATCCCCCGGTTCAGTCAGCAGCGGCAAGCCCCAATCACTCAAGGGTATATGGATCATTTTCTGCAAGAAATAAGAACAGGCATCTCCTCGCTTAAAGAAGAGTTTAAATTGGGCCTTCGCGACATATGGAGAGAGGTGAAATCGGGGACAGAGTGGACGACCTTGAGCGGATGGTCGATGCCAGATCTGAAGACCAGGAGATTTTGTGGAGACGAATAACTGCGTTGGAAGCTCAACACAATGAACTGCAAACCAAACAAGGAGATCTGGAAAACAGGAGCCGCCAGAACAACATCTGCATACGAAGGGTGTCCCGGGCACGGAAGGCGCGGATATCATGGCCCTCACAGCGGAGCTACTTCAGTCAGTCCTGGGCGATGAGGATGCCTCCCCACCTGCTCTGGACAGGGCTCATTGGGTTACTGTGGCGGCAGGTCGGGCAGACAGCGGCCCAGACATCTTAACTAGAGTGCACTTTTTTATGGAAAAGGAAGCAATCATGCAAGCAGCTAGGTGCAAGACGGAGATTAAATTTCAAGGCTACCCGATCCGACTTTACCAGGATCTCTCCCTGTCACGCTACAAAAATGCCACGACTTCAAACCTATCACTGACAAGTTACGTACCCAAGGTATCCGCTATCAGGGGGGTCATCCTTTTGGTCTTTTGTTTCAATGGGAGGGCAAGCGCTGCTCTCTACACTCGCTGGCAGAGGCCAAAGCACTGCTATGGCACTCAGACGATTCACAGACAAGGGATGAGCCCCCCTACCTGGCCCCTCAGTGCGCAATCTTAAACTCAAGTGGGCCACGGTCCCTCAGCAATGGCCAAACAGACAGCACACAGAACTATCCTCTCAAGTCATGAAGAAAGACATCATTAAACACCTACGCTCCCTCAGTAGGGAAGCCTCCCTGTCCCCTCAACTGCTGGCTCTGTCTGACCACGAGGTGATCTAAATATGGTCACGAGTACAAGGAAAAGAACTTGCTGCCACATGCCCCTCCTCTCGATCTACTGTTGAAGGTGATGGGCCTTGTGGGGGACCGGGGGCCAAGACGATCGGATCCCATTGTCCCCCCTGTGCTCCTGATGGCCGCCCCCATAGACTTTCTCTTTTAGAGGATGACTCCTCCAGCAGGACTGGAGCGCCTCAGTGCCGATCTACGCACACTGAAGAAGTCCTAGTTGGACCCTGTTGGTCCTTTGCAGTTATCTATTGTATCTTGTTTTTTCTTGCAGGTCGCACACTATTTCATGGCTAACACCGAGCCCCAAGACGGCCTAAGGCAGGGCTGCAATCAAGCTGGGCAAATGCGCAAGGGCTAATCACAGCAGTTACAGGGGACTCAGGGAGCAGGGATAGCCTCTTCCACCCCAGACAGAATGTGCGCCCCATCCCACTGCCAGCCCACTCACACAACCCCCCAGCACACTCTTCAACCACCCACCCTCCATGGGCGATCTTAAGCTGCTCTCCCTAAATGTGCAGGGCTTAAACTCCCCGAACAAGCATAAACAAATTTGGTGTTATGTGTTGCAACACGATCCAGATGTTCTAATGCTCCAGGAGACCCATCTGGTGAAGGCTGACCTCCACTGCATGACACACCCGAAATACCCCAAGCGGCACTGGGCATATACAACTTCTAAAACACTAGAAGTGGGTATCCTCTGCAGAGCTAGCTTCTATACCTCTGTAGTTAAAGAGACTCTAGATAGGGAGGGTCGCTACCTGTCCCTACAGCTACTGTCGGGACAACAAAAACTGACACTACTCAACCTCTATGCCCCAAACTCTTCCCATGACTTGTATATTAGACGCATTCTGCGAGAGCAGCTAGATGGGGTGAAAGACGATATTATGGTCTGCGGGGACTTCAATCTGCTTTGGGACCCCTCCTTAGATAGAAGTAGCGCGACGTTCCAGAACACTGGGGCCTTGTCTGCAAGTCTAAAGAGGGGCATTGAGGACAGCGGGCTGATAGATGCATGGCACTATAAACACCCTGATTTGAGGGATTACTCCTTCTACTCACATGTGCACGCTTCCTATTCTCGCATAGATTATGCTTTTGTCACTCCCTCTCTCCTTTGCCGCCTACACACAGTGAAACTTTCAAACATCTCTATCTCCAACCACGCCCACCTAGAACTAAGCTGGGATGTTGGGGCGACCTGCCCTGAGCACACTCCATGCTGGCGCTTACCCCCATACCTTCTGCGCAATCCAGTGGATGTAGAGGAGATACGCAAGGGAATTACTGATTATTTTCACCTTAATGCAGTGCCTGAGATCTCCTTGCACAAACGTTGGGACGAGTTTAAAGCTACTATCAGGGGCACAATAACGACTATCGCTATAGCATGGGATGGGAGGCAAAATTGGTGGAATCCAAATTCACAGCTGAGGTGAAGCAGCTGGAGCATTTGGACAAGGTGACCCCATCCCGAAGAACCAAAAGGCAAGTAGCCAGTTGCGCGTTCACCGCACAGGCAAAGCAGGGCGCACCCTTCTGTCCCTATGCCACAGATACTCGAGGGTGGAGATAAAGTAGGCAAGCTCTTAGCCCGTAAGCTGCGCCACCTGCGCGCTAGGACACACATTGCCAGAATACAAGTAGGGAGCACAGGAAGGGCGACTGCAGAGAGGGACAAGCCAGTGCCTTTCGGAAATATTACCAGCAATTGTACTCACTTGAAGATCCTTCCCCCTGATGCTTCACTCCTTCCTCACTGAATGTAATTGGGAGCCTTTACCCCCACATCATGTTGCCCTCCTGGACATCCCCATCATGGCTGAAGAGCTGCGTGATGCCATTCGGGACCTCCCCTTAGGTAAAGTCCCCGGACCAGACTGACTTCCCATGCTCTTTTATAGCCTATTCCTTCCCCAACTGCAAGATCACCTCTTGCACCTGTTCAACTCTTTCTCCGAAGACACTGGCCTCACCCCCACAATGGCAACAGCGGAGATCTCTATTATTCCTAAAGCGGTCAAGGATCCGGCACAGTGCTCCTCAGAGCAGACTGACTTCCCATGCTCTTTTATAGCCTATTCCTTCCCCAACTGCAAGATCACCTCTTGCGCCTGTTCAACTCTTTCTCCCAAGACACTGGCCTCACCCCCACAATGGCAACAGCGGTGATCTCTATTATACCTAAAGCAGGCAAGGATCCGGCACAGTGCTCCTCATACCGCCCAATAGCCCTTCTCAACACGGACGCTAAGCTTTTTACTAAAATACTAGCTACCCACCATGACCCGTACCTCCGTGGCCTCATTAGCCCCGACCAGGTGCGTTTTATTCGGCAGGGTCAGGGGGAAGATAATGTCCGGCTTATAGCTCATTTAGTAGAAAAAACATACCGACTGGACATCCCCATCTGTCTTCTCTCACTTGAAGCGGAGAAGGCATTTGACAGGGTAGACTGGTCATAGCTCCAAAAGGTACGACACAAATAGGCCTTGGGGTCATACGTAGCCCCGACAGCTTACATTCGAGTGAATGGGCGGGCCATGAGTTTGATATCCCTGCATCGAGGCACACGACACCCCTGCTATTTGCACTAGCGGTGGAACCTTTCGCTATCCAGGTGCATGATTCAGATGGCATTAAAGGCATACCTTTTGGCGGCCAGATGCATGAAATCAATTTGATCGCAGATGACTCTAACCCAGCCCGGCATCTCACTACCTAGTGTTGTAGAAAGCTTGCAGGCCTTTGAGGCCATTTCTGGCTTCAAGATTAACATGACTAAGTCGCCTGTCCTTAATATCAACATCCCAGCCCCAGAGGTAAAAACACTACAGAGCTCAATCCCCTATCAGTGGTTGTGAGACTCCATTAAGTACCTAGGCCTCCATATCACCCCCACACTCGCCTCATGCTCACATGTCAGTTGGTCCTCTCTGCGTCGTTCTATCCTGGCAGACCTTCAGAGCTGGAAACTTCTCTACATCTCATGGTTAGGACGTGTTAATGCCATTAAAATGAAAATCCTTCAGCAGGTTCTGTATATATTCCAGACATTTCCCCATCGATCCCACATGAGGATATTCAGCACCTCCAGAGTGACCTGCGTGCCTTTATATAAATATGGGAAACAACCTCACATAGCACACTCGCTACTGATACGACCGGGAGGGCCTAGCGTGCTCAAACCTGTTGGAATATTATTGGGCGGCACATTTGAGATATATCTCCGAGTGGGTAGTACGTGAAAGTAAAAAAAAAATGGTTTCACATTTACTGTGCAGTGGCATGCCGGCCCCTGTCGGAGCTTGCTTGGCTGCCTAAACGAGCCCGCCCACGCAGTACCTACGTCGCAACGCCAACCAAGATGGTATTGGAAATCTGGGATAGAATAGCTTTGAAGAGGGGCTCACATTGTTTCCGTCCCCTTTACACCCCCATAGCACGCCACCCTGACTTCCTCCCAGGCTTGCTGGTACCCTCATTTCATAACTGGACTGGCAGGGACTGCCGGACACTATGGGACCTTTTTGTGGGAGACACCATGAAGTCATTTGAAGATTGTAAAACCGAATTTGCACTCCCGGGCACCGCACAGTTGTAATATCTTTGCTGCGGCATTGGGCATTACACCCAGGGGTTTACGCGGCAGCTGTTTGCTTTTTTACTCTTTTTGAGAAGCTGATACGTGCCTTTGATGGCACCAGGGGGCTGATATCTAAAACATATCAGGTGTTGCAACATTCTGCCCCAAGCCGCACCCATAACAACCAAACCACCTGGCATGACGCTACCCCGGGGGAATAACCGCCAAACAATGGGAAACACTCTGGCGGCACATCCCTAAAATCTACCGCAGTCTCTCCTCCTGTGAGACTGCATACAAACTGAAGTTTCAATGGCACCGTATGCCTGCCCGCTTGGCCGCAATTTATCAAATTGTACCTAATCTGTGCTGGCGCAGTGGAAAGGAAGAGGGAACCTTGTGCCATATACGGTGGCTATGCAAAGTGATTGCTACATATCGGAAGGAGGTCCTGGGGCATATCAAGGGCATCATAGGCTTCTCGCTTCCACACCTGCATCACACAATTATCCTAGGCATACACCCTCCTGGCATAACCGCAAGACTCACACTGATTGGTCACTTATAAGCCATTTTCTACTGGCTGCGCGACAGCTTATAGCATGTGCATGGAAGCAAACAACACCCCCCTCTGTGGTGCAGTGGTTTTCTATGGTGTGGTACCTCCTGGCACTGGAACGGCTATCCCACAGCTTAGCCAACATGGACAAGAAGTTCCAGAGAATATGGCAGCCACTGATATGCTACCTTATGCGCATAGAATTTACATGCTTCAGCCCCCCAAAACTCAGAAATCTCCAGCTTTTTAACTCCGAATGAGGCATACATTCTCTCAGCCGCAGGTACCCGCCCCTACTCCCCACACATCGAGGATTATTGACCCACCTACGTGCCTCACACTCAGAAAGCCTTATGACCTGAATAGACCTTGTTCGCTGGATGTTTTTTAGTTTACATACAACTATGCTATCCTGACCCTAGATTCCAACACGCATTAGGCTGTTTTTATATCACCAACATAAAACCCAATAACAACCTCATGGCCAGATGATGGTCAGGGAGACAGCTAGCATGGTCACTGCGAAGCTTGTACTTCTTAATGCTGTGTAACTCTTTTCAAGGACAGTGATATCCATGTGCTTTGTTCTGTGTTTATCAAGGCGAAGAACTACCATGTGCACCATGCATGCAGATGTCACCCTGTCAACCGCCCTTGGCAGCTGAAATCACAAAAATGAACACAGCTGGCCCTAAGAGGTTGAAGGCGTCTTGCTGTGTATTTGTATACGCACTGTTTTTGTTCCATTTTGCATAGATACGCACCTGGCCTGATCTGGGTTGTAGGTGACACGCTGTGTTCCGCAACAACTGTTTTGATCATAACAATAAACTTTAAAAGAAAAAAAAGAGAATAGAATGCAAAAACATGTTTGAAGTAAATTTACTACAATACATGTATGAACTATGCTATACTGGAAGCATGACTTGCCAAATACTTAAAATCGAAGGCAGAATAAAATAACAAATATAAAAATAATAAAACTCTATTGGATTAAACATGGTGGAAAATAAGACAGATTGAAATTCTGTGGAACTAAGGGGCCGATTACTTTGGTGGTCAGTCGTACCGTCGCCTGCTATTGCGGGAGTTAGGAGACTACTGACAAGCAGTTGGTGGTCCGACCATCGCATTACGATGCGACCACCATGCTGGCAGTCGAAATGTGCTCCTTATCATGGCAGATTGTGCTGTGGCCAAGGAAAAGGGCAGCAGCACAAGCCACCATGATAAGGAACACCTCCTGCATGTCCATGAACTGTGTGCCATGCACCAAGTCGTGCATGGCACACAGTGCATGGAGGTGAGTGGGGGCACTGCATCTGCCCCCAGAGCAACTTTACAGTGGCCCACGATGTACGGGCGTCCTATTTGCGGGCCCCCATATTAGCTTTCGACAGCCTTTTCATGGCAGACTTCCCGCCATGAAAAGGATGTCAGAAAGGGATAACATAATCCCGATGGCAGTTCCTGCCTTCGTGCCGCTGCCATTTAGGGATATGAATCAACCGCCGCCCCAATGGGATCACAGATCCTGTCAAAGGTGGTGGTCTTCCCTCCAACTGTAGTGGGTCCAACCGCCGGAATTGTAATCCAGCAGTCGGACCAAAGGGCTGTCTGCGGTTGGACCACCACTGACGGCCTGTTGGTGTGCGGTCTGACTGCCATCGTAATTGACCCCTAAATTTGTTATGACCTCGATAAATAAATTAACATTTAACACTGAATAGAAATGTTATGAAGATGCAAACTAATTCAATACTCTTGGTGAAATGAAAACAGGGTACTAGAAGTGTTTTGTCCACCAAAGTGCCAGATTCATGAGATTGGCAAGTAATCATACAATTGTAGCCACTGGAGGTTGGTGCAGAGCTCTGGGCTAACCCTTCTTTCCATTGATAATCCAATGTGAGGTGCGGAGAGTTAGCATTTAATTCAATCAATTCCATTTAACAATGCAGCTCATTTAGCTATACAAAAAAGACCAGGAATCAGTGACTATAGTTAAGAAGATTTATTACAAGTTAGCAGTCAAGTTAAGGTAAACAAAACTAAGTACCATGCTGTAAGTAACGATACAGAATAGCAACTGGAAAAACTTACCTCCTAAAGAAGTTTAGGTGTAAAAATAAAAGGCAAACAAGAAGTTCAGTCACAGCAGTACAAAAAAGTTATGACAGAATTTGGTGCTCAGAGAAGAATTTCTGATTTTCTCTTCTATACATTAGTGAAGTCTAAGATCATCTAAATGACACCACATGCAAAGAACCATCCTCTTTTCCTTGCAGGCCGGTCTGGGCCTGCAAGGCATTATGAGGCGAAGTGCTCCATGCTGGCACATATTATAGCAGCGGCTCCCCCGCTGCTCCGGGGAGAGCCGTGATGCGCTGCTGGCGGCCTCTCGCTGCGTCCAGACCTTGGTGGGGGGCCTGGTCCCACCCGGACCCCAGGTGAGTTATGGCAGCTCGGGGAGCCCACCCCCGGCTGCTTCAGAGGTTTTTCGGGGGCCCAGTCCCAACCGGGCCCCTCGCTTCTCTCCGTTTTGGAGAGCAACCCGGGGAGCCCACCCCCGGCACTCCCCCCGCCATCCCGCTGCTGCGGGGGAGTGCGGCGGCACTCCCCCCTCCTCCACTGCATGGGGGCCCGGAGTTGGGGATCCCAGGCCCCCCTCTGGGCCATCTTCAAGGGGAGCGCAACGGCGCTCCCGACTTGGCTTCCTCGCATCGGGGCACACCGGGGCCCGGAGTTGGGGATCCTGGGCCCCTCCCTGGACAGTCTTCACGGGGAGCGCGACGGCGCTCCTCGGCTTGGCTTCAGCCTTGAGGGGGGGTGCGAGATGGCATGCCCCCCTCCTCTTCACCACCATCACCGGGGCCTGGACTTGGGTGTCCCGGGCCCCAGAGCTCGCTTCGAGGGGGGCGCGACGGCGCTCCCCCTCCCCCGCTGTCTTCGGGGGCCAGGGTGGGCTCCTGGCACCCCTCATGGGCAACTTCACGGGGAGCGCGACGGCGCTCCCTGACTTTACTTCTTCTGGGGGCAGCCCCCGGGACTTGACCCACCCCGGGGGCATATTTGAGACCTGCGGCGGAGCCCCACGCGCTTTATCGTCGGTCTTCTCAGAGGTCAAAGGTTGTTTACCTTCTGGGGGGAATATTTCAGCCCGCAGGGGACCGATCTTCACCATCTTGGCCTCTTTTTGCTCCTGGTGGTGCACCCCAGCCACTGGGAGCACTTTATTTTGCCCTCCTGGTCTCAAGGAGGGTGAACTCAGCAGGGAGCTGTCTTCACTGGCTCCCTGCGCCAGCCTTTCACCTGGTTCTCCTCCTGGGCCTCTCTTCTCCTTGCACAGAGGCCCAGGCTTCTGCTCACTGGTGCTAGACTCTCCTCCTGGCCCAATTCAGGATCCTGGGACAGTCAGGGGGTTCTTCCTTCCAACTGCCAATGGCGCCAGGCTCCTGCACCAGTCTTCCTCAGCCGACCACACCCCAGAGAGAGCTTCTCTTCCTGTGCAAGCTCTTTTAAAAGAATTTGGAGGGGTCGGCAGGAAGTCTCTGCTTGCCCTATCAAGCAGTGACACATCACCTATCTGCCCCTGCTCCCTCCTTCCTGCCCAGGCCTTTGGGGTTAGTTCAAAATGGCGTCATCCAGGGGTCTCATGCCACTTGGTCTCTGAAAAGCCCCTTTCTGCCTTCTCTCCAGAGCAGCTTGGTGCCTGGCACCAGGTGACAGCTGCTGATGGATAACCGTGTAGCTCCACCCATATTCTCTCCCTTTTGGAGAGGAGACCTTAGCCCTTGGAATGCTTGTCGTGAAGGGCTAGGTCTCTGATGCTACAGCTTGGGGAGGAAGGTCATTAATCCAGCCTGGCAGGATCAGCCCAGCCAGGCTCTGGTTATGAGCTGAGTCAGAGGAATATGACATTTCTGGATGACCCATAAGCAGTACATATATGGTTTTGAATTCAGCAGAATACCTCTTCTCACCTAAGTTACAGTGGACTTTAGTGCGTGTCTGGAATTTGTAGGCCCTCGGGAAGTGAAACTATCCCATGTGATACCCATCCTCATAGGAGAATAATGGAGTGGTCCTTCAGTGAAAACAGTAAAGCACACTGACTTTCCCTTACATGTTTCTTCACATTGTATAAAGCCTATTCCATGACACCACCCAGCTCTGCATAATTCCTGCCACACCATTCAATCTGTAAATGCTCCTGGGCTGCGCACGCCAGGAATCTCCCCTGCGCAGCCCCTACACGTGTGCACACACATGTACACACGTGTCTGCATGTAACCAGCCCGGTGCCCCTTACTTCGGCTGCAGCGCAGCGGCCTACTCTCACCAGGGGGACACCGGTAAAATCCACATGCAGTCTCTTTCATCATGAGTTCACTGTGGGTGAGTCCCAACTTAGGAGGCTCTCCCACAGTAAAAGCTCAACAATTAGGTGTTCAAAAGGCGAAAAATCCGGGCGGCTCAGATGGTCAGAACCACCTTCTAACACACGCCACGCCCAGCTGATTCCTACAGGGAAGAATTAGCCACTCTACATGGGTACTCTTCCCGTAGTCAGCGATAACTAGTTATAAGGGGTTCTGACCAGATCCCCTTACTCACCAGTTATCCGCTCAGACCACCTACTCCTCCCATCCATGAGACCTCCACCCATTACAGGGATCCCAGACTACCCTAAGAACCCCCCGGGCTCTAGGTTAGATACCTCTAGGTCACTCACGGTCTACATGGACTCAGCCTAACTAGGCCTACCTTTTTACCCTTGGTCACGCAACACTATGCATACCATTTCTCTGGACAAGGGTACAGTGCCTCAGCACCGATGCAGTCTTCTGGGATAGGTCTACATCCAACCCCCTGGGTCACTAGCGGGTATCCCTTCTGGATATTGTTCCAACCAGCACCCTCTCTCCTTTTGGTCCTTGCACCCTAAAGATGCAACCTCTCCGGACCCTCACCCTCAGCCTGCCGCTGGGGTCATTCAGCTGCCACCACCCTTTCGGGATGACTGTCTTCCATAAAGAAAGCACAGCCACTCGTACTTTTCCCACACAGAAAAGCACCTTTGGCCACTGACCTGGCTCCCTGATAGGACCTCTGACCGGCCTCACTACCACACTGGCAGTGCCAGGGAGGAACACTGAGGGTGCCTCATCAGACATCCTACAGCTCATTCCCCCGTCAGTAGCTCCACACGGAAACTACCCCGGGAACCTATACCCCTTCCTTGTTCTCCGCTGCGAGAACAGGGCCTATGCACCCTTCCCTCCGAGAGGCGCGCTCTCCTCCCGGAGTACCCTTAGAGAGACCGTGGGCCCCGAGTTAGCTACACCCAGGCCCACCTCTCAGAGACCTCCTTGGTCTCCCTGCAGCACCTTGGGAGACCGTCCAGGGACCCTCATGATCCCTGGATGGCCTGCACCACCCCCTTCTGAAGAACAGGGTCCCTTCACTTAAGATAGGCCACACCTGCCTTCAGGGTGGTACTACCACCCTCAGCCAGGGACCCTCAAGATCCCGGCTTGGCCTGCACCACCCTCCTCTGAAGCACAGGGTCCCTTCACTTAAGATGGGCCCCACCTGTCTTCAGGGTGGTACTACCTCCATCAGCCAGGGACCCTCAAGATCCCGGCTTGGCCTGCACCACCCTCCTCTGAAGCACAGGGTCCCTTCATTTAAGATGGGCCCCACCTGTCTTCAGGGTGGTACTACCTTGCAGAAGTCCACCTCCTGCCTCGAGCTAGGGGAACACCCCCATGCTCCTGATCCTGGGGTCCAACCCCCACAGGACCTACCTGACTGGTCACCGGCTAGGCATCGCCCCAGCCACCACTTCAGGTTCACAACACAAGCTTCAGAATGACATCCTGCTGCTTCCTTGGATAACCACCTACCCGACCCTGACACCTCAGGGTCCGCCACTAACCCTTCACCTGGAATCCAGGGAGCACATTACCCCCTCGCAGATCTCCACTGGGTCAGTTACCTAGCCCACCTAGTGTACCTAGGGGCTACCACTACACACCCTAGCTCTAGAACCACCCTCCTTTGGGGCCACCCACTACCATGGGCCACCCCTGGGTTGCTCACCTCCCCCACCAGTTAACCTGGGGGGCCTGCCGGACACACAACTCTAACGCACCCTCCTCCCACTGTGGGAAAAGTTTTGGGGTCCCCCACCATGGGAACCCCTGGGATGTTACTACCTGGGGTTAAGAAACATCCTGCCCCACCCTTCCAGTGGTTTTGGCCTGCGCCAATGGCAAGAAAACTTTCAGCGGGGGAAAGATTTCTGGGGCCCCTTCTGTGGAAACCCTCCCTGCCCTTAAAAAGTGCGAGAATCTCCCAGGACCCCCTACCTCTCTTGTTCCCCCAAAGTCCGATACACCCCTACACCCCCATCTGCGATGTAGGTATCAGTTGCTGTCCCTATCTCTTGAGAAGACACCCTCCTCATGCAGGTGTAGTGCCTGTAGTGTTAGGGTTCAAAGGTGTACAATATGGCTTAGAACACTTGTATGCAATCATTTTCCTGGAAAGCACCATCCTGCCATCACATGATAATCAACATATCTCTGTCATATCAATACAGTTTACATTTAAACCATAATATCCTCACATGACATATATGTGCGCAGGGCTTTCCTCTCCCATACTTTTAGTTCACATAACCAAAACTTTGAACCCTTCTCAGAGCCTTGTTCTCTTCCATTTGCTCATTACTGCATAGGTAATGTGTGGCAAAACTGGACTTATCAAATGCTATAAATGCGTACCAGAATGGGATACTATGTTTCCCGCCGCTAAACTCCAAATGTTGGAAAGTGGATTATTGGTAGGGGCAAATGTAGGTCTGCCACTGGCAATAAGGCCACTAACACATGATAGGACTCAGCATAGGTCTTAGAAAATTATTCCCATGCTCAACCCTTGGTAGCTTGGCTGCGAGCAGGCAGGCTTAACTTCAAAGACAGGTATGTAAAGCATTTAAAAACACCAATTTAGTAAATAATTAAGACACAATGCATAATAAAAATCCAACACCAATTTATAAAAATAGGAAATATTTTTATCTTTAAAATGACACCAAAACGACAAAAATCCAATGTAGGGAACCGGAGATATGAATTTTTAAAGATTTATCACTTTATAGCACTTAGAAACCTATAGCACCTTATTGGGATATCTGGTCGCAATAGACCGGCTCAAATCAAAGTTTCAGGCCAACCACGATGGAGCCCTGAGGGGCTACCCCTCGCGGTAAGTCCCGGTCACAGTTTTTATCTTCGGACTTAGAAACTTTTCTGGAGCTTTTTCTCGTGGGGTCCCTCGATGCTCTTCACCAGGCCGGATTCGGTGAGGGTTCGCCGGCCTTGGATTTCTTCTACTCCCGGTCAAACTCTAGAAGTCGGACCTACGGAGCTTTCAGCGGGACGAACCTAGATGGCTTGGCCGGCTCGCGGTTGAAGGCAGGCGGCTTGGCTGACCAGGTTGAGTCGGTCTCCCTATGGAGCTTTTTTCAAAGTTGCTCCAAAGTTCTCCAAACTCCTGGAACCTCTTCCTGAAGTTCCCCAAAGGGTCCCAAAGTGTCTCAAACTCACTCCAAGGGTCTGGAAGCTCCAAGATGGTCCTTGAAAGTTGAGGACTTCAGTTCCCATAATCCACTTGGACCAAACCCCTTACAAATCCACTGGTAGTTTTCCAGGTTGAGGATTCTTGGTGGTGATGATCCAGGTGAGCTATGTTAACCTGTAGCTTGCAGGGAGTCCACTCTTTAGTCTTTTTCACAGTAAGGTAGTCCACAGGGCTGTAGTTCCAGATGGTGCAGTCCTCAGAGGGCAGGCCTTAGCAATTGCACATCCAACTTCTCAGCATGGCACAACGTCTTGCTTTCTTAAGTTTCAAGCAGCAGATCTGAGGGGCTCTGCCCTTCTCAGATACTTATTCCAAGTTCTCTGGGTCAAGCAGGAGGTTACTCCTGACCAATGGGAGCAGGGTAACTCCCCAAAGATATGACCACATCCTGTAGCGTGTGTCATTATTTTGTCCCAGAGTGCATCAAAACCTTCAAATTCATAATGGCTGATTTTCCAGCAGAGAGTTAAGAGCTGGCTAAACACACCCCTAGGATGGCTATTTCCATAGTCTCTCCCCCTTGCATCTGCTCATTCCTTCCTTAACCTAGCATTTGGCTTGGGGTCAAAAGTTTAGAGTTGTAAATGACACTGGTTTCTTCCCTCCCCTTTGAAGACCATGGTTTACGACTCCTCCCCCTGCCCTGGCATTCCTGTGGAACAGCACACTGCCCTCCCAGAAGTGCTGGGTAACCCCAGGGCTCGTTATCACCTTTTCAAAGCAGCCTGGCCAATCCACTTAACTCTGACCAATCAGGACAGACCCCTGGAAGGCTGAATCTGGACCTACAAACAAGAAAGTCTTATAACTTCTTGTCTGTACATTTTAGGAGAAATTCAACAATATCATATTGTTGGATTTATTACTACCATTCTGGGAAGTCTTTGAATGGAAGTTCTATCATTCTCCTATCAGGAGTTATTAGTTAATAACGTCTTGCCATGTTAACCTATGTGGCATGGGATTTGCAATGGTAAACAATTACTTGGGCCATTTTTCCAGCACCAGGACTTACAAAAACATATTTTATAAGTACTTAGTCTATATCTACAGGACCCCCACCCCATGGATCACCTGGGGAGATTTTAGGGGTTCTGAATCTGTAGAAATATTGCAGATCCTCCCTCCCTAGTGCTTCTAGCATCAAAGTCGAATTTGGGCAGCACTTTATCACAATGTGGGGAGTGAAATGTGAAATTTCACTTAACCCAGGGCATATAAAACTCATTTTATAAGGGTCCACCTTATAAATACCTGACCCCCCACCCCTGAGACACCTACGGGAGACCCTGGGGGTTCCTAATATGCCAAAACATTGTAGGTTATCCATTTTTGAGTGCCCAAAACACCAAAGTCGAGTTTGGGCACAATTTACTTTTTAAAAGCAATCATGGAACCCAGGGCTGCTTTTAAACTGACCTCAGGCTTCAGCAGTGCACACATGCAAGTGCAGAAAAGGCTGCTGGCCTGTAAACTGCCATGCCCTACTATATACTAGGGACTGATAGATAGTTTCAATCCCCCTGCCCTAATATGTACTAGGGTCTTATAGGGTAGGTCATGCCAATCACAGGGGTACCCCAACCCATAGTGTACCCTAGTGTATGTAGGTGTTTTCACTGTATTCTAAATGTGTCTCTTTCAGCATTGCACTGGCCCTGGACCTGGTTAGGCAGAGCCCAGAGTCAGTCAGAGTCAGTTACCACCAGTACCAGTCAGCAAAAAGTTGGGGGGTGCCCAGGGCACAGGATGACTTTGCAAGAAGGACCTAGTATAGTCATATCTTATTATGATATGTCTGCAATCAAACCCCCGTGGGCACAAAACCCCTGGCTGAAAGCAGCATGCGGCAGAGTGTTATTTTCCGGGCCTGGCCTGCGGCCAGGCTTTGCACCCAACCCCACACAAATAGCCAACCCCCTGCTGCACACAGCTATCAGCTGTGCATAGCAGGGGTTGCCCACAGGGCCTGGCCTGTGGCCAGGCCTTGCACCCAACCCCCATTTTTCTTCCAATCCCGAATGGGTCCCGCAAGAGCCAGGGGCTGCGCTGACTCCTGTGTGATTCCAGCAATAGTGCACATGGTGGCACTGGCTCCCCTGGGACTACAGCGGGATTAAGCCAACCCAAAAATATATATTTTTTACATTTGACCCCAGAGTGTTCCCTCTGGGACCCTCTCACAAGATCCAGGGGGTAAGAATACCCCTACCTTGCCCCCTTATATCTTTTTTATTTTAATTGGCAGGACACAGTACCAAGCCCCTGACTTCTGTAACGGCAGCTGCAGTGTTTTTGTACAGGTTGCAGCCAGCAAATCACAGCGTGAGCTCCCGCTGGACCATCTTACTCCTGCAGGAGCAAGATGGCTGATGGAAAAATTTCTCTTGGCTAATCGGAATGCTTTTTAAAAAGTTTGCAGTCCCACAAGACTCCTGCGGGTGTCCCATGGGACCAACTGTCAATATAACTATTCATTTTGAACCATAATTTCTCAAAAACTACTGAACAGGTTTAAACTAAATCACAAAATGCACACTTTTGTTAAATTCTCTTCAGCTGTTTTCTCTGTATTGCTGTCTAATTTTTACTATGGAAATTGCATTTGGAAAAACTGATTTGAGAGCCTCCCCTTTTTCTAAGCCCCCACTTTATGAAACACCCTGAATGTTTTAGGGAGAAGCTGAGGTTGTATGTTACATCTGATAACATGTATAAACCCTGTTCTGGTCTCCAGAATATTTCCAGAATGTATATGTTATGCCCATCCTTCTAACTATTCAAAAATTGTTTCAGGGAAATAATATTCTACTAAATGAAGGTGCAAATGTATCTACGAAACACAGTGGGTCAAGAGAAAGTGAACCCCATTGGTCTTCAACCATTAAACAGTAGCTATCCAATGTTATATGCTGTGATTACCTCACATCTGACAATGTTGCTTCAAAAACAAGAGGGTGGCAGCTGCACTCATGAGGCGGAATTAGGGGCTTTTTTCTTTAGCCCCCCGCATTGCCAGAGCGTCTTTTTTTCAGATGCTCTGGAAGCGCAGAACACAAAATAATATCTAGGAGGCTACACAAAGCTATATGAGTGTCTTAAGATGGCCTCATAGATATGGAATAAGGCAAAGCATCGCAGATCGTTGAGTTGCCTTATTCTGCTCTCTAGAGGCATTCCATGGGCGTTGAAGTGGGTTTTCCTATGCAACACCCATGGATTTTGATGCTGTCCCAGATTTGCAAGACCATGTAAGCCTGGGGAAGCGGCAAATCCTTAGGCCTCATGAGGTGAGGCATAACGAGGAGAAATATCTTTATTTTTCCTCATTTTTTCCTCTTTCTATGTGTGCTGCTTCCTGATCACAACTTATCAATTGCATAAGTTTGTTCCAAAGGCTTTCTGTAATTGCACCAAGACTGAAATACTTGCTGTAAAACAGAGACACAATAAAATGTACTTATTTTTCAATTCTGTGAAGATTCCAATCCCAGCCCAAAAGTTGAGAAACCTAGGAATAATCAATCCTATCATTTATTCCACTGGAAAACATTATAATAAAATCTTGCTTGATCTTTTTACATTATATCTTAATGATTTGCTTGCACACCTTAATGGCTGTGATAATGATGCCCCCAAATTAGCAAAAACAAGAGTCCCGGCCCTCATGTTTGCCGATGATGCTCTTTTTTTTAGCAAAATCGCCAATGGGAATCCGTAAAATATTGGATCAATTTAGCAGGTTCTGTGTGTTGAGAGGGTTAGAACTAAATATTGGCAAAACCAAGTACATGGTTTTTAACCCAGTTCACACAACACAACTAAATCCTACTTTGGATGTTATCCCACTGGACAAGATTGATATATTTGATTATTTGAGAATTACACTTGATGAGAATCTGGATTGGGCCCACCATATTGCTAAACAGATTTAACTGGAGCAGGAAAGAAATATCTTTATTGTTTGGTTAATTAGAAAGATAAAAAGAAGTGCACTAATAATAAGGATACAAATTTGTTTAAAGTATATTTTTTAATAGCCGTACTGGTGTTATTGGTCAACTAAAGAACGTGAACCTGCTTAAAGTCATCTTAATGCTTAGGCCGAGCCAATTCATATTGAATGTAATTTTTGTTTTATGGGCGTGAGTTTTAGTTCAATGAGGGTGGAGCTGTCCGACAGAGCCTCACATCAGGGAAATCACTCAAAGATCAATTTGCCACAGTGCCCTCATCAGTGGTCTTTCATGAGCGGTGTGGATGCCTGTGGCTGGGTTTACTCACCCTATCAACTCTACTCCAAGCGTGGCCCCCTGGTCAGGTTTGACCTTGTGGATTATTGAGCGACTCAAAAGAATGCAAATTCATCGCATATTTTTAACGTGCAGCTGAAGCTTAGACGAGAATGGTTTTAATTGAGCGACTCAAAGGAATGCAAGTTCATGGTTGATTTTTGACGTGCAGTTGAAGCTTAGACGAGGATGGTTTTAATATAGAATTCCTTTCCATGTGCCTGATTCTCACTCTCCTCCCGCTTTGTTTGTAGCTGTTTATTTACTAGCTGGAGCAGCATGTTGGGGGGCCCCGGAAGCTGAAATAGGGGTCTCATTACATATTTATCTCTCTGGTCCTCCAGTTGTACTCATACCAGGCATTTGGGGGCAATTCTTTATGGTGCCGAGATTTGGGGGCACAAAAATCCCAAAACCTTGACACTGATTGAGAATCGGTTTTTGAGACAACTATTTTGCCTCCCGGTCAGCACTCTCATGACTTTCTTCAGGTTGGACACAGGGATTAGATCGATCTCTGAAAAAATTGAAATCCAACCACTAATCATTTGGAGGAGATTGTGTGCTACACCCAAACTGTCACTTTATCGTAGTGGGCTGGAGGACTTATTGAGATTCCCCTGTACTGCTAACTTCCCATGTATTAAATGTATAAGGGAATCATTTGTTGGGATGGGTCTAGCCAACCTGTGGTATGATCCTGGGGGATCATGCCCATGCATAAGTGCGAAGGAGCTAAAAAGCCTGTTTAAGCCCTGTAAGCTAAACATATTTTTATCAAGATATCCACAGGGCACTTTAACTATTTCTTTTTTAACAGTTAAGGATAATTGCCTTGCTGAATCCTTTTTAGATTAAATTAAACCTAGCTTGCCAAAGAAACTGTATGTACAGTTTAGATACTGAACATCGTCAATTCGGGCTTTTACTTTAGGATGGGACAGATTCACAAACCCTACTGAGCTGGGCTGTCCCTCATGTGGACAGGTGAAGGAGACAGTATCATACATGTTGTTCTTCTGCCCGGCGTATAGAGGAGCAAGGTCAAAATGGTTGATTCCCACCTGCAGGAACCTTGGTACTACCAGATATGAGGTGGCGTGTAGGATTTTATAACAGAACCAGCCCCACCATTGGTTTTTGCTGTCTCAAGATTTTTAATGTCTGCCTGGCTCATCAGGAAAAAGCTGGTCTCTATCCCAACGGATAACAATAGTTAGGATACCTTCATGGCATAAAATGTTATGACTTTGTAAGTATGGAAATTATGATTAGTCTGTATATAGTTGCTTCAGATTTTAAGTGTTGTGCTATTTTTATTCATGAAATATGCCTACCTTTAGGTACGTTTTAGATTCTGAACTGCATTTTTAAAGATTGTATCATTTCATGTTTTAATGTTTTTATTTTTTTTGTGTCTCTTTTATGGTAGTTAACGGAAATAATGAGTATGATCAAGATAAAAGCAAGAATCTACTCCATAAATGTCTTCTACTCTTTCAAGATCAACTCAGAGTGGTGCTAGCCAGTTCACTTATCATGGCCTGTTTGTACCATTGAAGTTGTATCTACATATGAACTTAACCAAAAGGTTAATGACAGCTTTTTTTGGTATACAAAGTTAGGAGGCATGATTGAACTTCAAAATGGACAACAGCAATCCAACATATAAGTACCAATGGTTTTGGAACAAGTGACCCCCTATACACATAGAAAGAACCTCACCGTATGTTCAAACTATG
This sequence comes from Calotriton arnoldi, assembly GCA_963921515.1. Classification (NCBI taxonomy): domain Eukaryota; kingdom Metazoa; phylum Chordata; class Amphibia; order Caudata; family Salamandridae; genus Calotriton; species Calotriton arnoldi. Next base: position 550,344 of record CAWUFW010004337.1, on the reverse strand, counting down.
ACCCCATATTGATTCAATGCAAAAACAATTTGTGAACCTAAAAGATAAGGGCTGATCCTTCAGAATATGTGCGCCAAAGCTTCAGAATGCTCTACTACCATTCATGAGATAGCAGCCAAACCATCTGATTTTCTGTACTTGGTTGAAAATTGAGCTGTACATGTCACCAATGGTGAATGTCACCTGCCTGAATTCCCCCTATGTCACCAACATGTGCCATCAAAATTAAAACAGTACACACAGATTGTCTATGTGCCCTTCCACAACCTATACCCTTAACGCCAGTCTAACAGTTTCTGTAGTTTTGAGAACTGGTAGCCCAAAACCTATTGGTATACCAACAACGTGACATGCTTAACAAAGGTGACACGGGTCTTAATGCAAGGAAAAAATGTATAGGCTCCCCTTAAGTTAAATAATGAGACATGGCTATATATGTGGTGAGTATGGGTGGGCGCAACGCGTGGAATTACCTAAATTTGCGATATTCCGCAGAGTTCTGCGAGCAGCGGAATTCCGGTCCGTCATGCTTCTCACTCTGATTTTTAGCGCCTGGAGCTTGTCCTGCTCTGTAAAATCAGCGTGAATGACACCATTCGGCATGTCAGAGGGTGCTGTTTCTTTCTGCCACTTGGGTTGATTTTCTACTCAGGCGGCAGCTTTCTCAACGTGAGCGGCAACTTTCTCAATGCAAATGGTAGTGACCTGCTGTGACCACACACATTCAGAAATCTCGCTGGTAGGTGGTCTAGCACTCCCTTTTTCTCACTTTTGCAAGCCAACTTAACATTGGTGAGCAGCGCATGAGAAAAACTCCTCCACATGGTGGTTGGCAGGGTATTTTGGTGAACTCTGTGCTCCAAGCGGTGCAAAACCCTGCAAACTTCACTGGAGAAGTGGAGTTTACCACCCACCCTTAGTGAAGAGGGTGCCTGAGAGTCCCGGGCCCTGGTGCAACTGCGTCTGTGCATTAAAGATTGCTGCTGAAAGATAGCTTACTGTCACCAACTTTTTCTTTTTTTTTATCTAACTGTGTGCATAGAATCCAAGGTGGCCGAAGAAAGGGCAGGAAAGTCCAATCGCTGTGTGAAAAACTAAACAAATACATGAATATACATTCATGCTCAAATAGACTGTCCTGTTTCACACCTGTTAAAAACAGGAAAAAAGAGTTAACATGTTCAGCTTTCCAACTAATTATTTCGAGTTATCTAAAATCGACAGGGCATTAATTAAGATGCTTCCTGCTACCAGCAGAGCTTCGCTTTTAGTATGATTTAATCATGTATTCCCTTTATGGAAAATGGTTCAAAACCTGTGTTTGCTTTATGGACTGTCTCACTGGATGTTCCAATCATTGCATTTAAATGAATGTATGGCATGTAAATATATCACATGCTAATCTATCTCCAGGAGAAAGAATATGTCTTTTCGGTGAGCACAGAAGGTAACTTCAAAGTTGTTTAAGTTATTTTCACAAATACAGAATCCCTAACTTTTAGCTTCTTGGCGACATAGAGGATAGAGGAATTATTTTAAAGTACCAAAATACATATTTAAGTGATATCAGTGCTTGCACATTAGGTCTAGATAGTGCAGACTGCAAGCGAGTGAAGTGCGGTGTCACTATAATGAGCAATCTCTTTCTGCACTGAGACAAATAATTAGCATGAATGAAGGGATGCACTTGCAAAGTTCTTTCCTATTCAGAAACTATGAATATAAAATGTGCTGGAATGGATCCAGGAAATACTTTATCCACTCTTGGAAGTATCTTTATTTTTCATAATACAGAGACGAAGTTGAATATCTGTATCATGTATTTTTAGAAGAGTGTCGAAATAAGTAAGCTGTCCTCGTTGACACCATGCTCAATATGTAAGCATATTTGGTTTCATATTTGTAATGTCATCCAAATAGGCCCTTAAATGCCCCAGTGTAAGTGTAGGCTTTGGTTAAGCTATCACAAAATCAATTAGTGTGCCTCTCAAAATGAGTAGTGCAAACATCATTATGCTTTATTTACAATGACTTATTCCCATATGTATTTCTCTCTCTCCTGTCAGTTTCTGTGATACCGCAGCCCCTGGTGTCACCTGGTGGCAAAAGGCCATTCTAATGCAGGAATGGCCCTTAAAGATAACCCTGAACTATATGTACACCGATGCTGTCTATATTGCATAAGATTGTAAACAAAATTCAAGATGTAAGGCAGGACATAAAGATCCCTCAAGTTGGAATATTTTCAAGCTCCCTAACATCCAACTACAAAGCATACTCACTTTGTAAAATGCAACCTTTCCCATCTTAGTCCCTGTGCTGATCTGTTGAGTTTGTGATTATAAGTTTACAGATGGCTATGTTAGGAAGCAGGGGCAAGTGACTTCAGTTTCAGTTTGGATTCTCCTCTCCCACCTATTCCAGTCATCATGCAAATCACAAAAAGTTAAAGCTCTAGAGGTGTCTATACATTAAATGATTTTCAGCAGTTTTCGGGACTACTTTGAGACTTCATTTTGCATGCTTTTGTGGGTTACTGATGGAGTATTCCACAAACCTTTCCCAGTGTTAAACTCCTGTTTCTCCTTCTTCAGATGTAGTAGTTGCATCCCTTAGTCATCTTCACTGGACGTCTAAAATGCAAAGCAAGTTTTCAGTCCACTTTTCAATGCCGAACTCACCATGTTGTTAGGCCTAGCAGAGGTCCACTTTCTGCACTCTTTCCGAAAGGTGATACCATAGAGCTCCACATGGGTTCAGCTTACATTTCTTTCTCAGGACATAAGAGAGGAAGAGAAAGATGTCTGTAGATGGAATATTTTAGAGCACCCAACTCCAAACCATGCTAATTTTGCAGAACACACACTTTCCTACCCTAAACCTTGTCCTGATTTGCTCTGTTGGAATATCAGTTTTCCCATGGCTATGGAAGCAGTGCCGAGCAACTTCAGTGTATGCTAGGATTATCCGTTCTCATCTACTGAACTCATCACACAAACCACATGAAGGTAAACAGACAAATGACTGCTTCTATTTCTTTAGATGTAGTACTGGTACAAATTACTCACAATGAGAGGACGAGAAAGGTGCAAAGTAAATTTTCACTATGCTTTGTAATGACAAATTTCACCACTTCAGTAGCTCTAGCAGCAACCCACTTTTCACACTATTTGTTTGTTTCAAAAATGTTCCATGTGAATTCCACTCCTATTTCTTTCTCATGATGTAAGAGAGGAAAGTAAACATATCCATAGATAGAATATTTTGCAGTAGTCTGACATTCAACTCTAAACCACGGTAACTTTGAAAAACACACACTTTTCCACTGACAGCTCTGTGTCTATCTGCTCTGTGTGGTTGTGAGGTTTCAGACACCTATGTTTGGAAGCAATGGTAAGCAACCTCAACTCCAGTCTGATTCTTTTTGACTTACTGCAATCATCTAGCAAAGTAGAAAACCTTAAAGCTCTACAATTGTCTACACATTAAATAATTTCTAATAGTTTTCAGGCCTAATCTCAAACATCATGTCATATATTCTTCCAGGTTACAAATATACTATTACATATGCTTTTTTCTCAAATTAAACTGCTGTTTCAACTTATTCAGATATTGTACTTGTATACTTTAGTCATGGTCAGTGGACGACTAAAGTTCAAAGTGAGTTTTCACTCCACTTTGTAAAGCCAAATCTCGCCACTTCAGTAGGCCTAGCAGCAGAACACTTTTTACACTCTTTCTCAAGGATGCTTCCATAGGGTTCCACAAAAGTTCAGCGCTAATTTCTTTCTCAAGTCCTGATTTGCTCTGTTTTAATACCAGTTTTCAAAGGCCTATGCAAGCAGGGGCGAGCAACTTACGTTTTGGTTGGCATTCTCCTTTCTCATCTTGTGCAGTCATCATGGAAACCACAAGAAGTTAAAGTTCTGCATCTCTCCTACATATTCAATAATTCTCTACAGTTTTGAAGTCCACTCTCAAAGTTAATTTTGAATGTTTTCACAAATCACTAGCGCTCTATTACACTTAGTTTTGTTAGGGTTAGTCTTGTTTCTATATCTTCAGATGTCCAACCTATATACCACAGTCATATTGAGTGGGCGGATATAGTACAAAGTTAGTTTTCTGTGTGGTATCAAAAGACAAATCTCACCCTCTAGTATGCGCAGATTAAGACTATGGGCCTGATTCCGATGTCAGACGGTTCGGAGTCCATCCGAAATCCGTCAGGAACTGGAACCGAATGACCTCCTGTCCTTGGTTCCAGCCCTGGAAGTAGAATGCGACCCAACCCTGTTCGGTCGCATGCCTATACTTTTCAATGGGAGCATGCATTCCGAATGGAATGCATGCTCTCATTGAAAGAGCAGAGGTGCAGTTCATCCCTGCACCCCGTGGCAGGCACCTCAAGGTGCCTGCCACCGGGTGCAGGGATCAACAGGGGGGTACCAAGTCCACCATTCGATGGCCTTGCACCCATGGGGGTCCTGCTGGGGGCCGGCACAAAAAGGCAGTGGGAAACTGCCATCGTAATCCCTCGGCCTGAAAGAGCTGGTTGGGGGATTACTGCCGGGTTTCTGGATGGCGGACCGACTCTCCGAGCCCGTCGGAAGCCATTCGGAAAACCCAATCGGATTCCCTTCCGACCGAGTCCATCGGAATGGCTCGGAAGAGAATCCGAACATCAGAGTACGATGCGGGCAGGAGGGCTCTGACCGAGGGTCGGAGCGAATGTATGACATTACAATGCAAACATTTACAACGCATGCTTTTACAACGCGGTTTTTACATCGCAGCATCCATTACAACGCATGATTTTACAACGCATGCCATCACAACGTATTTTTAGAAACTACACTTACAACGCATTCCATTACAACGCATACCATTACAAGGCATACCATTACAACGCATAATACTTTTAGGGCAACAGTAGGGTAAGTGTTGGATAGTGTAGGGGTAAAAATTACTATTCCCACTCCAGTGAGTGCAACAGTAGGGCAAGTGTTGAATAGTGTAGGGGTAAAAAATACTATTCCCACTCCAGTGAGTGCAACAGTATGGTAAGTGTTGGATAGTGTAGGGGTAAAAATTACTATTCCCATGTACCCCAAAACCACAAAACCCCAATACCCATACTCACCCTAAAACTTAAAAAATCCCCATTACTTACCTTATAATGCGTTGTAATGGCATGCGTTGTAGTGACATGCATTGTAATGGCATGTGTTGTAGTGACATGCGTTGTAATGGCTGCGTTGTAATGGCATGCGATGTAAAGGCGTTGTAACAGCCACATTGTAAAGGTAGTGCGTTGTAATGACTGCATTGTAATGGATGTTTCCCAGTCAGAGCCCTTTCTGCCTGCATCAGAATCGGGCCCTATGTTGTGAAAAGTTTCTCAACTGCAGTTCTCATGGGTTCCATGTGCATTCACCTCCATTTTCTAGGTCTAGATGTAAGAATGGAAAGTAAAAAAATCCTTATTTTGCATGTTTTCATGTTAATAACTCACTATTCCACATAGTTTTCTTGGGGTTAAAATTTTGTTTCTACTTCTTTATATGCACTACTTCATATGTACTAACATTCTCAGGTTCAGTGGACCGGTAAAGTGCAAATTGAGGGGCCTAATTACAAGGGGATATTGCCACCAGAACATCACTTTTAGCGACGTTCTGGTGGTGCTATGCTCTTCTCCATATTTACAAAGCGGCATTTAGCCATTTTTTGTGGCTTAATGTCGCCTTGTAAAAAAGGCCACTTTACACTCATCACTTAGTGTGAAAGGGGTGTGCAATGGTGTTACTGTGGACGTTCCACTGCAACACTCATTACTTTTGACGCTTCCCCAGATTTACATGGAGGTGTAACTCTGAGGCAGCGCCAAAAACTAGCGCCATGCAAGAGCAGGCATTAGAATGGCAAAATGAGGAGAAATACTTTTATTTCTCCTCGTTTTTGCTTTTTGTATGTGTGCTGCAGAATGCAGCACACATATAAAGAGCAAAATGCCATTAATGATTGTTTATGTGCAGGAAGGTGTCCCTTCCTGCACTTAAACAATCATTAAATATTGACGATCTGCTACTTCTATGTGTGCTGCATTCTGCAGCAGACATAGAAGTATCAAATCGCCATTAATGATTGTTTTTGCACGATGGTGCAGGGTGCCTGTGCTGGCACTAGGTAGCTAAACTTAGTGCAAGTGCTAGGGAAAACACAGGGGTGCACCATATTCTTGTGAATAAGGCACATCCCTGTGCTTTGAAAATGTCGGAGCGCGGCACTTGCAAATCTCATAAATATCCCCCAGTGTTTTCACTATATTTTCTAAAACCAAATCTCACTACTTCTGAGGCTTAGGAGAACTCTACTTTTCACACACGGACCTTCAGGTGCACCTTCTTTCTCAGGCTACAACAGAGCAAAAGAAAACATGCCTGCAGATCGAATATTTTGCAGATCCCAAGAATACTCACTTTGTACACTGCACAGCTTTTCACATTAAAGCCTATGCTGATCTGCTGTGTTTCATCATGACTTTCCGAGGGGGCATTACAGAAGGAGTGGTAAGTTACTTCAGTTTCACTTTCGATGTGTCTTTATGACTTACACCTGTTAACAGACTTACCACAAGACATTAAAGCTCTAGAACAAATTAGACATAAAATATTAATTATAGTTTTTCGGCCTACGCTCAAACCTCATTTCAACTATTTCCAGGCATGACTAGCACATTTTTCCACAGTTTTCTCAGTGATAAAGTGTTTTTTCCCCATCTTCTGATGTCCAACTTGTATTCCACAGTCTTATGTAGAATACACACGTTTCCACCTTACATCTAAAGTGCTCTGCTCTGTTTCATTATCACTTTTTAAGTAATGTTTTAGGAAGCAAGGGTGAGTTAATTAAATTTCACATTGGATTTTTCTTTCTGACCTACTTCAGTCATAGGGCACATCACAAGAATTTAATGTACTACAACTGATTACATGTTAAATAATTTCCAGTAGTTTTCTACCCAACTCTCAAACTTCATTTCACATATTTGCATGAGTTACTAACACACTATTACACCCTGTTTTCTCAGAGTTAAAGTGCACTTTCTACAGCTTCAGAGTTCTAACTTCAATAACACAATCATATTCAGTGCACAACTATAGTGCAAAATGAGCTTTCTATTGGGAAATCTGGATCACAGATATAATATCTATGCATACAACATAAAAACAGAAAAATATCAGAAATTAAATATCGATCACAAAAATATCGATTTGCTATACTTAACTAGTAAAAGCACAAATATTGAGAACAAAAATATTGCTGTTAAAAATATCGATTAACTATATCGAAAACAAAAATATCGGATACAAAAATATTGTTTCCTTTAAATAAAAATATGGTCTATCAAAAGTATCGAAACACACAATATCAATGATATTAATATTGCCAAAATAACTAAATAATTACTAATAAATATATTTTAAAAAACTTTTCTAGCATAAAATAATGACTTAAAATAAAACAAAAATGTTTTATTCACATACTTAAATTAAACAAAAATATATTACATTTACTTTTCACCCTGAATATTTGACAAAAAATTAGGACACTACAACCCCAGAAAATATACGCATAAACTAGAAACATTTAAAATACAACGTAAATATTACTAAGGGCCAAATTATGAGTCCGTCATATTACGAGTGTGGCGGTGGGACCGCCACAAGACCGCCATCTCCGCCGGGATGAATGATCCTGCTGCAGTCTGCATAGGGCCTGAATATGCTGGTGGCCCTGCCAAGCATATTGCGACCTGCATATACACCACCCTTTCCATGGCAGAGATCCCGCCATGAAAAGGGTAGCGGACATGCAGATAAAGGGGCCCTAACAGGGCCCCTACCTGAATCAGTGCATGGGGGTGCGTGCAAGGGAGCACATGTTGTGCCCCACTATAATTGCACCCTTGTTACTACACAGTGTGGCATTTACACCATGGTGCATGCCACACTGTGCAGTAATGTGCTGCAGGCACGCTCATGGAGGCGATATGCTTTGAGTCTCTCTTATGAGTCTAACACAGCTACCACCGTGAGATCGCCGCCGCACTGCCGTCCGCCCTGAATTAAAGTAATTATCCAGCGGGCGGGCGCACTACGGGCTTGGCGGTCTTCCTAGGACCACCGCAGTGGTGGTCCCATTGGAAGACCGCCGAATATGTACATATATATATATATTTATATATATATATATATATATATTCGAACTCCCATCTCAAGTACAGGCACCAACACCGTCCAGGTTCGTAAGTTTAAACACCAATAATTATTTCATCCAAAATACGGCTATGATGGCAAGACGCGTTTCAGCAGTCTCAGCTGCCTTGTTCACTACAAAGAATAGTCACATGACAGTTGTCTTAAAACCACTCTATCACTCGGTGCCTTCACGCCCATTTGATGGAGATGGAAGACATACTCCAATAGTCGTTTATATATATATACACACACATATATATATTCACTGAAAAAAACAGAGGTTTCAGGGACATTATAGTTAGAAATTAGCATTTAAAAAACCTTAGATATTCACAAAAAAAGCAAAGGTTAGAGGGACGTTATAGTTAGTCTGACATTTCACTCATACAAAACCAGAGAAATTCAGCCGTTATAGCTAGCTGAGCTAACTAAAACTCGCGCCCCTTAATGCACTGCTTATGACCTCATATATTGCTTCACTCTGGAGGTAATAGGAGGGGTAGTTGGCCCCCAAAGACTTCCTTGGGGGCCAACTACCCTCCTATTACCTCCAATAAGTCCCACACAGCAGGATTGCTGAGTTCTGATAGCAGGCCACACCCCCTTTGTCCACCACTCTGCAAACGCGCTTCCTGGTGCGCTCTTGGTTGGGGGATGAAGTTCCCTTTGCTGCTAGGGGTCCTTAGGCGCCAACTAGCCTACCTGTTACCTCCAGTAAGCCCCACACAGTGGGATTGCTGAGAGGTAGTTGCAGACCACGGCCCCCTTTCTTCACCACTCTGCAAACGCACCTCCTGGCATGCTCTTGGTTGGGGGATGAAGTCCCCTTGCCTCTTGAGTGTCCCTGGGGGCCAACTAGCCCTCCTGTTACTTCAAGTAAGCCCCACACAGCTGGATTGCTGAGAGGTGGTCAGAGGCCACACCCCTTTCTCCACCACTCTGTAAATGCACCTCCTGGTGCACTGCTGCTTGAGGGATGAAGTCCACTTTAGTCCTGAGGTCCTCAGGACACAAGGGGACCTCATCCCCCCACCAGCAGTGCACCAAGAGGCGAGTTTTCTGAGTGTTGTAAAAAGGGGCATGGCCTTCAACCACCTCTCAGCATTCCCACTGTGTGGGGCTTACTGGAGGTACCTGGTGGGCTAGTTGGCCCCTAAGGACCCACAGCAGAGATGGGCACTTCATCCCCCAACCAAGAGCATGCCAGGAGGTGCATTTGCAGAGTAGTGGAGAAAGGGGATGGGTCCTCCGGCGACTTGCCGGTTCCTATATTTTGTTTTAATTTAGGAAAGAGGGCTGCGTGGCCCCCCCTTCCCTTGCACTTTTGGGCCCTAGGGACCCCAATCCCGGGGTCTGACCCATTTTTATTTAAAAAGGGAGGGGGGCCGTGTGGCCCCACTCCCGAGGCTGATATATGTCCCAGGGACCCCATCACCCTGGGCTGGGCCTTTCTATGCATTTTTTCTTCAAAGGGGAGGGGGCGCCGAGTGGCCCCCTCTCCCCCAGGCCATTTTCAGGCATCCCCGGGGCTTGGCCATTTTTTTTTTTTTTTTTTAAAGGACGGGGCCCCACGGCCCCCCCTCCCCAGGCTGATTTCTGCCCCAGGGACCCCATCCCCCGGGGCCCAGCCATTTTTTCAAAAAAACTACAAAAAAGGGAGGGGTCTGAGTGGCTCTCCTCCCGGGCCATTTTTGGCCCTCGGACCCCATACCCCGGGGCTTGGCCTCTCGTTGGGGACCGCGGGGGGAGCCCGAAGGCCCCCGCAGTCCATGCTGGCTCCCCGCCTCCTGCAGGAGCCAACATTGCTTCTGGGCAGAGGGAGCTGCTAACATGCAGCTCCCTCTGCCCAAAAGCAATTCTGCTTCTCTTCATGGAAGCAAGAGCATTTTTCATGCTCTCGCTTCCATGAAGTGAAGCAGAGTATGCTATGGCATGGTGGGAGCAGTGCTCCGCCATGCCATAGCAAACTGCAATGTCCCGGGTGTGGGCACCCCTGGACATTGCTGGAGCTGGACCTGGGGGTGGCAGTCCCAAGAGCCATGAAGGGCTCCTGGAGGGGGGCTGCGCGGCCCCCCTCCCATCTTCTTTGTAGTCCCGGGGAGGTGGTGGTCCCCGGGGCTGGGGGTCCACAACAGACCCCCGCATTTAATTAATTTGTGCCCTGGGGAGGTGGTGGTCCCCGGGGCAGTGTGAGTGGGCTCGATCCCCACCGCACTTTATTTTTTAAGATAGCCCCGGGGAGTTGGTGGTCCCCGGGGGCGTTGGGGGGATGTGTGGCCCCCCGCTTTTAATGAATATAGCCCCGGGGAGGTGGCGGTCCCTGGGTCTGTGTGGGGGGTAGGAGCCCCCCTACACCTTTTTTCAAAAAATGAAGCCCCGGGGAGGTGGCGGTCCCCTGGGCTGCGGGCAGTCCGCGTGGCCCTCCCATTTAATGAACATAGCCCGAGGAGGTGGCAGTCCCCAGGGCTGCAGGGGCCCACACAGGCCCCCACATATATTTAGTTCATTGCCCCCCGGGACCTGGCTCACCCGGGAACTTAAAGAAAACAAAGCGCGGAAGTCCATGCTTCATTTTAAAATCAAATTTGGGCGGGATTCGCGGACCCTACGCGACTCCCGCCAAAATCTTCCTTTTAAAAATTGCTTTTTCTGGCCCTGGGGGTCCTTGTGGGACCCCCTGAGCAGGCCTAGGGGGTCAGGGTGTTTCTACCCTGGAGCCTTTTGTTAATTTTTCAATCAATTTTTGTACCTTTTTCCTTGTCCGAGTCACAAGATGGCTGCCAACACTTCCTGGTTTGAAGTGTTGGCAGCCAATCACATCTCAGGCACGAGATCAAGAGGGTTCGTGGATCCTCCATGGCCATATTTGTATATCTGAGAAATATTTCAATTTCTCAGGAACTACTGAATGGATTTACACCATTTAACAAAAAGAGTGCTTTCTGAACCAAGAGCTACGTTTTTGCCAAATTTGTTGAAATTCTGGTCAGCAGTTCGGGCTGTAGCCGTGTCTAAAGTTTCCGATGGAAATTAACAAGGAGAAAAAGCATTTTGGGACCCCCCCTTTTTCTCGGCCCCCGCTTGACGGGTCACCCCGAAACTTTCTACACTACAGCTGAAGTGAGTGGGCAAATGTATTGCCAAAGATATTGGCAAAAGAAAAAATGCTTTTTGAATAGAAACAAGGTCCTAACTATAACTATCTACTGGCGACCGCCAGTAGGTAATCTGTATATACATATATCCGTAAAGCTAAGAAACGTGTATTGGAACACATGAGGACAATCAAACAGGAAGATAAACACTATCCTATTGCCAGACACTTTAAAGAACAACACAATATGAACACCAACTTACTTAAGTTTTATGTCCTTGACAGAGTCCCGATCAGAGAGAGAGAGGTGAAAACAGAGTCCAAGAACTAAGGAGATTAGAATCCAAATTAATAGTTAAATATAACACTCTCCATCCAGATGGTTTAAATCTTGATGAAGAATTAGCGGTACACCTGGGCTAAACACATAATGAATAGTATGGCCTCTTGATATCAGTCCTTTAGAACGTAAACCAGTTTAGGTTGATATTTTAATTATGGAACACGTTTTAACGTGACCTATTTTAACAAGTGTCTATTTGTTTGATTTGTTGCAGATTTTATGATATTCCAGACGCAGGAGAGCTAGTCTTACTACTCTTGTATATTAAAAGCCAGGATCTTGTGTGGTATGCAAATGAATGAATGCCCACTGGGGCTGAATTGTGGTGGTGGAATTTATGATTAAATCATGTGCCCACTTGGGTTAGATCAACTTTATGTTTTTCAGCGGGAGGATCAGTACTTGCTTGCCTGCGGTTGTTTTCGACATATCAGTCTAATTTTAGGCAAATGTATTGGAATAGATCTTTATTTGATTTATGAACATGATTTAACAATTTGTTGCATTATTCTGATTTATGTATACCATTGAAGTTGATTTAATGTACTCAACAATTATCATTACTATTTGTATTATGTATCCTGTGTTAATCATGTAAGCATAAATTCTAGTTCAAATCGGCAAAATCTGTTTTTCATGTTTATCACTCTCACGTATCACATGAGGTGTTTCTTTAAAAAGACTTGGAAGTTGTAAACAACCTAACCCGTGAACAAGGAGCAGGAGGCTCCGAAATGCGTTGGGTCCTCATTGCTGCACTGTATGAAATAAACCACGCCTTAAACGCATTGGAGCCGCGGTACTGTTTTTAGCCAGTGGGCTAATACTACCCAACTGTACAGGAAACAGCATTATTGGATATATATATATAATTCACAGAAAAACCCATAGGTTTCAGGGACGTTATAGTTAGAAATTAGCATTTAAAAAACATTAGAAATTCACTGAAAAAACCACAGGTTTCAGCGACGTTATAGTTAGTTGGACATTTACTCGTACAAAACCAGAGAAATTCGGCCGTTATAGTTAGTTGAGCTAACTATAACTCGCGCCCCCGCAATGCACTGCTGATGACATCACATATTACATCACTCATGACATGGTCAGTGACATCCCTGATTACATCACTGATGACATCTCAAATGACATCACTGATGACATCACTAATGACATCATCCAGTGACTGTATGTTTCTGTAAAGTTTAAATATGTTTTATATATATATATGCCAAGGTGTATTGAAGAATGAGTGGGAGTATGAGTGTCTGTATGGATGATTTAGTAAGTGTGTGACTGACTGTATAAGTGAGTGATTAAACGTGTCTTACTGAATACATGGGTTAGTGACTAAACTGTGTAAATGTCTGTATCAGTCTGTCAGTTGGTGTGTTAGTGGCTGCATGGGTTAGTGAGTAGCTACATGACTGTCTATATGGGTTATTGATTGGTTGTCTGTATATCTTTATGGGTGCCTTAGTGTCTGTGTTGGGTGTGACTCTGTGCATAGATGTGTGAGTGGGTGATTCACTGGGTGTACGGGTTCAACAGTGCATCTGTGAAGGGCTGTATGGGTGGGTGAGTATGTATATAGGTGTGTTGGTGAGTGAATGGATGTCTCAGTGGTACATGTGTGAGTAACTACATATGTGAAAGACAGTATATGTGAGTGTTGGACTATATAAAGGACTATATGTGAGAGTGAGTGATTGTGAGAGGGGCTGTATGGATGAGTATGTGCTTGTGTCAGTGATTGTATAAGAGAGTAAGTATGTGTTAGTATCTGTATGAATAAGTGAGGTGGTGTGTGTATAACTGTGTAGGTGAGTAAATGGGAGTGTGATTGATTCTTTGCATGACTGACTAGGTGTGTGAGTAACTCTATGGGTGAGTGGCAGTGTGTGAGTGTCTGTATGGGTGTATGAGTGCATATGATAGTGCTGTATTGATGAGTGACTGCATGTATGAGTGACTGTAGGGCTGAATGAGTGGATGTGTGTGTAGTCCTAGGAATCAGTGAGTGGGTATGTAGTAACTGGTATTGGTGTGTCTATGGTTTCGAGAATGGCAGTCTGCATTGTAGAGTGGGTGTATCAAAAGTTATATTAGGGTGTGAGGAGGTGCATCAGATTATCACATGGATGATGTCATCAGTGATGTCATTTGAGATGTCATCAGTGATGTCATCAGTGATGTCACTGACCATGTCATGAGTGATGTAATATGTGACGTCATCAGCAGTGCATTGTGGGGGCGCGAGTTATAGTTAGCTCAACTAACTATGACGGCCGAATTTCAATGGTTTTGTACGAGTAAATGTCCAACCAACTATAACGTTCCTGAAACCTGTGTTTTTTTCAGTGAATTTCTAAGGTTTTTTAAATGCTAATTTCTAACTATAACGTCCCTGAAACCTATGGTTTTTTCAGTGAATTTCTAAGATTTTTGAAATGCTAATTTCTAACTATAACGTCCCTGAAACCTATGGTTTTTTCAGTGAATTTCAAAGGTTTTTTAAATGCTAATTCTTAACTATAATGTCCAAAAAAACTATTTTTCTAAATTTTTAAGCTTTTATGAAAATAATGTGATATTTTATCCTTTTTAAAATATGCATTTACATTTTATTTTTTTTTAAAGTGAGATTTGCGTACCGATTGTGTACTGGTCACGGTGGGTGCGCGAATGCAAGAATTTTGCCGCCATATTGGTTAATTCGTGCACGATACGCGTACGGTATGCAAACGTTGCGCGGTTCTCATTTTTCTTTTTTTGAAATTTTAAATACATGATATATACTATAAATGTATTAAATCAATCGTATATGCTTTATTGTATGAGTTATAAAAGTAATATTTACTTAAATAATATGGATGTCAAACGTCTTATAATAAAGTTACGGGAGCCGCGACGGTCCTGCGTAACATCACGTACGTATTTCCGGGGTCGTGTCAGGTATGTGAATCCACCGCAAGTTATTTTGTTTTAAAAGTATATGTATATAACTTTATTATATATATTATACCAAGAGATTAATATACATAATAGTAAATATCATATATTTGTAACTGGAATAAAGATATATTATTGTTAAATATATTTTTCGGGAATCATGTCTAGTGCGTGCCGGTTGCGCGTCGGGTGCGCAAATCCCATGTGACTTCAAAAGAAAGCATTTAATTGGTTAAGAAGCTTTTTATTGTAGAACTTGCAGGACCCCACCCACATTTTTCATTCTTCCATGAACATCTTCAGAGACACAGCTCTTGAGTTTTCTGCTCTTCTTTTTTGCATTTTTTTGGTGTTTTTTTTTACTACACTAGAAAATGGCTTCTTCCATTTTACCTCAACAGCTTCCTGGAGAAGAAGAAGAAGATTTGTAAGAACAGTGAAACAGAGATATGAGAGCATCGTATCACCATTTTTATCAATTCCTGCAGGTGAAAAGAAGGTCAGCGCACGCAAGGTGAAGTGCACTATCTGCGAAAAGGTCCTCTCACGTGGATCTGAAAAAATATGCGTGTGTGGCACATCGTCTATGCTTAAACACCTGCAGACAATGCATCCACGTCATCTCGCACGAGAGCAACATCGTCGTGAGCTTCAAAAACAATCTTCACAAGACAATCAAGTTGCAGGGCCTAGCACCTCGACAGGTTCTTCAACAACAACTCAAAGAACCCAAATCATACCTGAGTTTGCTGGACTTGAGCAGCGGTGCATTAAATGCAAAAAAGTACTATGTTACAGAGAGCAATCGGTGGATGCTATCGTGGTTGCTGTAAAAAACCACTGTTGTTAATTTTTTTTGTTTGTTTTTGCAATGAGTTCTTAATTGCAAAATGTTTGATAAGTTTTCTCAGTTCATTCTGTTGTTTTTTTCTTTTTTTTTTAAAAAAGCACCAAAAAAATACAAAAAAGAGTTAAAAAAACACAACAAAATTTTAAAGGAAAAAAGTAGAAAAAAATGGTTCTTGTTAGAACTGCCTATTTGGTTAAAAATAGACAAACCTCTATGTGTTGTATGAATTGCGGCAAGTGTAATATATGGAGAAGTGCATTGGTAGTGCATGTGTGATTGCATGAGTGCATGGGTAGTGCCTGAGTGATCATTGGGGGAGTGCATTTGTACTGCATGAGTGCAGGGAAAGTGCCGGAGTGCATGGATGAGTGCATGGATAGTGCCTGGGTTATTGCATGAGTGCATGTGTAGTGCCTGGGTTATTAGAAGAGTGCATGGGTAGTGCCTGGGTGATTGGATGAGTGCATGGGTACTGCCTGAGTAATTGCATGAGTGCATGGGTAGTGCCTGGGTCATTGGAGGAGTGCATGGGTAGTGCTTGGATGATTTCAAGAGTGCAATGGTAGTGCCTGAGTGCATGGATGAGTGCATGGGTAGTGCCTGGGTGATTGCATGAGTGCATGGGTAGTGCCTGGGTGATTGGAGGAGTGCATGTGTACTGCCCAAATGATTGCATGAGTGCAGGGGTAGTGCCTGAGTGCATAGATGAGTGCATGGGTAGTGCCTGAATGCATGGATAAGTGCATGGGTAGTGTCTGAGTGATTGTATGAGTGCATGGAAAGTGCATGGAAAGTGCCTGCGTGATTGGAAAAGTGCATGGGTAGTGCCTGGGTGGTTAGAGGAGTGCATGGATATTGCATTGATGATTGTATGTGTGCAAGCATAGTACCTGGGTGATTGGAGGAGTGCATGTGTACTGCCCAAGTGATTGCATGACTGCAGGGGTACTGCCTGTGTGCATGGATTAGTGCAGGGGTAGTGTCTGAGTGATTGCATGAGTGTATGGGTAGTGCCTGGGTGCATGGAGAAGTGCATGGGTAGTGCCTGGGTGATTGAAGGAGTGCATGTGTACTGCCTGAGTGATTGCATGAGTGCAGGAGTAGTGTCTGAGTGTATGGATGAGTGCATGGGTAGTGTCTGAGTGATTGTATGAGTTGATGGGTAGTGCCGTGGTGATTGGAAGAGTGCATGTGTACTGCCTGGGTGATTAAAGGAGTGCATGGGTAATACCTGGGAGATTGGAGGAGTGCATGTGTACTGCCCAAGTGATTGCATGAGTGCAGGGGTAGTGCCTGAGTGTATGGATGAGTGTATGGGTAGTGCCTGAGTAATTGCATGAGTGCATGGGTAGTGCCTGGGTGATTGGAGGAGTGCATGGGTAGTCCCTGGGTGATTGGAGGAGTGATTGGGTAGTATGTGAGTGATTGCATGAGTGCAGGGGTAGTGCCTGCATGATTGGAGGACTGCATACGTAGTGCTTGGGTGATTTCATGAGTACAGGGGTAGTGCCAGTGTATTTGGAGGAGTGCATGGTTAGTCCCTGGGTGATTGTATGAGTGCATGGTTAGTGCCTTGGTGATTGCATGAGTGCATGTGTAGTGCCTGAGAGTATGGATGAGTGCATGGGTAGTGCCTGAGTGATTGCATGAGTGCATGGGTATTTCCTGGGTGATTGGAGTAGAGCATGGGTAGTGACTGGGTGATTGGATGAGTGCATAGGTAGTACCTGAGTAATTGCATGAGTGCATGGGTAGTGCCTGGGTGATTGGAGGAGTGCATGGGTAGTGCCTGGCTGCATGGAGGAGTGCATGGGTAGTGTGTGGGTGATATGAGGAGTGCATGGGTAGTAACTGGGTGAATCCATGAGTGCAGGAGTACTGCCTGAGTGCATGGATGAGTGCATGGGTAGTGCCTGGGTGATTGAAGGAGTGCATGTGTACTGCCCAAGTGATTGCATGACTGCAGGGGTACTGCCTGAGTGCATGGATTAGTGCATGGGTAGTGTCTGAGTGATTGCATGAGTGTATGGGTAGTGCCTGGTTGCATGGAGGAGTGCATGGTTAGTGCCTGGGTGATATAAGGAGTGCATGGGTAGTACTTGGGTGATTGCATGAGTGCAGGGGTACTGCCTCAGTGATTGGAGGAGTGCATGGATAATGCCTGGCTGAATGGTTGAGTGCAACAGTAGTGCCTGAGTGCATAGGTGAGTGCATGAGTAGTGTCTGGGTGTATAAAAGAGTGGAACAGTAGTGCCTGAGTGATTTAAGGAGTGCATGGGTAGTACCTGAGTGATTTTAGAGTGCATGGGTTGTGCCTTGGTGATTCCATGAGTGCAGGGGTAGTGCCTGGGTTATTGGATGAGTGCATGGGTAGTGCCTGGGTGATTGCATGAGTGCAGGAGTAGTACCTGGGTGATTGCAGGAGTGCATAGACAGTGGCTGGCTGATTGAAAGAGTACATGAGTAGTGGCTGGGTACATGGAAGAGTGCATGGGTAGTACCTGGGTGATTCGAGGAGTGTATGGGTAGTCCCTGGGTGATTGCATGAGTGCAGGAGTAGTACCTAGGTGAATGAATGAGTGCATGGGTAGTGCCTGTGTGATTGCTGAGTGGAAGGGTAGTGGCTGGGTAATTGGAGGAGTGCATAGGTACTGCCTGGGTGAATGGATGAGTGTAACAGTACTGCTTGAGTGATTGCATGACTGCAATAGAACTACTTGAGTGATTGGAGGAGTGCAAGGGTAGTGCCTGGGTGATTACATGAGTGCAGGAGTACTGCCTGGGTGATTGGAGGAGTGCATGGGTGGTACCTGGGTGATTACATGAGTGCATATGTAGTGCCTGGGTTATTGAAGGAGTGCATGGGTCATGTCTGAGTGATTGCATGAGTGCAGAGGTAGTGCCTGGCTGATTGAAGGAGTGCATACATACTGCCTCAGTGCATGAATGAGTGCAAGGGTAGCACCTGGGTGATTGGAGGAGTGCAAGGGTAGTGCCTGGGTTACTGCATGAGTGCATGGGTAGTGCCTAGGTGATTGCATGAGTAGAAGGGTAGTGGCAGGGTAAATGGAGGAGTGCATTGGTACTGTCTAAGTGAATGGATGAGTGTAACAGTACTGCTTGAGTGATTGCATGACTGCAATAGAACTGCTTGAGTGATTGGAGGAGTACAAGGGTAGTGCCTGGGTGATTGCATGAGTGCAGGAGTAGTGCCTGGGTGATTGGAGGAGTGCATAGGGAGTGCCTTGATGATTGCATGAGTGCAGGTGTAGTGCCTGGGTGATTAGAGGAGTGCATGGGTAGTGTTTGGGTGATTTTATGAGTACATAGGTAGTGCCTGTGTGTTTAGAGGAGTGCATGGGTGGTGCCTGGGTGATTACATGAGTCTATAGGTAGTGCCTGGGTTATTGAAGGAGTGAATGGGTAGTGTCTGAGTGATTGCATGAGTGCAGAGTTAGTGCCTGGCTGATTTAAGGAGTGCAATGGTAGCCCCTGGGTGATTGGAGGAGTGCGTGGGTAGTGCCTGGGTTATTGCTTGAGTGCATGGGTAGTACCTGGGTGATTGAAGAAGTGTATAGGTAGTGCCTAGGTGATTGCATGAGTGGAAGGGTAGTGGCTGGGTAATTGGAGGAGTGCATAGGTACTGCCTGAATGAATGGATGAGTGTAACAGTACTGCTTGAGTGATTGCATTACTACAATAGAACTGCTTGAGTGATTGGAGGAGTGCAAGGGTAATGGCTGGGTGATTGCATGAGTGTAGGAGTAGTGCCTGGGTGATTGGAGGAGTGCATAGGGAGTGCCTGGGTGATTGCATGAGTGCAAGGGTAGTGCCTGGCTGATTGAAGGAGTGCATATGTATTGTCTGACTGATTGCAAGAGTGCAGGGGTAGTGCCTGAGTGCATGGATGAATGCATGAATAGAGCCTGAGTGATTGCCTGAGTGCATGGATAGTACCTGGGTGAATGAATGAGTGCATGGGTCGTGCCTGTGTGATTGCTGAGTGGAAGGGTAGTGGCTGGGTAATTGGAGGAGTGCATAGGTACTGCCTGGGTGAATGGATGAGTGTAACAGTACTGCTTGAGTGATTACATGAGTGCAGGAGTACTGCCTGGGTGATTGGAGGAGTGCATAGGTAGTGCCTGGGTGATTGCATGAGTGCGGGGGCAGTACCTCAGTGATTAGAGGAGTATATGGGTAGTGTCTGGGTGATTTTATGAGGGCATGGGTAGTGCCTGTGTATTTACAGGAGTGCATGGGTGGTACCTGGGTGATTACATGAGTGCATACGTAGTGCCTGTGTTATTGAAGGAGTGCATGGGTCATGTCAGAGTGATTGCATGAGTGCAGAGGTAGTGCCTGGCTGATTGAAGGAGTGCATACATACTGCCTCAGTGCATGAATGAGTGCAAGGGTAGTACCTGGGTGATTGGAGGAGTGCAAGGGTAGTGCCTGGGTTACTGCATGAGTGCATGGGTAGTGCCTAGGTGATTGCATGAGTGGAAGGGTAGTGGCTGGGTGATTGGAGGAGTGCATTGGTACTGCCTGAGTGAATGGATGAGTGTAACAGTACTGCTTGAGTGATTGCATGACTGCAATAGAACTGCTTGAGTGATTGGAGGAGTACAAGGGTAGTGCCTGGGTGATTGCATGAGTGCAGGAGTAGTGCCTGGGTGATTGGAGGAGTGCATAGGAAGTGCCTGAGTGATTGCATGAGTGCAGGTGTAGTGCCTGGGTGATTAGAGGAGTGCATGGGTGGTGCCTGGGTGATTACATGAGTGCATAAGCAGTGCCTGGGTTATTGAAGGAGTGCATGGGTAGTGTCTGAGTGATTGCATGAGTGCAGAGTTAGTGCCTGGCTAATTGAAGGAGTGCAAGGGTAGTGCCTGGGTGATTGGAGGAGTGCAAGGGTAGTGCCTGGGTTATTGCTTGAGTTCATGGGTAGTACCTGGGTGATTGGAGAAGTGTATAGGTAGTGCCTAGGTGATTGCATGAGTGGAAGGGTAGTGACTTGGTAATTGGAGGAGTGCATAGGTACTGTCTGAATGAATGGATGAGTGTACCAGTACTGCTTGAGTGATTGCATGACTGCAATAGAACTGCTTGAGTCATTGGAGGAGTGCAAGGGTAGTGCCTGGGTGATTGCATGAGTGTAGGAGTAGTGCCTGGGTGATTGGAGGAGTGCATAGGGAGTGCCTGGGTGATTGCATGAGTGCAGGGGTAGTCACTGGCTGATTGGAGGAGTGCATATGTATTGTCTGACTGATTGCAAGAGTGCAGGGGTAGTGCCTGAATGCATGGATGAATGCATGAATGCATGAATAGAGCCTGAGTGATTGCCTGAGTGCATGGATAGTACCTGGGTGAATGAATGAGTGCATGGGTAGTGCCTGTGTGATTGCTGAGTGGAAGGGTAGTGGCTGGGTAATTGGAGGAGTGCATAGGTACTGCCTGGGTGAATGGATGAGTGTAACAGTACTGCTTGAGTGATTGCATGACTGCAATAGAACTGCTTGAGTGATTGGAGGAGTGCATGGCTAATGCTTGGGTGATTGAAGGAGTGCATGGGTAGTGTCTTGGTGATTGAAGGAGTGCATGGGTAGTGCCTGTGTGATTGGGTGAGTGCAGGGGAAGCCTCAGGGCATGGATGAGTGCATTAGTAGTGTTTGAGAAAATGGAGGAGTGCATGGGTAGTGCCTGGGTGATTGCATGAGTGCATGGCTACTGCCTGGGTAATTGGAGGAGTGCATGTGTACTGCCTGAGTGATTTCAAGAGTGCAGGGGTAGTTCCTGAGTGCATGAATGAGTGCATAGGTAGTGTCTGACTATTTGCATGAGTGCATCGGTAGTGCCTGGTTGATTGGAGGAGTGCATGGGTAGTGCTTAGGTGATTGAAGGAATGCATGGATAGTGTCTGGGCAATTGAAGGAGTGCATGGGTAGTGCCTGTGTGATTGGATGAGTGCATGGGAAGCGCCTCAGGGCATGGATGAGTGCATAGTTAGTATTTGAGAGAATGGATGAGTGCATGGGTAGTGCCTGTGTGATTGCATGAGTGCATGTGTACTGTCTGAGTGATTGCAAGACTGCATGAGTAATGCCTGACTGCATGGATGAGTGCATGAGAAGTACCTGAGTGATTTTATCAGTGCATGGGTAGAATTTTGGTCATTGGAAGCCTGCATGTGTACTCTCTTGAAGAATGTTTCCATAATGTGCATGAATAGTTCCTTAGTGCATGAATGAGTGCATGGGTACTGCCTGGGTGATTGCATGAGTGCATGGGTAGTGTCTTGGTGATTGGAGGAGTGCATGAGTACTGCTTGGATGATTGCATGAGTACAGGGACAGTGCCTGAGTGCATGGATGAGTGCATGGGTAGTGCCTAAGTGATTTTATGAATGAATGGGTATTGCTTGGATGATTGGAGTAGTGCATGGGTAGTGTCTGGGTGATTGAATGAGTGCAGGAGTAGTACCTTAGGGCATGAATGAGTGCATGGGTAGTATTTGACAGAATGGATGAGTGCATGAGTAGTGCCTGGGTGATTGCATGAGTGCATGGCTACTACCTGGGTGATTGGAGGAGTGCATGTGCACTGCTTGAGTGAATGCAAGAGTGCAAGGGTAGTGCCTGTGTGCACAGATGAGTGCATGGGTAGTGCCTGGGTGATTGCTTGAGTGCATGGGTAGTGCCTGGGTGATTGAAGGAGTGCATGGGTAGTGCCTGTGTGATTGCATGAGTACGGGGGTAGTGTCTGAGGGCATGCATGAGTATATGGGTAGTATTTGACAGAATGGATGAGTGCATGGGTAGTGCCTGGGTGATTGGAGAAGTGCATGGGTAATGCCTGAGTAAATGCAAGAATGCAAGGGTAGTGCCTGAGTGTATGGATGAGTATATGGGTAGTGCCTGTGTGATTGCATGAGTGCAGAGGTGGTGCCTGAGTGCATGGATAAGTTCATGGATAGTGTGTGAGTGATTGCATGAGTTCATGGGTAGTGCCTGGGTGATTGTACCTGTACATAGGTAGTGCCTGGGTAAATTGAATGAGTGTGGGAATAGTGTCTGAGTACATAGATGAGTGCATGGGTAGTGTTTGAGGGAATGGATGAGTGCAGTAAAGGTGGCTCTATACATTATTTCACATTATCATACATATTACATTATTTCTTATCTTTTTTACAAATGTAGACACAAAACTCAGTGGAACTATTTTACAGTAGTTTTGCTGTAATCTGAATTTAAAATCTTTTCAAACTTCACCATTAACTTCTGTAAAAAGGAAGAAGAACTGTTATCGAATATAATAGTATATTTTTAAGAACACAACATAATTTTAGAATTACATAACATTTTCAGTTTCCTTTTTTGCTGTTCTCAGATTCTACTGAATTTCACCATACACAGTGATTTCAATGTAGTATCATCATACAACAGCGGGGGAAAAAAGCAATCAACGAGATTGTAAAAAAAATCCAAATCAGCGTTGAGCATTATTTAGAACATGTGTAACTATGTGTTTACCTATCTACAGTTTCTTAATTACATTCTTCAACTACATTAAGTCTTTTATTTCTCTCAACTACGTTTTGTAAAATGTACACTGTCATTTACATCTCGTATAATATGGACAACAAATATATAAACTACTTGTTTCTAAACACAACTTTCCAAATGCAATATAAATTAGCACAAACAATAATCCATACACTAATTGTTCACATCTTCCCAATAGGCCGAATAATGTTTCTAGAACTTTTGCATTGAAAATATCCAAAATAAACTTGTTAATTCGTGTTCACATCTTCCCAATAGGCCGAATGATGTTTTCAAAACTTTGACATCAAAAATATCAGATATGAATTTGGTAATTCGTAAGGCAACCTACATTTGAATTCCAAATGGGCATCATTGCAATGTGTCCATCCTTTATTGCACTTTAAATACACAGGATAGTGTCCAGATGTTGTAGTAGGTCCATCATGGAAACTAATAGCCACTGCTTTAAAAGTTCTTCCTGAAATTGACACTTGACTTGCCACAAAATTTTTAATTTTGGTTTCCAATTTTATTCCATTTGCTCTACAACGTTGTAGCATTAAAATTACATATTTTCCAAATCTTTCTATATATAATGTTGACAACATTTCTGATTTACAGTGAGAACATTTCATATCTTGATTAGCTGTTTTTACTAATTTGTTAAAAGATACTGATTTGCAATCTGGTATCATCAAGTATATGAATTGTTCTGTGTCTATTTCAGTGGTAGAAGAAAATGAACACTCTTCACATTTATGATCCCATCTGTAACTTAGTCCAAATACATTTTTAATTTCTATTCCTTCATCTTCCAAAACTCCAAGCATAAACATAAGAAATTCTTGTGCATCTTGTTGTATATTGAGTGTACATTTCAATGAACCAGTACATATATCCAAAAGATGCTGAATGCCAGAAGCAGTATGTATTTTACTTCTGTCAGTTAACAACTTTTGAAAAATATAATGTAGTAAAGAACAGAATCTTTTTCTCGATTTTCCATAATTTCATGATGAAGATCTTCTAGATAAAACACAACATTCACAATTACTTTAGCATAGCAGTTGATAACTCAACTATTTTCTAACTGGTATCCTACAATATCATCAACAGTGTCCATTTTCATTTTCTTTGCACCTTCATGATTCTCTTGAATTGTTTTCTTTTTTTGAATCTCAGTAGAATGTTTGTCATATTTCCATTTTGGACGCACTACATGTTTCTCATATACGGGATATTCACTTAAGTTAGGAGCATAAAGTCTTCTTAACCGATTGTACTTTCTTACACAATTTGCATCAGCACTAATCTTTTTCTCATCAAAATTAATCAAATACAAACCAGATAATGTTCTTACTCAAGACAATGCAACGTATGCCATGCCCTCTTTAAACACTGTGGGGCTTATTTACAAGCCCCTTGCGCCACCCTTACATCACTTTTCCAATGTTAAAAATGACGCAAAAGTGGCACAAGCGACTTGAAAATAAGCCCCTGTACTTCCAATATATACCAAAGCACTGTCTACACTTAAACCTTGAGATTTATTAATGATTACTGCATATGCCCAAAGAAAGAGGAAACTGTTTTCTACGAACATACAAGTCTTTTACAAGCAAAAAACGAACAGCACAACATCCAATCTGTTTACCTCTTCAATCTGATCAAATGTAATCTTCAAAAATTCAATTCCATCTCTGATCTGAAAATTTACAAAATCAACAACTTTTCCCATTGCCATTAAATTTCCCGACAGTTTATACATACATATAAAGTCTTTTGTAAACCTGCAGTCTTAGATACAGACTTTTCCAAAGAATCCAATTTTGACTGTATTTCTCTGAGAGAAGAATAGTAACTCCTTTGTGTTGAATTTTATCACTAGCTTCCATTTTCACTATTGGTAGTTTTTCCAATTTCAAAAGTTCTTGATTGAATGTAGAACACTCTTGCAGTGTAGGCATTAGGCAAACTATAGACTTCTTTTCTCCAATTATTTTGTACATTATTTCAGGTGCTCTGTTTTTGTTTGTAAACAAGTTCCTTAGTAGCCGACTTTGTAAAGCTTGTTTACCATGTTTTGTCAAAACACCAATTCTTATATCTTGAAGAATGTTTCCATAATGTTCATCACTTGCTTGTCGCATATTCTTAATAAGTTCTTTATATTGAAAATGAGACCAAATGTTCACATTTCTGATACTTCCCAAAGATTTCCTAGTGTCTTCATGGACAAGTGTTTTAAAAACTGGTTGCCCTTTCACAGGAGTAAGTTGTAGTAGATCGCTGAATACAATTACATGTTTTCCTCCAAACAGAACATCATAATCTGTTTTTAAAATCTGTTGCATTCTTAAATGTGCAAAGGCAAGCATTAAGTTTGAGACCATGCTCACCTCATCAATGATTTGAAGTTTCATTTTCTTCAGTACTCTTGAAACTTCATAACAAGCTTCTCCAGATAGCTTTTGATATTCAAATTTATTTTCATGTTCAACTAGTAGCATGAGTAATCAATGTAAAGTAATCCCTTTAATGTTGTTTGCTGCTACTCCAGTTGGAGCTGTTACAACACAAGATAAATGTGATTCAGTAGTTTTGTGAAGACAACTGGGCAAAACTTTAATTAACAAACTTTTTCCTGTTCCAGCTTGATCAATGATGTACATTCGAATAGGTTTAAATGATGTGCATTGGCATTCTTTTTTACATGCAGCAAACCATGCTGTATCTGTTGTGTCACATGCTGATATATTTCTTTTTGTTCAATATTTAGTTCTTCTTCCAAGTTTCCCAACTCAATAATATCCTGTTGTGCTTGTTGCATTGCCGTTTCTACTTCATTCATGGCTATTGCGGCTTCATTTTCAATAATTGGTTGTCCTAGTGGATCTTGACTTAGTGGAGCAGAACTTTGACTATCTTGAGAACTGTCTCTAGCTATTTCAGCTGCAATAGTAGCTTCTTGTTCAATTTCTACATTTAACATTTGTAGATAAGTAGGGAAAATTGTGCATTGAATGTTATCTTTATATGCATTAAAAGAATCTTCATAGCAGTCAAAATCTTCAAGTAATTCCATTTCACTACGCCAAGGCTTGAAGAGTTGCAGAAGTGCTAAATAGGAAAAATTCCATTTTATCTGGAGTTTCGCAACTGAGTTTTCTGTGGTTAATAAGATTTCCTTTGGCATGTTTTACCAAACATCCATCACATCCAATTACTGCATATTTTTCTTCATTTATATTTTCTGTAACATTTCTCTTAAAGCTGTAGTGTTGCAGTACTTCATAGAGACATAGGTTTTCCAGATGTGGACTCCTTTTGGATGCATATTATCGCCTCTTCCCATGATTTCGGCAGCTCCTGTCCCTTTATAAATAGTTAGTTAAATAGCTCGATCAACTGGGGCACAAGCTCTTCCTTTAAGGACTTGTATAGCTCGTTTGGCAAAGCATCTGGGCCTGCTGCTTTTGCTCTTTTTAATTCTTTTACCACCCCCATGACCTCTTCTTCTGTAATTTTGGAGTTAAGCTTGGCCTTATGGTTTTCTCTTAGTACCTTCTTTACCCAAGTCGTAAGGTATTCTTCCATCTTCTGTTCATCGGCCCTTATATCCTCAGTATATAAATTCTTAAAGAAGCTGTTAAATGCCCTCCTGATCACTGCTTCTTCCATGCTTGGATCAACTTGATTTTCCTCCTGTATGCATAAGATCTTATTACGACTTTGCTCTGTCTTAGTTTTCCATGCTAAGATTTTGCCTCAACCCTCCCCGTAGTGATAACATGCGAGTTTACTGGCCTCCCATTTGTCTTTAATTTTAGCTTCTAATATGTCATTGAGCTCCCTCTTCAACTCATTCCTTTCCATATATAGCTTTTCCCTTTTATTTGCGATGTTCTCCTCTTCCAGTCTCTTTTCTAAGGCTAAGATTCCCCTTTCTAACTCGCTGATCTTGATCTTAAACATCTTATGCCTATAGGCCCCTAAGCTGATCAATTTCCCTCCCATTACGGCCTTGTATGCATCCCACCGCACCTGCCAAGAAGTCTCACCTACGTTAATTGAAAAGAAGGACTTAGTTTCAAATCTCAATTTTTCTACTATCTCAAGGTCGAGAAGCAAAGTTCTGTTCAAAGTCCATCTCGGAATTACATGTGACTTCTGAAGGCACACCTCCATCTGCACTGCTGAGTGGTCAGAGAGGTGCGCAGGGAGATGCTCTACCTTTTTCACTTTACTGCTTAGTGTCTTGTCTACTAAGAAGTAGTCAATTCTTGACGAGTGGCCCAACTTTTTGTTTCTAAATGTAAACTTATGAGTCTTAATTCCCCTTTCTCGCCAGATATCTATCAGACCTAAGTCTTCTAGGTAGAGCTTTACATGACTCCTCATTCTGGGGAGGGTTACGATGTTCCTAATTGGATGCCTGTCTTTCCTAGGATCTATAACCAAGTTAAAATCACCACCAATTATAACTTGTGCAGAAGCATCCAGAAGATGTGTGTACAAGGCCTGCATTGTGGCCGGGTCATCCAAGTTAGGACAATAGTATCCAGCTATCACGTAACTTCCCCCGCTCAAGCGTACTTTTGCTGCGGTCCATCTCCCCTTCGGGTCACTGCTAGATGATTCAATAGTCACATTTGCTGATCTCTTAAAAAGGATGCTCACTCCCTTGACACAACAAGCCTGATCTGTGCATGTGTAGGCATCCACCCACCTTTGCTTCTTCAATATTTCTTCCCATTCACTTTTTAGGAGGTGGGTTTCTTGAAGAATTATTATATCGCAATGTATCCATTTTAAATACTCAAATATTTTATGTCTTCTACTTTTGACCCTCAAACCATTACATTCCATGTTAGGATGTTAACTCCCATGACCTAAAACAGTGCTCCTATCTGTGTCTCCTGCTTTTGCACAAGTTGGACCATTTTTTTGATTTTTTTCCCCATATGCTCCCACACCCTTTGTGAACTTACTCTCACTCTTATTATTGTGATCCCATTCCCCTTCCCTCCCCCTTTCCCCCCATGGAGAACCCTCCCTCTGTCTCTTTGGCGATGCATCTCGCCGATTCGAGCCCCTTCCTCTTCAGGCATTCTTTACACTTTTTGTGCCTTAATTTTAACTATTAAGGATTCTACTTCCTTGGATTCTCTCAGGTTGTACATCTGGTTACTCCACATTATCCTCAGAGATGCGGGGAAGCGCATTTGTGCTGTAGCTCCCAAAGATCTCAACTCCTGCATATATTGACCTAATTCCCACTACCTGTCCAGAGTTGCTTTTGAGATGTCTGATCTTATTCTAAAGGCCCAATCATCCTTAGTGTGGGTTCCAGCTCTTATTGCCTCACTTAGGATTCTCTCCTTTAGAGTGTAAGTTCTAAAGTTGATCGGAATCTTCCTCGGGTTCTTCCTTAGTTTACCTTTACCGAAAGGATCCCTGTGTACCTTCTGGATGTCTTCTGACAGTGCCTTTGTTTCGACCCACGGGAAGAACTCCTTCAGAAGAGTGATCACATAGCCTTTGATATCATCGCCCTCTTGTCCCTCCGGGACATTTAGGACTCTTAGGTTGTTGCGTCTGGCCTGGTTTTCCATTGATTCTATTTTCCCCCTTAGGTCTTTCTCACTTTCTTTCAGGGCCCTTATCTCCTCCTTATTCGACTCCACGTTCTTCCCCATCTCCTCTACTGTGGATTCCACTGCGCTAATGCGTTCCATTATGGAGTTGATTTTAGTTTCCAGTACTGCGCAAGCACCCTGGATCCTATGTTGGTTTTTTTCCGAGGTGGCAAAATTCTCCCGCATTTCTGCAATCAGGGACTCAATTAGTTTTTCCGTACCCCTTGCTCCTTCTACATTGCTCTTGGCCCGTGTATTTGGCTGCCCAGCCTTCTCTACGAAAACCAGGAGGGGTTCCTCCCCTGTGGCTTCATTCGTTTCAAGAGCCTGAAATCTGTTATTGCTAGTTGGAAAGTCAGACAATGGGCTAGCCTCCATCATTACAGATTTGTTCCCTGTTTGGCTCTGCTCTCCTACTGGTGCTGTTGTTTCGCTTGGGAGTGTCTGTTTGACTTTGAAGTATGATCAAAGGGAAGGGGTGATTTTTACTTTTTGGCCACGTACTCTTGCCCGAGTTGGGGCTTGGGTAGCCAGTTTCTTACTGTTATGTATTGTAGAAGTAGTTACAGTGATAGGATTCTGGTTCGAATCTGGGGTTATTGTGAGACTTGCTGCCAGCTTTCTGCTCCTCAAACAGTACCTTGTCCCCCTATTCAGAGCAATGTCCTGTAACTGCTCTTTCAGTGTCTCTGAATGTTTTATGCTTGCTCCTGACTTTCTCCCCCTGTTGCTCTGTGTGGGAAGTGAGTCTCCCCCCTCAGCCCACGAACTTACCCTGGTTAGCTGCCCTCTATGTCTGTGTTCAATTCTGTCAGGCTGCCCTTTTCTAGCAGCCTTCTCTTTCCTGGGCGCCGTAGTTGGTCCTGTTCCTGCTACCTCTCTGCCGCTTGCCGAGCTGATGCGGCCATTACCGGTGACGCTGCTGCTGGGGCTGACCTGGGCTCTCCCCCAGAACGAGACCCGGGCGGCTGCTTTCCTGTTGGAACGCAGCACTGACACCGCCTTCGCCCACACCGTGTCTGGCGGCACTCCGTGGCCCGATGGACACACCGGCTTCACCACTGCAACTCTGGGCTCTCCGCTCAGCTCCCTGTCTGTCAGAGCAGGAGGGGGACAGTCAACTACACCTGTGGATCCAAGGATCATGCTTCAATCAGTTTCCTGTAAGTAAAACTGCTTCGCTGCACTTTGTGCTGTAGTTATTTCACGTTCTATGCCTGCGAGCTCGGGAGCACCCGACCGGCCCTCTAGCCAGCTGCCATTTTCCCCCCTCCAGCAGTGCAGGCTTGCCACAGGCACTACCCATGCAGTCTTTCAATCACCAAGGCACTACCCATGCACTCATCCGTGCACTCAGGCACTACCCTTGCACTCTTGCATTTACTCAGGCAGTACACATGCACTCCTCCAATCACCCAGGCAGTAGCAATGCACTCATGCAATCACCCAGGCACCACTCATGCACTCATCCATTCTGTCAAATACTACCCATGCACTCATCCATGCCCTCAGGTGCTACCCCTGCACTCATACAATCACACAGGCCCTTCCTATGCACTCCTTCAATCACCTAAGCACTAGCCAGGCAGTCATGCAATCACCCAGGCACTACCCATGTACTCATCCATGCACTCAGGCACTAACCCTGCAATCATGCAATCATCCAAGCAGTACTCATGCACTCCTCCAATCACCAAGACACTGCCCATATACTCATACAATCACCCAGGCAGTACCCATGCACTCATACATGCACTAAGGACCTATACATGCACTCATGCAATCTCAAAGGCACTATCCATGAACTAGTTCAATCACTCAGGCAGTACACATGCAGTCCTCCAATTACCGAAGTTCTACCCATGCACTGATAAAATCACTCAGGCACTTCACATGCACTCATCCATGTAGTCAGGCATTACTCCTGCACTCTTGCAATCACTCAGACAGTACACATGACTCTTCCAAACACCCAGGCAGTAGCCATGCACTCATGCAATCTCTCACATACTACCCATGCACTTATCCATGCCCTGAGGTGCTTCCCCTGCACTCATCCAATCACACAGGCACTACCCAAGCACTCCTTCAATCACCCAGACACTACCCATGCACTCCTTCAATCACCCAAGCACTACCCATGCACTCCTCCAATCAACCAGGCACTACCCATGCACTCATGCAAACAGCCAGACACTACCTATGCACTGATCCATGCACTCAGGCACTACCCCTGCACTCTTGCAATCACTCAGGCAGTACACATGCACTCCTCCAATTACCCAGGCAGTAGCCATGCACTCATGCAATCACCCAGGCACTACCCATTCACTCATCCATTCTCTCAAACACTACTAATGCACTCATCCATGCCCTCAGGTGCTACCCCTGCACTCATGCAATCCAACAGGCACTACCCATGCACTCTTCAATAACCCAGGCACTACCCATGCACTCATTTAATCACCCAGGCACTACCCATGCACTCCTCTAAACACACAGGCACTACCCATGTACTCATAAAATCACCCAGGCACTACCTATGCACTCCTTCAATCACCCAGGCACCACTCCTACACTCATGCAATCACCCAGGCACTACCCATGCACTCCTCCAATTACCCAGGCACTACCCGTGCACTCATGCAATCACCCAGGCACTACCTATGCATTCCTCCATTCACCCAGGTACTACCCATGCACTCATGCAATAACCCTGGCACTACCCTTGCACTCCTCCAATCACACAGGGACTACCCATGCACTCATTCATGCACAGAGGCAGTATGTATGCACTCCTTCAATCAGCCAGGCACTACCTCTGCACTTGTGCAATCACTCAGACACTACCCATGCAGTCCTTCAATAACCCAGGCACTACCCATGCACTTATGTAATCACCCAGGCACTGCCCATGCACTCCTCTAAACACACAGGCACTACCCATGTACTCATAAAATCACCCAGACACTACCCATGCACTCCTCTAATCACCCAGGCACTACCCCTGAACTCATGCAATCACCCAGGCACTACCTATGCACTCCTCCAATCACCCAGGCACTACTCCTACACTAATGCAATCACCCAGGCACTACCCTTGCACTCCTCCAATCACTCAAGCAGTTCTATTGCAGTCATTCAATTACTCAAGCAGTACTGTTACACTCATCGATTCACCCAGGCAGTACCTATGCACTCCTCCAATTACCCAGCCATTACCCTTCCACTCATGCAAACACCTAGGCACTTCCTATGCACTCCTCCAATCACCCAGGTACTACCCATGCACTCATTCATGCACTGAGGCAGTATGTATGCACTCCTTCAAACACCCAGGCACTACCTCTGCACTAATGCAATCACTCAGACACTACCCATGCACTCTTCAATAACCCAGGCACTACCCATGTACTCATTTAATCACCCAGGCACTACCCATGCACTCCTCTAAACACACAGGCACTACCCATGTACTCATAAAATCACCCAGACACTACCCATGTACTCCTCTAATCACCTAGGCACTACCCCTGCACTCATGCAATTACCCAGGCACTTCCTATGCACTCCTCCAATCACCCAGGCAGTACTCATGCAATCACCGAGGGACTACCCTTGCACTCCTCCAATCACCCAGACACTACCCATGTACTCATGCAATCACTCATGCACTACCCATGCACTTCTCCATAAATTACACTTGCCACAATCCATACAACACATAGACGTTTGTCTATTTTTAACCAAATAGGCGGTTCTAACAAGAACCATTTTTTTCTTTTTTTCTTTGACATTTTTTGGGTGTTTTTTTAACTCTTTTGCGTATTTTTGGAGTTTTTAAAAAAAAATCTACAGATTTAACTGAGAAAACTTTTCAAACATTTTGCAATTAAGAACTCATTGCACAAACAAACCAAAAAAATTAACAACTGTGGTTTTTGCATCAACCACAATAGCATCCATCGATTGCTCTCCGTAACAGAGAACTTTTTTGCATTTAATGCACCGCTGCTCAAGTCCAGCAAACTCAGGTATGATTTGGGTTCTTTGAGTTGTTGTTGAAGAACCTTACGAGGTGCTATGCTCTGCGACTTGATCGTCTTGTGAAGATTGTTTTTGAAGCTCACGACGATGTTGCTCTCGTGCAAGACGACGTGGATGCATTGTCTGCAGGTGCTTAAGCATAGATAAAGTGCCACAGGAGTATTTTTTTTCAGATCCACGAGAGAGGACCTTTTCACAGATAGTGCACATCATCTTGCTTGCGTTGACCTTTTTTTCACCTGCTGGTATTGAAAAAAAAAGCCCATAGGACGCTTTCGTATCGTTGCTTCACAGGTTCGTCCAAATCTTCTTCTTCTTCTCCAGGAAACTGTTGAGGTGGAATTGAAGAAGCCATTTTTTAGTGCAGTAAAAAAACACCCAAAAAATGCTAAAAAGAAGTGCAGAAAACACAAGAGATGTGTCTCTGAAGATGTTCTTGGAAGAATGAAAAATTTGGGTGGGGTCCTGCAAGTTCTAGAATAAAAAGCTTCTTAACCAATGAAATGATTTCTTTTGAAGTCACATGGGATTCGTGCACCCGACGCACAACCGGTGCGCACCAGATGCGATTCCCGAAAAATATATTTAACAATAATATATCTTTATTCCCGTTACAAATATACAATATTTACAATTCTGTATATTAATCTCTTGGTATAATATATAAATAATAAAGTTATATACATATACTTTTAAAACTAAATAACTTGCGGTGGTTTCGCATACCTGACGTGACCCCGGAAATACGTAC
The DNA here is from genome assembly GCA_963921515.1 of Calotriton arnoldi. Taxonomy (NCBI): domain Eukaryota; kingdom Metazoa; phylum Chordata; class Amphibia; order Caudata; family Salamandridae; genus Calotriton; species Calotriton arnoldi. The sequence continues at coordinate 516,866 of CAWUFW010004337.1, read as the reverse complement.
GTGACGGTATGCGGGACCGTCGCGGCTCCCGTAACTTCATTATAAGACGTGTAACATCCATATTATTTATGTAAATATTACTTTTATAACTCATACATATACGACTGATTTAATAAATTTATAGTATATATCATGTATTTAAAATTATTAAAAAAATAAAAATGAGAACCGCGCACCCTTCGCATACTGTACACGTATCGTGCACGACTTAACCAATATGGCGGCAAAATTCTTGGATTCGCGCACCCGCTGTGACAGGTACACAATCGGTATGCGAATCTTACTTTAAAAAAAAAAAAATTTAAATGCATATTATAAAAAGGATAAAACATCACATTATTTTCATAAAAGCTTAAACATTTAGAAAAAGCGTTTTTGGGACATTATAGTTAGGAATTAGCATTTAAAAAACCTATGAAATTCACTGAAAAAACCATAGGTTTCAGGGACGTTATAGTTAGAAATTAGCATTTAAAAAAACCTTTAAAATTCACTGAAGAAACCACAGGTTTCAGGGAAGTTATAGTTAGTTGGACATTTCACTCGTACAAAACCAGAGAAATTCGGCCATTATAGTTAGTTGAGCTAACTATAACTCGCGCCCCCGTAATGCATTGCTGATGACGTCACATATTACATCACTCATGACATGGTCAGTGACATCACTGATGACATCTCATATTACATCACCGATGACATGACTGATGACATCATCCAGTGACTATGTGTTTCTGTAAAGTTTAAATATGTTTTATATATATAAATGCCAGGGTGTATTGAAGAATGAGTGGGTGTATGAGTGTCTGTATGGATGATTTAGTAGGTGCGTGACTGACTGTATAAGTGAGTAATTCAACATGTCTTACTGAATGCATGGGTTAGGGACTAATCTGTGTGAATGTCTGTATCAGTCTGTCAGTTGGTGTGTAAGCGGCTGCATGGGTTGGTGAGTAGCTACATGAGTGTCTATATGGGTTATTGATTGGTTGTCTGAGTACATGTATGGGTGCTTGAGTGTCTGCTGTGTGGGTGGGTAGGGGGTGTGTGACTCCCTGCATGGATGTGTGAGTGGGTGATTCACTGGGTGTATGGGTTCAAGAGTGCAACTGTGAGGGGCTGTATGAGTGGGTGAGTGTGTGTATGGCTGTGTTGGTGAGTGAATGGATGTCTCAGTGGTACATGTGTGTGAGTAACTACATATGTGAAAGGCAGTATATGTGAGTGTTAGAGTATATAAGTGACTATATGTGAGACTGAGTGATTGTGAGAGTGGCTGTATGGATGAGTGTGTGCTTGCGTCAGTGATTGTATAAGAACATAAATATGTGTTAGTATCTGTATGAATAAGTGAGGTGGTGTGTTTATAACTGTATAGGTGAGTAAATGGGAGTGTGATTGATTCTTTGCATGACTGACTAGGTGTGTGAGTAACTCTATGGGTGAGTAGCGGTGTGTGAGTGTCTGTATGGGTGTATGAGTGCATATGATAGTATTTGTATTGATGAGTGACTGCATGTATGAGTGATTGTATGGGTGAGTGAGTGGATGTGTGTGTAGATCTAGGAATCAGTGAGTGGGTATGTACTAGCTGGTATTGGTGTGTCTATGGTTTCGAGAATGGTAGTCTGTATTTTAGAGTGGGTGTATCAAAGGTTATATTAGGGTGTGAGGAGGTGCATCAGATGATCACGAGGATGATGTCATGAGTGATGTCATTTGAGATGTCATCAGTGATGTCATGAGTGATGTCACTGACCATGTCATGAGTGATGTAATATGTGACATCATCAGCAGTGCATTGCAGGGGCGCGAGTTATAGTTAGCTCAACTAACTATAACGGCCGAATTTCTCTGGTTTTCTATGAGTGAAATATCCAACTAACTATAACGTCCCTGAAACCTGTGGTTTTTTCAGTGAATTTTTAAGGTTTTCTAAAAGCTAGTTTCTAACTATAACGTCCCTAAAACCTATGATTTTTGGAGTGAATTTCAAAGGTTTTTGAGCTGCTAATTCCTAACTATAATGTCCCTGAAACCTCTGGTTTTTTTCAGTGAATTTCTAAGGTTTTTTAAATGCTAATTTCTAAATATGTCTACTGTTGCAAAGTCATCCTGTGCCCTGGGCACCCCCCAACTTTTTGTTGACTGGTACTGGTGGTAACTGACTCTGACTGACCCTGGGCTTTGCCTAACCAGGCCCAGGGCCAGTGCTATGCTGAAAACACTTAGAATACAGTGAAAACACCTACATACACTAGGGCACACTATGGGTTGGGGTACCCCTGTGATTGGCATGACCTACCCTATAAGCCCCTAGTATATAATAGGGCAGGGGAATTGAAGCTACCTATCAGTCCCTAGTACATAGCAGGGCATGGCAGTTTAGAGGCCAGCAGCTTTCTGCACTTGCATGTGTGCACTGCTGAGGCCTGAGGTCAGTTTTAAAAGCAGCCCTGGGTGCCAGGACTGCTTTTAAAAAGTAAATTGTGCCCAAACTTGACTTTGGTATTTGGGGTACTTAAAAATGGATAACCTACAATGTTATGGCATATTAGGGACCCCCAGGGACTCCCCTAGGTGTCCCAGGGGTGGGGGGTTGGGTATCTATAAGGTAGATTCTTATAAAAATTAGTTTTATATGCCCTGGGTTAAGTGAAATTTCATATTTCACTCCCCACATTGTGATAAAGTGCTGCCCAAATTCTACTTTGATGCTAGGAGCATGGTGAAGTGAGGATCTGCAATATTTCTACAGATTCAGAACCCCTAAAGTCTCACCTAAGTGTCCCATGGGGTGGGGGTCCTGTAGATATAAGCAAAGTACTTATAAAATATGTTTTTGTAAGTCCTGGTGCTGGAAAAATGGCCCAAGTCATTTTTCCCATTGCAAATCCCCTGCTACATAGGTTAACATGGTAGGAAGTTATTAACTAATAACTCTTGATAGGAGAGGGCTAGCAGTCCTATTCAAAGACTTTCCGAATGGTATTAATAAATCCCACAATATGATATTGTTGAATTTCTCCTAAAGTGTACATACAAGAAGTTATAAGACTTTCTTGTTTGCAGGTCCAGATTCAGCCTTCCAGTGGTCTGCCCTGATTGGTCAGAGTTAAGTGGATTAGCCAGGCTGCCTTGAAGAGGTGATAAAGAGCCCCTGGGGTCAACCAGCTCTGCTGGCAGGGCAGTGTGCTGTTCCATAGGAATGCCAGGCCAGGGGGAGGAGTCGTAAACTATGTTCTTCAAAGAGGAGAGCAGAGAACAGTGTCATTTACAACTCTGAACTTTCCACCTTAGGCAGAGGGTAGGATTAAGGAAGGTATGAGCAGATGCAGGGGGGAGAGTCTAAGTAAATTAGCCATCCTAGGGGTGTGTTTAGCCAGCTCTTACCTCCCTGCTGGAAAATCAGCCATTATGAATTTGGAAGATTTGATGCACTCTGGAACAAAATAATGCCACACTCTACAGGATGTGGTCATATCTTTGAGCAGTTACCCTGCTCCCATTGGTAAGGAGTGACCTCCTGCCTGACCCAGAGAACTTGGAATAAGTATCTGCGAGGGGCAGAGAACTCCAGATCTGCTGCTTGAAACTGAAGAAAGCAAGACATTGTGCCAAGCTGAGAAGTTTTGCTGTGCAAATTCTAAGTCTTGACCTCTGAAGCCTGCACCATCAGAAACTACAGCCCTGTGGACTACCTTGCTGAAAAAGAAGTCAAGAGTGGACTCCCTGCAAGCTACAGGTTAACAGAGCTCACCTGGATCCTCACCACCAAGGATCATCAACCTGGGGAACTACCAGTGGATTTGTAAGGGTGACGTCCAAGTGGATTGTGGGAACTGAAGACCTCAACTTTCAAGGACCATCTTGGAGCTTCCAGACCCTTGGAGTGAGTTTGAGACACTTTTGGACCCTTTGAGGAACTTCAGGAAGAAGTTCAAGAAGTTTGGAGAACTTTGGAGGAACTTTGAAAAAAAGCTCCATAGAGGGACCGACTCAACCTGGTCAGCCAAGCCGCCTGCCTTCAACCGCGAGTTGGCCAAGCCATCCAGGTTCGTCCCGCTAAAAGCTCCGTCGGTCCATCTTCCAGAGTTTGACCGGGAGTAGAAGAAATCCGAGGCCGGCGTACCCTCACCGAATCTGGCCTGGTGAAGAGCATCGAGGGACCCCGTGAGAAAAAACTCCAGAAAAGTTTCTAAGTCCGCTCATAGAAAAGGTGACCGGGGGCAACCGCGAAAGCCAAGCCGCCTGCCTTCAATCGCGTGTCGGCCTGGATCCTGGGTTTGCTCTGCTGGAATGCTCCAGAGGTCGGACCGTAAAATTTTCTAAGTCCGAACGTAGAAAGGTGACCGGGAGCTCATCGCAAGGCAAGCCGGCGAACCCTCACAGAATCCGGACTGGCTGAGAGCTTCGAGGGACCTCGCAAGACAAAATTCCAGAAAAGTTTCTAAGTCCGAAGGTAAAAACTGTGACCAGGACCTTCCGCGTGGGGTATCCGCTCAGGGCTCCATCGCGGTCGGCCTGAAACTTTGACTTTGGGTCGGTCTATCGTGAGCCTGTATCCCAATATGGTGCTATAAGCTTCTAAGTGCTCTATTTTGCTAAATCTTTGAAAATTCATATCTCCGGTTCCCTACATTGGATGTTTGTCGTTTTGGTGTCATTTTAAAGATAGAAATATTTCCTATTTTTATAAATTGGTGTTGGATTTTTATTATGTGTTGTGTCTTAATTATTTACTGAATTGGTGTTTTTAAATGCTTTACATACCTGTCTTTGAAGTTAAGCCTGTCTGCTCGCAGCCATGTTACCAAGGGTTGAGCATAGGAATAATTTTCTAAGACCTATGCTGAGTTCTACCAATGGTTAGTGGCCTTATTGCCAGTGGCAGACCTACATTTGCCCCTACCAATAATCCACTTTCCAACATTTGGTGCTCAGCGGTGTGGATGAGGACTTGTGTTTGAAAGTACACCTTTCAGTAAAGTGAATTAAGATTATAAAAATCCTCTAAATTGCCTTAGAACAAAACTTTTGAGTTTGATTTTTGGAATTTGGACTAAACTGTTTTTAATCCATTGTTTTGATTTTTCCAAATTGTTCTAAGTCTGTTGTGCCTAGTTTTTGTGACCCAAAACTAGGGAACCATGGAGCTGGACCTGGCTAAACTGTCCCAGTTTAAGATGGCTGATCTTGGGGAACAGTGTAGGCTTAGGGGGCTGCCTGCTTTCAGGAAGCTTAAGAAGGCAGGTTGCTTGAGTCCCTAAAGGCCTGGGCTGGGGCAGCGGAGGAGAGTCAAGGGGGGATAGAGGGTGTCTCCCCAACCTCATCCAAGAGGAGGGTGAGGATGATGCCACTTCCGTTTTCTCTAGTGTGAGCCATATGAATCCAGATGGTGGGAGTGGGGAAGGTTCCCTTACTCAGGGACCACCACCGTCCCTTGCAGAGAGACAGCTTAAGGCTCAATTAGCTTTGATAGCTTTGGAGCAGAGGAAACTGGAATTGGCTGAGAAGAGATGCGAGAGGGAGGAGGCGTTGAAAAGAAATGGTGGCAGTGAAAATGATGAAGATTTTGAAATGTCCAGGGGTTGTGCATTTGATCACAAACTTCCCAAGGGTATAGTACCCAAGTACAATGAGGGGGATGACATTGACCAGTGGCTAGCAGCGTTTGAGAGGGCCCTTAGAATGAGTAGGGTCCACTCTAGGTATTGGGGTGCACTCCTGTGGGAGTTGATTCCAGTAGCTGGGAGGGATAGTCTCCTGACCCTGAAGGGAGAGGATGCAGAATCATACCAGCAGATGAAGGCATGCGTAGTCAAGAGGTTTGGTCTGACTCCAGAGCAGTACAGGGTGAAGTTTAGAGGCACCCAGAAATTGAGTTCAAAGTCTTGGGTAGACTTTGTGGACGTTTCAGTGAAGGCACTGGAAGGCTGGATTGTTGGTAACAACGTTGACACATATGAGGGATTGTATAATTTGTTTTTGAAAGAACATATTTTGACTCATTGTGCAGAAGAGAAGTTACGCCAGTATCTAGTGGACTCTAAGCTGACAGACCCCAGAGAGATGGGTGAAGCAGCTGATGAGTGGGTGAGAACCTGGGTTTCCATTCAGCACCAGGGGGGTGACCAGAAGAAAGGAGGACAGGTCCCTCCCCAGGGGAAAGCCCAAGGGAAAGAAGGTAAAAACCAGAAGGAGTCCTCCAAAGACCCACAAAAACCTGCACAAGGAGGGGGGGGCCCGAGCCAACCCAAATCCAAAGGGAGGTGGAATCAGGGAAAGAATGGTAGGTTCTTTGATCCCTCAAAAGTGGGTAAGTGCTTTGACTGTAACCAGCCAGGGCACAAACAGGGAGATGCTGTCTGCGCCAAGAAGCTCCCCCCTAAGGGGCCATTCACAGGGATTGCCAGTGTAAGTATAGGGGTGGAGAGTGGTGCCCCAGAGAGGGGTAGTCAGGTGGTGGAAGCAACCTTAGTGTCCCTGGGTGGGATGAATATTGCAACCCTTGCTGCCTTACCTCCAACCATAGACAAGTACAGGCAGAGGCCTAAAGTGAATGGGACTGAGGTTGAAGCTATCAGAGACACTGGGGCTAGTGTAACTATTGTCCTGGATGAGCTGGTGCCTCCAGAGAGGTTGTTACCTAGTGAGTTTCACCAGGTGACATATGCAGACAGCACTACCAAACTCCATCCTATGGCTGTGGTGGATTTGGAATGGGGAGGTGTGACAGGCCCTATGAAGGTAGCTGTGTCAAAGGTGCTCCCGGTCCAGTGTTTACTGGCCAATGATCTTGAAGCCTCTGTGTGGTCAGAGGTGGAGAGAGGACTCCATATGAAAATATTGGAGCTCCCTGAGTGGGTATGTGCTGTGACTAGGTCACAGACTAGCCAGAAGGGAGGGGCTGGACACTTGGACCCTGGAACAAAGGGCCAAGCATCCAAGGACAAGGGCACTGGGCCTGGTGAGCCAGCCCAGGGAACTCCAGAGGTGTAGGAAGAATCTAACCCTGATGGGGAAGATCTGGCCTCTGAGGGAGGGACTCCATCCCTGCCAGAGCTGTCAGATTTGGCAGTACTGACAGGAGCAGGTGGACCCTCCAGAGAGGAGTACAGTAAGGGACATCGTGACTGTCCCACCCTTGAGAGCTTGAGGTGGATTGCTTCTAAGCAAGAGGAAGGGGATGACAGTGGGTTTCACAAACTCTACTGGGAAGATGGACTGCTTTATACTGAGGCCAGAAACCTCAAGGAGGGGGCCACCAGGAGGTTGGTAGTGCCCCAGAGGTACAGAGAGTTCATCCTGACTTTGGGTCATGATATCCCCTTGGCAGGACATTTGGTACAGACAAAGACATGGAACCGGTTGGTGAACCATTTCTACTGGCCCCATATGTCTGAAAAGGTAAAGGAGTTTTGCAGCTCCTGTGTCACCTGTCAGGCCAGTGGCAAGGCAGGGGGCAAGACAAAGGCTCTCCTAATACCACTGCAAGTGGTTGGGGTCCCTTTTGAAAGGGTGGGGATGGACATTGTTGGTCCCCTGGACCCACCTACTGTATCAGGGAATAGGTATATCTTAGTGGTAGTGGACCCTGCCACTAGGTACCCTGAAGCAATCCCTCTTAGAACCATTGATGCTCCTGCAGTGGCTAGAGCACTGCTTGGTGTGTTCACCAGAGTCGGTTTTCTAAGATGTCAGATAGGGGCACGAACTTCCTGTCCTGCTATCTGACTGCTATGTGGGATGAGCATGGTGTCAACTACAAGTTCACCACCCCCTATCACCCACAAGCAAATGGTCTTGTTGAGAGATTCAACAAAACCCTGATGGGCATGATAAATGGGTTGTCAGAGAAACTCAGGAGGAGATGGGATGTTCTCCTCCCATGCTTACTGTTTGCCTACAGGGAGGTGCCACAGAAAGGGGTTGGTTTCAGTCCCTTTGAGTTGTTGTTTGGACACCCTGTGAAGGGGGCCAATGAGCCTGCTGAGAGAGTCTTTAGAGAAGAAGCAAAGGACAATGTGCTTGACTATGTGCTAGGCCTGAGATCTAGAATGGCAGAGTACATGTACAAGGCAAACAGGAAACTGGAGGCCAACCAGGAGCTCATGAAGCACTGGTATGATCAAAAGGCTACTATGCCTGAGTATACTCCAGGACAATTGGTGTGGGTGTTGGAGCCTGTGGCTCCCAGGGCCCTCCATCACAAGTGGAGTGGGCCCTATCCAATCTTAGAAAAGAAGGGTGAGGTTACCTATTTGATTGACATTGGCACCCTAAGGAACCCTCATAGGGTCCTGCATATGAATAGATTGAAACCCCACCATGACAGGGCAGACATGACCATGTTACTGGTCATTGATGAGGGTGTGGAGGAGGAAACTGAGCCTGTGCCCGACCTCCTCTCCACTAATGTGCAAGATGGGTCAGTGGAGGGGGTGATACTCTCTCCCAAGTTGACAGACCAGCAGCACAGAGACTGTAAGCAAGTGCTGGAGCAGTTTGCTGGCCTGTTCTCTTTGACCCCAGGCATCACTGAGTGGTGTGTGTACCACATTGACACTGGTGACAGCCTACCTGTCAAAAATAAACTGTACAGGTTGTCTGACCATGTCAGAGCCAGCATTAAAGCTGAGGTTGCTAAGATGCTGGAATTGGGGGTAATTGAACCGTCTGAGAGTCCATGGGCCAGTCCAGTGGTGCTGGTGCCTAAACCTAATCCTCAGGGGGGACCCAAGGAGTTAAGGTTCTGTGTGGACTACAGAGGATTGAATGCAGGCACAAAGACTGACGCTCACCCTATACCTAGAGCTGATGAGCTCATTGACAGGTTAGGGGCTGCCAAGTACCTGAGTACTTTTGATTTGACTTCAGGTTACTGGCAGATTGCTCTCACTGGTGGAGCAAAGGAGAGGTCAGCATTCTCCACACCAGAGGGACATTATCAGTTCAAGGTAATGCCCTTTGGCTTAAAGAATGCACCTGCCACCTTCCAAAGGTTGGTGAACAGGGTCTTGTCTGGGTTGGAACAGTTCAGTGCAGCTTACCTGGATGATATAGCTGTATACAATTCTACCTGGGGGGATCACTTAAGCCACCTAAGGGAAGTGCTTCAGGCCATGCAGCAGGCAGGCCTGACTATTAAGGCAAGCAGTTGCCAAATAGGGCAGAGTTCTGTGGTGTACCTGGGCCACCTGGTAGGTGGGGGCCATGTACAGCCTCTCCAAGCTAAAATCCAAACTATTTTGGATTGGACAGCTCCTGTTACCCAGACTCAGGTCAGGGCATTCCTTGGACTGACAGGGTATTATAGAAGGTTTGTTCAAAATTATGGGACCTTTGTGGGGCCCCTAACAGAACTCACTTCTAAAAAGAGGCCCAAGAAGGTAGATTGGACCCCAGAGTGTCAGAAGGCTTTTGACACCCTGAAAGCTGCTATGTGTTCAGCACCAGTGCTACTGGCCCCTGACTACACAAAAAAATGTGTGGTTCAGACAGATGCTTCAGAGCAAGGGATTGGGGCAGTGTTGTCACAGCTAAATGAAGAGGGCCTTGATCAGCCAGTTGCCTTTATTAGCAGGAGGCTTCTTCCCAGAGAGCAGAGGTGGAGTGCCATTGAGAGAGAGGCTTTTGCTGTGGTTTGGTCCCTGAAAAAGTTGAGACCATATTTGTTTGGGACTCACTTTCGTGTTCAAACTGACCACAGGCCTCTCAGATGGCTCATGCAGATGAGAGGGGAGAATTCCAAGCTGTTAACATGCTCCATTTCCCTACAGGGAAAGGACTTTACAGTGGAACACAGACCTGATGTTGCCCATGCAAATGCAGATGGACTTTCCAGGTTTTTCCACTTAGCTGATGAGGACTACCTGGGTGTAGGTTAGTAACCCATCACCTTTCGTTTGGGGGGGCTATGTTGCAAAGTCATCCTGTGCCCTGGGCACCCCCCAACTTTTTGTTGACTGGGACTGGTGGTAACTGACTCTGACTGACCCTGGGCTTTGCCTAACCAGGCCTAGGGCCAGTGCTATGCTGAAAACACTTAGGGGCATATTCACAAGGACCTACCGCTGATTTATCTCCACCTTAACCCATCAAAAGTGGAGATAGATTTAACACCCCATTCACAAGCGGGTGCAAACTGCAGACATTGCCAGTATTCCCACGATAACAGCCCCAAAACTTATCCCCATGGTGGACACCACCAACTAACCCTAATGAGATGCAGAGTAGGCGTTCCCGTGCAAAAATACACGAAAACACCACAACACCACTTTCACAACGAACTGCCAGATCTGCGATGCGAGTCAAAACCACACGATAAGCCGCGGTAGCAGCAGGTATTTAACACCTGCCTCCTGCAGGTGTAAAGCCGGACGACTACCTGCAGTAGGCAACAGAGCACCGCACACAGCCACACCCGAAGAACAAACGACGCCATGGAGCTACTCATCATGCAGCTCGGAGCCCCAACAGGGCCACAACACCCAACGCCACCACCCCCAGGACCTCCACCACCCCCAGGACCTGGACCCGCAACCCCCGGACCACCACAGAGGCAGCACAGAGCAAGACAGCGGACCTACCGAAAACGCACCAATCTCACAGACCTAACGCCCGAGGAAGTCATTGCCAACTACAGGCTCAAAAGGACAACCATCATCCGCATCACAACCCACATCGCCCACAGGTTGACGGTCCCAACCCAGCGGAGAACCAACATCCCTCCCCAGACAAAGCTGCTGGCTGTGCTGTACCTGTTGGCCTCTGGTACCTGCCAACCAACAACTGCCAGAGTCAGAGGAGTCTCACAGCCAGCCCTATCAAAGTTCATCACACCTGTCCTGGATGCCATCATCAGCCTGATACCCCAGTACATTCACTTCCCCCACACTGCGCAGGAACAGCTTGAGACCAAGCAAGGCTTCTACGCCTTTGCTAGCTTCCCACACGTGTTGGGGGCCATTGACTGCACACATGTCCCACTTGTGCCCCCTGCGGATACTGCACACCACTACCGCAACAGAAAGCACACGCATTCCATCAATGTGCAGGCAATAGTGGACCACCGGGGAATGTTCACCAATGTCGTCGCAAACTACCCCGGCAGTGTGCACGATTCCTACATCTTCCGACAGTCCATCATCAACCAGCGCTTCCAGGATGGCATCTATGGAACTGGACTGCTCGTTGGTAAGTGCCAAATCAACACACCACACACCTCAAAGCCACCATCACACAACGCACAACTGTGGGAATGCACACATGACCAAATCACATACAACATGTCAATCAACATGCCCACCTACCAGACACGGCAACACAACTCCATGGTGATCCTGGGCTTCCCCTGCACACAATACAGCTATATCATGGCACCACACAACAGCTGAACGTGTGGAGATGCGGAATGCAGCCATGTGCGAAGGATGCAAGTGACCCGTGAATGGGAATGTACACAATGACAAGTGAGGCGTGGATGTGCTGGACAGACATGGGTATGCAAACCACAGATATGTCCATGCAGACATCAACTGCTGGTGACTGGAGAGTAGTGAACAGTGGACACAACCATGTCACCCCAGGCCGTGGGTCAGATCGCAGAAATGTCGCTCGCTGCATCCCCGCTGTGTGCGTGAGCGTAGTGGGATGGCCCGGAGTACGCCAGGCCTGCGCAGGGGTGTGGACAAAAACCCTGTGGTGCAGAGCGTGGTTCTCTCCTGGAAAGGCCAACGTCACTGCCAGGGCGGTGCCTCGCAGTCACCCACGAGGCCGACGCCGTGAGCAGTGGGGCCTGCGACCCTGTGCACCTGCTGCACCCAGGACGCTGATACCCAGACCAGGCTTGCCCGCCCCAGCGCTCCAAGGCCACACTGCTCACCTACCGACACCGTTGTGTGTCAAAGAGGGCCCAGCACGTGCCGGTGCTTGCTCCAAGACCCATGCCCGTGACCTTGGCGGCCTCCTCAGGCCATCGCTGTCCTCCGTGACACAGGCCCCCAGGGGTCCCCATTCGTTGACATACTCCACCGCTGCAGCCGGGCTACACTGCAGTCCAGCATGTCCCACATCTTGAACTGAGTCATCATTAATCAATGGCAGCGTCGGCCAGCTACTTAACTCAATGCTGAACCGGACGCGCAGCGGAGCATGAGGTGAGAGGAGCCTCGCGGACAGTAGTGTTTAACGTTGCTGTCTCACTGTTTATCCTCTGATGACCATAACTGCTGCTACTTTTCATTTTTAATTGCCCTTGGAGCTTTTATCGCCCTTGTATTCTCTGTATTTTTAAATGCGCGTTTGCACTTTCTAGGCAGATATTTGCACATTTGTACAATAACTTTGCATTATTCCTTGGACTCACCTCTATGTTGATTGTGTTGATGCTTGTCTCCACTCCCCCAGTCTGACGCGGTGCGTGCCGTTTGTTCAGAGGGAAGCAGACACACCCTCTTACCTGGCCTGCCTGACTTCTGACCGGGAAGGTGGAAGCGCTAGTTTTCCCGTGCCGGCCAGCTACTTAACTCAATGCTGAACCGGATGCGCAGCGGGCGTGCCGCCGGCGCGCCAAAGGCGCGCCTAAGGCAAGCCCGTCAGTGCCCAAACGGGGCCGGGGGCCGCTCATCATGCCGATTTATTTCACTACTCGGCCAGTGAGTTAAAATCACATCAGGGACAACCCTGTATTAACGATATAACCTGCAAAATTTTACAAGAAAACGGCATCTTAGTTCAAAGACACACCTTCCCTGAAATTGACACAAATCCACCTCTTACCCGCTCCATATCCCCACCGGTCTCTGTTTACCCCAAAATCCAGGAGTCAGATAGTTTTAAAGTTTGTTATCTTAACACCCGCTCTATGGTAAGACACCAACTAGAACTTTTTCAGCTCCTGGACTCCGAAAAGCCTGATATTCTCCTCCTCACTGAAACGTGGCTCACGGAGGAATCTTCTCCCGATATACTAGCAGCCCTACCAGATAATTTTTATATCTTACAGGCCAATCGTCCCTCAGGGAAAGCTGGTGGCGGGGTTGCAGCTATTATTCGATTGGGTCTTCAGTTCACCTCTCTAAAGGTCACCGGCCCACCCTCAGTTGACAGCTTAATCCTGAAATTCGAATCCCCTTACTCATCTTTTATTTGCACCATGTTCTATAGACCCCCCCAGCACATGCCTACGTTTCCCCAGGCTTTAGGCGAAATGATATCCCACCTCGTTATCAACCACTCCAGAATGTTGATAATTGGGGATTTTAACTATTGGCCCGATGATGTTAGGGAAAGCTCTAGTTCAGTGGAACTGACAGACCTCTTAACAGGGATGAACTGCACCCAACATGTTAGGACTGCCACACACATAAAAGGGCACATTCTAGACCAAATATGGACAGCTAACCTTGAGATCTCCCCTCCCTCGATCTCTCCTTGTATTTGGTCTGATCACCACATTATAACCTTTTCCCTCTCTATGGCTCCCTCCTCTAAACCTCAACCCAAAGCAAACTTAATGTTACGAAATTGGAGACATGCGAACATGGATCTCTTTGGCGCACTATTCACTGCCTCACCCCCCCCCGCCCAGGAGGACTTTCAAACCCAGGGAGAGAGCATCAGGTTTTGGCTTGAGCAGGAAAGCGACCGTGTCGCTCCTCTCAAGAAAATTAAGATCTTGAGACCCCATGATGCGCAACGTTGGTTTTCTGACAACTTAAAAAACTAAAAACTTGCTTTAAGACAAGCTGAACGCAGCTGGAGACGTCACTATTTTATTGACAAGAAGGCCTTGTACTTAACTCTCCTGAAAGAATATAAAAAAGAGATTCTCCATTCCAAGGAAGAATATTTCTCTCATAAAATTCTCAACTCTTCGAATAAATCTAGAGATTTTCGCCATAGTTAATGAGCTTTCGAACCCAGACAGGGTCATAACGAAGCTAGCCCCGTCTCAGTTCCTATGTGACTCTCTTAATTCATATTTCACGGACAAAATTGCTGTCATTAAAGCCAGCATCCCTTCTTCTACGCCTCCCACATCTGTCTTAAACATTTGCCAGAATCCAAATCGGTTGGATCAAATCCCTCCGATCTCAAAAGAGACCTTCCTTGACTTACTCAAAAAGGTTGGCTCCGGTTCGCCAACTGATTGTTGTCCCCCTCATGTACTTCAAGAAGCTTTCACCATCTGCCCTGATCCCCCTCTCTCATTTCTTAATAAATCACTCTGCCTCGGTATTGTACCCGATGTATTCAAGTGCACAGAAATTCTTCCTATCTTGAAGAAATCGGGCTCGGACCCATCGGTTCTTAACAACTACCACCCTATTTCCCTGTTGCCTTACTTGGGCAAAGTCCTGGAGGCTCATGTGGCAAACTGCCTCAGCTCATTTGTTGAACATTGCCAAGTTCTAGATTCCCATCAGGCAGGTTTTAGACCCGCCCACTCTACGGAATCTGTCATTTTGACAGTGCTGGATGAACTTAGGAAAGGAGCCGACAGGAGTGTCCCCCAAGCCCTGATCCTTCTGGACTTGTCAGCTGCATTCGACACGGTCGATCACAACATTCTGGTCGACCGTGTCAGAAATGCCGGGATCCAGGGTTTGGCGTTGAAGTGGCTCTCCTCTTTTCTTAGCAACCGGTTCCAAGCAGTGCGGCTCAGCAATTTCTCCTCCAGAAAAAGGGAACTGACGTGTGGGGTTCCCCAGGGCTCCTCTCTGTCCCCCCTCCTCTTCAATTTGTACCTCTGTCCCCTAATCTGCTCTCTGAGAGAAAGAAAGATTGGAACATACAACTATGCTGATGATCTTCAATTGGTGTTTGACATCAACTCATCAGCATCCTCAGTTCTTAACTTTCAAGCCACCATGACCTTCATAAGTGATTGGATGAACTACAACCAACTTAAGTTGAACCCAGACAAAACTGAGCTGATTCTTACTGGGGGACCTTCCAAACCGTGGCACTCCACCTTTTGGCCATCCTCTCTGGGTACCTCCCCTGTGCCAGCCAGTTCTGCCAAAAGTTTGGGTATAGTGATTTCTAACGACTTGTCACTTAATGCCCAGATCGGCTCAGTGGTTTCCGCTAGCTTCTTTCAATTGAGGAGAATAAGAAAGATCAGCAGATTCCTGTCCAGGGATGCTCTGACCCTGGTTATTTTAGCTTTGGTTATCTCTCGTTTGGACTATGCCAACTCATTGTATGCCGGCATCCCAGCCTACCAACTGAGACGCCTCCAATTGGTTCAGAACCAAGCCGCCAGACTTATCTTTCATCTACCCAAGTGGCAGCACATCAGACCTCTTATGAAGAAGCTACATTGGCTTCCTGTGGCCAAGAGGAGTGCTTTTAAGCTGGGATGCACCATCTTCAAAGCTCTTCACGGCAAAAGTCCAACTTTCATCTCTTCCAGGATCCAACGCTACATCCCTGCTCGAGACTTGCGATCCTCCCACCTGAATCTGTTAGTGACGCCCTCTTTTAAACGCAAGAAGCTTGGCGGCTCCAGATTTGCCATCCTAGCCCCTCAATTTTGGAACTCCCTTCCCGTGGAGTTAAGGTCGGTGTCTTCCTATGCCCAGTTCAGGAAACTGCTTAAGACACGGCTGTTTACTCAAGCATACAGTGACCTAATCTAGATCTTGCGGCTCCTCTCTCCCCGCCGTCCTTAGCACCATGAAACCGTCCGGTGAACGTGCGCTTTATAAGTGACTATAACATAACATGACTATAACAGGGTCCATGCCAGTGTACGCAGGGGGAGGATTGAGAGGGAGATGTGTCACAGTCCGGTGGAAACAAGGATCACCATTACGGAGGAGGTCAACCAGTAGCAAGGACTGACCTGGTGCCACTGACCCTGTGCGCCGCGAGTGCCCGTCATCCTCCGGCGGAACATCGTTGGTGTCTGAGCCTGTGGCCTGGGGGTTGTCATCAGCAATGGGCAGGTACGGACTTGGTGTCTGGCATGAGTCTGTGGCATTCATATCCGCCATGTTGCCGGCCACATCTGGCATGTGCCCTCTGCATCATGCCCTGGGGGAAGACCTCCCATTCTCCCCCGAGACACTCCGCGGAAGGCACCTATGATACATACGAGACCCTGCTCTGCCCTCATGACCCTACCCCAGTCTCCCGCAGGTCAGCGTCCAGTGGCGGTAGGCCCGTGTCGGCCGCTGTGCATCCGGGGCCACTAACCCTGTGCGACTCAAGTCAAGCTCCCTTGTTGTTCTGACAATGCATTTCTGAGTGCCTGATGACTGTTGGAGTTGTTGCCAGCACCAGCTACTCCCTGAGGGCTGGCTTACACTCACCCCATACACAGCCAGCACAGGCGTCACTGGATTAGTGGGCCTGCCATCACATCATGCCGAACCAAGTATTGACTCTTTTCTCTCTGCACTGTCACAGGTGATCAAGGATATGCCCTTGGATGATGACACCCCTCCGAGACCCGAACACACCCGCCCAGAGGCAGTACAATGCGGCCCACATACGCACCAGGGGCATCGTTGAACGCTCATTTGGTGTCTTGAAGTCACGTTTCAGGTGCCTGGACGGCACAGGTGGAAAGCTCCTGTACAGCCCGGACATCGTGTTCAAGATGATCGTTGCATGTTGTGTGTTGCACAACATCTGTGTATGCACCAATGCCCCATGGATCCCAGTTCCAGAAGTACCGGACGATGATGGGGACGATGGGGCAGGTGGCCCACATCCCACTGCAGCTGCAGCAGGAATGGCCCGTAGGAACAGCATCATTGCCAATTTCTTCTCATGAGAACGTCACATTGTGGCCGTCCCTGGCAATCATGGGACAGTACAAAATGTCCACAAGCACAGCATGTGTGAATAAAACATATTTGCAGGTTACAGGTTGTACTTGTACATTGTCATGTCACAGTTTCCTGCTGTGCCAGATGTGATTTGCCATGTTGTGCACATTTGCGGCACCTGTTGTGACCTGTGTTCTGTTGTGGAGGTGTTGCTGTTTGTACCGGGATGTTGTCAATGTCGAGGTGCACTTATACTTATGTGCATATGCTGCACGGTGGGTGATTCGCTCCTGCGGCTCTGATTTGTCTGCCACTGATCCCTTTCATGCGGTGTGCCTGTCAGTTCTGTGCTTCCACGGTGCTGAGATGTTGCAGACTTGGGTAACTTGTGCTCTTTGTCGAGTTGTGACTCTTGGGCATGGTTTGTCCGCAGATGTGTCGTTGACGTCAGGGGTTGTTTGTGCAGGTAGTTGTGTCCGAGTGTGACCTGCTCATTTTTGGGTGTTGTCCGCACTCAGCCACCTCAGTGTCGTGCCGTGTACATTGCCATGATGATAGGACTGCAGCCAAGCTACTCGTCATGTGGTGTCTCTTGCATTGTCAGTGTGGCTGACGTATATGCATGTTTGCTGTGTTTAGCACGTGGGCATGTGTTGGTTGTGTGAATGTTGATGTGTTGGGTGGGTGCCCCTTTGGGCAAATGGTGTTCGTGGGACTACTTGGTGTTTGTGTGTGTGCTGAAGTGTTCCCGTGGGATCAGGGACATGATCCAGAGTCATTGTGGGTGTGCAATGTGCCCTGCTTTATTGTGCATGTGTGCCATTGTGTCCATCTCCCCCCGTCCCCCCACTCCCAGGTTGCTACGCACCATGTTGATGTAATGTTGGGTCATGTTGGGCAGTGTCCAGATCCCCAACTCATGTCACCATCTCCCGACTGGTGACTGTGGCCACCATCTTCTCCATGTCATTCAGCTCCTGGTGTTCTGCTGGCCCCCCTCCTCCGGGGTGCGATGCTGCTTTCGTGTTGGCAGCGAGTTTCTGCTTGGTTTTGCCATTCACATCAGTCCAGAGCATCTTGTGCTCTTCCATTGTCCTCCTCTGCCATGCGACGGCATTCACATGGTCCAAGGTGGTGTGCCATCTTTGCCTCTTTGTTGCCAATGACACGTTGGAGGTGACGTACAGTTGGTGGTGGTGTTCTGGCTCATCCGTGGCGATAATCGGGTTTTCCTGGCGACTGTACCCCGTCTTCCTCTTCCTCTTCTCATTGCCCTTCCACGAGCCCCGTATTCCTGGGTGTTCCTCCGTGGGGATTGTGGGGTTCATGTTGTCCTCTGCAGTCGGTCAGGGTGCATCCGTGGTACTCCGCAGTTGATTTCGTTTTTTAGTGGCATTTTCCGTATGCTGTTCTTGTGCTTTTTCCCGCATTACGCGTTGGTATTGCTGGCCTCTCACTGGTTGTCACTGTTTTCTTATCGCGTATGGGCACATCGCGTCTTTTTACGCGTTGGGGTTTGTGTTTTTATCTCCGTCGCAGTGGTTAAATCGTGGATATTGGCCGCGTTTTTGGCGGACTATCGCATGGTACCGCCGTGTTGTGAATTCCACGTTAACACTGGGTTATTTTCCCGCGATAAGCTGCGATGTGTAAAGTTGTGTTAACATTTTTTGGAGATGTTTAGCACACGTTCTTGTGAATATACCCCTTAGAATACAGTGAAAACACCTACATACACTAGGGTACACTATGGGTTGGGGTGCCCCTGTGATTGGCATGAACTACCCTATAAGCCCCTAGTATATAATAGGGCAGGGGAATTGAAGCTACCTATCAGTCCCTAGTATATAGCAGGGCATGGCAGTTTAGAGGCCAGCAGCTTTCTGCACTTGCATGTGTGCACTGCTGAGGCCTGAGGTCAGTTTTAAAAGCAGCCCTGGGTGCCAGGACTGCTTTTAAAAAGTAAATTGTGCCCAAACTTGACTTTGGTGTTTGGGGCACTTGAAAATGGATAACCTACAATGTTATGGCATATTAGGGACCCCCAGGGTCTCCCCTAGGTGTCCCAGGGGTGGGGGGTCAGGTATCTATAAGGTAGACCCTTATAAAATGAGTTTTATATGCCCTGGGTTAAGCAGAATTTCACATTTCACTCCCCACATTGTGATAAAGTGCTGCCCAAATTCTACTTTGATGCTAGGAGCACTGTGAAGTGAGGATCTGCAATATTTCTACAGATTCAGAACCCCTAAAGTCTCACCTAAGTGTCCCATGGGGTGGGGGTCCTGTAGATATAAGCAAAGTACTTATAAAATATGTTTTTGTAAGTCCTGGTGCTGGAAAAATGGCCCAAGTCATTTTTCCCATTGCAAATCCCCTGCTACATAGGTTAACATGGTAGGAAGTTATTAACTAATAACTCTTGATAGGAGAGGGCTAGCAGTACTATATAAAGACTTCCCCGAATGGTATTAATAAATCCTACAATATGATATTGTTGAATTTCGTCTAAAGTGTACATTCAAGAAGTTATAAGACTTTCTTGTTTGTAGGTCCAGATTCAGCCTTCCAGTGGTCTGCCCTGATTGGTCAGAGTTAAGTGGATTAGCCAGGCTGCCTTGACGAGGTGATAAAGAGCCCCTGGGGTCAACCAGCTCTGCTGGTAGGGCAGTGTGCTGTTCCATAGGAATGCCAGGCCAGGGGGAGTAGTCATAAACTATGTTCTTCAAAGAGGAGAGCAGAGAACAGTGTCATTTACAACTCTGAACTTTCCACCTTAGGCAGATGGTAGGATTAAGGAAGGTATGAGCAGATGCAGGGGGAGAGTCTAAGTAAATTAGCCATCCTAGGGGTGTGTTTAGCCAGCTCTTACCTCCCTGCTGGAAAATCAGCCATTATGAATTTGGAAGATTTGTTGCACTATGGGGCAAAATAATGCCACACTCTACAGGATGTGGTCATATCTTTGAGGAGTTACCCTGCTCCCATTGGCCAGGAGTGACCTCCTGCCTGACCCAGAGAACTTGGAATAAGTATCTGAGAGGGGAAGAGCCCTCCAGATCTGCTGCTTGAAACTGAAGAAAGCAAGACATTGTGCCAAGCTGAGAAGTTTTGCTGTGCAAATTCTAAGGCCTGACCTCTGAAGCCTGCACCATCAGAAACTACAGCCCTGTGGACTACCTTGCTGAAAAAGAAGTAAAGAGTGGACTCCCTGCAAGCTACAGGTTAACAGAGCTCACCTGGACCCTCACCACCAAGGATCATCAACCTGGGGAACTACCAGTGGATTTGTAAGGGGGATGTCCAAGTGGATTGTGGGAACTGAAGTCCTCGACTTTCAAGGACCATCTTGGAGCTTCCAGACCCTTGGAGTGAGTTTGAGACACTTTGGGACCCTTTGAGGAACTTCAGGAAGAAGTTCAAGAAGTTTGGAGAACTTTGGAGGAACTTTGAAAAAAAGCTCCATAGAGGGACCGACTCAATCTGGTCAGCCAAGCCGCCTGCCTTCAACTGCGAGCCGGCCAAGCCATCCAGGTTCGTCCCGCTAAAAGCTCCGTCGGTCCAACTTCCAGAGTTTAACCGGGAGTAGAAGAAATCCGAGGCCGGCGAACCCTCACCAAATCGGGCCTGGTGAAGAGCATTGAGGGACACCGCGAGAAAAAGCTCCAGAAAAGTTTCTAAGTCCGCTCGTAGAAAAGGTGACCGGAAGCAACCGCGAAAGCCAAGCCGCCTGCCTTCAACCGCGTGATGGCCTGGATCCTGGGTTTGCTCCGCTGGAATGCTCCAGAGGTCAGACCGCAAAAGTTTCTAAGTCCGAACGTAGAAAGGTGACCGGGAGCTCATCACAAGGCAAGCCGGCGAACGCTCACCGAATCCAGACTGGCTGAGAGCTTCGAGGGACCTCGCGAGAAAAAGCTCCAGAAAAGTTTCTAAGTCCGAAAGTAAAAACTGTGACCAGGACCTTCCGCGTGGGGTATCCGCTCAGGGCTCCATCGCGGTCGGCCTGAAACTTTGACTTTGGGTCGGTCTATCGCAAGCCTGTATCCCAATATGGTGCTATAAGCTTCTAAGTGCTATATTTTGCTAAATTTTGAAAATTCATATCTCCGTTTCCCTACATTGGATGTTTGTCGTTTTGGTGTCATTTTAAAGATAAGAATATTTCCTATTTTTATAAATTGGTGTTGGATTTTTATTATGTGTTGTGTCTTAATTATTTACTGAATTGGTGTTTTTAAATGCTTTACATACCTGTCTTTGAAGTTAAGCCTGTCTGCTCGCAGTCACGTTACCAAGGGTTGAGCATAGGAATAATTTTCTAAGACCTATGCTGAGTCCTACCAATGGTTAGTGGCCTTATTGCCAGTGGCAGACCTACATTTGCCCCTACCAATAATCCACTTTCCAACACCTATAAAGTAGGAAATGTGCAGAAAGAGGAAGAAAGGCACAGAAAGAAGCAAGAGAAGTGCAGAAAGAGGGAACAGAAGTCCAGAAAGAGGAAGAAAGGTGCAAAAAGAAGCAAGAGAAGTGCAGAAAGAAGCAACAGAGGTGCAGAAAGAGTCCTACTTCGACTGTACCTTTCCACAGACTCATACAAAGTAGCCTAATCACTAATCCTTCTCCCAAGATGTCTTAAACCTCACTTTTCTCTTGAAGGTTCACTATTCATCGACTGTTCAGAATGTTAGGCCTACCACCTGTAAAACAGCAATCCTTACCGTATCACTGTTGTAAGTCTAACCAAGTTTGTGAAAGTATGCATGCTTGTGTCTCTGCTTTTACCTGGTGACATGTTACATAAAACTAAACATACAAAAACTTGAATATCTGTGTTTCAAACAGCATACTCTGTAAATTTGTGTACAAGAAGGTGCATGTATTTCTTTCTGCTCCCAATACAGGGCACATGCATATTCAATAGTACATTTGATGGGCTCTATAACACCTATATACATAACACATGTCTGCCTGTGCAACCGAATAACAGAGCAGAACTAACAAGATTTGACAACCTATAAGAGAAGCTACCCACTTTTTAAGCTACCGTCTTCAGATCCATAACACATGTGAAAATACATGTACAAGTAGACATATACCTCAGCCACAAGAGCATGCAGACCTTTAAACTTAACAGCTTGCACTTCCCATTTCAATATAGAAACAGGCAAGAGAAGTACAGAAAGAAGCAAGAGAAGTGTAGAAAGAGACAAGAGAAGTGCAGAAAGAGGCAAGAGAGGTGCAGAAACAGGAAAGAGAACTGCAGAAAGAGACAAGAGAGTTGCAGATACAGGCAAGAGAGGTGCAGAAAGAGGGAACAGGGGTGCAGAAAGAGTCAAGAGGTACAGAAAAAGGCAAGAGAGGTACAGAAAGAGGGAACAGGGGTGCAAAAAGACGTAAGGGAAGTGCTGAAAGTAGTAACAGAAATGCAGAAAGAGGGAGGAGAAGTGCAGAAAGAAGCAACAGAGGTGCAGAAAGAGGCAAGAGAGGTGCAGAAAGAGGCAAAGATGAACAGAAAAAGACAACGGAGGTGCAAAAGAGACAAGAGAGGTGCAGAAAGAGGGAAGACGAGTACGGAAAGAGGCAACAGAGGTGCAGAAAGAAGCAAGAGAGGAGCAGAAAGAAGCAAGAGAAGTGCAGAAAGAAGCAACAGAGGTGCCGAAAGAGGCAAGATGGTTGCAGAAAGAGGCAAGAGAAGTCCAGAAAGAAACAAGAGAAATGTAGAAGGAGGCAAGAGAAGTGCAGAAAAAGGCAAGAGAAGTGCAGAAATAAGCAAGAGAAGCACAGAAAGAGGCAAGAGAAGTGCAGAAAGAGGCATGAGAAGTGCAGAAAGAGGCAAGAGATGCACAGAAAAAGGTAAGACAGGCGCAGAAAGAGGCAAGAGAACTGCAGAAAAAAACAACAGAGGTGCAGACAGAGGCAAGAGGGGTGCTGAAAGAGGCAATAGAAGTGCAGAAAGAAGCAACAGAGGTACAGAAAGAGGCAAGAGAACTGTAGAAAGAGGGAAGGGAGGTGCAGAAGGAGGCAAGAGAGGTGCAGAAAGAGGGAAGAGGGGTGCAGAAAGGCGCAAGAGGTGTTAGGTTTCAAATTCCCACCCCTGCAACACACTTTTGTCACATTATATTAGGTTAGCAATGTGTGACTAAATAGATGCCATTTGTATTCACGTTATGCGACCCTTCAGTTGGCGAATGCGTCTCCATTTTGTTTTTTGCAATCCTTATTAGGCTGCTTAGACTGTGCCCGAGTTACGCCTCATGGCCCGTAATGCTTGCCTCAGCAGAACACTGTATTTCGCTAATGTTTTTTCCTTTCTGCTCAAGGCTGTTTCCCGACCTGCTAATAAGGAGACAATTCAGTTCACACATACCAATTTAAGTGTGTAGTTCTGCTCCCACGTTAGGAGATGCTGAGACCAAGCGCAGTGGCCTTGGGTTTCTGATAACATGTACCCATCTGGCAGGTGGTAGCTCATCTCCCAGTGCCTCCTTTGTTCATGTTCGGCCCTGGCCGGTAGTTTTCCATGGTGGGCGGGGTTGGAGGCTCCTGGGGAAGAATGATTACTCACTGTGGACTTCCCAAAGCATGCAAGTTTGTATTCTCTACTGTCTGACCGACTCTTCATTCTTGGGAAGGCATAGCAGGTGGTTGTGAGAAAACCCGAGTGGCCCTAGAGGGCCACTTCCTTCAGTTGACGCCCGAACAGGGACCCCGCAAGGTGATCCGACTCGCCCGTAATCAGGTTGTAGGGTCAGGGGGTGTGTTTGGTCGGTTGGGCGGATCAGGGTACCCCACACAAGACCGAGCTTGGTTCTTGCAGCTGCCCCGCACTGCTGATCGGGTGCCCCCTCGTCTAGTGGTCACCAGCTGGGGTCCTGAGAAGGCAAAACCTTGGAGTTGACTGTTTGGTCTGAAGAGTCGGCAGTGGAGAATAGCTTGACTCGACCTGTGTGCACAAGGTGAGTGATTTGATTCTTGGAAAAAATGGCGCCATTCTTGGACGGCACGAGCCTGCGGGCTGTGTCTTGATACGGTCTTCAGACTGTCTTGTCTGCAGTTTTTGAACTGCCTTGCTTGAATGACACGAGTCGACGGGCTGTGTCTTGCTATGGTCTCCGGACTGTCTTGTCTTGTACTTTGTGGGTCTACGGACCCTTAAAAAAGACACAGAGTGTTTGTGAGCAGCTCACCGGACCACCTGGAAATTTGGCCCGCGCTTGAAAAGGTCCCGGACTGCCCACGAACAATCTGCCAGACCAACTGGTAATTTGGCTAATGTTCAAAAAGGTGTGGGGCTGGAGCCTGTCTTCTTGGATTTGATACAGTCTCCAGACTGTAGGGAGTGGTCCCTGGACCATTTTTGTTTGTCTTCGTGACTAATATTTGTTATTCTATCTTGTCTTAGTTTGTTGATTGTTGGTGTTATACTTGTCCGTTAGGGACAGTGCCTATGTCTTATATTAAGATGCCTTGTTTTAGCAAATTGGGGTGTTTTGGATGTCGATGTTGTTCTACTGATGCTCGATTGGAAGAGAGCCAGCCTGCACCTCCGGAGGGTTCTCCAAATTTTGACATATATGTTAAACATGGTATTGGCCCTGTTATGTTTAGCACATTGTGGCATAAATATACGAGGGACAATGCTGAGTTACAGGGGCCACTTACTGGCTCGTTTGATGAGAGAAATTGAACTTCTTGCAGGACAAGTTGTTCGCTAGGAGGAGCAGACAGTCGATGTTTGATTATGGCAGAAAGAAGCAAAGCAGCGATGCATGAGGGCACAGAAAGAGGCCCGGAAGAGGCAGAAGCAAACGATAACACAGAAAGCAGTAGCTTATGAAAGAGGAAAGGTAGAGAAGGGTATAGAATGTGCAGATAGAAAGTTTTGGTTACAGGCAGATAAGTGCTATGTTGCTAGGGAGGAAGGTGATGATTTTGTCAAAGAACTATTAGATTCTCGTCCTCCTCCTCCTTATGCCCCTGAACGGATATACCCGGCAGTCCCAGCATCTCAGTCCTTGGCCCCTAGTGCCGCCCCTTCTAGCATCCCTGTTTCTGGTACTACCGCTTCTGCACTGGCCCCTCTTGCTTCTCTTCTATTCACACCAGTCACCGGGGCGGGTGCTGTTAGTTCCCCTGCCCAGTCTGTTAGTTCTGTGTCAACTGCTACTCCCCCTTTCACCCCTACCACCCTCTCTCCCTACCTGATGGTACCTGTCTCTGCATGCGCTCCCTCCCCCGTGAGTGTGACACACCAGGCAAAGTTGAATGTGGAAAATCCAGCGCATGGAGTGCATGATGTGAACTGGACAGCAGCGCGAGATCGAATGGATAAAGTGTTGGTGCGTTCTGCGGTGGGTGATGAGGAAAAGACAATGGTGGCGAATCAGGCAGCTCAGTGGGCTCGGCACCCGATCTATAGCGTGGAGGATGTGTGTAGTGTGATGAAAGATTACGAGCCGTTTATACAACAGCATGCCCTTAAGCACATGTCAGTGATGCTGATAGAGTTGTGGGAACAATGTTTTCAGGGTGTTGCACCGCAAATCATATATGACATACGGGATAGGGTATATGCTGCAGGTATGGCTCCCAATGAGGTTTTTAGCAATATAACGACACTAGTGGGTTACTGAGGTAGATTGCTCCAGAAGGTACCGACAATGGGGACACAGCATCCCATGAGGGAGGTTCATCCCATTTACCACCCTGAAATTCCAGAACTGCGCGATTCCACTAATGCTGTGATTAGACAACGGGTCAACGCTCGGTTTTAGGAGCAATGGATCTATACTCCTTGGAAGAGGAGTGAGGTCCTATCCATAAAGAGCCAGCTGCCGGACCCCCGAAAAAACCCTACTGCATATTATAAGGAATTGACGGAGGCGGCCTCCTCCACAGTAATGACGCTAGCTGACATAGAGCTGTTTTTTGGTCTGCTGGTACCGGTGAATATATGGAGGCAGGTCCATACGCAGGATCATGCATTAGAGTTGGGAGGAACATGGGATTAGATCAGGGCTTGGGATAAGGAGTGTAAGCCCGGCGACAAGCCAAAAGCGGAGCTCCTCGCTTTGGCAGGGCATATTATCACATACATGTACTCACTTATCCCGCCAAAGAGAGTGGATTGGGATAAGTTGACTGCGTGTCGCCAGAAGAAGGATGAAAGTGTGTCGGATTTCTTTACTAGATTTGAAGGGGTGTTCTTAGATTTTAGTGGACAGGACCTGTCGCAGGAGGGTGGTGTTCGTTTATTTGTCAATAGATTTGTCACTAACTTGCTTCCCGAGATTGCAACGTGGTTGCAGGCTTCGGAAAGTACTTCGACGATATCATCCCGTCCGTGATATTGAGTATGGCACAATATTACGAACATAGAGAGAATGAGGACAAGGAAAGGGTGGAGAAAAAGTCAAAGGTTTTGAAGATGAGAGTATTGATGCAGCAAGTTGTGAGGGGAAATGGACGAGGTAGAGGTTCGGGTTCGGTCCAGCAGTGGTCTGGCAGAGGTGGTGCGTCAAACGCGCCCCTAGGGCTCAACCAATGTGCGTACTGCAAAAAGGAGGGACATTGGCGGAAGGAGTGTCCGGAGTTGTTACAGAAGGGTGAGGCTCCAGGGGGTCGAGGTTTTCCAAGGACGCAGCCGAGGAACAGGAGCTAGAGGGGGAATGCAGTCAGAGGATATGTCACACAATAGGCAGAGTGGGAATTATTCTGATCACCCCAGAGGACGACAGAAGCAAGAGAGTTGCAGAAACAGGCAAGAGAAGTGCAGAAAGAAGCAACAGAGGTGCAGAAAGAGGCAAGAGGGGTGCAGAAAGAGGCAAGAGAAGACCAGAAAGAGGCAAGAGATGTGCAGAAAATGCAACAGAGGTGCAGAAAGAGGCAAGAGAACTGCAGAAAGAACCACCATTGGTGGAGAAAGAGGCAAGAGGGGTGCTGAAAGAGGCAAGCAAAGTGCAGAAAGACGCAACAGAAGTGCAGAAAGAGGCAAGAGAACTATAGAAAGAGGCAATAAAGATGCAGAAGGAGGCAAGAGAGGTGCAGAAAGAGGGAAAAGGGGTGCAGAAAGACGCAAGAGGGGTACAGAAAGAAGTAAGAGAGGTGAAGGAAGAAGCAAGAGAAGTCCAGAAACCAGCAACAGAAATGTAGCAAGAGGCAAGAGAAGTGCAGAAAGAGGCAAGAGAGGTACAGAAAGTGGTAGGAGGGGTGTAGAAAGAGGGAAGAGGGGTGCAGAAAGAGGCAACAGGGGTACAGAAAGAAGCAAGAGAGGTACAGAAAGAAGCAAGAGAAGTGCAGAAAGAAGCAAAATGGGTGCAGAAAGAGGCAGGAGGGGTGCAGAAAGAGGCAAGAGAAGTGCACAAAGAAGCAACAGAGGTGCAGAAGGAGGCAAGAGAACTCCAGAAAGAGGTAAGAAAGTTGCACAAACAGACAAACAATTTGCAGCAAGATGGACAACAGATGCAGAAAGAGGCAAGAGAGGTGCAGAAATAGGGAAGAGGGGTGCAGAAACAGGCAAGAGGGGTGCAGAAATTTGCAAGAGAGGTGCCGAAAGAAGCAAGAGGAGTGCAGAAAGAACCAGCAGACGGGCAGAAAGAGGCAAGAGGAGTGGAGAAAAGGCAAGAGAAGTACAGAAAGAAGCAACAGAGGTACAGATCGAGGCAAGAGAACTGCAGAAAGAGGGAACAGGGGTGCAGAAAGAGTAAAGAGAAGTGCAGAAAGAGGAAAGAGGGGTACAGAAAGAGTCAAGAGGGGTGCAGAAAGAAGCACGAGAGGTGAAGAAAGAAGCAAGAGAAATGCAGAAAGAAGCAACAGAGGTGCAGAAAGAGGCAGGAGGGGTGCAGAAAGAGGCAAGAGGGGTGCAGAAAGAGGCAAGAGAAGTGCAGAAAGAACCAACAGAGGTACAGAAAGAGGCAAGAGAGGTGCAGAACGAGGGAACAGAAGAACAGAAACAGGCAAGAGAGGTGCAGAAAGAGGGAACAGGGATGCAGAAAGAGGCAAGAGAGGTGCAGAAAGAGCGAAGAGGGGTGTAGAAAGAGGTAAGAGGGGTACAGAAAGAAGCAACAGAGTTGCAGAAAGAAGCAAGAGAAGTGATGAAAGAGACAAGAGAGTTGTAGAAACAGGCAAAAGAAGTGCAGAAAGAGGCAAGAGAAGTGCTGAAAGAAGCAACAGAGGTGCAGAAAGTAGCAAGAGAAGTGATGAAACATACAAGAGAGTTGCAGAAAAAAACAGGAAAGGTGCAGAAAAAAAGGAAGAGAAGTGCAAAAGGAGGCAAGACAGGTGCAGCAGGATGCAGGAGATGTGCAGAAAGAGGCAAGTGAGGTACAGACAGAGCAAGTGGGGTGCTAAAAGAGGAAATAGAAGTACAGAAAGAGGGAAGAGATGTGCAGAAAGAGGGAAGGGGGTATAGAAAGAGGAGAGAGGGGTGCAGAAAGAAGCAACAGAGGTGCAGAAAGAGGCAAGAGAAGTGAAGAAAAAAACAACAGTGGTGCAGAAAGAGGCAAGAGAAGTGCAGAAAGAGACAAGAGACAAGAGAGGTGCAGAAAAAGGGAAGAGGTGTGCAGAAGGAGAGAAGAGGGGTGCAGAAAGAGGCAAGGAGGTGCAGAAAGAAGCAAGAGAGGTACAGATAGAAGTAAGAGAAGTGCAGAAAGAAGCAAAATGGGTGCAGAAAGAGGCAAGAGGGGTGCAGAAAGAGGCAAGAGAAGTGCACAAAGAAGCAACAGATGTGCAGAAGGAGGCAAGAAAACTGTAGAAAGAGGGAAGAAAGTTGCACAAACAGGCAAACAAGGTGCAGAAAGATGGAACAGGGGTTCAAACAGAGGCAAGAGAGGTGCCGAAATAGGGAAGAGGGGTGCAGAAAGAGACAAGAGGGGTGCAGAAATTTAAAAGAGAGGTGCCGAAAGAAGCAAGAGGAGTGCAGAAAGAACCAACAGAGGTGTAGATAGAGGCAAGAGGAGTGCAGAAAGAGGCAAGAGAAGTGCAGAAAGAAGCAATAGAGGTGCAGAAAGCAGCAAGAGAACTGCAGAGGGAACAGGGGTGCAGAAAGAGACAAGAGAGGTGCACAAAGATGGAAGAGGGGTGCAGAAAGAGTCAAGAGGGGTACAGAAAAAAGCAGGAGAGGTGTAGAAAGAAGCAAGAGAAGTGCAGAAAGAACCACCAGAGATACAGAAAGAGGCAAGATGGGTGCAGAAAAATACAAGAGAAGTGCAGAAAGAACCAACAGAGGTGCAGAAAGAGGCAAGAGAGGTGCAGAAAGAACCACCATTGGTGCAGACAGAGGCAAGAGGGGTGCTGAAAGAGGCAAGAAAAGTGCAGAAAGAAGCAACAGAGGTGCAGAAAGAGGCAAGAGAACTATAGAAAGAGGCAAGAGAGATGTAGAAGGAGGCAAGAGAGGTGCAGAAAGAGGGAAGAGGGGTGCAGACAGATGCAAGAGGGGTACAGAAAGAAGCAAGAGAGGTGCAGAAAGTGGCAAGAGAAGTCCAGAAACCAGCAACAGAAATGTAGAAAGAGGCAAGAGAAGTGCAGAAAGTAGAAGGAGGGGTGTAGAAAGAGGGATGCGGGGTGCAGAAAGAGCCAGCAGGGATACAGAAAGAAGCAAGAGAGGTACAGAAAGAAGCAAGAGAAGTGCAGAAAGAAGCAAAATGGGTGCAGAAAGAGGCAGGAGTGGTGCAGAAAGAGGCAAGAGAAGTCCAGAAACCAGCAACAGAAATGTAGAAAGAGGCAAGAGAGGTGCAGAAAGTGGAAGGAGGGTATAGAAAGAGGGAAGAGGGGTACAGAAAGAGGCACGAGGGGCACAGAAAAAAGCAAGAGAGGTGTAGAAAGAAGCAAGAGAAGTGCAGAAAGAACCACCAGAGGTGCAGAAAGAGGCAAGATGGGTGCAGAAAAATGGAAGAGAAGTGCAGAAAGAACCAACAGAGGTGCAGAAAGAGGCAAGAGAGGTGCAGAAAGAACCACCATTGGTGCAGACAGAGGCAAGAGGGGTGCTGAAAGAGGCAAGAAAAGTGCAGAAAGAAGCAACAGAGGTGCAGAAAGAGGCAAGAGAACTATAGAAAGAGGCAAGAGAGATGCAGAAGGAGGCAAGAGAGGTGCAGAAAGAGGGAAGAGGGGTGCAGAAAGTTGCAAGAGGGGTACAGAAAGAAGCAAGAGAGGTGCAGAAAGAGGCACGAGAAGTCCAGAAACCAGCAACAGAAATGTAGAAAGAGGAAATAGAGGTGCAGAAAGTGGAAGGAGGGTGTAGAAAGAGGGAAGAGGGGTGCATAAAGAGGCAACAGAGGTACAGAAAGAAGCAAGAGGGGTACAGAAAGAAGCAAAATGGGTGCAGAAAGAGGCAGGAGGGGTGCAGAAAGAGGCAAGAGAAGTGCACAAAGAAGCAACAGAGGTGCAGAAGGAGGCAAGAGAAATGCAGAAAGAGGTAAGAAAGTTGTCCAAACAGGCAAACAAGGTGCAGCAAGATGGAACACGGGTGCAGACAGAGGCAAGAGAGGTGCAGAAATAGGGAACAGGGGTGTAGAAACAGGCAAGAGGGGTGCAGAAATTTGCAAGACAGGTGCCATAAGAAGCAAGAGGAGAGCAGAAAGAACCAGAAGACGTGCAGAAAGAGGCAAGAGGAGTGCAGAAAAGGCAAGAGAAGTGCAGAAAGAAGCAACAGAGGTGCAGAAAGAGGCGATAAAACTGCAGAAAGAGGGAACAGGGGTGCAGAAAGAGGAAAGAGAGGTGCAGCAAGAGGAAAGAGGGGTGCAGAAAGAGGCAAGAGGGGTACAGAAAGAAGCACGAGAGGTGTAGAAAGAAGCAAGAGAAATGCAGAAAGAACCAACAGAGGTGCAGAAAGAGGCAAGAGAGGTACAGAAGGAGGGAACAGAGGTACAGAAACAGGCAAGAGAGGTTCAGAAAGAGGAAACAGGGGTGCAGAAAGAAGCAAGAGAGGTGCAGAAAGAGCGAAGAGGGGTGTAGAAAGCGGTAAAAGGGGTACAGAAAGAAGCAAGAGAAGTGCAGAAAGAAGCAAGAGAAGTGATGAAAGAGACAAGAGAGTTGTAGAAACAGGCAAAAGAAGTGCAGAAAGAGGCAAGAGAAGTGCTGAAAGAAGCAACAGAGGTGCAGAAAGAATCAAGAGAAGTGATGAAACATACAAGAGAGCTGCAGAAAGAAACAGGAAAGGTACAGAAAAAAGGAAGAGAAGTGCAAAAAGAGGCAAGACAGGTGCAGAAAGAGGGAAGAGAAGTGCAGAAAGAGGGAAGAGAAGTGCAGAAAGAGGGAAGAGACGTGCAGAAAGAGTGAAGGGGTATAGAAAGAGGCTAGAGGAGTGCAGAAAGAAGCAACAGAGGTGCAGAAAGAGGCAAGAGGTGTGCAGAAAGAGTAAAGAGGGGTGCAGAAAGAGGCAAGGGGGGTGCAGAAAGAGGCAAGGGGGTGCAGAAATAAGCGAAATGGGTGCTGAAAGAGGCAAGAGGGGTACAGAAAGAGGCAAGAGAAGTGCACAAAGAAGCAACAGAGGTGCAGAAAGAGGCAAGAGAACTGCAGAAAGAGACAAGAAAGTTGCGCAAACAGGCAAACAAGGTGCAGAAAGATGGAACTGGGGTTCAGACAGAGGCAAGAGAGGTGCCGAAATAGGGAAGAGGGGTGCAGAAAGAGACAAGAGGGGTGCAGACATTTGCAAGAGAGGTGCCGAAAGAAGCAAGAGGAGTGCAGAAAGAACCAACAGAGGTGTAGAAAGAGGCAAGAGGAGTGCAGAAAGAGGCAAGAGAAGTGCAGAAAGAAGCAACAGAGGTGCAGAAAGCAGCAGGAGAACTGCAGAAAGAGCAAGAGAGGTGCACAAAGAGGAAAGAGGGGTGCAGAAAGAGGCAAGAGGGGTGCAGAAAAAAGCAAGAGAGGTGTAGAAAGAAGCAAGAGAAGTAAAGAAAGAACCACCAGAGGTGCAGAAAGAGGCAAGAGAAGTGCAGAAAGAACCAACAGAGGTGCAGAAAGAGGATAGAGAGGTGCAGAAAGAACCACCATTGGTGCAGACAGAGGCAAGAGAGGTGCAGAAATAGGGAACAGGGGTGTAGAAACAGGCAAGAGGGGTGCAGAAATTTGCAAGACAGGTGCCATAAGAAGCAAGAGGAGAGCAGAAAGAACCAGAAGACGTGCAGAAAGAGGCAAGAGGAGTGCAGAAAAGGCAAGAGAAGTGCAGAAAGAAGCAACAGAGGTGCAGAAAGAGGCGAGAAAACTGCAGAAAGAGGGAACAGGGGTGCAGAAAGAGGAAAGAGAGGTGCAGCAAGAGGAAAGAGGGGTGCAGAAAGAGGCAAGAGGGGTACAGAAAGAAGCACGAGAGGTGTAGAAAGAAGCAAGAGAAATGCAGAAAGAACCAACAGAGGTGCAGAAAGAGGCAAGAGAGGTACAGAAGGAGGGAACAGAGGTACAGAAACAGGCAAGAGAGGTGCAGAAAGAGGAAACAGGGGTGCAGAAAGAAGCAAGAGAGGTGCAGAAAGAGCGAAGAGGGGTGTAGAAAGCGGTAAAAGGGGTACAGAAAGAAGCAAGAGAAGTGCAGAAAGAAGCAAGAGAAGTGATGAAAGAGACAAGAGAGTTGTAGAAACAGGCAAAAGAAGTGCAGAAAGAGGCAAGAGAAGTGCAGAAAGAGGCAAGAGAAGTGCTGAAAGAAGCAAGAGAAGTGATGAAACATACAAGAGAGTTGCAGAAAGAAACAGGAAAGGTACAGAAAAAAGGAAGAGAAGTGCAAAAAGAGGCAAGACAGGTGCAGAAAGAGGGAAGAGAAGTGCAGAAAGAGGGAAGAGAAGTGCAGAAAGAAGGAAGAGACGTGCAGAAAGAGTGAAGGGGGTATAGAAAGAGGCTAGAGGAGTGCAGAAAGAAGCAACAGAGGTGCAGAAAGAGGCAAGAGGTGTGCAGAAAGAGTAAAGAGGGGTGCAGAAAGAGGCAAGGGGGGTGCAGAAAGAGGCAAGGGGGTGCAGAAATAAGCAAAATGGGTGCTGAAAGAGGCAAGAGGGGTACAGAAAGAGGCAAGAGAAGTGCACAAAGAAGCAACAGAGGTGCAGAAAGAGGCAAGAGAACTGCAGAAAGAGACAAGAAAGTTGCGCAAACAGGCAAACAAGGTGCAGAAAGATGGAACTGGGGTTCAGACAGAGGCAAGAGAGGTGCCGAAATAGGGAAGAGGGGTGCAGAAAGAGACAAGAGGGGTGCAGACATTTGCAAGAGAGGTGCCGAAAGAAGCAAGAGGAGTGCAGAAAGAACCAACAGAGGTGTAGAAAGAGGCAAGAGGAGTGCAGAAAGAGGCAAGAGAAGTGCAGAAAGAAGCAACAGAGGTGCAGAAAGCAGCAGGAGAACTGCAGAAAGAGCAAGAGAGGTGCACAAAGAGGAAAGAGGGGTGCAGAAAGAGGCAAGAGGGGTGCAGAAAAAAGCAAGAGAGGTGTAGAAAGAAGCAAGAGAAGTAAAGAAAGAACCACCAGAGGTGCAGAAAGAGGCAAGAGAAGTGCAGAAAGAACCAACAGAGGTGCAGAAAGAGGATAGAGAGGTGCAGAAAGAACCACCATTGGTGCAGACAGAGGCAAGAGGGGTGCTGAAAGAGGCAAGAAAAGTGCAGAAAGAAGAAACAGAGGTGCAGAAAGAGGCAAGAGAACTATAGAAAGAGGCAAGAGAGATGCAGAAAGAGGGAAGAGACGTGCAGAAAGAGGGAAAGGGGGTATAGAAAGAAGCTAGAGGGGTGCAGAAAGAAGCAACAGAGGTGCAGAAAGAGGCAAGAGAACTATAGAAAGAGGTGATAAAGATGCAGAAGGAGGCAAGAAAGGTGCAGAAAGAGGGAAGAGGGTTGCAGAAAGACGCAAGAGGGGTACAGAAAGAAGCAAGAGAGGTGCAGGAAGAAGCAAGAGAACTCCAGAAACCAGCAACAGAAATGTAGAAAGAGGCAAGAGAAGTGCAGAAAGAGGCAAGAAAGGTGCAGAAAGTGGTAGGAGGGGTGTAGAAAGAGGGAAGAGGGGTGCAGAAAGAGGCAACAGGGGTACAGAAAGAAGCAAGAGAGGTACAGAAAGAAGCAAGCGAAGTGCAGAAAGAAGCAAAATGGGTGCAGAAAGAGGCAAGAGAAGTGCACAAAGAAGCAACAGAGGTGCAGAAGGAGGCAAGAGAACTGCAGAAAGAGGTAAGAAAGTTGCACAAACAGACAAACAATTTGCAGCAAGATGGAACACGGGTGCAGACAGAGGCAAGAGAGGTGCAGAAATAGGGAACAGGGGTGCAGAAACAGGCAAGAGGGGTGCAGAAATTTGCAAGAGAGGTGCCGAAAGAAGCAAGAGGAGTGCAGAAAGAACCAGCAGACGTGCAGAAAGAGGCAAGAGGAGTGCAGAAAAGGCAAGAGAAGTACAGAAAGAAGCAACAGAGGTGCAGAAAGAGGCAAGAGAACTGCAGAAAGAGGGAACAGGGGTGCAGAAAGAGTAAAGAGAGGTGCAGAAAGAGGAAAGAGGGGTGCAGAAAGAGGCAAGAGGGGTGCAGAAAGAAGCACGAGAGGTGAAGAAAGAAGCAAGAGATGTGCAGAAAGAAGCAAGAGAGCTGCAGAAAGAGGCAGGAGGGGTGCAGAAAGAGGCAAGAGGGGTGCATAAAGAGGCAAGAGAAGTGCAGAAAGAACCAACAGAGGTACAGAAAGAGGCAAGAGAGGTGCAGAACGAGGGAACAGAGGAACAGAAACAGGCAAGAGAGGTGCAGAAAGAGGGTACAGGGGTGCAGAAAGAGGCAAGAGAGGTGCAGAAAGAGCAAAGAGGGGTGTAGAAAGAGGTAAGAGGGGTACAGAAAGAAGCAACAGAGGTGCAGAAAGAAGCAAGAGAAGTGATGAAAGCGACAAGAGAGTTGTAGAAACAGGCAAAAGAAGTGCAGAAAGAGGCAAGAGAAGTGCTGAAAGAAGCAACAGAGGTGCAGAAAAAAGCAAGAGAAGTGATGAAACATACAAGAGAGTTGCAGAAAAAAACAGGAAAGGTGCAGAAAAAAAGGAAGAGAAGTGCAAAAAGAGGCAAGACAGGTGCAGCAAGATGCAGGAGATGTGCAGAAAGAGGCAAGTGAGGTGCAGACAGAGGCAAGTGGGGTGCTAAAAGAGGGAAGAGAAGTACAGAAAGAGGGAAGAGACGTGCAGCAAGAGGGAAAGGGGGTATAGAAAGAGGATAGAGGGGTGTAGAAAGAAGCAACAGAGGTGCAGAAAGAGGCAAGAGAAGTGCAGAAAAAAACAACAGTGGTGCAGAAAGAGGCAAGAGAAGTGCAGAAAGAGACAAGAGAGGTGCAGAAAGAGGGAAGAGGTGTGCAGAAAGAGAGAAGAGGGGTGCAGAAAGAGGCAAGGAGGTGCAGAAAGAAGCAAGAGAAGTACAGAAAGAAGCAAAATGGGTCCAGAAAGAGGCAAGAGGGGTGCAGAAAAAGGCAAGAGAAGTGCACAAAGAAGCAACAGATGTGCAGAAGGAGGCAAGAGAACTGTAGAAAGAGGCAAGAAAGTTGCACAAACAGGCAAACAAGGTGCAGAAAGATGGAACAGGGGTTCAAACAGAGGCAAGAGAGGTTCCGAAATAGGGAAGAGGGTTGCAGAAAGAGACAAGAGGGGTGCAGAAATTTAAAAGAGAGGTGCCGAAAGAAGCAAGAGGAGTGCAGAAAGCACCAACAGAGGTGTAGATAGAGGCAAGAGGCGTGTAGAAAGAGGCAAGAGAAGTGCAGAAAGAAGCAATAGAGGTGCAGAAAGCAGCAAGAGATCTGCAGAAAGAGGGAACAGGGGTGCAGAAAGAGGCAGGAGAGGTGTAGAAAGAAGCAAGAGAAGTGCAGAAAGAACCACCAGAGGTGCAGAAAGAGGCAAGATGGGTGCAGAAAAATACAAGAGAAGTGCAGAAAGAACCAACAGAGGTGCAGAAAGAGGCAAGAGAGGTGCAGAAAGAACCAACATTGGTGCAGACAGAGGCAAGAGGGGTGCTGAAAGAGGCAAGAAAAGTGCAGAAAGAAGCAACAGAGGTGCAGAAAGAGGCAAGAGAACTATAGAAAGAGGCAAGAGAGATGGAGAAGGAGGCAAGAGAGGTGCAGAAAGAGGGAAGTGGGGTGCAGAAAGATGCAAGAGGGGTACAGAAAGAAGCAAGAGAGGTGCAGAAAGAGGCAAGAGAAGTCCAGAAACCAGCAACAGAAATGTAGAAAGAGGCAAGAGAAGTGCAGAAAGTAGAAGGAGGGGTGTAGAAAGAGGAAAGAGGGGTGCAGAAAGAGCCAGCAGGGGTACAGAAAGAAGCAAGAGAGGTACAGAAAGAAGCAAGAGAAGTGCAGAAAGAAGCAAAATGGGTGCAGAAAGAGGCAGGAGGGGTGCAGAAAGAGGCAAGAGAAGTCCAGAAACCAGCAACAGAAATGTAGAAAGAGGCAAGAGAGGTGCAGAAAGTGGAAGGAGGGTATAGAAAGAGGGAAGAGGGGTACAGAAAGAGGCAAGAGGGGCACAGAAAAAGCAAGAGAGGTGTAGAAAGAAGCAAGAGAAGTGCAGAAAGAACCACCAGAGGTGCAGAAAGAGGCAAGATGGGTGCAGAAAAATGCAAGAGAAGTGCAGAAAGAACCAACAGAGGTGCAGAAAGAGGCAAGAGAGGTGCAGAAAGATGCAAGAGAAGTCCAGAAACCAGCAACAGAAATGTAGAAAGAGGCAATAGAGGTGCAGAAAGTGGAAGGAGGGTGTAGAAAGAGGGAAGAGGGGTGCAGAAAGAGGCAACAGGGGTACTGAAAGAGGCAAGAAAAGTGCAGACAGAAGCAACAGAGGTGCAGAAAGAGGCAAGAGAACTATAGAAAGAGGCAAGAGAGATGGAGAAGGAGGCAAGAGAGGTGCAGAAAGAGGGAAGTGGGGTGCAGAAAGATGCAAGAGGGGTACAGAAAGAAGCAAGAGAGGTGCAGAAAGAGGCAAGAGAGCTGCAGAAAGAGGCAGGAGGGGTGCAGAAAGAGGCAAGAGGGGTGCATAAAGAGGCAAGAGAGGTGCAGAAAGAGCAAAGAGGGGTGTAGAAAGAGGTAAGAGGGGTGCAGAAAGAAGCAACAGAGGTGCAGAAAGAAGCAAGAGAAGTGATGAAAGCGACAAGAGAGTTGTAGAAACAGGCAAAAGAAGTGCAGAAAGAGGCAAGAGAAGTGCTGAAAGAAGCAACAGAGGTACAGAAAAAAGCAAGAGAAGTGATGAAACATACAAGAGAGTTGCAGAAAAAAACAGGAAAGGTGCAGAAAAAAAGGAAGAGAAGTGCAAAAAGAGGCAAGACAGGTGCAGCAAGATGCAGGAGATGTGCAGAAAGAGGCAAGTGAGGTGCAGACAGAGGCAAGTGGGGTGCTAAAAGAGGGAAGAGAAGTACAGAAAGAGGGAAGAGACGTGCAGCAAGAGGGAAAGGGGTATAGAAAGAGGCAAGAGGGGTGCAGCAAGAAGCAACAGAGGTGCAGAAAGAAGCAAGAGAAGTGAAGAAGAAAACAGCAGTGGTGCAGAAAGAGGCAAGAGAAGTGCAGAAAGAGACAAGAGAGGTGCAGAAAGAGGGAAGAGGTGTGCAGAAAGAGAGAAGAGGGGTGCAGAAAGAGGCAAGGAGGTGCAGAAAGAAGCAAGAGAAGTACAGAAAGAAGCAAAATGGGTGCAGAAAGAGGCAAGAGGGGTGCGGAAAGAGGCAAGAGAAGTGCACAAAGAAGCAACAGATGTGCAGAAGGAGGCAAGAGAACTGTAGAAAGAGGCAAGAAAGTTGCACAAACAGGCAAACAAGGTGCAGAAAGATGGAACAGGGGTTCAAACAGAGGCAAGAGAGGTTCCGAAATAGGGAAGAGGGGTGCAGAAAGAGACAAGAGGGATGCAGAAATTTAAAAGAGAGGTGCCGAAAGAAGCAAGAGGAGTGCAGAAAGCACCAACAGAGGTGTAGATAGAGGCAAGAGGAGTGCAGAAAGAGGCAAGAGAAGTGCAGAAAGAAGCAATAGAGGTGCAGAAAGCAGCAAGAGATCTGCAGAAAGAGGGAACAGGGGTGCAGAAAGAGGCAGGAGAGGTGTAGAAAGAAGCAAGAGAAGTGCAGAAAGAACCACCAGAGGTGCAGAAAGAGGCAAGATGGGTGCAGAAAAATACAAGAGAAGTGCAGAAAGAACCAACAGAGGTGCAGAAAGAGGCAAGAGAGGTGCAGAAAGAACCAACATTGGTGCAGACAGAGGCAAGAGGGGTGCTGAAAGAGGCAAGAAAAGTGCAGAAAGAAGCAACAGAGGTGCAGAAAGAGGCAAGAGAACTATAGAAAGAGGCAAGAGAGATGGAGAAGGAGGCAAGAGAGGTGCAGAAAGAGGGAAGTGGGGTGCAGAAAGATGCAAGAGGGGTACAGAAAGAAGCAAGAGAGGTGCAGAAAGAGGCAAGAGGAGTCCAGAAACCAGCAACAGAAATGTAGAAAGAGGCAAGAGAAGTGCAGAAAGTAGAAGGAGGGGTGTAGAAAGAGGGAAGAGGGGTGCAGAAAGAGCCAGCAGGGGTACAGAAAGAAGCAAGAGAAGTACAGAAAGAAGCAAGAGAAGTGCAGAAAGAAGCAAAATGGGTGCAGAAAGAGGCAGGAGGGGTGCAGAAAGAGGCAAGAGAAGTCCAGAAACCAGCAACAGAAATGTAGAAAGAGGCAAGAGAGGTGCAGAAAGTGGAAGGAGGGTATAGAAAGAGGGAAGAGGGGTACAGAAAGAGGCAAGAGGGGCACAGAAAAAAGCAAGAGAGGTGTAGAAAGAAGCAAGAGAAGTGCAGAAAGAACCACCAGAGGTGCAGAAAGAGGCAAGATGGGTGCAGAAAAATGCAAGAGAAGTGCAGAAAGAACCAACAGAGGTGCAGAAAGAGGCAAGAGAGGTGCAGAAAGATGCAAGAGAAGTCCAGAAACCAGCAACAGAAATGTAGAAAGAGGCAATAGAGGTGCAGAAAGTGGAAGGAGGGTGTAGAAAGAGGGAAGAGGGGTGCAGAAAGAGGCAACAGGGGTACAGAAAGAAGCAAGAGGGGTACAGAAAGAAGCAAAATGGGTTCAGAAAGAGGCAGGAGCGGTGAAGAAAGAGGCAAGAGAAGTGCACAAAGAAGCAACAGAGGTGCAGAAGGAGGCAAGAGAACTGCAGAAAGAGGTAAGAAAGTTGACCAAACAGGCAAACAAGGTGCAGAAAGATGGAACACGGGTGCAGACAGAGGCAAGAGAGGTGCAGAAATAGGGAACAGGGGTGCAGAAACAGGCAAGAGGGGTGCAGAAATTTGCAAGACAGGTGCCGAAAGAAGCAAGAGGAGAGCAGAAAGAACCAGCAGACGTGCAGAAAGAGGCAAGAGGAGTGCAGAAAAGGCAAGAGAAGTGCAGAAAGAAGCAACAGAGGTGCAGAAAGAGGCAAGAAAACTGCAGAAAGAGGGAACAGGGGTGCAGAAAGAGGAAAGAGAGGTGCAGAAAGAGGAAAGAGGGGTGCAGAAAGAGGCAAGAGGGGTGCAGAAAGAGCGAAGAGGAGTGTAGAAAGCAGTAAAAGGGGTACAGAAAGAAGCAAGAGAAGTGCAGAAAGAAGCAAGAGAAGTGATGAAAGAGACAAGAGAGTTGTAGAAACAGGCAAAATAAGTGCAGAAAGAAGCAAGAGAAGTGCTGAAAGAAGCAACAGAGGTGCAGAAAGAAGCAAGAGAAGTGATGAAACATACAATAGTGTTGCAGAAAGAAACAGGAAAGGTACAGAAAAAAGGAAGAGAAGTGCAAAAAGAGGCAAGACAGGTACAGAAAGAGGGAAGAGAAGTGCAGAAAGAGGGAAGAGAAGTGCAGAAAGAGGGAAGAGACGTGCAGAAAGAGGGAAGAGGGTATAGAAAGAGGCTAGAGGAGTGCAGAAAGAAGCAAAAGAGGTGCAGAAAGAGGCAAGAGAACTGCAGAAGGAGGCAAGAGAGGTGCAGAAAGAGGGAAGAGGGGTGCAGAAAGATGCAAGAGGGGTACAGAAAGAAGCAAGAGAGGTGCAGAAAGAGGCAAGAGAAGTCCAGAAACCAGCAACAGAATTGTAGAAAGAGGCAATAGAGGTGCAGAAAGTGGAAGGAGGGTGTAGAAAGAGGGAAGAGGGGTGCAGAAAGAGGCAACAGGGGTACAGAAAGAAGCAAGAGGGGTACAGAAAGAAACAAAATGGGTGCAGAAAGAGGCAGGAGGGGTGCAGAAAGAGGCAAGAGAAGTGCACAAAGAAGCAACAGAGGTGCAGAAGGAGGCAAGAGAACTGCAGAAAGAGGTAAGAAAGTTGACCAAACAGGCAAACAAGGTGCAGCAAGATGGAACACGGGTGCAGACAGAGGCAAGAGAGTTGCAGAAATAGGGAACAGGGGTGCAGAAACAGGCAAGAGGGGTGCAGAAATTTGCAAGACAGGTGCCGAAAGAAGCAAGAGGAGAGCAGAAAGAACCAGCAGACGTGCAGAAAGAGGCAAGAGGAGTGCAGAAAAGGCAAGAGATGTGCAGAAAGAAGCAACAGAGGTGCAGAAAGAGGCGAGAAAACTGCAGAAAGAGGGAACAAGGGTGCAGAAAGAGGAAAGAGAGGCGCAGAAAGAGGAAAGAGGGGTGCAGAAAGAAGCAAAAGGGGTGCAGAAAGAGCGAAGAAGGGTGTAGAAAGTGGTAAAAAGGGTACAGAAAAAAGCAAGAGAAGTGCAGAAAGAAGCAAGAGAAGTGATGAAAGTGACAAGAGAGTTGTAGAAACAGGCAAAAGAAGTGCAGAAAGAGGCAAGAGAAGTGCTGAAAGAAGCAACAGAGGTGCAGAAAGAAGCAAGAGAAGTGATGAAACATACAAGAGAGTTGCAGTAAGAAACAGGAAAGGTACAGAAAAAAGGAAGAGAAGTGCAAAAAGAAGCAAGACAGGTGCAGAAAGAGGGAAGAGAAGTGCAGAAAGAGGGAAGAGACGAGCAGAAAGAGGGAAGGGGGATTAGAAAGAGGCTAGAGGAGTGCAGAAAGAAGCAACAAAGGTGCAGAAATAAGCAAAATGGGTGCAGAAAGAGGCAAGAGGGGTACAGAAAGAGGCAAGAGAAGTGCACAAAGAAGCAACAGAGGTGCAGTGGATAGGTGTGGTGCAGCGGCCAGGGCAGCTGACTTCGGAGCACAGGGCTCACGGTTCGATCCCCGGCTCCGGCGGCAGCTCAGCTCAGCACCATGTGACTCTGGGCAATAGCTCACTTAATTTCCACGACGGCCCCCAGCGCCTTGAGACCCGTAAGGGTGAGTAGTTCGCGCTTTACAAATACGGATTTACATTTACATTTACATTTTACAGAAAGAGGCAAGAGAACTGCAGAAAGAGTCAAGAAAGTTGCGCAAACAGGCAAACAAGGTGCAGAAAGATGGAACTGGGGTTCAGACAGAGGCAAGAGAGGTGCCGAAATAGGGAAGAGGGGTGCAGAAAGAGACAAGAGGGGTGCAGACATTTGCAAGAGAGGTGCCGAAAGAAGCAAAAGGAGTGCAGAAAGAACCAACAGAGGTGTAGAAAGAGGCAAGAGGAGTGCAGAAAGAGGCAAGAGAAGTGCAGAAAGAAGCAACAGAGGTGCAGAAAGCAGCAGGAGAACTGCAGAAAGAGCAAGAGAGGTGCACAAAGAGGGAAGAGGGGTGCAGAAAGAGGCAAGAGGGGTGCAGAAAAAAGCAAGAGAGGTGTAGAAAGAAGCAAGAGAAGTGCAGAAAGAACCACCAGAGGTGCAGAAAGAGGCAAGAGAAGTGCAGAAAGAACCAACAGAGGTGCAGAAAGAGGATAGAGATGTGCAGAAAGAACCACCATTGGTGTAGACAGAAGCAAGAGGGATGCTGAAAGAGGCAAGAAAAGTGCAGAAAGAAGAAACAGAGGTGCAGAAAGAGGCAAGAGAACTATAGAAAGAGGCAAGAGAGATGCAGAAAGAGGGAAGAGACGTGCAGCAAGAGGGAAAGGGGATATAGAAAGAGGCTAGAGGGGTGCAGAAAGAAGCAACAGAGGTGCAGAAAGAGGCAAGAGAAGTTCAGAAAAAACAACAGCGGTGCAGAAAGAGACAAGAGAGGTGCAGAAAGAGGGAAGAGGTGCGCAGAAAGAGAGAAGAGGGGTGCAGAAAGAGGCAAGGAGGTGAAAAAAGAAGCAAGAGAGGTACAGAAAGAATCAAGAGAGGTACAGAAAGAAGCGAGAGAAGTGCAGAAAGAAGCAAAATGGGTGCAGAAAGAGGCAAGAGGGGTACAGAAAGAGGCAAGAGAAGTGCACAAAGAAGCAACAGAGGTGCAGAAGGAGGCAAGAGAACTGCAGACAGAGGCAAGAAAGTTGCACAAAGAGACAAACAAAGTGAGGAAAGATGGAACAGGGGTTTAGACAGAGGCAAGAGAGGTGCAGAAATAAGGAAGAGGGGTGCAGAAAGAGACAAGAGGGGTGCAGAAATATGAAAGAGAGGTGCCGAAAGAGGCAAGATGAGTGCAGAAAGAACAACAGAGGTGTAGAAAGAGGCAAGAGGAGTGCAGAAAAGGCAAGAGAAGTGCAGAAAGAAGCAACAGAGGTGCAGAAAGCAGCAAGAGAACTGCAGAATTATGGAACAGGGGTGCAGAAAGAGGCAAGAGAGGTGCACAAAGCGGGAAGAGGGGTGCAGAAAGAGGCAAGAGGGGTGAAGAAAGAAGCAAGAGAGGTGTAGAAAGAAGCAAGACAAGTGCAGAAAAAACCACCAGAGGTGCAGAAAGAGGCAAGAGAGGTGCAGACAGGAGGAAGAGGGGTGCAGTAAGATGTAAGAGAGGTACAGAAAGAGGGAAGAGGGGTGCAGAAAGAGGCAAGAGGGATGCAGAAAGAAGCAACAGAGGTGCAGAAACAAGCAAGAGAAGTGCATAAAGAAGCAACAGAGGTGCAGAAAGAGGCAAAAGAAGTGCAGAAAGAGGCTTGAGAAGTGAAGAAAGAACCAAAAGAGGTGCAGAAAGAGGCAAGGGAGGTGCAGAAAGAGGCAAGAGAGGTACAGAAACAGGCAAGACAGTTGCAGACAGAGGAAACAGAGGTGCAGAAAGAGGCAAGAGAGGTGCAGAAAGAAGCAACAGAGGTGCAGAAACAAGCAAGAGAAGTGCAGAAAGAAGCAACAGAGGTGCAGAAAGAGGCAAATAAGTGCAGAAAGAGGCAAGAGAAGTGCAGAAAGAAGCAACAGGGGTACAGAAAGAGGCAAGAGAACTGCAGAAAGAGGGAACAGGTGTGCAGAAAGAGGAAAGAGAGGTGTAGAAAGAGGGGTGCAGAAAGAGGCAAGAGGGGTGCAGAAATAAGCAAGAGAGGTGTAGAAACAAGGAAGAGAAATGCAGAAAGAAGCAACAGACGTGCAGAAACAAGCAAGAGAAAAGCAGAAAGAAGGAACAGAGGTGCAGAAAGAGGCAAAAGAAGTGCAGAAAGAGGCAAGAGAAGTGCTGAAAGAAGCAACAGAGGTGCAGAAGAGGCAAGAGAGGTGCAGAAAGAGGCAAGAGAGGTACAGAAACAGACAAGAGAGGTGCAGACAGAGGGAACAGGGGTGCAGAACGAGGCAAGAGAGGTGCAGAAAGAGGGAAGAGGGGTGCAGAAAGAGGCAAGAGAGGTGCAGAAAGAGGCAAGAGAGGTGCAGAAAGAAGCAACAGAGGTGCAGAAACAAGCAAGAGAAGTAATGAATGAGACAAGAGAGTTGCAGAAACAAGCAAAAGAAGTGCAGAAAGAGGCAAGAGAAGTGCTGAAAGAAGCAACAGAGGTGCAGAAAGAAGCAAGAGAAGTTATAAAACAGACAAGAGAGTTGCAGAAAGAAACAAGAAAGGTGCATACAAAAAGAAGAGAAGTGCAGAAAGAGGCAAGACAGGTGCAGAAAGAGGCAGGAGAGGTACAGAAAGAGGCAAGTAAGGTAAAGACAGAGGCAAGAGGGGTGCAGAAAGAGAGAAGAGAAGTGCATAAAGAGGTAAGACAAGTGCAGAAAGAGGGAAGAGATGTGCAGAAAGAGGGAAGGGGGTACAGAAAGAGGCAAGACGGGTGCAGAAAGAAGCAACAGAGATGCAGAAAGAGTCACGAGAAGTTCAGAAAAAACAACAGTGGCGCAGAAAGAGGCAAGAGATGTGCAGAATGAGGCAAGAGAGGGGCAGAAAGAGGGAAAAAGGATGCAGAAAGAGGTACAAGGGGTGCAGAAAGAGGCACAAGGGGTGCAGAAAGAAGCAACAGAGGTGCTCAATGAGGCAAGAGAAGTGCAGAGAAAAACAACAGTGGTACAGAAAGAAGCAAGAGAAGTGCAGAAAGAGGCAAGAGAGGTGCAGAAAGAGGGAAGATAGGTACAGAAAGAGGCACGAGGGGTGCAGAAAAAAGCAAGAGAAGTGCAGAAAGAAGCAACAGAGGTGCAGAAAGAGGGAAGGAGTGTGGAGAAAGAGGCAAGAGAAGTGCAGAAAGAAGCAACAGAGGTGCAGAAAGAGGCAAGAGAAGTGCTGAAAGAAGCAACAGAGGTGCAGAAAGAAGCAAGAGAAGTTATAAAACAGACAAGAGAGTTGCAGAAAGAAACAAGAAAGGTGCATACAAAAAGAAGAGAAGTGCAGAAAGAGGCAAGACAGGTGCAGAAAGAGGCAGGAGAGGTACAGAAAGAGGCAAGTAAGGTAAAGACAGAGGCAAGAGGGGTGCAGAAAGAGAGAAGAGAAGTGCATAAAGAGGTAAGACAAGTGCAGAAAGAGGGAAGAGATGTGCAGAAAGAGGGAAGGGGGTACAGAAAGAGGCAAGACGGGTGCAGAAAGAAGCAACAGAGATGCAGAAAGAGTCACGAGAAGTTCAGAAAAAACAACAG
Source organism: Calotriton arnoldi (assembly GCA_963921515.1). NCBI lineage: Eukaryota > Metazoa > Chordata > Amphibia > Caudata > Salamandridae > Calotriton > Calotriton arnoldi. The sequence continues at coordinate 472,415 of CAWUFW010004337.1, read as the reverse complement.
TGGCGCAGAAAGAGGCAAGAGATGTGCAGAATGAGGCAAGAGAGGGGCAGAAAGAGGGAAAAAGGATGCAGAAAGAGGTACAAGGGGTGCAGAAAGAGGCACAAGGGGTGCAGAAAGAAGCAACAGAGGTGCTCAATGAGGCAAGAGAAGTGCAGAGAAAAACAACAGTGGTACAGAAAGAAGCAAGAGAAGTGCAGAAAGAGGCAAGAGAGGTGCAGAAAGAGGGAAGATAGGTACAGAAAGAGGCACGAGGGGTGCAGAAAAAAGCAAGAGAAGTGCAGAAAGAAGCAACAGAGGTGCACAAAGAAGGAACAGGGGTGGAGAAAGAGACAAGAGAAGTGCAGAAACAAGCAACAGAGATGCAGAAAGGGTTAAGGGGGTAGAGAAAGAGGCAAAAGTGCTGAATAAAGAAGCAAGAGAGGTGCAGAAAGAAACAAAAGAAGTGCAGAAAGAAGGATCAGAGGTGCAGAGAGAGGCAAGAAGGGTGCAGAAAAAGGGAAAAGGGGTGCAGAAAGAGGCACAAAGGGTGCAGAAAGAAGCAAGAGAAGTGCATAAAGAAGCAACAGATGTGCAGAAAGAGGGATATGGGGTGGAGAAAGAGAAGTGCAGAAAGAAGCAACAGAGATGCAAAAAATGCGGAACAGGGTTGGAGAAAGTGGCAAGAGGGGTGCAGAAAGAAGCAAGAGAGGTGCAGAAAGAAACAAAAGAATTACAGAAAGAAGGAACGGTGGTGCAGAAAGAGGCAAGAGGGGTGCAAAAAGAGGTAAGAGGGGTGCAGAAAGAAGCACAACTGGTGAAGAAAGAAGCAAGAGAGGTGCAGAAAGAAGCAAGAGGAGTGCAGAAAGAAGCAACAGGTGCAGAAAGAGGCAAGAGGGGTGCAAAAAGAGGGAAGAGGGGTGCAGAAAGAGGCACGAGGGGTGCAGAAAGAATCAAGAGATGTGCAGAAAGAAACAAAAGTAGTGCAGAAAGAAGGAAGAAAAGTGCCGAAAGAAGCAAGACAAATGCAGTAAAAGGCAAGAGAGGCGCAGAAAGAAGCAAGAGTGGTTTGCACACCATTAGTACCAATTTAACACCCACATTTAGCAATAAGTAACAGGTGACCATTCTAGGTTTGCAAAGGACCTTCCACCACACTGTAACACTTTTCGCTGCATTTTTGGTAACGTTTGAGCCGTTTGGGCTAGAAACAAGGCTTTTTTTGTTCAAATCTGCAGATTAGGCAGCAGATGATGGATTACGTGGCTAATGCGGAAAATGTATAATTGTGCGAAAGTCGGTGCAGCCAAACAGTCGCATAATTCCAGTGGCCCTGCTCATACCTCTGACTAGGTCCAGAAGTGCTCCACAGTGATTCCTTCTTTTTTTTGTCTCATTGAGTTCATAGTTTAGCTTCTATGGAAATGAGAAAGACTAAACCTGAGGTTACCACTCCACAACACAGACTACCATACCACATAATTACTCTCCATAACACATAATCCCACTCTACATAATTCCTATACACTAAATACCACATACTTTCTATCCACATAATTTCACTGCACAACATACCACATAATTCCACTACACACAACGTACATCCACTCAACTCCAAAAACACATTAGTAAAAAACGTTTACATTTACAACGCCAATAGCTCTAACTCTTGCAAATGCGAGACCTATCACATTACAAATGCTTCTTTAACTGGTAGTCGCGTTTGCAGAGTGGTGGAGAAAGGGGGCTGGGCCTCCAACCACGCTCAGGAATTCCGCTGCATAGGACTTACAGGAGGTACCAGGAGGGCTTCTTGGCCCCCAAAGTCCCTCAGGAGTACAGTGGCCTTCATCCCCCAACCCGTAGTGTGCCAGGAGGCGCGTTTGCAGAGTGGTGGAGAAAGAGGGGGCATGGCCTCTGAAGACCTCTTAGCAATCACATTGTGTGGGTCTTACTGGAGGTAACAGGAGGGGTAGTTGGCCCCCAAGGACAACCTTGGGGGCCAACTACCCCTCCTATTACCTCCAGTAAGTCCCACACAGCAGCATTGGTAAGTACTCATATCAGGCCACTCCCCCTTTGACCACCAGTCTGCAAATGCACTCCCTGGCACGCTCTTCGATTGGGATTAAAGTCATCTTTGCTGCTGGGGGTCCTTAGGGGCCACCTAGCCTACCTGATACCTCCAGTAAGCCCCAGATAGTGGGACTGCTGAGAGGTGGACACAGGCCACGCCCCTTTCTCCACCACTCTGCAAACGCGCCGCCTGGCACGCTCTTGGATAGGGGATGAAGTCCCCTTGCCTCCTGAGGGTTCCTGGGGGCCAACTAGCCCTCCTGTTATCTCAAGTAAGCCCCACACAGTTGGATTGCTGAGTGGTCTGAGGCCATGCCTCCTTTTTACACCACTCTGCAAACATGCCTCCTGGCGTACTGCTGCTCGGGGGATGAAGTCCACTTTAGTCCTGAGGTCCTCAGGACACAAGAGGACCTCATTGCCCCACAAGCAGTGCGCCAAGAGGCGCGTTTGCAGAGTGGTGTAAAAAGGGGCGTGGCCTCGGACCACCTCTCAGCAATCCCACTCTGTGGGGCTTACTGGAGGTACCTCGTGGGCTAGTTGGCCCCCAGAGACCCTTAGGATTCAAGTGGACTTAATCCCCCAACTTAGAATGCACCAGGAGGCACGTTTGCAGTGTGGTGCAGGGAGGGGGCGGGGCCTCCAGCGAGATGCCGGCTTTTCTTTTTTTTTTGTTAGAAGGGGGGCTGTGTGGCCCCGATTCTCTTAATATTTTTGGGGCCCTGGGTACCCCATCCCCCAGGGCCTGACCCATTTTTTTTAAAAACATTATTAAAAAAACGGGAAGGGGGCCATGCGGCCCCCATCCCAAGCCCGATTTTGGCCCCGGAAACCCCATCCCCCGGGGCATGGCCAATTTTTTAATAAAAAAAAAACAACATTTAAAGGAGGGGGGCCATGCGGCCCCCCTCCTGAGGCCATTTTTGGCCCCAGGGACCCCATCCCCTGGGACTTTGCTTCTTTTTAAATTGTTTTTATTTTTATTTTACAGGAGGGGGGCCACGTGGCCCCCCCTCCCAGGGCCACTATTGGCCCCTGGGACCCCATTCCCCGGGGCCTACCCAGCCTTTCTTTTTTTTTAAATTTTGGACGGGGACCACGTGGCCCCCCTCCCGGTCTTATATATATATTTTTTATGAATGAAAAAGAGGAGGGGGCCTCGAGGCTCCCCTTTCCTTGGCCACTTCTGGCCCTGGATACCCCATCCCCCGGGGCCTGGCCTCATGTTGGGGACTGCGGGGGGAGCCCCAATGCCCCTGCGGTCCCTCCCGGCTTCCCGCCTCCTGCGGGAGCCGGAATTGCTTTTGGACAAGGGGAGCTGCTGACAAAATCAATCTGCTTCGCTTCATGGAAGCGAGAGCAGGTTTACTGCTCTTGCTTCCATGAAGTGAAGCATAGTTTGCAATGACAGGGCGGCAGCCGTGCTCCCGCCCTGCCATTGCAAACTGCAATGTCCCGGGGGTGGGCATCCCGGGACATTTCTGGAGCCAGCCCTGGGGGGTGGTGGTCCCCAGGGCCAAGGAGGGCTCCAGGAGGGGGGCTGCGCACCCCCCTCCCAACTGATTTAAGCCCCAGGGAGGTGGTGGTCCTCGGGACCCGGGGGTCAGCAACGGACCCCTGCCCATAATTAAAGTTTGACCCGGGGAGGTGGTGGTCCCCGGGGCAGTGTGGGGGAGGCAGGAACCCCCCCACACTTTTTTTTTATATTATTTGAGCCCCAGGGAGGTGGTGGTCCCCGGGGCTTGGGGGGCCGTGAGACCCCCGCTCATTATTACTAAATGCCCCGGGGAGGTGGCGGTCCCTGGGGCAGTGTGGGGGGACAGGAGCCCCCATGCATAATTTACACAGGCCCTGGGGAGGTAGCGGTGCCCGGGGCAGCGGGGGGCTGCGTGCCCCCCACATAATATTAATCATGCCCCAGGGAGGTGGCAGTCCCTGGGGCTGCGGGGGTCCCCACGGGCTCCCGCATATACTTTCCAAATTGCCTCAGGACCTGGCCTACCCATGGGCTTATAAAAATGAAGTGCGGGAGACCGCACTTCGTTTTTTGTTTATTTTCGGCAGGATTCGCACACCCAGCACGAATCCTGCCGTTTTAAAAACAAAAATGCTTTTTGAGGCCCTGGGGGTCTTGACCAGGCCTAGGGGGTCAGGGTGTTTCTTCCCTGCCCCCCTTTTCTTTTTTTTAACCATTTTATTCCCTTTTTTCTTGTGACTCGGTTTTACTGAGTCACAAGATGGCTGCCATCACTTCTTGGTTTGGAGTAATGACAGCCAATCAAAATGAAGCTCGTGATCGGGAGGGTTTGTGAATCCTCCTCGGTCACCAGATATCAATATTTTTTATTTTTTAATTTCTCAGGAACTACTGAACGGATTTACACCATTTAACAAAAAGGTCGCTTTCTGAACCAAGACCGACCTTTTTTGACAAATTTGGTGTAATTCTGTTCAGCAGTTAGGGCTGTAGCTTTGTCTAAAGTTTCCTATGGAAATTAACATGGAGAAAATGCGTTTTGGGACCCCACTTTTTTCTCAGCCCCCACTTGACGAATCACCCCGAAACTTTCAAAACAGGAGCTGACCTGAGCGAACCATTAGTTTTGAAACTTTCACGAAAATTCGTCAAACGACGCCAAAGATATTGGCAAAAGAAAAAATGCTTTTTGAATAGAAACGAGGTCCTAACTATAACTACCTACTGGCGACCGCCAGTAGGTAATATATATATCTTATAATTATAGTTAGGACCTAGTTTCCATAGGAAAAGCATTTTTTGACTTGCCTATAACTTTGCCTGTGTGTAAGTTTGGGGGTGATCAGTGCAGTGGGGATCGAGAAATAGGGGTGCGAAAAAAGGGTTCATTTGTAATGATAATTCCCATAGGAATTCGTTGTCGAACCTACAGCCTAAAGTGCTCGACAGAATTACACCAAATTTGGCAGAAAGGTAGATGTCGTTACGCAGATTGTGCTTTTTGTTATTTGGTGTAAATCCGTTCTGTAGTTTTACAGAAATTGAAGAAGAAATAGATAATCTCTGGTCGCGAAGCCTTCCTGAAAAAAGACTAGCTTGTGCACGGAAATTCACTGCTCTGATTGGCTGCTAACACCTCAACCAGGAAGTGTTGGCAGCTATCTTGGGACTCGGCTTCACCGAGTCTAAAAAAAAAGAGGAAATAAAGAAAAGGGCGCAGGGTAGGAAAGGAATACCCTGACCCCAAGCCATGGTCTTGGACCCCGCCACGGCATTAAAGCATTTTCATTAAAAAAAAATTGCCACAAAATAGTGATATTTGCAGATTTGTCGCAATTTTTTTAATAAAAGCAAGCGCAAACTCCCATGCTTGCTTTTAAATAACCCCCGGGTGGGCCAGGTCCCGGAGTGTATAAACAATACAGGGGCCCCCCTCCTCAGGCTATTCAAAGCCTAGGGAACCGCCACCTCCCCGGGGCAGTTTTCGTTATGAATGTGAACAGGCCTATTGGGCCTGCCCGCAGACCCAGGGACAGCCACCTTCCCAATTATGTGGGGGGGCCTTGCAGACCCACCTGCCCTGGGGACTGCCACATTCCAGGGCCTCATTTAAACAATGTGGGGGGCCTCGCGGATCCCCCCTGCCCCGGGGATCGCCATCTCCCTGGGGCACACTTATTTTTTAAGTAATGCTGGGAGCCCTACTGCCCTGGGGACCGCCACCTCCCTGGGGCTAAAATAAATAAAGCTAAAATAGCCGGGAGGTGCATTTGCAGAATGGTGGAGAAAGGGAGCATGGCCTCTGACAAGTTCTCAGCAATCCTGCTGTGTGGTGCTTACTGGAGGTAACAAGGGGGGTATTTGGCCCCTAAGAACATCCAAAGTAAGAAGAACATGTGAACTTTGCCTTTTTTCTGCCCCTGGAGCAGACCTTGGGCTGATCTGCTGCTTCATAGTATGAAAAAAATTCAAATCCACAGTTGCTTTTAAAAGCAATGTGAGGGGCTGTGCAATGTATTTACCTTAATGCTAGCTGCATTAAGGTAAATACATTGTCTTTTTCCGTGATGGTGCATTTCAATGCTAATTACCAAGCAGGAAACTCTGTGTGCCATGCCTGCCTACAAGATCCTCCCGGCAGGAAGACTTCCCCACACAAGCTCCTCTGACGGAAAGGTTTCTTTATAGAGAACTCTCAGGGGTCTGCCATTGCGGTTTACATACTGTAGTTGCCATTAAGTTAACTACAAATTTTGAGCCTCCCTGACAGTGGTGGTTTACACAAACATTCTGTCTTTCTTCCATTTCTTAATAATCGTATGGAGTAATTCTTGATTTTCAGGGCTTTTCTCCTGCATACCTCCCTTTCTCGAAACTGGTGCAGGTGGAAGCAGAATCGGCAGAATAAAAAAAATTGAATTTCTACCATTCCTCCCTCTAACAACTGTATTAGCTCTCGACTGTGGGCTATAATTCTGTATTACCCCCTAGATCCCCCTTGTCCTCGTCCCATTCATTACATATTGAGATATATATTATCTCACAGACAGAAAAAAGAACAAAAGGCATAATGGAATACCCTGCCCCGCCCCCTCCCACCGGGAGTACTTAAGTCGTACCTACACAGGTGGGATGACTTTTCTCCTTGACTGCAAAGCTTGAGGGAGACGCATGTGACAATGAAAACATTTTGGCAGGATGGCACGAGACACGGTGCACAATCCTGAGGTGCCTGACTTTGTGTGAGGACATGTCGGGCTTTGCACAGGTGTGCTTGTATGGGGAGTGTGCATCTGTGCAAGCCTGTGCCGGCTTTTACAGTTTGTTCAATGGGATTTGGGACGCCTACATATGCATAGCAGTTTTTGTACTACTTTGGTCTGCATTTGTACGGCAACTTGTTCTGGGGCACTTTCACTGCATTTGGTGATTCCTACATTGTGGCCATGAGAAAGCCTACGTGGAAGTGGAAAAGGAGGCAAGTGTGGGAGACTTCCTCTTCTTCTTCTTTTTCTTCTTCTTCTTCTTCTTCTTCTTCTTCTTCTTCTTCTTCTTCTTCTTCTTCTTCTTCTGCCTCATCTCTCTCTCTTCCTCTGCCAAAATACCCTAGGGAAAATGAGGATGCCAGGCTTAAGAGACTTATAAGAGAGACTTTATTTGAAAAGGGGACAATGCTAAGCCTAGGGAAGCTTTTCCTGAGGGGTCATCTCTGTCTTCAGGATTGGAGAATGAGAGTCCTAGCCCTCATGATCATAAGGGAAAGTACATTGCTCGGTAGTTGCTGCCTGATTCAAATAAGCATGTAAAGGCTAACATGGGTTTTCCAGACAAGGAAGGAGCCAAAGACATCAGCAGGTTCTCTCCTATGCCAAATTCAGAGTTCAGCTCCCATTGATGTTCTTGTCCATCTGTATATTCACAACACCCTTAAAAAGAATGGATTGATCCAGACAAAATAATGCACCCTAGATTCATGACCAAATTGTACCCTTTACAAGACATGCAAAAGGAGTTGCCAGACTCTATTCCAACTGATTCTTTAGTGGCCAGTTAGGTGGGGAGAACATCCTTGGAAGAGGATACAGTAATAATGGATGGGGTTGACAAGAAAGTTGATGCTTCCCTCCGTAAGGTGCATTCTGGCTCACATCTGGTTCTGTGGGCTAGGATCTATGGAACTTATGTGGCCCAATTCCTGATCTCGGACATTAAGGCATTGTATAGAACGTTGGATGATAATCTGATTGTTCGGGTTTCTTGGAAAAAAATCAAACATTAGGTGGAGTATTTGTTGGATCTTTCCTTACTTCCTTTGGTGGCAAGGGCTTCGGTGTTGTCCAGCTAGGCTTGTGGCCTGGTTCTCAAAGACTGGCAGAATGAGATTCTGCCCAGAAGGCATCAGCTCTCAGGCTGCCTTTTCAGGGTAATCAATGGTTTGGGGCAACGTTGAAGGTTAAACTCCACAAGTTATTTAAGGAGAAGTAGCATTCCTCCTCTTTGAAGCTTTCATCTTCTAACAAACGGCCTTTGAAACCTAGATCCCCCTTTTGTCAGCTGTCTCGGAGGCGGTATCTCTGATCTCAAGGAAGGTTTCAAGCTAGGACGGGTAGGGACAGGAAAGCTAAGTCTCTACCAAAACCTTGTTCCTGACTATAGGGTGATGATCAGGAGTGTGTGGTCGGAGGTCGGATCCAGAGGTTTCTCCAGGCCTGGGAGGGATCTAATTCAGACACCTGGGTGTTGGACATCTTGAGACACGGTTACAGGATAGAGTTTGTGAGGACTCCTCCTTCTTCGGGGGTCTCTCTGAATCCATGGTCCTCCAGGGGGGAGAAGAGTTTGGCTCAGACTCAGGGCATTTGCTGTCTTCTGCAGCAGAGAGCCCTTCTGGAAGTTCCTCGGGAGGAGAGGGGCAGGGGTTTCTATTCCATCATTTTTCTGGTGGCAAAATCTATGGGAGGTTCAGGATTGTACTGAACCTGAAGGTGCTCAACAAATTTGTGCAGTCCCTGCCCTTCAAGATGGAAATCTGCAGAGGGTGATCCCCTTGGTGATCGAGGGACATCTGATGTGCACCCTGGATCTTCAAAATGCATATTACCATGTTCTGATTCATTCTCACTTCCAAAGGTTTCTGTGGTTCTGAGTTCAGAAGACCCATTATCAATTTCAGGTACTGCTGTTCGGTCTTACGTCAGCGCCAAGATTCTTCACTAAGGTAGTGACCCCCATGGTAACTTCACTCCATCTTCTGGGCATTCATCTATATCCCTACCTACATGGACTATTGGCTTCTCCATGCTCCATTGGAGAAACAGCTCCTTCACAATCTGAAATTGGTTTGCTCAGTGCTCAGGGATCATGAGTTCTGCTCAATTGAGGAAAATGTTTGTGGATTCCAACCACGGATCTGACGTTTATTGGGGGCAGTTTCTGCACAGATCTAAACAGAGTTTTTCTTCCAGTTCCAAGAGCTGCGCTCTTGAGGTCGCTGGCTTTGGCGGCTGTGCTTCCCTTCCGGTCCTGCATTGGTTGCGGCTGCTGGGTCACATGCTGGCAGCTGTGTTCATGGTTCCTTGGGCTAGGTTTCATTTTCTAACTCTATGGGTTCATCTTCTTTCATTTTGGGATCCACAGTCAGGGACTTTCAACTGGGTGGTCCCTGAGACTGCTGGGATCATCAAAGACCTGTGTTGGTAGACTCTGCAGGACAGTCTCTCCAAGGGCATGTCTTTGCAGCCAGATCCGCCACTGGTTCTCATGATGGATGCTAGTGATTTTGGGTGGGGGCCAACCTAGTGGACAGGTCCCTGTAGGCTCGATGGTCTCTGCAGAAGGGGCGATGCTCTTCCAATTAGAGAGAAAAAATGGCTGAATACAGAGCTATCATGAGGATCCATAATCTTCTGGTGGATCACATTCTGGTGGTGTGGGCAGACAACCAGGTGACAGTGGCAAATCTAAATCATCGGGGGGATCTGTTCCAGTTGTCTGAATGCTGTGGCTGTCCAGCTTTTCGAGTGGGGGGAGGGTTATCTGCAGTCGCCGGTGGCAGTCCACATCTGGGGTGGACAATGGGGTGGCGTATTCTCCCAGTCAGGTTTTTTCTCCCTTTCAAGAAATGTCTCTCACCAGGGATTTCTTTCATCAGGTGTGCGTGAGGTTTGGTGTTTCTTTCCTTGACCTCTTTTTCCCAGCTCAATACCCAGGTTTCCAGATTTTGTGCCTGGAGGAGAGAGTCTGGAGGGTGGATGTATTGACCATTCCTTGGCCAGACCAGCTTTTGCATGCCTTTCCTCCATTTCCTTTCATTCCCAAGTTTCTGGCTTAGCTGTTGAGAGAGTCCCAGGTAGTGGCAATGGTGGTGCCATTGTGGCCCCACTGCTCTTGGTTTCCCAGGCTAAAAAGTCTGGCAATTCAGTGTCTGGGGATAATTACATGCTCCCCTTCTCCACTGCTGTTGGCTCCATTCCTGTCTCTGCCGAGACTCCGTCTCTTGGTTTGGGAATTGAGAGGAGGAGTGTGCAGAGTAAATGACTACCCCGGCATTTAGCTGTGGTCATCCAGCAGTCAGGCAGGTCATCCACTTTGAAATCATACGAAAGTCATTGGGGTAGTTTTCAGCACTGGTGTGGGCTTCTTCAGCTGTCCTCCTTGGACTGTAATCTTTCTGATGTTCTGCAACTTTTTGGGGAAGATTTTGAGAAGCAGTTGGCTGTGGCCACTCTGCAGGCCCAATGGGCAGCTATTAAGGCTTTCAGGTCCCATTGGGGGAACTTGGTTGACGTGGAAGACTTGGTGGCTAGTTGCTGTGTAGCTTTTTTCTTTCTTGCCCTTTGATTAAGCCTTTTTTGTCCCTTGTGGGATTTGTCTCCGGTGTTGAAATCCCTGGTTTCAGCTCCTTTTCAGCCTTTGGAGGTTGTTGATATCAAGTTTGTCACTTTCAAAGTGGTGTTTTTGGTGGCGCTTACTTCTGCTATGCACATTGGTGAATTGGGTGCCCGGATAGCTAAGGAACCATTTTTGTCTTTTTCAGAGGATGGGGTCATACTGAGGTTGGATTCCTCCTTTGTGCTGAAGGCGGAGTCTCAGTCTCATAAAACTCAGGAGGTGATTCTCCCTTTGTTGGTTTCTGAGCCTGGTTCTTCTGAAGAAGTCCAGTGGTTCTTGTTGGATGTGAAGCGTGCTTTGTTGGTCTATCTGGAGCAAATGAGTTTGTTCCGGAAGACAGACTCTTTGGGACATATTTACAAGGAAATGTCAGAATGCTGAGCTGCGTCAAATTGGGTAGTGCCGTCCTCCGACATTTCCAAAATGCAGGGATGTGCTGTATTTACAACAATACGACACCCCTGTGTTTTCCTTAGCACTGGAGCTAAAATTAGCTGCCTAGCCCCAATGCAAGCACCCTTGCAACATAGTGCAAGGATACCTGCGTTGCAAGGAATGATTGTTTATATGCAGAAAGGTGTCCCTTCCTGCACATAAACAATCAATAATGGTGATTTGTTACTTCTATGTGTGCTGCAGAATGCAGTACACATAGAAGTAGCAAATCATCATTATTCATTGATTGTTTATGTGCAGAAAGGGACACCTTCCTGCACATAAACAATCATTCATGGTGTTTTGCTCTTTGTGTGTGTGCCGGAGAATGCAGCACACATACAAAAAGCAAAAACGAAGAGAAATAAAAGTATTTCTCCTTGTTACGCCATTCTAATGCCTGCTCTTGCATGGCGTTAGTATTTGGCGCTACCTCAGATTTACAGATCCTTGTAAATCTGGGGCAACACAAAAAAGCAATGGGTGTTGCAGTGGAACGCCCAGAGCAACACCCATTGCATGCCCCTTTCACATAGATACCTGCATGAAAGGGTACCATATTTACAAAGCAGCGTTAAGCCACAAAAATTGGCTTACCACCACTTTGTAAATATGGAGCAGGGTATTGCGCCACAGGAATGTTGTTAAAAGTGACGTTCCTGTGGCGCAATGCCCTTGTAAATAGGCCCCTTTATTTGTTTCATATGGGGCTTCGTCCCAGGGGGATAATGCTTCCTCTTTGTCCATTAGTCGGTGGATCAAGCGGTTGATTGCCCATGCTTACTCTCTGTCAGGGGCTCCTCCTCCTGCTGGGGTCCAGGGGAGATCAACCCGTGGGATGGCTGCTACATGGGCTGAGTTGAAAGGGGTGTCCACTGCTGAGATTTGCAGGGCTGCTGCTCGGGTGTCCTCTAATACCTTTGTCAGGCATTATCATCTCCAGAATGTGTTGTGTGATGATACCAATTTTGGGTTGGGAGTTTTGCATTCTGTGATATCCTGACATACGTTGTTGTCTTTCTAAATAAATCACTTTGGGGTTCTACAGTTATGGAGTTTGTATTCTTTATGTGCTGTCTTTTTATATGAATGCCGGGTTCTCGACTTGGATATTCTCAATATGTAATGAATGGGATGAGGACAGGGGAGACGTGGGCTAATGTCCAATTACTTACCAGTAATCTTAATTTCTCCTTGTCCTGTTGTCCTGGTCCCATTCATTACGCCCCTCCCTTCCTCCCAGATGGCCGGCTTTCATATGTGGTTCTTGGTAATTCAGAAGGAATGCTGGGTAAGTACGACTTAAGTACTCCCGGAGGGAGTGGTTGTAGCAGGGTATTCCAGTATTCCTTTTGTTCTTTTTTCTGTCTGCGAGATAGTATATATCTCAATATGTAATGAATGGGACTAGGTTAACAGGACCAGGAGTAATGAAGATTACAGGTAAGTAATAGACATTATTACAGCCATGTAACATTACCAAAGAGGCCTTAACTTGGGCTCATGTTGCACTGAAATTGGGAAAGCATTGTCGAATTTAATCCATTGTATGTTTCCTGATACAATTGTCATGTCACTCAAACTATATCTTTTCGATATAATATTAAACCTTTTTCTTTAACAAAAATATACGGGGATAAGTTCAAACAGATGTCTACGAATTAATCATATTTTTAGATTTTATATCTAGGGTCAGATCTTTTTTGCCTCCTTATTGATTCCCCTAGTTCGAAATCAATAGCATCTTCTGCTTCCTTTGTAACTACACATAAAGGTATCTTCTGCCTTCTGTAGTGTGTAACTCCTAAGTCGAGGTGCACCTCTTTATGATGGAGTCTATACTTTCTTTAACAGAATAAACTTAAAAACTCCGGGCAATTAAATAAAGCAACACAATTACATTTTATATTAGAGTCAAGTTAGCTTTACAATATTCAAACAAAAATGTAATTAAATATAATACCTTAGATTCGAACAATAAGTTAAATCATTCATATTCTCTAATATCACGGTCAGGATTTACAGGGGTTTCCACTTAGCACAAAAATGACCAAATTTAATGATTTATGCAGGTGCTAGTCTTATATTATTTTAATAAACAAACAATAGTACCTAAGAAATCGATGACGCTTCATATGTCGGTATAGAAAAATACCAGTAGACTCTTTCCCAACAAATGTATGGGCCTCATTTATAGGTTTTTTGCTGTAGGGCAGCGCAGCAGGCCTTGCTGCTGCTCTGCCCTATGGCAAAAGAAAAGGACAGGAATGTGCTGTATCTATTAGATACAGCCCATTCCTGTCCTTTTCCCCTGCGCTGGTGCACAATGGGCTCCCGTGCGCTAACGCAGGCACCTTTGCACCATCGTGAAAGGGTGCCTGCGTTGCAGGGATGATTATTTTTGTGCAGGAAGGGAAAGGGAAGTTTCTCGCAGAAAAACAGTCACAAGAGGCTTTTTCCTCTTTCTATGTGTGCTGCAGAATGCAGCACACATAGGGGCATATTCACAAGGACTTATCGCTGATTTATCGCCACCTTAACGCATCAAAAGTGGAGATAGATTTAACGCCCCATTCACAAGCGGGTGCAAACAGCAGATATCGCCAGTATTCCAGCGATAACTGCCCCAAAATTTATCTCCATGGGTGACACCACCAACTAACCCTAATGAGATGCAGAGTAGGCGTTCCCGTGCAAAAACTCACGAAAAACCACAACACCACTTTCACAACGAACTGCCAGATCTGCGATGCGAACCAAAAACAGGCGATAAGCCGCGGTAGCAGCAGGGATTTAACACCTGCCTTATGCTGGTGTTAAACAGGACGACTACCTGCAGCACTAAAGGGAGCCCAGCCCAGAGCCACATCGGAAGACCCACAGATGCCATGGAGCCAATGATCATGCAGCTCGGAGAACCAAGAGGGCCACAACACCCACCGCCACCACTCCCAGGCCCCTCCCCGGACCCCCCTCCCCCGGACAAACACATACCGTGCACGACACAAGAGCCACAAAAAGCGCATGATGTCGCACAATGACAAAAAGAAACACACATGTGTGGTCAGAAGAACGAGAAACAGTCACACATCATTGAAGCAACAACCAAAAACTTTATTGAAATACAACACAAAACACCAATGCAGAAGACTCCTGTCGGGTCCGTCCGGGACAATCTTGATGTCACAGCCTGGAAAATAAAGCACAAAATCAGAACGTGTGTCATGCGCACATCAAAGGAGCGAGACACAGAGAAACAGAGAATGAAAGAAAGGCAGAGAGAGAATGAGAGAGAAGGAAAGGAAGTGAGAGAGAGAGTGAGAGAGAAGGAAAGGAAGGGAGAGAGAGTGAGAGAGAAGGAAAGGAAGGGAGAGAGAGAGAGAGAGTGAGAGAGAAGGAAAGGAAGGGAGAGAGAGAGAGAGTGAGAGAGAGAGAAGGAAATGAAGGGAGAGAGAGAGAGTGAGAGAGAGAGAGAAGGAAAGGAAGGGAGAGAGAGAGAGAGAGAGAGTTAGAGAGAAGGAAAGGAAGGGAGAGAGAGAGAGAGAGAGAAGGGAAGGAAGGGCGAGAGAGAGAGAGAGAGGGAAGGAAAGGAAGGGAGAGAGAGAGAGAGAGGGAGGGACACTGCTGCCCCCGCGCACCCAGGCCCCACTGCTCACCTGCTGCCACCGGTGTGTCTCCAACCACGTGCCGGTATACACTGCAAGCCACCAGGTCTGCAATTTGTAATAGAGGCCAGAGTCAATCATGGCAGAGTCCATCTCACTGCACACGGCAACAACGCCTGTCCATCCTTGCGCACCCATGCAGCTGCACCCTACCCCCTCCCGCCGTCCAGCGCTGGCTGTCTGCACTTGCGCACCCAGGCCCCACTGCTCACCTGCCGCCAATGGTGTGTCCACCAGTGGGCACACCACGTGCCCGTGCAAGCTCCAGGCCCCGGTTCCGCCACCATGGCATGGTCCACATCATGCGGACCCGCACAGAGGCCCAGCAGGTCCCACACATGATGCTGAGTCCTGAGGCATCAATGGCAGAGACCACATCAGTGCACACGTCATCATCACAGGCTGCACACCCGCTCAGCAATTTCGGTGCCACTAACCCTGTGCAACCCCAGTCAGCGCCACGTGGTGGTAGGCCCGTGACGGCTGTAAGGCTTCGGGTGGCACTAACCCTGTGCAACCCCAGTCAGCGCCACATGGTGGTAGGCCCGTGACGGCCACAAGGCTTCGGGTGCCACTAACCCTGTGCAACCCCAGTCAGCGCCACGTGGTGGTACGCCTGTGACGGCCGCAAGGCTTCGGGTGCGACCAACCCTGTGCGCAACAACTCATGGGCCCTTCATGATTGAGAACCGTGGAGCGTCCGTCATCCAGTCACCACCGGCAGTGGGGAATGTGACGTTGTCGGCCCCTTATATTGGCGGGGCCACATGGCCTGTGACGCCTGTGCCGGATGGGTGTTGTGTGTGTGCAAACCTGCTCTCATGGAGTGGCCGTGACATGCTGACAACTAGACCAGTGACCTGCAGACCACTAGCGTGTACGCCTGTGACATGTAGCTATGTGGGCCCCCCCTCGGAGCGTAAGCGGAGTGGTCTGGCCTGGCGTACGCCGGACCAGCGCAGGGCTTGCAACAATGACTCGGGAGCTCTGGGCGTGGTTCAGTGCATGTCCGGACAAGGAAGTGACTAATGCGTGTGTCCCTGTTGTAGTGTCTACGGCACCCGGAACGCAATCGGAAATATAGCACACTGTGACTGGAATCCCACTAGATGAGCATCATTGACGTTAGGGGGAATCACTGTCCCCACATTCATCCACACATTCATACAAGAATGATGTAAGACATGACACAGCAGTGCATTTCTGAATGTTTAATGCACATCCAGTGGAGTTTTGCAGCTGGAGCAGTACAGGGCCATGCCAACCCCACTTCGCAATATGGGCCCGTGGAGGGCCAGCCAGAGTCCATCCGGGAATGACAAGTACTGCAGAAGAGGAAGGGTACAGTCCGCAGTCTGGTTGCTGTGTCATTGGTCATCAAACAGGATATGACAGTCCATGTCGCAGTCCAAGGTGAGTGCAGCGGAGTGTATTCAGGGGTCAGTGGAAGGTCATGGGGCTATGTGCGGCACCAAGCAGAAACAGGCCAGGTGGCGGAAATGAATGCTAGTGCATCCTTCTGATCTCAATCCCATCCACGTCCTCGTCCTCGGATGTGTGCTCTGCCCCACCTGTGGGTGTTGCAGTTCCGGCTGCGGCACTGTGTGCCACTGACACATCAGGGGCCGGAGGTGGATTGTGGGCCGCACTGTGTGGCAGTGACACATCAGGTGCCGGAGTGGAGATGCCTGCTGCACTGGGAGACACTGACACACCAGGGGGCAGAGATGTGGATGGTGTGGGTGCAGCAGCATTCATCTGCGCCACGCCTTGTGGCAGCAATGCCATGATGAGGTTCTGCAGGGCATGGTAGATCCCAGCTACATTTCGCTGATGTGCAGCGGTGGCTGCCATCTTTTCCGCCTCCATCCGCACCATGTCCTCCATGAGCCTCCGCATGTGTGCCAGCTCACAGCTGGGATCGCTGGAGCCACTCTGAGCAGACAGGTGTTTTTGTCTCAGAGTCATGACTCCAGCGATGTCAGCCAGGGCTCGTTGGAGACCATGGAGCGGCCCGTGGGTGTCCGTTAGGGACTGGAGATGGTCCCTGATGGGACCTAGACACCCATGGATGGCGTCCAGTTTGGTAGCCATGAGGTCGATCCCCACCCGCACCTGCTCAGCCGTCTCCCTCTGGCCCTCCAGCACACGGCGTTGGAAGGCCATGTGTTGTTCGTGGGGGTCTTGGGAGACAGCCGGGGTTGTGGGTGCCTCCTGCTGGGTGGTTTGTGTAGTGGGTGGGGTCTCCTCGATGCAGCTGGGCTGCCCTGATCCTGGAGCTGAGTTGCGGATGATGTCAATGATGTCTTGGAGGGCTTGGGTGTCGATGTTGGGTGTGTCCTCCTCGTCATCAGTGAAGAGTGGCTGGGACTGCTCTGCAGGATATGTTGACGGTGCCCCTGCAATATGAAGGGGAGATGGTGTATTACAATGTGTCCACATGTATGTAGCCGCTTGGTACATGTTCACATTCAGACAGCATGGCATTGTACATTGTGACAGTCTGTGGATCAGGGCCATGATCCAGAGTCATTGTGGGTGTGCACTGTGCTCTGCTTGATTATGCATGTGTGCCATTGTGGCCATCTCCACCCGTCCCCCCAGTACCTGGTGGTTACTCACCCTGTTGCTGTGGTGTTGTGTCATGTCGAGCAGTGTCCGGTCCCCCGACTCCTGCCACAGTCTCCACGCTGATGACTGTCGACACCAGCTCCTCCATGTCATCCAGCTACAGCTGTGGCGCTGGGCTCCCACCTCCAGTCTGCATTGCTGCCTTCTGGTTGCCTGCGAGTTTCTCCTTGGTTTTGCGCATGATGTCAATCCATCGCCTCTTGACCTCGTCCATTGACCTCTTGTGCTCTCCGACGGCATTCACCTTGTCCATGATGGCCCACAATATTCCATTTTTGGTGCCCAATGACACGTTGGAGGTGACGAACAGTTGTTGATGGTGTTCCATCACCTCCGTGACCAGGATCCTGTTTTCCTGCGGACTGAACTTCATCTTCCTCTTCTTCTTGTCCTTGCCCTTCCCTGTCCCCGAGGTCCCAGGCTGGTCGTCCGGGGCACTTGGGGGGTTCCGTTCGTCTTCTGCGCCTGCTCCGGCTGCCTCCATGGTGCTTCGGTGTTGGTCATTTTGTGTTTGTGTGTTTTTTCTACTTTTGTAGTGATTTTCAAGCCTGCCTTGTGTGTATTGCAGGCCTGGCGCTGCTTATCGCTGATTTCCTCATCGCGGTTTGGCCCATCGCATGTTTTTTTGCGTTGAGGTTTGTGTTTTTATCACCGTCGCGGTTGTTGTATCGCAGACATTGTCCGCGGTTTCGGGAGGCTATCGCATGGTACCGCCGTGTTGTGAATTCCACGTTGACACGGGGTTATTTTCCCGCGATAGACTGCGATGTGTAAAGTTGCATTAACATTTTTTTGAGATGTTTAGCACACGTTCTTGTGAATATACCCCATAGAAAGAGGAAAAACGAGGAGAAATAAAGATATTTCTCCTCGTTGTGCCTCCTTTACCCTTCCCCAAGTTTTTCACACTGCCTCAGACTTACGATTTCTTGTTATTCTGGGGCAGTGTCAAAAAGCCATGGATGTTCCTGGGAACGCCCCCAGCAACACCCATGGAACGCCCCTTTCACGCAGTTTTCTGCATGAAAGGGGAATATATTTATAAGGCCATGAAATGCCACATAACGTGGTTTTACGTGACCTTATAAATATGCCAGTGGCACATTGCGCCACTGGAACATCACAAAAGTGATGTTCTGGCCGCGCACAAGTGCCGGTAGGGCCTCATAAATGAGGCTTATATGTGTTTTACAGACAGAGAGAACAGTCAATGTACGTGTGACTCGTGTAATCTATCAAGCAGAAAAAAATACGCGCCGCCTTCACATAATCTCTGCGGTATGACTTTTATTTGTAAAATGTCAATAAGGTCATGCCAGATCAGTGAAAGTCATAAACAGTAACCAAATGGAAAGCCAGAAAATGTAAATGAAGCTTCGCATGTATGTGGCAATCGATAGTTCCACTTATTAATATCCTTGACGAGAAAATATCTGTATAGACTGCATGCTCAGACTGCACTGACAACATTCACGCGCCAGATAAATCGAGCACTTGAAGATGACATAAACTTGCCACATGTGCACTGTGCATTGTATTAGTGTTATTTTCAGCTTACTTGGAAAGGGCGAACTGCACCGCAAATTATCTTCAATAGAAAACTGAAATGGGCAGTGCTGCAGAAAAATAATACTTTTCACTCGGCTACAATCTCCCCTAGGAATACAATTGGCCATTTAAGGGCAACCAGCAATTGAACTGCAATCAGTAATTCTATTTTGTTTTGGAGAAAGGTGGGTCAATAACAATTGACTTGTACAGTTATCTTTTTCATGAAAAATGATAACGTGGAATACACAGCATTGGCTGCAAATAAAAGCTGTCTCTTTGCCCAGGGCATGAGATGTTGCAAAAGCATTAGAATGCTCAAGCGTTTCTGTCCAAATGGTAATACACGCACGTACTGTAGTTTTATGGTGACTGTATCTTAGTTATTTCATCAGGGATGTGATATATTTCGGAAATAAAGGTTGTGAGAGATAAGAACCTACGCGAAAGAGGCGTTACATACAGTGCAAACATTTGTTCATATCTAAAGCACTAGAACAACAAATAGACTGAACGATTGAAGAAAAGAAGAAAGAAAAAGAACAAGAAGCGGTGCAAAAGTTAAATGTGACTGAAGTGGACTACCAGATAAGATATTCTTAGCTATGGATTACAGCACATACCTGCCACCAAGACAGCAGGCAGAAAGTGCAATACCCACCACTGTGAACCACATTCGAAATAGTGCAGAGTGAGCAAGAAATTGGAGCGAGCCCGGCACTCATTCGAAAGAGGTTGCAATTGTTCAGCTCTTCCTTCCTCGCTTACATCTCTCAATTCTTATTTTTCTATTTATTCCATCTATTTGTCTGTTAGACCTGTCAGCTTTAGGGTGGTCTTTTCCCAAACCTTTTGCCAACTCCCCTCCTGTTTGCTGAAATTTGTTTTAGTTGACTGTAGTACTCTGTGCACGTTACCACTACTAACCAGGGTTTGCATGTCAGTGTGGAATCCCTTGAAGTTAAATTACACGTAACAACCAAGAGTGAGGGTTTGTCGATATTTCAACCCCATGTGACTGTTAGGGTCTCTTCAGGACATAGTCATCTGACTGACTATAAGACCTACACATAAGAGAAACAGAAATAAAAACAACATTTCTAAATCCTGTGCTTTTGCATACTGTATACTTCCATTAACCAAACAATGAGACACTCACTACCGAATAGTGAATCCACTTGTGTAACAGGAAAAACTATCAAATATTAAACCTATGTATAATAAAAGGCAATTGAAATCATCATCCCAGTTCATCACATCTCAGTGCCCGTATATATGATGATGATTTATGAGCACAAGAAAAGACAGTGCACCGACAGTGTGCATACAAGGTGACTCAATCAGAAAGGGTGAGAGTGTGGGACCTCCAGAAATAAAGACGCAGAGTGTCACAACAATACACAGTGAAACTCCTCCTCTTAAGTCTGAAATGCTAATATGGTTACTCCCATTGGTGGGAGGTCAAACACAACTCAAAATATGCTCATATGTGACTCATACAAGAGCACAACAGCCAGTGAAACATCACTGGTATGCCTACTGAACGAATCATGCCTAGTATCAGGAACTGTGTGAGTTAATAAGATGGTAAGGCATTATGTTCAAATAGAGTGAAAATCATCCTCTTTCTGAAAAAATTATCTGGTAGAAAGGGAGTCACATCCCAACACCATCTGCTTCGAGCGAAGCCAATCATGCTCCACCAGTGTGGAACACACACAACCATGTTAGAAAAGTGCTCTTAAGGCATCATGCCTATGACTGGAATAGGCATCATGCCTCTCCCAGTCAAATGTTTCAGTGCTGGGGCGTATTATTTAAGAACCAGCACCAATCCTCTTCATACCAAATGCAGCAAAGCTAGTCCCATACAGATCGAACCTAGACAGAAGAAGGAATCCAAAGTGGTGATGGTGAGTACATTCTCTTCTGTCAGTAATGAAATCCAGAAGATTATTAGGACACATTGACCTCTAATTAAAGAAACATGTGAAGGACTTCCCTTGTTTGCCTTCAAGCAGAACAAAAATGTTACAGACTATGCTATAAGGGCCCATAGATGAACTATTGTGAAAATTGACTTTCAGAACCCCTTTCAGTGGGCCATAGAGCAAGCAGAAGTTACTGCGCCCACCCGTGGTGGCTGAGGCCTTTTACTCCTGGTGTCCCGGGGCCCAACCTACTATGGATCCCACTCAACTGGGCCAAGCACACCTTCTGCACTTGACTCCCAGTTAGGTAGCATCGGACAAGCAGTCAGGGCTCCTTCACGGAGAAGGGCAGATACAGATCAGTGAACACAACTCATATCTCAACGTGCAAGCAGCACAAAAAATAAATCCATGCCCAGTCAAATACTTGTTTTCATATAAAAAGAAGAATTTTATTTCTAATTCTACACATGCAAAAGTATACAACATTCAGAAGCAATAACACAATCCCCCTTGAGGTCGGGGCTCTAGTAGTTGTCAGGCCACTCCCTGTCCCACTAACTTTAGTGCAACAGGCTTGATATTATTCCCTATATACTGCTGGCCTCATCCTGGGAATGTAAACTAATAGGCTGTACTCAAGAGTTCTCCCCTCTGACTTCTTTCGGATGCTCAGTCACAAGAGTCTATGGGGTCACAATATTAAACACAATATACACCCCAGGGCCGCAAAGGCCCCATTCATGGCTTACCCACTTCGGAGGTATGGAACCCCTGAGCGGCGCAGCAAAATCCAGCTCCAGATCGGCAAAGTCAGGCTGCGCATGGTTACAGTTGGCAGCACCTGGCAGGCCTAGACTCTCTCCTCTAAGCCAAGCTACCGTATCGTTCTAGCGATCATGCTTGTTCCAGCTACTGTGATCACATGGTAAGTCACACTTTCCTTCGCGGGGGAGGAGGTTGATCTTATTGCTCTGACAGGGCTCTGGCGATGTCCTTTGATCCTAGGGCTTCCTTCGGTGCAGTAAGTTGTATGCGGGCCTGACCTGCCTTGGCCACAGCATCAGTTTCAAGGTTCCGGATGATGGCCCAAACATTTGACCTCAGTGCCTCCACCGGCACCTCCTGCCATACGGGTTCGCCGCCACAGCATTCTAAAGTCCCATCATGCTGACTCTGCATTAAGATTCACTGTGGTCCCCTCTCTGGCACACTGGGCCACCCACCAGAAGGCTGTGCAGGCCTGGTGCCCTCCATGCAACCCTCGCTCCTCTGCTTAGTCCATGGCGGCCAATCCTGGCAACCGGGTGGTTGCCGAATCAATCCAGCACAAAGGGCTACATCAGATCTGTGCAAGAGTGGATTCCTCGCTCCTAGCACAGGGAGGCCTCATGATAGGGCTGGCCCCAGACCTTGCTCCTTCCACTGCTCTCCTCTTCCTCACAGGGTACACTGGTCTTGGCAAGCAGGCAGGCGCTGGTGTTCCAGGCTCCAGGGCAGGTGGTCTTGGTTTCCCTAGTTGATGTCCCCTCACCCAGCAGGGAGACTAACAGGCCTGGGCCACCAGTCCTGGTCACAGGCAGAAGTCTTACAGAGCTTCCCCTCCTCACACAGCCTGTCAGGTTGATCTGCAGATGACAATGTATGGGGTCTCAACCTCCCCTAATCATAGTACATTTCCAGACACAAAATGTAATTTAGTGTCTGAGTTTTTGAAGTTTTATGTTGGGGTTCTGCTTTTTTGAAATGAGAATATTTCTTCTTCCTCCTGAAGGATGTCTATCACAGCAGGCAGGACTCTGAAGCTGATTAACCCACAAAAAAATTCACACCTGAATGTCAGCAATAGTGATATGTGCATCAAAAGGTTAACCCTGGGCTCTGAGCCTCACTCTTTATGATTCCCTAATGATCCCAAGCTATCTCTTTCTGCGATATGTCCAGGCCCCTTCCTTGTGGTCTATCATTGAATTAAAGAGCCCTTTGAAATTCACAGAGAGAGCCTAACTCTCCCATCCTCCAGTGAATGTCCCTCCCAGCTTACAGTAATGCAGCAATACACAAATCTGTCTGGGAGGATTCCACTACTCCTCATGTTTTCACCAGGCAAGCCTGGGTTTACCAAAATGTGATTCAAGGTCCTCCATGTAATAGCCAGTGCAGGCATACTTGCACTCAGTGCCCATACACAGCACACTTACTATACAGCATTGTTATCCTCATGTATTATACAACCACAAGCAAAGCTACATGCAGCAAACACATTCAGTCTGCGCACACTGTTCAGAACTGCAGCATTTCTATATGGTGATCCAGCGGCGTACTAGCAACAGATACTCCAACTACCATATACTCACCTGGGCCCATACAACTCGCTTCCACTAAACACCAAGTAGACCGCTGGAACTTTTAGTTTTAATGATTTTCATACCTCAAGATCTAGTTATTTTTTCTCGAACTAAACCTTTCACTGATCAAATAGTTCTTTCCTCTGGTGAATGGACCATTAGGTGGAACTAGTTGATGGTGATAATTAACATAATTTGATAAAACATTTCTTGATTTAAAATAATCACAGACTCAGTAAATTTTAAAAATCTTTATCTAAATTAGTTGGTTGTGAACCATCTCAAAACGTTTCAGTACAAACACCCTCATTCGCAAGAGTGCCAATTCAATCAAGTTTCAATAGGCATTAACAATTCAGATCCACACAATAACTATGCTCAGAAAGAAGAGGATAGAGAGAGAGAAGAGCATTTATCAAGACGATGAATTTATAATTTCCAAGTATGGTGTGAAGACCAACCCCCTGGCCAAAGGGCTGGTAAGGGTCCCCAGGTCAGATCAGGAGACAAAGGCTTCAGGACAGGAATCAAGACAGGATACTTCCCCTCTCTAGATACCGACGACTGCGTCGCACCCCTCTCTGACACTCTCTTCCTCCTCATGGTTCTTCCGCGATCTTCTTTCTAACCCACCCAAATTAAGGTGATGGTTCTGCATTCGATTTCTTCATCAGCATTTCAGAGCATCAGCACCACCCCCAGCACCGACAGCATCCCAAACTCCGAATTGTTTCTGCTGCTTCCGCTCCCAACAAACTTAGCTAACTAACTAACTAAACTACTTCAATTATACCTTTCTATTACCATGTACCACCCATTAA
The DNA here is from genome assembly GCA_963921515.1 of Calotriton arnoldi. NCBI lineage: Eukaryota > Metazoa > Chordata > Amphibia > Caudata > Salamandridae > Calotriton > Calotriton arnoldi. Next base: position 448,616 of record CAWUFW010004337.1, on the reverse strand, counting down.
TGTTTCAATTTTACAGAATACTAACTTCTGATTGGACAGGCGAGGGGGGATGATCATCACACCATGCTTATATTTCACTTATTTCTTTAAACCATTGCTTCAAAACTCCTCCCCTCAAACTTTTATTCCACCCTTCCTTTCCCATACATCTTTAAACTTTATTAATACAAATGTAGCGATTTCTTGAATAAAGTTCCTTCATATGAACTCTTCACCCTCATGTTCCCAGGGCACATCTTTGCCGACCTTGGACGCGTGACAAGTCCTTAGTCATCTTTTCGAACTTCCACACCAGGGCGCATGCGTCGCGCAACGTCAGTCTGCTCGACTCAGACAAATTTGACAGGCCCAAATACGCACTAATAATAAAGTCAAAAGGAAGAATGTTATTCTCAAAAATAAATGATTTCACTGTATACCACCAACCTCTACTCTAGCCCATACCATTTATTATTTCCCTTTCTGCATTTGCGTTAGTATAAAACTTATTTTCTAATTTCTGCAAGCAGGTGCCATGCATGTGAGTTTTCAAGCGGCCATTTTATAGTTCTTTGCGCAAGCGCCAGAATTTCCCTCCAAGCATCAATACGTCATACTACGTAGATGTAGTAGATGCATGTGCAGTAAAGATCCCGTGTTAGAATGCATCTTAGTCCTACGTTCATGTAATTGCAGTTAGTAAACACATAGGCAAGCTTCATTTTCTCCCGCGTGTAAAGGAAATGCGTATTATTAATCAAAAAACACGTTGTTAGTAATTCGTTAGTGAGTTAAACAAGAGGATTGCTTCCGAGCAAGTCTCATGTACGAGTCCTTGCTCCATCAATCCCCTCTCTGATGGCATATTAAGCCATCACAAAATTACCCATCCATCCCAGATACCAACTTTAACACTTCTCAGTTTTCTCTATTGTCCTCTCAATTTTCATCAATAATTTCGTTTCCTTCTAAATCTCGCATCTTCTTATATAACCTGCCTTTCATTTCTTCCAAACGTATTTCATCATATTTTCTCTTTCGTGTCTGTCCCTTCCCTTTTCTCTCCAAGTGTACCTTTTCTTTCGTACCTCTTCTACAACATTTATATGTAATTATTATTAACATCACTACCATTATTATCATAACTAATGGTATTATTATCTGACCTAGAAAACTTTTCCCAAAATCAACAAACCATTTCCCTATTGATATTATACTTTTTGTTACTCTTCCCCACACACTGTCAACCTCCAGTTGGGTCAAATCTTTATGCATTCCCGTAATGTTTTCAATATATCCTTTAATTTCTCTGCTCTTGGAATATAAGTGCAGCAATGTTGAACTTTCAACATGCCACAGACTCCACCTTCTTTTGCTAACAATATATCAAGAGCAAGACGGTTCTGTAAAACCATAGATCTAATTGCAACCATTTCTGTGTTAATCATTAGAAATCCTCCTGCAGTATCTGTAGAAAAATGATCAACTATGGTTGATAACTTACAAATTTTCTGTGAATTTAGAATGACTCCAACTGAGGGTATCAGTGCACTAAAATTATCTCCTACAATTTCAGAAAAACTAGCTCTTCTTTTACGTGTTAGTCCATTAGAATTTCCATTGGTTCCACTGATTTTATCTACATGATACATTTTTGGAAAAACTATTCCAAAATAACAGCTTCCGTACCATCTTGCAGGTAACCTATAATAGGCATTGCTCCCACAAACATAATACACTCCTGGAAACACAGGATCAGTTCCCCCTTTTAGTCCCCATCCTCCTACTATTAGGAAGTTATGTTCACATTCACTGGAACCAATGTAATTATTGTTATAATCTGTCTTTAATCTATGGAGGCAGAATTTTCCCCTTTTCACAAAGTCCAGGGACATCGCAGCATGAGCCTTGCCACTTGCATAGATTCCCTCCTACCCAACCCATGGAGGTACATGGGTTTTCTGTGTAGTTGCCTTCCTTTTTAAATCCTGTCTCCTTTCTTCTACTAAATTCAAAAAATCTTTTTCTTCTTTTCTTAATATACATGTTAGATTATCTCTACGTGCCTGAACTAAATCTATTGAACTCATCGTTATGAAAAATTCACCCATAAACTGTGCGTTTTTACTACTAGCTACTGGATTCATATTCTTTCTAATAGGTAGTTCAGAAAATACTACATCTAAATTAGAATACAAAATACTGAAGTCTCCCTGTAGCATGAAATAAACTTGATAAAATACTACATGACACACCATAAGTTAAAGGTATATGGTGATACGTAATCCCTTCTGATACTGATGAGGGTAACTTCATACATACGTAACAATTGTTAATTTCCATAGTGCTAACATACTGAAATAACAATTTAATAAACACATTAGAGGACGTATTATAGTCTGATTCATTATGATAGTTTGCTTCATCTTCTACCCCTATTTCTAATTTAGTTTCTCTTATTCTGTCTACCTTAACATTAGTATCTGTATTATTCTTGTCACTTGTTTTCATTATTAAAGGTACTCCTACTGTTAGGAATAAGCATCCTAATGCTGCTAATAAAATACTACAAAAACAAAATCTAAAACACTTTCTTTTTAATCCACATTTTGGTTTTCCGATAACTTCAATATCTGCCATTTTATTCCTGAGAAAATTTCTTTTCTCTTATCTTTTTCTTTTTTTCAGTCTTAGCCTTTCTTTTTGTTCTTAAGGAGGTTTCAATTTGTTTTCATCAATTTGTGCAATATGGACCTCTTCTGTCTCATCAGACAGATCCAGGGACTCAAATTCCTCGAGAATAACGTATGTCCACTCTGGAGCCTTGTATATCCTGTTTAAATTTCTCAATCTTGGACTTCTTCGAGTTATTTTTGCTAAGGTTTGTTTAGGTCTTGTTTGACTTGTGATTTCGTTCACTTGCTATGGTTTCTTTTCAGATTTTCTCAGATGATATTTTAGTTTCTTTACTCCAGTTGGCCAATTGTCTCCCTTTCTGACTCTTTTGATTTGTAATGCGTTTTCACCTTCTTTATCTCTTTGTAAAGTTATTTTTATTTCATTTATTTTGGGCACAATCTGTTCTGTTTCTCTGTTTTCTGTGCTTGTACCTTCTTTTGCTTCCTGCTGCCCAGGTTCTACTGTATTTTGTTCTACTTCTTCCTGAGCTTGTTCTTCTAATTCTATCTGACCTTGGTCAGGTCTTAGTTCAAACCTTTCTTCTTCTGCCTGAACTTGTTCTTCTAACTCTATCTGGTCCTGTTCAGGTCTTAATTCAAACTTTTCTTCTTCCGCCTGAACGTGTTCTTCTATTTTTCCCTCCTCAGGTTTGTTTGTGTCTCTTTCTATTTTCACCTGAGTGTGTTCTTCTTCCCCTGTCTCTTCCTGACTACTTTCCCGTCTTTTCAGTTCTGTTCTTCTTCTGGTTTCAATAACATCATCAATTATTTCAATCACTGGGATCCATTATTCCTGACTTATCTCGAGCTGTTTGTCATATGGTTGTCTTTCAGAATCTATCACTCTAGATTCTTCAATTTCACAGTTTACAACTCCTGACGGATTCAGCTTGCTCAGTCAGTGGTGGCTCTTGTTGATCTGATGGGCTCGGAACTCTTCTGGTATGGCTGGCATGAATCCAATTGGGCAGACCTGCACACTTCACTGCTGTGGTAGTGACTAGTATGACTTGACGTGGTCCATCCCACCTTGGTGCTAGGCACGACTTTCTTGCGTGTTTCTTTACCAGCACCCAATCTCCAGGATTCAAATCATGTGCTTGGTCTGGCTGTCTTTCAACTGCGTCTTCTCCAACCTGGTGAGAGATAGAACGCATCATTTCAGCCAATCCTTTGCAATAGTCCAATACCAGATCATTAGATATACTCATTAATTTATTTCCAGGAATAAATGCTGTCTCATGGCTCTTCCCATGAGAACCTCATGTGGGCTCATTCCTGTTTTTCTGTCTGGAATGCTTCTGAGACCCATCAATACAAGAGGTAATGCATCTGGCCATTTCAGCTTTGTGGATGCACACACCTTTCCCAATCTTGACTTTATTGTGCCATTCATTTGTTCAACAACTCCAGAAGCCTCTGGACGATATGCACAGTGCAGTTTTTGTTCAATGTTAAACGCAGCACAGATTAATCAAATTATCTCATTATTATAATGAGGGCCTCTATCTGATTCCAAAGTGACCGGAAAACCAAATCTCGGCACTAAATCCCTCAATAACAATTTTGCAACTGTAAGACTGTCATTTCTTCGAGTTGGATAGGCTTCCACCCATCTTGAGAAAAGGCATACTATGACAAGTACATATTTCAGTCCATTGCATGGGGGTAATTCAATAAAATCTAACTGTAATCTGGTGAAGGGTCCTTCTGCTTTTCCGATCTTTCCCCAGCTTACCACTGTCTTTCTACCTGGGTTCTGCTGTTGACAGGTTAAGCATCTTTGATAAAGGCTCTCTGCGACTACCCTGAACTTTGGATTATACCAACTCTGTCTGAATAGCCTGATCATTGAATCTCTCCCTATGTGTGTTGCTCCATGGTACACTCTCGCCATTTTTGAAAGCAAACAATCTGGCATGACTGGTCTTCCATCTAAATACACCCATACCACATCATGTGGTCTGTTTGTACAGGCTGCCTTTATCCATATTTCTTTTTCCCTTTCCTCAACTTCTTCCTGTAATTGTCTAATCTCATCCCATGTTTCTGGTACTGAGAAGTACATAAGTTGGCATCTGGTTTCACCCGTTTCAATTTTTCAGTTTATGGCTACTGCATTTTTAGCACAGTATTTTGCCACTTGGTCAGCATAATTATTGCCAGCAGTCACATAGTAATTTCCTGACTGATGTGCAGCGCATTTTACAACTGCTATCTCTTTTGGCAATTGTAATACTTCCAATAAATCTTTCACATTTTTGCTGTTTCTGATAGGAGATCCTGAGGAAGTCAGAAATCCCCTTTACATCCAAAGCTGGCCAAAGTCATGCACAATCCCGAACCCATATTGGCTGTCCGTAAATATGGTTACTCTCCAATTTTTTCCCTTTTTACATGCCATTGTTAAGGCAACCAATTCAGCTACTTGTGCAGACTTGACCCCAGGTAAACAGGATGCTTCAATTACCCCAGAAATTTTACAAACAGCATATGCAGCACTTAAACCTCCTTCTTGTCTCCTAAGGCAGGAGCCGTCTACAAATAACTCATGATCAGCCTCTTTCAAAGGTGTCTCTCTTATGTCTGGGCGGGGCTTCGTGCATAACTCAGTCACGTCCAAGCAATCATGATCACTTTCATCTTTCACTTCCTCATCGTAGGGGTCTGGCAATAGAGTGGCTGGGTTCAGAATCATGCATCTTATTACAGTCACATTCTCAGCTCCCAAAATCACTCTTTCGTACTTAGTAAAACGACTAGGGGTGAGGTGCTGTGTTCTTGTTCTTGTCAAAAGAATCTCTACTGAGTGTGGAACAAAGATATTTACCGGATGTCCCATCACTATCAACTCACTTTGCTCCAGACTCAAACAAGTAGCAGCTACTGCTTTTAAGCAGCCAGGCAATGCTGAAGCTACTGGGTCCAATGTGGCTGAAAAATATGCCACTGGACGTCGACTCAATCCATGTCTCTGTGTTAAGACTGAAAGTGCACAACTTTCTCTTTCACAACAGAACAAAGCAAAGTCTTTTGAATAATCAGGCAGGCCCAAAGCAGGAGCCTCACACAAACAATTTCTTAGTCTCACAAATGCCTCTAGGCAGTCATCATTCCAATCAATTGGATCTTTTGCTCCTTTCTGGATCATCTGTATTAATGGTTTTGCTAACATAGAAAAACCATTAATCCATTGCCTACAATATCCAACCACTCCCAGAAACATTCTCATTTCTCTCTGAGTCTGTGGCAATTGCATTTCTTTGATTATTTTTATTCTTTCCGGTGTCACTTTTCTAACTCCTCTTTCTATTTTATGCCCTAAATATCTTACTTCTTGTCGACAGAACTGTAACTTTTCTGGAGACACCTTGTGTCCTCCTTCAGCCAAATGGTTCAGTAATGCAATTGTATCTGTGACACAATCTTCTCGTGTTTTTGATGCCACCAATAGGTCATCAATGTACTGAACCAGAACAGAATTTCCAGGCATGATCAACGATTCCAACCACTTTTTCAAAATCTGATTAAAAATTGAAGGACTCTCTGTGTACCCTTGAGGAACACGACACCATGCGTAAATACGATCTTCAAACTTAAACGTAAAAAGATACTGGCTGTCTGGGTGCAAAGGAATAGAAAAGAACGCTTGGCATAAATCAATTACTGTAAACCATCCTGCATTCCACGGTATCTGATAAAGGATCACTGCTGGATTTGGCACAATTGGACAACAGGGAATTACAATTTTATTTATTTTCCGTAGGTCTTGCACTATTCTGTACTTTCCGCTAGGCTTTTTCAGTCCCATTATTGGCGAATTACAGGGACTACCCATCACCTCTTTTAAAATACCTTGTTTAACCATTCGTTCAATTTCTGGAATAATTCCTGCTTTTACTTCTGGACTCATTTTGTACTGTCGGGTATTTGGATACACTGCACCTTCTTTCACTGTCACTTTGACTGGGTCTATATTTGTCATTAGCCAAATGTCTTTTCCTGTAAAATCCCACACTTCTGGATTGACTGTCGTTCTTAACTCTTCTGACAATTCATTCTCGGTTATTAATGAAAACATTTCATCTACTTCTGTTCCCTGTTTGGCCAGCATAATTTTATAGACAACGTCCTCATCGGGGGTTTGGAAAGCAACACCATCCGGTGTACAATAGATCGTGCAATTCATCTTGCACAAAAGATCTCTTCCCAACAGATTTACAGGACTGGAATCACATACTACAAATCGATGCATTTCTTTGAAGTTTCCAATGTGCACCTCCACTGGCTTTGTGATAGGGGTTCTAATCTGTTGGTTAGATACGCCTACAACTTGGATTGACTCTCCTGAGAGGGGTAGGTTTGGGATGTCTGCTGTTCTCACAGTAGACCTGGTAGCACCAGTATCCAATAGGAAAGTAATGTCTTTACCTTCTACTCTCCCATCAACGAATGGACCTGACTGATCTACCGGCAAGGATGCGCCAAGCACGCACTCCTCTTCCTCCCCCCTCAGGCACCGTCATTATGCGGTATCTGAATGTTCTTCATCATTCTGTAAAAAATATTGTGCAATTGATCTATTATTCTTTCCACTTTCTCCTTGAAATCCGGTGTTCGCACTGAAACTTTGATGGTTCACAAAATTTGGCATAGGAGCTGGTGGCACCTGACATTGTGGAGTAACTACCTGTTGCTGTTGATTCATAAGTACTTCATTCTGCATCTGTGGGATTAAATTTTGATTTGGCCCATTATTATTCTTATTATTCTGAATACTCTTACACTTGTTCTTCCAATGTTCAAGCTTTCCGCACGCATGACAAGGAAACTTCTTTTTCGCTTCTTCTCTGTCCATTCGCCCCTTATATTTATTACCATTCACTCCTTGATTATTCTGACTCTGTTCTTTCACTTTCTCATTATTTTGGTCATTTGCTTTCTCTTCTTGCTGCTCTGCCAATTTTACTTGTGCCCACATCATTTTCTCCTTTAGCTTCCTACGCCTGGCCTCAATGTCATCTCCGCAATATTTTGCGTACTTTAGAATCTCATCCACTGTCTTGCTTTGCCAACACAACATGTGCTGCTGTATCATCTGACTGATTTCTTGTTTCAAGCCATATACAAATCGATACACAAAATGTCCCATATCTTTGTCACCAATATTCTCAAAACCACTATACTGCTTAAACACCTGCAATAACCGTTCATAGTACGCATGTACAGATTCATTTGGTTCCTGAGTTGTTCTATCTATTTTTACCCAATCTGTTTCTTTAGGAGGGATTTTCCCATTCAAATACGTAATCACTTGGTGATACTTTTTCATCACCTCTTCCGAAGGTGCTCCTGTTTTTGCATCTCTAGGATACTCCTCATTAGGCCAATCAATTGTAATCTACATTCTGTCCATAAATCAGCAGGTACCACTATATCAAATAGACCATCCAAGTCTTTCAATAACACCTTTGAAACCTTCACAAACCTCTCTACCTGTTTGTACCACTCAACTGGTTTTTCTCTCAGTTTTGGAAAATCATTTGTAAATGATAAAATATCTTGTCTACTCCAAGGAACATGAACATATCCACCTCCTGGAACTTCTCTCATTGAACACAATTTTTCCACTTTGCTTGATTCTCTTACTGGAAATGCAGCTGCTGCTTCTCTCGCTTGCACTTCCTCTTTCTTTCTTATCCATCTAATTCTCCATTTATCAATGTCTCACCACTTTCGCAAAATGTTCATCAATTCTTTTATCTGTAGCCTTTTTCCCGAAGCATTTACACTTTCCAAATCTTTATCAGTAAAATCCACTCGATAGGGTTTTTGTAACAACTTTGATTTCCCTATGTCTATTCCAATTTCTGAAGCAACTTCAGTTAGTCTCTCATGAAATATTCTTGCTCTCCTAGTTATACTCTTACATAGAAACAATAATTCCTCATGATTGTAAACGTTTAATCTTTCTGTACCCACACATCCTGTCATCATCTCTTCCAATTCCACTTTCAAACTGCTGATATCTAAAATCTTTGGTGTTGGGTTCTGATTATCTCTTTCCTGAGCCCACCTTTCTATTTCTTCAGAGGTGACTACTGTTGCGCCTGCAGTTCCAGCCGGAACCAAAGGTCTTCTTTCTCTCAAATTCATAGGCGTAACTCTCTTTGGAGTTTCCGTATGAGGTTCCACAATAGGGAGATCCATTAATGAAATAACTGACTCACTTTCGCTAACCTGATCATCTGTGATTACTATCTCTTTTCTAGGACTACTTAATGGAACTGTCACAAGTTGTGGTTTCTGGCAAATCTTATTATCCCCATATAATGGGATTACTGGACCAATGGTTGCTGGTACTGTTAAAGCTTCAGTATTTAAATTCAATTGACTTATCCTTTGAACTAGTTCTTCCCTAGTTTTATTCAAAGCTTCTCTTTCATTATCTTGCAACACTTTGTTGTATGATGTCTCATGTAAAATCTGTGAAGTTAATGGTATTCCCATTACTGGCACACTTGGGACAACACCTTACTAGCTGCTTCTTGATACGGTGGTGGATTTTTAATTAAAATATCCTCTAGTAACTCATCATCTGATTCACCATATCCTGCTGTGTTCAAATGTTTTGTTTTCTCCTTACACTTTCCTCCAGATTGTTCCTCAGCCATCAATACTGGATATAACCCTTCTGATATCATAGCTCTCCTCCACTGTTTCATCTGCCCTTCCCGTGACTCATGCAAGTGTCTCGGAAAGAATCCTCTATATCTTCCACCTCTGCATTTTTCTCGTTCATACGACTCAGTCTCCCATTCTTCCAAAGCCTCATATTGAGTTAACCTAGGTCTAGGTTCTAAATCATTCATTTTCAATCTTAAATTCTGAAGAATCCTCCCATTAAACGTACCATCCTTAGGAAATGCTAACACCCCATCATCCTTCGTGTACTCTATCCAGTTTTCCAACCACACGCAGGTATGATATCCTCTCTCCATCATCATAAAAGATGCTAGTGTCTTCGGTGGCAGAATAGGAATTCCCTCTCTGGTCAACACAGGCTTATCCTTTATAAAGAAATTCTTTATTTTCTTAAAAAATGACATCTTTCTTTTCTCTCCATACATTCTTGAGGATCGGTGTAGGAAATTGTATTCCGCAAACCCTTGAAATTTCCTTCCTGTACGTCTTGCACTTACTGTCAAATCAAAATCCCACATACAATCTTCTCTTTACCAATTCTAGTGCTGCTTCTAACTGGCTATCCAATCAAATCAGGCTCACACTCATGATCCACCCAATGCCAACGCGGCCTTTTCCTGACGTCAGTTCTGCTCCTTACTACTGAACACTCCTTTACAAGGCTGCTCCTGTCACACACCCGCTGTGTCTACCAATCCCAGCGCGGCTCTCTGTGACGTCAGTCCAACTCTTGCAATTTATCACCCCTCCTTTACAAAGCTCCTCCTGTCACACGCCCGCTGTATCTACCAATCCCAGCGCGGCTCTCCGTGACGTCAGTACCACTCCGACAACTGACCCTCCCTTTACAAGGTAATACAAAACTTTTATTTCTCGGAATTCTCTTTAAATTTCCTTGTTAATAACGACGTAAAAACATTCGCTACTCTGTCTGTTCCACTAAATCAAAGGATAGTTTATTTCTTTTCACTGCGAGTAAAACCTTCCGCTTACTCTTCACCTAAGCTCCAGAGAACCTGCTACTCCTCCGGTGTCACCCGTTAGGGAAATTTGAGACCGATGTTTCACTAGCGAACTCCTTTTGCTGTCAATCTAGCTTAGAAGAACCTACTACTCCTTCAGGGTTACCCTTACTAGGTGATATAACACCTAAAGTTTCACTAGCGAACTCTTTGCTATCAATCACTCTCACTTTTATACAGAAAATAGTCCCTACTTTAACACTGCTAGCTTTTCCTAGCTCCTCAGTGTTATTCCAACAGATGAGTAACCTCACTGCAGTGTGGTTTCTATCGCCACCCGCTATTCATTCCCCGGGAATTTTCCAGATGACATAAAAATACAGGACGCTAACTCTTTTTGTTAAAACATAATCAAAAATCAATAATCTATACTTATCACCAAACTAGTCACTAACAACCATAGCTCTGCTACCAGAAAACTGATCCAGCAGCGTACTAGCAACAGGTACTCCAACTACCATATACTCACCTGGGCCCATACAACTCGCTTCCACTAAACACCAAGTAGACCGCTGGAACTTTTAGTTTTAATGATTTTTATACCTCAAGATCTAGTTATTTCTTCTCTAACTAAACCTTTCACTGATCAAATAGTTCTTTCCTCTGGTCAATGGACCATTAGGTGGAACTAGTTGATGGTGATAATTAACATAATTTGATAAAACATTTCTTGATTTAAAATAATCACAGACTCAGTAAATTTTAAAAATCTTTATCTAAATTAGTTGGTTGTGAACCATCTCAAAACGTTTCAGTACAAACACCCTCATTCGCAAGAGTGCCAATTCAATCAAGTTTCAATAGGCATTAACAATTCAGATCCACACAATAACTATGCTCAGAAAGAAGAGGATAGAGAGGGAGAAGAGCATTTATCAAGACAATGAATTTATAATTACCAAGTATGGTGTGAAGACCAACCCCCTGGCCAAAGGGCTGGTAAGGGTCCCCAGGTCAGATCAGGAGACAAAGGCTTCAGGACAGGAATCAAGACAGGATACTTCACCTCTCTACATACCGACGACTGCATCGCACCCCTCTCTGACACTCTCTTCCTCCTCGTGGTTCTTCCGCGATCTTCTTTCTAACCCACCCAAATTAAGTTGATGGTTCTGCATTCGATTTCTTCATCAGCATTTCAGAGCATCAGCACCACCCCCAGCACCGACAGCATCCCAAACTCCGAATTGTTTCTGCTGCTTCCGCTCCCAACAAACTTAGCTAACTAACTAACTAAACTACTTCAATTATACCTTTCTATTACCATGTACCACCCATTAATGTTTCAATTTTACAGAATACTAATTTCTGATTGGACAGGCGAGGGGGGGATGATCATCACACCATGCTTATATTTCACTTATTTCTTTAAACCATTGCTTCAAAACTCCTCCCCTCAAACTTTTATTCCACCCTTCCTTTCCCATACATCTTTAAACTTTATTAATACAAATGTAGCGATTTCTTGAATAAAGTTCCTTCATATGAACTCTTCACCCTCATGTTCCCAGGGCACATCTTCGCCGACCTTGGACGCGTGACAAGTCCTTAGTCATCTTTTCGAACTTCCACACCAGGGCGCATGCGTCGCGCAACGTCAGTCTGCTCGACTCAGACAAATTTGACAGGCCCAAATACGCACTAATAATAAAGTCAAAAGGAAGAATGTTATTCTCAAAAATAAATGATTTCACTGTATACCACCAACCTCTACTCTAGCCCATACCATTTATTATTTCCTTTCTGCATTTGCGTTAGTATAAAACTTATTTTCTAATTTCTGCAAGCAGGTGCCATGCATGTGAGTTTTCAAGCGGCCATTTTATAGTTCTTTGCGCAAGCGCCAGAATTTCCCTCCAAGCGTCAGTATGTCATACTACGTAGATGTAGTAGACGCATGCGCAGTAAAGATCCCGTGTTAGAATGCATCTTAGTCCTACGTTCATGTAATTGCAGTTAGTAAACACATAGGCAAGCTTCATTTTCTCCCGCGTGTAAAGGAAATGCGTATTATTAATCAAAAAACACGTTGGTAGTAATTCGTTAGTGAGTTAAACAAGAGGATTGCTTCCGAGAAAGTCTCATGTACGAGTCCTTGCTCCATCAATGGTACCTGAGTGTTTTTTTTTTGTTGAGTGGGGTGTGAGCCCTCCTCTAATAGTAACCAAAATCCTTGTCAGCGTAATCGACAGAAAGTCATTCAATTAACCTGTGATTAACCCTCTGGTAGCTTGGCACAAAAGAAGCCATGCTTAACTTAGAGGCCAGGTGTAAAGTATTTTTGCACCACGTAAGCAGTAATAAAGTGAAAACACAATACATAAAAAATCCCACATCAATTTTAAAAAATAGAGTAAAATTTAAGAGAGTATTTGACACCAAAAGAAAACAAATCCAATCTTTGAAACTGGAGTAATGAATTTATGAAGTTTTTGGTAAAGATCTAAAAGACCAAAGTGCCAGCCGCAGACATCTAGTCGCAAGAGACCCGCACAAATTCGAAAGTTATGGACGACCACGATGGAATGCAGTTCAGAGGCACAAGGTAAATTGGACCAAGTGTTCACTTAAATCTCGGACTTAGAAGAATGTTTGAAAAAAAATGCTGAGAAGGAAAAGTTTAGCAGAGCAATGCAGCTGGAGGTGTCTGAGGAGGAGATGTCATCATTGCGGAAATGCTGGACGAAGTTACAGTGAAGATTTCTACATTTGCCCTTAGTCTTTTTATGGAAGTCGAAAATCTCCAGCAGAACAAAGCTGCAGGCTGTAGCGAAGGAGGGCTCCATGAGATCAGATACTCCTTCTATGAGGAGCTGCTTTAAAGGATTTTTTGCTGCGGAGAATGTAGCAGGAGCTACCATGAAGTCAGGCCGGCCAGTGGTACACGTTGGGCAGATCAGCAAGTAGGTAGGTCCATGTCTCCTCTTGGTTCTCAGGGCACCTTTTGCTTGATGATTTTCCAAGTTCCAAGTTTTGGATTTAGGATCTTAGGCCATGCATACCCCTTTACCATTAATGCCTTTACCACGAAAATGCATGGTAAAGGCATGCATGGTAAAGGAATGCGTGGTTAAGATGCATTCGTGGTTCAGGCTGCGTGTTTGAGGCACACGTGGTTTAGCCATGCATGCCTCTATCATACAACCAGTCGAAGTTCTTTAAAAAAAGTATGGTAACTGTGAAGCTGTGTGCAAGGGGGCAGGGCAGGGTGAGTGAGGGTGTGGGCGTGGCTAAAAAAGAAAATATTCTGTAACTTTTTAATCTTTCACCTTCTGGTAACTATAACACACAGCTTAAATGAAAAATAATATGTTAATCAGTGGGAAATACACTATTGTACACTATGAAAGATCTATTAGTTAATGCACTGCACCAAATCTTGGATGATGCATTGAAGAATGGTGACTTGTGCATGTTTAGTGCTACAAGGTCCCAGTCTGTTACAGAAAGCACTGTGAACATGCAAGTCATTATTTTAAACAGCATAAGATAGGCTGCTACAAAACGCGCAAAAAGGTTTATGATAAAAAGTGTTTCCAAAATATAGAGTTTTTGCAGGCTTTACATAGTGCAGTTTCTTTTATTACTCCTTTTTAAAAGCACACACTTCACATCTTAGTGGATAGCTCCCTTACAATACCCCTCAAAATTAATAAATGTATGTCTCCGGGAAGCTTCAAGTGATTCCATCAGTTAAAGTCAACACTGAGTTCCAGGAGCCCTTTACATTTGCAGATTGTATATCTTACCATGCCCCTTACCCCCACCGTGCTCTTGCGAGTCAAATGATCTGACGTCATTGAGTGGCTTGTTTCATCTACATAAAACAAGCAGAAACATAAATACACCACAGACAGCAAAAAAATAAAATGAAAAGTATCTAAAGTGGGATGCAGGAAAAAGAAAAAAAATGTTTTGAAACTAATTAACTGAATCAAATGTTTTAAATCAGAAAATGTCCGGTGTAACGCAACTAAAAAGTGAATAACTGCAGGTTTCATATGCCAAGATGGTGAATGATCCCTGACTGGGCAATGCTAGGCTTTCTTTTCCGCCCTCAGTCGCCTCCTGTTAACAAAAGAAATGGAGCAAGTCTAGAACCATGACGTGTGCTTTCAGATGATTCTGAAAGCACACGTCGTGCTTCTAGACTTGTTGAATTCCTTTTGTTAACAGGAGGTGGCTGCGGGGTGATTGTGTGCTGTTGTGAAAGTATTCATATTAATTGCAGTGCCTCATGCACTCCAATTAACATGAATACTTTCACGAAAGCACACAATCACCCTGCAGCCGTGCTCTATTAATAAAAGGAATGCAGCAAGTGCAGGAGCCACTTGCTGTTGAATGCATGCCCTTCCTTACCCCAACAGGCTGTAAGAGGGACACTTACCTGCACGGTCTCTCGCAGGATGTGCGCTTGGGGGAGCATAGGTGCTTGCACGCGCACACCTTACAGGGAACAGTGGTCAGAACATCGTTGTGGGAATCATATCGACGCATCACTCTTGCGACCGCCTCATCATCTCCGGAACTGCTGCTTCGGAAGTGACGCATGGCCACCACTGAGTGCAGAAGATCAATGCATCACCTCTACAGAGTGGAGAAAACCCAGCTCATCGCATTCGGAACCGCCGCACATCAGACCAGGTATATCGCTCACAGAACTAACCTATCACTGCCATTGCATGGAGAAATCCAGTGTATCACCACAACTGCTTGGGTATCACTGACGCATTGCTCAGCTGCACCCTACATCTCATTGCTTGCGATCAGGTTCAAGATACTTTTGCTCAGCAGGCCCTGTGTGGGTCCTGTATCCAGCCCAACACTTCATCTTGGTTAGCTTGAACTCTTAACTTTGTTGCGGTCCAGCACCACCAATTAACTCTTTAAGCGCTTACTGCTTCTAAGTGCTATTTTTGAATTTATATATTACAAATTCATAACTCGACTTCTACTGATTGGAGTTTTGTCATTTTGGTCTTTTTTTTTTTTATAAAAGTATTCTCTATTTTTCTAAACTGGTTGTTTTCACTGTATTACTGTCAGATGTGTTGCAAAAATACTTTACACATTGCCTCTTAAGATAGGCCTGACTGCTCTGTGCCAAGCTACCAGAGGGTGAGCAAAGGTTAATTTAAAGTGTGTTACTGACTCACCCTGACTAGGATTGTGGTTCCAGCTTGGACGGAGTGCATACCTCTGCCAACCAGAAACCCAAATTCTAACAATTACTCACACGCATGTGGTATTGTATTTATTGTAGTGATGTTCCTAATTCTCTATGGTCCAGATGTACGACCATCAGGGTTTACAACTTCAAAATTATGATTTTTAGTGACTCGCAGTTTGCGAGTCGCAAAACCTGATGTACAACAGTGCCTGAGACACTGTTTGCAATTCCCAAATGGGCTGCAAGGGACCTGCCTCATTAATATTCATGAGGCAGGCTCCAATTTGCGACCCATTGGGAATGGCCGGCACTCACAGGGATGGTGGCCTGCTGGAGTTAGCAGACGACCATGTCTGCCGCTGTTTTTTAAATACAGCAGTTTTTTTTGTTATGCAGCCCATTTTCCTTAAAGGAAAATGGGATGCTTTTCAAAAATAAAAAGGAAAAGTTTTCTTTTCATATTTTAAAGTGGGCATTGGTCCTTGGGACCACTGCCTGCTCTGAAAAAATGTTGGTGGCCCCATTTTCAAACAGGGACCCCTTCCCATTTGGGAATGGCTTACCACCAATTTGAAATTGATGGTAAACTGCGAATGTTTTCTGACCACATTCATGGTCGCAAAACATTCCTACATACCAGAGTGAGTCTCTATTAGGAAGGGATGCCCTTGGCACAACCCTTTCTGATAGTGACTCGCAAACCTTATTTTGTGAGTCGGCAATAGGCTACCGACTTGCAAAATAGGTTGGTACATTTGAAAATGCCTTTTGCTGGTCGCAAATGGCCTAGTGGGCTGTTTGTGAATGGTAAAATACATCGTACATCTGGCCTTATATCACTTGTTCCACTCATTTACAAATTATGCTGCAACGTTCATCCAAAATGCTGCCAAAGACTGTACACATTAACAACGTTGAAAACTCCGGAAATTAGTAGCAAATATTTTGCATAGACACACTACATTAACATAAATGAACATATTAAAGTATACAACACTTTTATGAAAAGTGCATAAGATGCATTCTTGTTGGGAGAAAAGCACTACATCCTTACATAGGAATTAGTAATTAAAATGACAGAGGTATCCTTATTAACTTGGCATACCATTTTACCAATGATATCACCGGTTTTAGCCCCCATCCCACTGTAAACCCCTTAACAGTCTCATATCTCTTACAAAGGCCATCTTGAATGGCAAGAAGAGGAAACTAAAGAAATCAATATCTTTACTTTGTCTTCCTGTCGCCGCCTTCATGACCCCAACCATCAGAGGACAATGCAGGGGAAATCCAAGAGCAACTCAGAAAGGCACTGCTGGGGTACCAAATGGGAAGACAGGTATATCAGCTTTCGTTCTGCCTAATCTTGAATTGACATCTGTGAATAACACTCGGTCTGTTAAAAATCTCTTCATTAGTCACTCCATAAATTAAAAATATTTATTAAAAAATGCTAACTTTTCACATACATCTTCTGCTTCATCTGAGAAAAACTGTCAGGCACATGATATGTGGACTCAGCTGTACTTATGTGTGAAAATATTTATCAGCGAACCTCCATGTCAGTGAATTGCAAAGATTGAATTTGTACTTGTAAATAAATTTACTGATCCCTAAACCTCTGTTAGTATTTTATAATTTTCAGTGTCATTAAATCAGTTCCTAATGGCAGTCTGGTTTTGTCCATTGCTTACTTCTATGGCAAATTAAATGAACACTGTCAAACTCAAAAGTTTCTGAGGTTTCCCACCCTGAAAAAAGTCACAGATTTACTATTGCTGATGGCTTGAGTGTTTCTTTGTCCATGTAGTGTAAATGAATAGAGAACATTTATTTGCATGTATGTACTCCCAGAGGTATCCTAGACTATTTTGCCTTATCTTTGGGAGTTGCATTATTTAAATTACAAAATGTGTTTTTTTAGGGTATTTCATGTTTTTTTGTCTCCGAACAGTGTATAGGTGGGGTAATAGATTTGATGTCTTTCTTTAGAGGATGTGTTGTAAAATGTCTTAGCCAAGTTAGATTTCATTTTTGGCATTGCTGAATTAATGTTTTTTCTCCTGTGTTACCAATTACCATGCCTCCTTTCTTTGCCTGGCCAGTGTGTAATTGTGTTTGCCATAGACCACCATTTGTCGTTGTTTCCCATGCCATGTGGCCAGGGTTTTTTTTATGTGTAGTCAGTGTCCATAGGCCTGTATGTGTTCTTTGTTTTCCATGCCTCCTGCTTGTTGTTGTTTGACCATATGGCTAGTGCTCATTTTGTGTAGACAGCCAGTGTGCTTTTGCCATAGGCTTTCATGTATTCTTTGTTTTCCGTGCCTCCTGCTTGTCGATGTGACCATGTGGCTGGTGGCAATTTTGTGTAGCCAGCCAGTGTGCTTTTGCCATAGGCCTGCATGTGTTCTTTGTGTGGCCATGCCTCTTGCTGGTTGTTGTTGCGATCATATGGCTGGCTGCCATTTTCTGCAGCCAGTCAGTGTGCTTTTGCCATAGGCCTGCTTGTGTTCTTTGTTTTCCATGCCTCCTGCTTCTTGTTGTGACCATGTGGCTGGCGGCCATTTTATGTAGCCAGCCAGTTGGATTTTGCCATAGGCCTGCATGTGTTCTTTGTTTTCTATGCCTTCTGCTTGTTGTTTCACCATGTGGCTGGCTGCCATTTTGTGTAGCCAGCCAGTGTGCTTTTGCCATAGACCTGCATGTGTTCTTTGTTGTGGCCATGCCTCCTTGCTGGTTGTTTTTGTTGTTCATTATGTGGCTGGTGGCCATTTTGTGCAGCCAGCCAATGTGTTTTGCCATAGGCCTTCATGTAATCTTTGTTCCCCATGCCTCTTACTCAGTACTATTGTTGACCATGTGGCACTGGCAGGCAACCAATTTGTGCACCCAGTCAGTGTGCCTTTGCCATAGGCTTGCATGGATGGATGGGATATCAGTTTAATAATATGCTTGAGGATAATTTCACTTATTTTTAATTTTTTTCATTTACATTTTTTAATGTAAATTTTCTTTTAGTTTAAACATTTTTTAATGTACATTTAAAAAAAAAATCCATTAATGTTTTTAAATTATTTTTTATCTTAATGTTTTTCAAAAATGTATTATCCTTTTTTTGTATTTTTTTTTCCCCTGTTTTGCCTCAGTCATTCTATTATTCACCCATCCATCCACCATAGGCATGCAGTCGCGCAACAGCTTTAAAGTATTTAGGTATATAATTCCATTTCTTCCTGGACACCCTGGCTGCAGTGCACTTTAGAGTAGAAATATTAGCATCATTCATTTGTGTACTGATGATTATTCCATTCCCCCCTGAACCACATTGCCTGCCATAGGCACAAACTAACCTCCAATTGTTAATAGGTGACTATTCCATTTACTCATTCACTTCCCTGAGTGCAACAGGTGTGTCCTTTAGAATATATGAACATAAAGGAAAGAGTTCTATCATTCTGTATATTTTCTATTATTCTGCTGGGGAATTATGGTATGGTGGTTTGGTTTGACTTTAAAGTGGTTACCTAAGTAAACAAAGCCACCTCACTAATATTGCCTTTGTCTGTACTAATTCAAACTGAAAACAATGCCACATTTCACACTAAATGTTTTTCTTCCTTGTTTGCTTTTTGGTGCACAAGAGAAGAGACATCACCAGCAGTACTGTCTAACCGAAGGCCTGTGCAGTCAGGCGTCAGTCCTCCAATCTCTTCAGCTTGTGCAGCTTAGTGCCACTGCCAATTGAGAGCTTTAAAATGGCCCCAAAGAAATATTCTTCCAAGAAAATAGTCAGTGAGAAGAAGCAGCTTCCTACCAGTGGCATGTCGGCACAAACCTTTTTTCGAAAACCATGTCATGTGTCTGCCGCACCGACATATGTGGAGCAAGCTGAGAGCAGCACTCCTGCATCAACAGCAGCACCCCAACCTAAGCCCAGGACCATGTCTGGCAGTGAGGCAGCCACTGCATATATGGCGATGCTGACGAGTATTGACGTTGAATTGGATTTGTCCCTTTCACAAAGTAGTACACGTTTCTTTCTGGAAACAGAGCAAAGTGGACAGCAGCCGCAGCCAGCAATAGTACATTTTCCTGATGTTGGAGCAGAATAGGAGGCTGAGCTTCCTTCCGAGCAAGAACCTCCTCATTTAAAATCATTGACTCCCAGATCTCCAGCAAGGAAAAGGAAGGGTACTACTCCACCATCTTCTCCAAGCATCACTTCTGATGATGATTATAGGGACATGGAGTGGACCCCAGCAGAGTCCAGGAAAGAACAGGCGAGGCAAGGGAAAAGAAAAGTTCATGAAAGACTTAGGGCCTGATTATAACTTTGACGGCCACGCCAGCACCCCGCTGCAAGACCACCAAAGCCCTCCTCCGCCCACCCGCCAGATTTGGAGTTTTCTCCTGGTCTGGCAGTCCATCGGCAGCAGTCCCAAGGGGGTGCCTTTCAAAGGCTCGCATGTGAGCCATATAAAGGCAGTGCCATGGGACCGCCACAGTGCGTTTCAGCATGTCATGGACTGTGAATTCCATGCCATGCTGGAACTGGGAGTGCATGCATATGCCCCCCAGCATGCATCCTTTGGCCCTGAGGCAACATGGGGCCCTTTGTTTCCTCTCTACCACACTTTTCATGGCAAGCTCACCACCATGAAAACTGTGGCGGGAGGAACTCGTAATATGCTTGGCGGTGCCGCTGAAGCACTGCCAAGCCTATTGTGGACCTCAGACCTCTTCTTCCATGAGGTCGGCCCGAGCTTTGACTTTGCCTGAGTCCAGTGTGACCTGAAGTAACCTTGTTAGCTCTACTTGCTACTTTACTGCATTTATTCCTTTAAAATTCAATATCTAAAAATTTTCTACATTGAATGTTTATCCTTTTAGTCTTGTATTATTCAGAATATAATAATCTATTTATCTAAACCTGTTTGGAGTCTTTTTATGGTGTATTCAGTGTGTTCAATCCTCACAACTAATAAGTCTGGTATTGTCTTTTTACTGTAACCAGGTACTTTACTGTAGCATTCAACTCTTTCAGGGTAGTAAAGCAGAGCAGTCCAAGGACTACTCAGAGAATGTGGTGTGGGCAAGTAACCAAGGCTCGCTGTATCCAACAACACTTTATTTTTGTCCAGTCAGTACTTTTTCCTTCAAAAAGGAAATGTACTTTTATTACACACACTACTAAATGTTAAACATTACTTTACAAATATACACATCAATTTGATATAAATACTTTTGGTGACACCCTCATATCATCTTAAATCCCTAATGGGTCCTGATCCCAATAATCATAATATCCCCCAAAGTATACCAGATGCAACATCACAATATAAGGGGGTGTCATTCTAAATGAGGCAGGCCTACAGGTATTGTCAGTGTGTCATTACGTTAGTAAAATCCACATGTTATAATTCAACATTGCAACATATTTATAACCAACTGGCACAGTACTAGATTAAAAAGTCAATCAATCAATCAGGGGTTTATAAAGCGCAACTACTCACCCGAAAGAGCCTCAAGGTGCTGCGGGGGGGGGGCGCAGCTCCTGGGAGTTCACGGTGATTCGTTGAAGAGCCAGGTCTTGAGGTCCTTCAGGTGATGATGTCTGCCGGAGGTGGAGGGAGGGTGTTCCAAGCCTTGCCCGCAAGGAAGGAGAAGGGGCGTCCTCCTGTTCTGGTCTTCTTGATGCGTGGTATCATTGCAAGAGAGAGCTGGGCTGAGCAGAGAGATCTTTGGGGAGCGTGGAACATGAAAAAGTGTTCATTATAAAGTAAAACATTGCATTGTCAATATCCACATTTTTAATAAAGCACTTAAAATAAAATCATGTGCCTGAGCCTTCCCTTACTGTTATTAAACTGCCACCGCATTTATAGCTTCAGCTACACGGGTCTCCTGTACACTGGAGCCCAAGAGCAAAATCTCCAGCTCCAGGAGTGCTTAAGATGTAGGTAGATTCAATCCTCTGGGAGTGGTAGGGTTACTTATCAAAACCGTTCCTGGAGGCTGCTGTACCTCCTACGGCCCCCAACACTTTTTTCAAACATTGTTGGTGCCCCTGCCCAATTTGCAGCACCAAAGCATCAAACTAATGTTCAAATTAGCTTCCTCCCAGAGCATAATGAGGTACTCCTTCAATCAATCAATCGGTCATTTATATAGCATGGCAAATCACCCGTGAGGGCTCAAGATGCTAAGGTTGCTAGATGCTGCGAGGTGATCTTGTTCATTTGAACAGCCAGGTCTTGAGTTGTCTTCTAAAAGGCTGGAGCGATGAGTCGGTCCTGAGGTCAGGAGAATGTTGTTCCAAGCTATGGCCTCTAGATGTAAGAAAGAGCATCTCTGCTGTTGGCTCAAAGGATCCGGGGGACATCTGAGAGGAAGATGGAGGTGGATCATAGGTGCCTGGTCAGTTGGTGGAAGGTCAGTTGTTTGTTGATGTAAGCTGGTCCTTAGTTGTCCAGGGCTTTGTATGCGCGGGTCAGCATCTTGAACTGGCATCTCTTTTGGATCGTGAGCCATTGTAACTTCTTAAGGTGTGGTGTGATATGTGTCCATCTGGGGAGGTCAAGGATAAGTCCTGCTGGCAGCAATGGGTAGTTAAAGAGAGGCTTCCTGCTTACCCAAGGCAGAAGTCGCAATCCTTTTCTTTGTTTTCTTTATTCGTGGGCACCCTGGTCCTACACGCAGCCAGGGTTTGTTGGGGCCTTCAAGAATTGGGCATAGGGGCAGTCACCTCAACCTGCTGCTTGTGCTCAGGTCCTAGTGGATTGTGTACCCATGACATAAATTACTTGTGTTGACCCTCAGGAATTGGGGTCCTTGAGGGTGAAAACTGAGCGTAGGAGGGGATCCAACACATGCCCCTCCACATAAGGAAATATATAAATAAAGATGTCTTGACCCTCAGGACTTGGTCCACCTGGGTGGGGTCTTTTTAGGAGTGCTATGCACTTGATTTTTTATTTCTTTACCTCTGAAGGCCAAACATCTCATGCCATTTTCTGGCCCATTTCAACATATTTGGGTTCATTTTAGTGCTGATGACCTGCCCTTAGTCTTTTCATCAGGCCTCCTGGCCTCTACATTTGGCTTTTCATGGCAAGCTGGATGTTCTGGCTCCCTGCACCAGGCAAGTCCTCGGCCTGGCTCCTGGTGCTCTTCTGGTGGCATCATGCTCAGTCAGCCAGCAAAACACAACCATTAGGCAAAACACCTGCCATGCCACACTCCCTAGGCCCCAGAGTCTGCTGGCTTTTTGAATAGCACCCGAGTGTCAGCGCAGTCAAGGACCAGATCTAAAGAAGGTCTCTGGGACCTATCAAGGGTCCCTAAGCTGGCCCATTCTCTAAAATGTTCCCCAGGAGGCATAAGAGGGCTAGCACCACTGTCTCTGGGAGACCAATCCTAGTCCTGAGGGTCAACTGGAATCAAAGTCCTTCAGTTCATTATTGAGTGCAGCAGGTGGCTTCTCCTTCAAGATGGGCATACTTTCGCCTTTGTTTCACCTAGGTCAAGTGTCTTTTCATCAGTCTCTCCTTAGAGCAGGGGTTTCTAAGTCTGGGTGAATAGTTCTAGATGGCAGTAAACTCTAGGCAATCCTGGAATAGCACATCAATACACCATTTCTGTCCTAACTGAAGTAATGGAGGCAGCATCTGCTTGCAGGTAAGTAGTCTTATTGTGGTAATAATGTCACCAGCTAGGGAGTGGTGACCGCAGGTAAAGGCAACCAGCAACCAACTGCCAGAGATAACTGAATGCCAACAATTATAGAACTTACAATGCTTGGCACAAGGAGGCAGCTGGTGCAAGACAGTAGCCCGCACCACTTATGAAGATGTACAATAAGAGCCCACACCATTTATGAATATGTACAATAAGAAAAAAGAAAACAACTTATAATAACAACTACAACACCAACTATCCTGCACAGCATTCTGGGACAATCTAATTTGGCGACTTCAAGTTGTCTGTTGAAAGAACTCACCTAAGAGTCAAAGTAACACCCCTTGATGATACAGTTGTCTGATCCATTCCCACCAAAACTTCAACGATGAGCCCCTCCTTTATTGGCTTTAGAGGTCCGGCCCTCTTCCTTTAGTCCAGTGGACCAAAGCTGTCCAAGCCCATTTGCAGTGTGACAATTACCAGATGCAGTCTACCTCACCACCCCTTCCTTTCCCAGCAGCCAGGTCAAGCACTGTGTGGAGAGGTTTTAGAGCCCTTTGTTCCTTTAACATGTCCATACCTAACTCCACATATTTATTTATCTCTTCCGTAATTTTGTGCTCATCTTCATAGTAAATGGAAGAGAAGAAATGTTTGAAAACAGCCTGAATATCTTCATATTTCCCTTGTCCCGTAGCAGCTAGATCAAATTTGTCCTATCCTTAGTCATAAAAGCCAAGAGCCTACAAGTGCATTTGCAAGAAACATATACATTGACAGCTGAGATCTAATGGTTCCGCCAAACATTTTCTTTAAAGTATGTTAATATTCAAGCTATTTTACATTAGCCTGCTTAAAACCTACATATACTGATTGAATTTATAGACACTCCATCAACGTTGTGTGCTCTGTTTGTAATCACTATTTACTGATTCAGTTGGCTATTGTGAAAATTGGCTGCCTCACATGCAGTGCAAATGGTATTTCTAGTACAGAGATCCCCACCCCATAGCTACTTTAAATGTGTCAAATACCACATGTGTACCAGGATTATTTAAAATAAATGGATTTATATCTAAATGCATATTGGTGAATAAATTAGTATCCAATAACCATCCATGATTGAACGTGCAGTGTCTCACACTCGTTGTATGACAAAACAATGATGACAAAAATATCTAGGTACAATAATATCATTGTAAAAATATTAGGAACTTTGTGATTTAATGCATACATTTAGCAAAATGCTGTTTAGGGGCTAGTTACAACGTAGATACCTCAGACCAGATGGCTTTGTTCCCAGCCTCCTGATAATGGGAAGGTTTATTCATCATTGTATACATGGCTATAACTTTAGTGTTCAAATCAATGTTCATTCTCTCCCTTAACCTCCTGCTACAATTAACACAGATTCTGAAGCAATAACCCTCACCCCTAGGAACTTTAGGCTAGTGATGCCTAAGCCTGACTCCCCTGATTGTCTCCAGTGTTATTTGTTGTTGATTGAGGGTGGAGGGGTGGAGGGGAAACAGCCAACCTAAATGTCTTTGGTGCCTTTTCTGCCTCACTGCTTATGTTTGTCTATTCTCTTGGCATTTACCGGGTGCGTTCAGCATGCCTTCTGATATTGCTTGTTGAACTAAGCCTAAGATCCCTCATTGGACCACAGAAGTGAGGCAAAGTTGGAGAAAAGTTTATAACTTTTGGTATTCACAGAGTTTCTTTACGAGTAGTATGTTTACGTCCGCAGGTGGGGCAGAATCTCTGCACTGTGGTGAAACCTCCTCACCTGTGATGGAATCTCCGCAATCAGGGTGGAATTTCATGCTCAGGCCAGACGAAGTGTAATCACCTACACCTGCTGGTAATTAACACCACCTGCAAGACCTGCACTACAAACCAAATTAAAACAGCGCACAATCAAGGCCCAGGTTCAGCCACACAGAGTTCCTGCATGCCTGCTCTGCGCCTTGCCTCAAAAAATGCTACCCGAGAGGAGGAAGACAAACTATACTGAGGAGAAGACCACCATGATCCTGGAATTCATTGTTAGATACCACAAAAGGCTACATTGTCTTCCTCCCTACAGCACCAGTGGCACAAAGACGGCAGCCTTATGGTAGCATTTAGCCACTGCAGTCACAGCTTTGGGGGAGGAAGTCCGCATTGCAATTGACCTTAAGAAGAAGTGGCAGGACTGGAAGAAATGGGCGAAAGAGAAGTACGCCAGGATAGAGGTGGCCAGAGTTCTCCCTGGTGTACAATCTGGACCCTGCCTCCATCTCACCTCACTAGAGGAGGATTTCCTCAACACCATGCACCCCCACATGCTCCATGGACTGCCTGTTAGTGATGTCCAGAATGTGGTGCCAGGTAAATGTGATGACAATAACAATGATTTGAAATGTCTGTCTGCGTTGCACTACAATTGTGACTATGGATTTGTCCAAAGTATGTGTAAAAAGCATGGTGGGTCAGAGCCTCTCATGTGTCTCTTTTTGTACATTGCACTACAAGTCCCAGAATCCTTTGTAATGGAAATGGCAAATCCCATTTCCTCAGTCCCAAACAGGGTCCCAGGCCTGATGTTTTATTTACCAAACACTTGTAAATGGCAATAGATAAACTGTCCCTTCCACTTAGCATGACTGTTAGCATGTAGATGCAGTGAGGGAATTTGTGACAAGTTGCACATGTACATTGATTGATTGCTGACTGTTCTCTGTTCTGCTCTATTGCCACATGCAGTCAGAATACAGTCATCCACTGTAGCAGAGGTCCCTGCATCTGATGGGAGGCAACAACATGAGCCATAGCAAGCCATACCACCATCACAAACTGGTAACAATAGCCAGAAGAGGGTCCAAAATTCTACATTGTAAGCAGACAACCCATGGACATATTACATATATTCCAGCAACAGTGCCAGACCTGTGAACTGAACTTTAGAAAACTAGTGCATAATATGTGGCAACTGGAATGTTAACTGACAAAACACATATCTTTGTAGGACCAGTGACGTTGTCCAGGAATCCAGTCCCCACAGTAACATCTGCTATAAGGTCGGGTGTGTCATCTGGTCAGGAGCCACACACTGGGAGGATGCAGGACCCTGGAAAGTAAACCCAAGAATGATGTAACCGAATGTTCATGCTCCTAAAAAGTGGATTTAATGTCCGCAGTATGTTTTGTGTGTCTAACATCACTGTTGTCACTCATCTCAATATACCCACACATGGCATATTACAACATACCACATCACACCATGCTGGCTAGTGAAAAAATGACTTGAATGTACAGCAAGTGAGTGCAGTACATACATAATTGACTATATTTTTTCATATGAAGTGGAGTATCCACAACTGTATTGAAAGTCCATGACATGAAAACTCTCAAGCAAAATCCTAGGGCCGAAAATGTATAGAAATTGATGTGGATGAGGGTCGCAATGATGCCAGTTGGGCTGTGTTTGGGGAGGGGTTTTTGGGCTGCTAAGGTAGATGTAGAGGAAGTGATATATATATATATATATATATATATATACATCTGGTGACTGAACTGCACAATGTAAATCAAGTGTAGGCAGCAACCATCCAACCTCCTCCACTTTGCCACAATGTGTGATCCTAGCCAAATGTTGAATGCCAGCTTGCCTCCTCGTCTACTGTATTCGACAGGTTAAATACATAAGTTCAGGATGTGTGCTGTACAAGACCTTATCCAGTGACAGATAAAATCTACCATGATGTTGTACCCATATAATGGGAACACAGGTCACACAAAGATTGTACTGAACAAATGTGTGACCTCCCAGTTCTAAATGGGCATTGTGACTCCGGGGGAGGGAAACACAAATGTTCCCCAAAATCTGCTTGACTATTAGACATATCACAGATTAACTCTGCAATGCAGTTATATGATATAATGTGTAAAGGAGAAATTGGTCTACATGTTGAGGTAGATTTGTCAACAGACCAAATCATACTCATGATGGGCCTAACAATGAAGGTTTATCCAAAGGTAGGCAGTGCCTTTCACTCCAATTACCCTCTTCCTTCAAATATCAGTAACCTTCTGTTAGACGTGTGTCTGTTAACGTGATATCTCGTTGATATCAGCGCTGTGTGGAGGTAACAGCTGCCAACTCCTGCTGTGACCAGGGGCCCGCATGTAAATGTCAGGAGGGCAACATGCGACACACTGGCCATAAATTGCATATCACTGATCTATACCAATAACATATACATGTTAACTCATTACGATCTTCCTGTGTATCTGAATATGAACATGTATGTCTCATGACAGCTGCTGGAAGGATTTCCTCACTGCTGCAGACAACACCATCCTGGGTATGCAAGACATCCTGACTGTAGCAGTCAAACCCACTTACATCTGTCCATCAGGTAAGTGTGCAGTATAGTGCTTCCAAATATGGATTCCGAAATCATTCAGAAGATCTAAATCCTTGGGGAAGGGCTTAAGCAGCTTTAGCCCCTTCTGCATGGCATCTGTAGTTGGTGTGTAAAAAGTTCCATACATAATCAATCAGTAATGTTTGTGTCACGTGTGCCTGATTGCCTATTAATCATGCAGATTATTAAGTATGGTATCACGTTCTTCTCAAGCTGCTGGATTGAGGACCACATTTTCTGTTACACCTACGAGGAGTCAGGTTCAGCAGTTGACATCATGGAGGATCTCAAAACAACACAGAGCTGTGGCTGGAGCTGTTGAGTTTGCTTTTGTATTGCATTCAATACCTCAGAGCTATGGTGTGAGCTGTCAAGTGTAGCTGTATCCAAACCAGGTCACATATGCATCATCTGTTGATGCAAAGTTCATTTTAATCAACCCTTGTGTTGTACCATATTATATACTAGGTCAATTACTTATCCTATTGCAACCACTGTCTTCCAGGGGCTGAGGATGATGAGGGCATTTGACTTTCCACCAATGGCAGATGACGGGCAATTGAAAGGGAGAACCCACTTCTCTTACAAGCAGCCATTTCAGCTGCCAGTAATGTGCAAGAGGAGGAGGAGAAAGTACAGCAGGAGTCAGATGATTTGGTGGAGGATGGAGACTTTCTGGTCCTTCATACAGAGGATGAGGAGTCAGATACCCTAACCATAATATTTGGTCCACTGGGCAAAAAATTTAAGGCCACCCCAGCTCCGCCCAGCAAAGTGCCTCATAATCCAACTCCCAGGATTGGCTGTTCTCAGCAATGCACTAACCAGCCACAGCTCTCACATACCTCAACACAGCGATCACTCCCTCACAGCCCTCAAATACAGGTCAAATGTGGTGGTGTCTCTACACACTCCTCCAAATGCAGTGCACCCCCGGCATTCACTTCCCCATCTGAGGGGCCTACCACCCCTAGTGCGGTGCAGGCATCCCCTGGACACCCATCTCCTGCCCACAGCCTACCACTTGCCACCCCCTGCTGGTGGACCTGAAGGTTGTATCCATGGCCGTCCCATGCAGAGGCGGCTAGCAGATGGCCATGGTGGCCAGTGGGAGGAGGAGTTCTTCTAACAGCAGGATGATGTGAGTCAGGACATTAGTGCCATAGGGGCTAATCTGACAGACATATCAGAGACACTGCAGGACATGCGTCAAATCACTCAGGTGGGGGACAGACTGACCCAGTTGTTGGACAGGATGGATAAATATTGGCAAGACATGTCCAAGAAGATAAATGACATCATATCCATCCATAGGGAAGAGGGTGCAATACACCATGCCTTGATCTAGAAGAAAATGGAGGGCATGCTGAAACAGATTCAAAGTTTCCCTTCAAGGTCAATGCAGGCAGAGGAGCCATCACATCTACCTACAGCACATCACACCCACCCACCTGTCCCACAAGCTTCACAAACTTGCTGCAGATGTTCACAGCCACCACCACCCTTGCACCTGCCCCCACTCCACATCCACCATCAAGGCACTGCCACAATCAGCCCCTGTCCAGGAACTACCCCCACCTGTACAGGTAGATGCACCACACCAACCTGCACTTCAGCAACAACACAGCAAATGCACTTACTCACAGCGATCATCACCACCACATTTGTGAAGTTGCAAGCTAGATCCCTCATGATCACTGGAAAACATGTTATCCACAATATATGTAAATAAAAGATACATTTCCTCACAAGTCAAGACTAAGTTGTGTATTATGTATTGATGGTCAATTGTTTACCCTTGTGGTGGCCTAGAGATGTGACGATGAATGTGTGTGAGTGAGACATGTAAAAGAATTAGGCCGCCTGTGTACCAAGCTATCATGTGCAAAGCAATTAACTAATCCCAATGTATATGTCAACACTTTGAACAAAGCATTTACAATGAAGTGTACAAGATAGAGATAGTTTGGTCCAAAATATAACTTTATGTATCATATAATGGATTTAAAAAATATGCAAAAAACAGTGCGTTTTGGAATGGAGAAAGGAAAACAAATAATGTTCTTCACATGGAATAGACAAGGGGACTTGGATGGGGTTATACACCATAATTAAAACAAGTCAGTAAGAGTCAGGGGGTCAGTCTATATACAAGGGGCAAAGAAAATGTCCAAAATCAAGTCACTGTTCAGTCAGTCAGCTGCTCTCCTGGTCATCCTCTGTTTCCAAGATGTGCAGATACTCTGAATAAGATGAAGGCACCTGGCTGGCAGGACCAGACACCACACGGGGTTGGCACACACAACTGGTAGGAGTGGAAACAGTGTGGGACAACATACAGGGTGACACACTGAGGGTGGTTTGGGAGAGACGTTGGGAAGGGTAGACAACATGGCTGCACCCAAGGAAGTGATAGAGGCATTGAGGGTGGCCATGGATCTTGCACGTTCCTCTTGGAATATATGCAGCTCATCACAGAGATGCAGCAGGATCCGAGAAGACATGTCTGGCTACCCCTCACATGCCTCCATCACTTTCTGGGTTGCAACCACGGGAGTGACAATTAGGCCTGGGTGGTGAACTCCGCTCCGCCTGCGGAGTTTGCAGAGTTTTCCGCACTCCACGTTACGCGGAGCTCGCAGAGTTCTGAAAAACTCTGCTTCTCGCAGCGGAGCGGAGTTTTTTTCCTCGCTCGCGTTCACCAACGTCAAGTTGGTGAGCGCGAGGGAGGAAAATCCACCTCCCGGCGAGATTTTTCCTCGTTCGCGATCGTCAACATCAAGTTGGCGAGCGCGAGCAGGGAAAATAAACCTCCCGGCGAGATTTCTCAACGCAGGGGTCAGGTTTCTGAATGACTGCACCCGCCTGCAAGGGGATGTCTGCCTCCCCACCAGAGGGCTACCAACAGGGGCGCACTGACAGTGCACCACCTTTTAGATGGTGCACTGTCAGTGTGCCTCCTGAAAGCTACTTTGCCTCTGCACCTGCATCCGTAATACAGCACGGGTGCAGAGGCAAAGTGATTCCCTCATTTGCATGGGGCCATGCCCCGATGCAAATGACGGTACACCCTCTTGAGGAAGCGCTGGTACTATATGTGCGCCAGCCCTTTCGGTATTACAGAAAGGGACGCACAAGCATCTGCGGCTCCTTCTGTAATACCAAAGTGCCACGGGGCATGCAAATTGGTCTCAAACACCCGTTGTGTCCCCGGGGCACTTATATAATACAACCCCTGATGGTACAGCTCTGTTATCCCTCACATCATACTATCAGACACATATTGGAGTTAATGCACTTACCATCTTTCTGCTGCTCATGCTGCTCATGCTCCTCCAGATGAGCATGGAAAGTCATCCAGGCTTCCATAAGGACCCTCCAGTACAGTGATGAGAGGTGAGGCTGTTGCACATGGGGCAGGGAGGACTGACCCAATATCTCTTGGGCCTTAATTCTGGCCCAGCATTTCAGGTCCTCCTATCGCTTACAGCATGCCCTACACTGCCTGTTATAGATGCCCACTGGACTGCAGCACTCCGCAATGGTGGCCGAATGGTGGCCCAGATGCTGGCATGTGCTGCATTGCTCAGTTGTCCATCGGGCCCCGCATACAGCTGAGGGTACTTTTCTAGCACACCCTCAGCTAATTTGTCCTATTTTCTTTCACCGAAAGGGGGTGCATTCTCCTCAAGTCCCTCAGCCATGTTGGGGGCAGTTTGGGTGTACAGAGCAGCAGGATGGCAGAGGATATGATCTGGCACTGAGGATGACTCAGAATTAACAGAAAATGGCTGCCTGCAACTTCCTATGATGTATTTCCTGCCTAGTATTTCCTGTATGTCATTTCCTGTTTGAAAATATTGTATTACGGCCCGCTTTTGGAATCTCCTGCCTGACTGCGTACTCATACTCACACTCGGAGCGAAGATTAAGAAAATGGGCCTGAACCCATTTTTTACAAAAAGTAACTTTAGAAACATGACACAAATATAAAAGCAGAACATGGAATTCACAATTTTTTTTACTAAAGAAGAGTTGAATAAAGAATTTTTCCACAAGAAACATGGACTCATGTGGATAAATTGTTGGGCAACCTATGCCATAATGAGCTAAGAGATATTTGACCCTGACGAATTAACTGTGTGAGCCGATCACGCTTGTTTGAAGAGCAAGAAATTCTGTTTGGGAAGGGAAAAGGGTGCAGCCAGACACTACATCACATCCCAGAAAAATTTGCCCCTTAGCATCATGGTACATGCAGTCTACATTTTGAGCTCCCCTCAGTGTTGACTGTAGCGGTACACCAAAGTTGTGGGAAGCAGGGCTGTGTAACCCCAGACACATAGGGCTTGATTCACAAAGTGCCTCAGCACTCATGGTGGAGGCCCCTCAGTTTTGGGGGAATAGTTGCAATTGGGGGCAATTACTCCACTATGAGATTGTGGAGTCCCTTTGTGAATCAGGCCCCATCGTCAAAAGGTCCTGGGAGGTCTCACACATGCACAGACATTTAATCCCCTGAAGCAATGGATTCCTTAGAGACATTGTCAGCATTAATTACTGACATGTGCACATTACATATTGCATGGCCAATCATTTGACTCCGGTCAACAGCTGTTGTTTATATACATTGAGTGTGGGTTGCAAAGTAGTCTCAGGGTGGAATTTATAGACAGAGTGTTAAATGTCCAACTTTCATCATATCATTCACAACATACTGCAAACCACATGCTTGTCTGTAACACAATAGGTTGCTAAAGTGAAAAAGGTGCCAACCAGCTGATCCCAGATCTCAAACCCTGCCCTCTGTGCTGTGCAATGGCCTGGTTGCCAGATTTCAGACCTAGCTGATGGTCCAGAGGTGTGTGTAAGGCATGACTCAAAGCTATATTGTGCAAGACACAACAGCCTACTGTGATCTTGCACACAACTTCAGAGGAGTACAGCAGCACCCCCCGTATGGTCAAGATATCTGAATAGCGACTTCAGGAGACCAAAAGTGCGCTCTATGATGGCTTGAGTACCTATGTGTGCCTTATTGTACCTACGCTGAGGTACAGTGACTGCACGTCTGTATGGTGTGAGGAGTTGAGTGAAGAGTGCATATCTAGCATCACCTGAGGAGGGAAATTAGGGAATTTGTTTACATGTGCCTCTTACATCTGCGAAGTACATGATCTATACTTTGCTACAAGCAATGTCTGTTGAGGCCGTGTATGTGGCATGATGATTTTTTGTTGTAAAATAGTTGTTTTTGTGACATAGCATTTTTATATTACATTTATACATTACACACTTGTTTTGTACTTGGTACTTACCCAATAGCCAAATGTTGCCAAATTCTCCCGCTGCCATCCGCTGGGCAAGAGGTGACCTGCAGAAAACAAAGCTGTCTTGGGTGAGGTGACCTGAGGACTATAAAGCTGTTATGGGTACTGTCTGGAAACACTGCATGCCCATCAATTAATTTACCACTGGCATCAAAGACACCCTGCACATTGATGGAATGCCATCGGTGTCTGGTGCAGAAGATTTGTGCAATGCAGTGAGGTGGCTGGAGAGCCACATGGGTACAATCAATTGTACCCAGCACAAGTGGGAAGTGGGAAATGAGGTAGAAATCCCTAGCTACCCTTTGCCTCCTGTCCAGTATAGGGGGCATTTATATATGGAGGTGGGCTCTCCTATTGCAAAACAAATGGAGAGCTGCAAGAATCTTGACATAGGCTGGGATGGCGTGGGAGCGACAGGACACAGAGTCAAGTTCCTGCTCCCACTCACAAACCATCACCAAGATGACATCTAGGGGAAATGGTATCTTTACCAGGCATCTTGGCTGGACATCCCAAATAGGTTTATCCTTTGTCTGAACATCCTCTCTACTCTCCTCGTCCTCCTCCTCCTCCTCCTTCTCATATCTTCTTGTCACATGGCAAGGGGCAGAGCAACAAACACATTCAGCAACATATTGAAAGGTCTGAATGGGTTTGTATGTAGTAGCTCTGCTGTTATGTTTGCTTCAGAGCTAGGATTGGCTGTTGGGCTGCAATGTTTCAGCTGGAGCGGGGGTGGTAGGCACTTACAGGTGTTTAGGATTGAAGGCAATGTCCATGTGGCCCGAGTCAGAAATTCTGCCCCAACTGTGGAGATTCCAGCCGGGTGCAGAGATTCAGCCTGAGTGCGGAGATTCCGCCCTGACTGATACTGTTCATAAATGACATCTGTGAATGCCAAAAGTCGTAAAGTTAGACTTTTGTCACAGATTACATATGTGAATTGGGCCTGATAATTTTAAATGAATAAAATGTATTCAAAGTGCTCACTGAGAATTTCTATGGTCTGTTTTAGAACTCTACAACTTTCAGAGTGATTTCATTATAGTAATTTTGGCACTTTACTGCCGTCCAGAGGTGGCACTTTGTATTAATGGGATTTTAACTACATCATTCTATATTCCATGCCCAAAATCAAGATCTGGGATGTCAGACAGAAGCACTTTATGTCAACCTTGAAGATTCCTTTTCCCCTGTCCCCTTCTTTATGAATTAGAATAAAGAAAGCACAGTCACCAGTGAATGTGAGCTATATATATGTGTGTGTGCATGTGTGTTAGTGTGTGTGCGTGAGTGTTTGTATGTGTGTGTGTGTGTTTAAACACCAAAAACACTGAAATTTACATGTTATATTTTACTGAGCTAACTATAACTGGCACCTCCACCATGCACTGTTTATGACCTCACATATTACATCACTCCTGACATGATAAATGACATCAATGATACTATTTTAAAATGTATTGAGCTGTTAAGTGTTTGAGAAGATGGGTAGACTGAACAAATAGATGTGGAAAGGGGATGCAGTACTTATCTAGATATTTCTCTCTCTTTAACTATTTTTAGCCCCTTTGCATTTATATTCTGCCTCAAATTACTACAAACCCTTCCACCACCTTACATTTGTAATCATCTGGTTTCATGCCTGCATTAATATCTCAAAGTTAATTTACTTAGACTGCTATTCAATAAAGGCTTTACATTCAACAGTTCGTATTTCAACAAAATGCCATTCAGGAGTGCCTTACTTTTTTCTTGAAGACAAAATGTTAGCACTCTAATTGTTCATTAGAACTAAGTGGTGATGCTGCAGTTGATTAGTAGGAAGTTAGCTGAAAGACTGCTGATATTGGATGTGCATGTTTGACCCTGCATGTCAGAATATTTTACTGAAATAGATGAGGAAGATATTTGAGAACTCATTGAAATTGTGACCTCATTTTGCCTTTCTTAATTTCTTTGACAATAAGAACCTCGCTCATTTTGTTCACTTCTGAAGGAAATGCTTTAGGTTTTACAGCTTTGAATCCATCAAGATGCTTCAGGCGTACCACACTTTTGTCATAAATACAAAATGTTAGAGCTCTGGTTGTTTATTATTACTCTGTGGGCAGCTACAGTGGAACATTAGGAAGTTAACTGATAGACTGATGCTGATGTTGAAAGTACATTTGAGTCTACATGACAGAATGCTTTACTGACATGGATGAGAAAGATATTTGAGAACTCATAGAAAATGTGTCCTCACTTTAGCTTTCTAGAGCCCTAATCATAATTTCTATGACAAAATGAACACCCTCATTATTTAAGTTTTACTGCTTTGATTCAAACAAAATGGCTTTAGGAGTGGCACAGTTTTGTCATGAATACAGATTAGAAAAATCCCTCTTTCTGAGTAAAGGCCTAACTTTTTGCCAATTTTGGTGTTATTCTATTTAGCCATTTTCTCCGTATTGCTTCCCAAATGTACCTATGGCAATTAACATAAGACATCAACGTTTTGATACCCTTCCTTTTTTCTTGGCCCCCACTTGATGGATAGCCCTGAAACTTCCAAGAAAGAGCTGAAGTGGATGACATTTTTTGGAAAGTTTTGAAAGTTTTGTGAAGGTTTGTCATACAGTGTCAAAGTTATCAACAACAAATCATTGCGGTTTAACAGTTTAACTTTGGCTTTGCTCTAAATATATATCCTTTTGTTACTGTTTCACCTACTTTTTAAATACATTCAAATGAATGATTGTTTAACACGTATCTAGGCTACCCTCAAATAACTGTTAGTTTATTTGTCAGACAGGTTTTGTGTTGTTGGTAGCACCAGATTTGTGAGGGCTCCAGTTTGAATTCACTCCGTAGCTACGAACACTTTAATGAAGGTTGTGTATGAAGGATATGTGTGTGATGTCTGCATAACAATGTAGTGTGGTGAAAGAACAGAGGGGCATATTATCAAGAACGGCGTTAAAATTATCGCCGCTTTAGCGGCAGAAAACTGCCGCTAAAGCGGCGATAATGGACTTGATAATATGCCCTGGAGAATTCCTATAGAAGCCCATGTTGACACCAGAACATGGGCTTCTATTGGAATTCTCAAGGGCATATTATCAAGCCCATTATCGCCGCTTTAGCTGCAGTTTTCTGCCGCTAAAGCGGCGATAATTTTAACGCCGTTTCTTGATAATATGCCCCAGAATGTTTTGAGTGGTTGTGTAATAACTTGTAGGAATGGAGAGGGGATTAGTTCTTACCCAGCCTTATGTTAGAGATGTTTGCCACACGCACACCATATAGCAAGTCATGGTGCATTGTGGAGGGAACCCAATCTTGAGGGTGGTAAGATGTAGTAGTGATCAGTCTGCTTCCAGCACTGGCCTTTGTCAAATGACTCCGGCAGAACTTCTCCTTCACCTGCCCCTTTACATCCTGTCATTACATTTTTATGTCCCCCATGGTGCGTGCCTCCTCCTCCACTGTCTATAACCTCCTGCCAAAAAAACTGCCTTCTTTATCTCTTTGAGGGTGTTAGGATGCAGCCCATGTAGCTGCACTTAGTAGTTAATGACAATTGTAACCCCAATGGCACATACGCTGATTAGGAAGGTCAAGCAGTTAATACAAGCACCACATATGCCTGGAGTATGCCAGATTAGGTGAGGAGGTTTGAAACCTCAGCTGAAGCACTCTTTACACCTACGCCATCTCACATGTCATATAATCATATCTCTCTAGGAGGATCCCACTGACAATCCCCATACCCCAAGCCTCAGAAAGTTTCAAGGCTCCTGAATCTTATCCAGGACATCTGCTGTAATGACAGACTGTGGGACTAGAGCCAACTACTCTCTAATGAGCCTACAAACACTTTAAATGGAATAGAATCACTTCACTCCTTTTTATGGAATTGATACAGACATCCTTGTACATGTCCTGAGAAGACCTGAAGCCTGTAGGCCAAACCTTTGCATTGATCAATACGCTAAATGCCTGTATTGATTCTCCACAACATTAAGGCTAAAAAAACATTTGTAGCTTCTCTTTCATCATTTCTCTTCTATGAACTACCTCCTTGTGTGAAACGAACACTTGAATTAAGTGCTTTCACTGTAATAATAGATTATAAGGACTTTGTATAACCTCATGCACTTTGAATGTGGTTTAAATTGTTGAAGTAAATGCATGTTTCACTTGAATACATTTCTATGCACTTTTGGACTAATTACTTTTGAATCATGCAAAAAACTATTATAGATCATTGTCTGGCTATATCACAATAGATACTGATACCTGCTCACCAAGTTCTGACCAATGAAGGAATTATTGATTATCATGCAAATATTTGCCTTCCAATAATTACTAATGCAATAGCTACTAATAACACATGCATTATTGTAGATTCTAACACTGGATCACTTAATCAGTTCCTTTGGGAACCCATTTTTTATATATGTCCCAGTTTGCAGCACCCATAGATGCTATGCTGTTTCCTAGTGCTTTTTAACCTAAAAAAATTAAATTCTCATTGGACTTTAATCATGTTTGTGTCATTGTTCTTATTCAATTTGTCTAGATGTTTAGAAAGTAGTTGTGGGAATTTTATTGTATCATGTTTTGTCTTTTTAATTGTTTTGGTACTGTGAAATACTTTACACACTTTTCTTAAGTTAAGCCTGTCTGTTCTGTGCAATAGCTCCCTGTGGTTGAGCCCAGTGTTTAAATTACTGAAACCATGTATTTAGACTGAGAGGATTGTGGACTTATTACTTGGGTAGGACTCACCTTCTCCCCAACTACATATCCATTTTTATGCAGCTAGGTTGGAACTGGTTGATAAATCATGGACGTATCTTTCAAGGCATAGATTTTCTAATAGTGTATTCAATTCTGTGTCATGTTATGTCCCCATAGGTTGGGGCGCTAGAGGGCGTGCTGCGGGATGGCTGCCTCCTGAGACAGCTCCGCCGGTCGGAAACATTATCCGGCAGTGTAGCGTTACTGCGGGTGTTCAACTATAAACAAAACAATCCCCGGGACTTCGGAACTACCCAGCAACAGTTGGAAATGGCTGAAAATGATGTGTGAAGCCCTACGGAAGAAAAAACCGTGAGTGAAACATTGGCGCGGGGAGACGACCTGACGATCCTAAAATGGCGGCGCCCTGTGTGTTGCTCGATCGGAGCGGATGGGGGTCGCAATACTGATACCAAGTGTGTTTGGTAAAAGGGACTAAACTGCATGGCAAGGGCAGCAATATGATGGTCAGGATGCGGTAATCGCTACGGCAAGTGGGGATCTAAACTGCTAAATAGGCTTTCCTTCCAGCGCGATATAAGGCGGCACAAAATGGCGGACCGGTGCAGCAGCGGAGAAACTAGGAAACCACTCAGTTGAGCGCTGAGGACAGAGGAATTGGGCGGCGGAGGGGTGAGACAGCGGATGAGGCATAGAATCAGGTCTCCCTACATGGTGCCCTGTGGCGTGCTGAACTGCTGTAATGCCCCACTGCATTGATGTGCATATTGAATGAGACGCACGGTAACGGCTGCCCATACGACACTTAACTGTGCTGCTGCCTCCCAAAAACTGATTATCTAACGTGTGGTGACTGATAGAACTACTGCGCACAAAGACGCTGAAGCTGGTTGCAACTTGGCGGGCTAAGTCTGACACCACAGCGCACATTTCCCGAAATGGCTGCCATCTGAAGCGGACAACGCCTTTGGTAGACGGTGATACTGAAAACTGAAGGATATCATACCACATAAGCCCCTTCACCTGGAGCCCTACAGGACGCGCTGGATGGGCGCATTGCAGACACTAGTGTAGACCCCCCGAAATTGGCGTCTGTGGTACTGGAAGGGGGGAATAGACAACGGTTGGAACCGGGGTTTCCTCCAACGCGCTGATGTGTGATACGCACTCCCTGCCATATCTCTGGAAACGTACCTAGTTGATGATGCAATATTGCTGAGGGGCCCATCATTGTGAAAACTGCGGACATACGTGGCTTACCATACTGCACTTCATTTTAGCAACCAGCCACTGTAACAGAGCCCAACTGCGACATATGTGGTCAGATCTAGATCTAGTATAGCGACGTGGTGGTGAGGCGGGTCTGAAGAGTGCCAGGATCTCCACCTAAAAACTACTTATACGCCCCCATCTGAGGCCGTATATTATCTAATTCCTCCGCCGCAATGGGCAAACCAGATAGACAGCAGCCAAAACTAACTTTTGAGACCAAACGCAACCCTAGAGGTGCAACTGCACATTCAGATACAGAATTGGAGGCGGAACACGCGACGGGCAAGGTCATGGAGAGCGTCCTCCAAGCTATACAGCAAAGTCTGCAGGATATAAATGGAAAACTAGACTCGCTCACCCAAAGGGTAGATAGCATATCTGCGAAATTGGATAAACAAGGTGAACGTCTGGACGCGGCTGAAGATCGCATAACAGCAGTGGAAGATGAATCACATACCACGACCCGCAAATGCACGGATATGGAGAAGATCCTAGAGGTCATAAAGAACAAGGCTGAGGATTTGGAGGCGAGATCGCGCCGCAACAATGTCAGAATTGCGGGAGTTCCCGAGAGTGCGAACACGGGAAGGATGGAAACGTATGTGGAGAACATGCTGCGAGATGTCTTCGGTGCCAACAACTTTTCTACGGTGCTAATTATAGAACGTGCACACAGATCATTAGCCCCCAAACTGCCGCCGGGCGCTCCTCCGCGGCCCATCATTGCCCGGGTCCTCAACTACAGGGATCGAGACGCAATTCTGAGGATGGCTAGGGAACAGCAACGAATCACCTATCAAGGCAACAACCTGGCCTTTTACCCGGATTTCACAATGATGGTGCAGACTGCACGCAAAGGTTTTAACCCCGCAAAAAAGAAACTCCAAGAACTGGGGCTCGAGTATGCAATGTTGTACCCAGCTAGACTGAGGGTAACATATTACGGGCGACCAACGGTACTTCAGACACCAAAAGCGGCACAGGACTTCATAAAAAAGATAATCGCTAAACGAAAGGAACAGAAGCGCACTGAGCAGGACCAAGACTCTGAATAACACATGTTCAATTCTACTGCTTTTCTCGGACTAAATCACCGCCGATGACTGGAGAAAACGGAGTAAAACAGAGACGCTGATAACCACCACATGGCAACAGGCCTCACGTATTATATAAAACAAGATTGGTACAATATTAAGAAGATGGAAGGCTGCCGCTGCTGATGGGGGAGGAAGGTGTACATCTCTGTGCCACACCCTGCTGTTGAATAGTATATGTAACGTGACCTGGCTGTTGAGGCAGAGAGAGTGCTGACCTTCACTGGCGGTAATGTATGGACTGTGCATATATTAACATATTCCAGGAAGAAGACATGGACGCTAGATATGCTGGCAGCCTTGATTGATCATTGTGGCTGCTGTCCTTCAGATCAGTTTGGTAAACATATGCTGGGATAGAATGTTGTATATCTTAAGGTACCAATAACAGATGGCTTTATGTAGGAATAGAAAAATTGCGCCCCTCTATATGTAGCAAAGTTGATCCAGATGGTCATGTCCCCCCACGGATTGCTATGGCGAATTCCACTGTTCCCTGATGGCAGTCATTATTTGGGTTGAATCATGCTGTATTACGGATTTAGACCTATCGGCTGCCCTGAGCAGCAAATGAGACTAGATGGGAAATGTACATGCTGCAGCGGATGCAATCCTTGGGTCGGACTATATACCTGCATTCTTAACGTAATACCCGACCACATCCATCTAGATGGATGGAGTTGCGTGCACCTGGCGGATCCCCCAAAGCGGGTGCTCCCCACTACAGGTTTAGTTATGTTGACATTTCTGTTAAGGGTATGTCTTTGGCGTGGTTGGGATGCCAAAGTGGGCGGGGGAGGTTGGGTTGGAATTGGGGACTGTTTTGCAGATTGCTGTATCTGAAATGCATTGCGGACATCCAGATCGATACTAGTATGTTTATTATCACCATATATCTAATAGCTACAACAGTTGCACACATGACCGGCAGTGGACAGGAATACATCATAGGCATAACCTACACCAACAAATATAAATAGAATACAGCCAGAGCAACTTAATTTGTTAACATGGAACGTCAGAGGGCTTAATAACCCGAAAAAGATACGCCAGGTATTTGCCTACTTAGATAGGCTTCACATTGATATTGCCCTCCTCCAGGAGTCTCATCTAGCCCCTACACATAAGAGTAATATTGGGAACAGATGGGCGGAATCGGTGCTGAGTTCCTCATACTCTTCATAGTCTAGAGGCGTACTGATACTCGTAAAGAAAGGGACGCAGTTCCATATAGATAGCACTATTATGGATGATTTGGGTCGATATGTTATTATAACAGGGCATATTAGAGGGCAACGAGTGGCTTTGATAAATACATACGGCCCGAATGTGGATGATCCTGACTTTTATAAACTAATCTGGCGTAAAATTAACGAATTACCTGAAATGGCTCTGCTGTGGGGTGGCAATTTGAACCTCTCTTTGAATGACAACTTGGACAGATCGGGCGCCTCCAGGGAACCACAAAAGCGGGCGGTGGGAGTGATGCGTGATATTATGTCTGAAACTGACATGGTTGATATTTGGAGGATGCGATATCCTCAACACATGGAGGCCACACATACTTCTGCGATCCATAACAGCTAGTCCCGGATTGACTACTGGCTAGGGACGAGGGAAGTAGCATCTTGGACACGAAATATACGCCACCTGCCTAAAACCCTCTCTGACCATAATCCAGTGCTATTGACCATAGACATCCCACATTATACACCACCACCATATGTGTGGCGATTCAATGCAAAAGCGTTACTAGATACCATGTACACTGACACTATTAGCCAGGCCATAACTGACTATTTTACGGTAAATCAGCCGTCTACTGACGACTCCAGCTTATTATGGGAAGCGTTTAAAGCCACCATACGAGGTATCTGTATTAGCACTAATGCGGGAATATTAAAAGATATACGTAGTCAACTCACCAAACGAGAGGCCGCATTAACCGCACTGGAGCGTGAGTACGAACGCACGCACAGCGCGACTATATTAGGCGATATTAGAAAAGTCATGACGGAATATCAGACATTTGCAGATGATGAACTTAAATATCTAACGAAACGTCAAACTGCGCGCTTGTACGGAGAAGGGGGCAGACCAGGTAGGGTCTTAGCGAATAAAATATGTGCTGGCTTTATGCCGCAAACGGTCCTGACCGTAAAGGATAATAACGGTACGC
Source organism: Calotriton arnoldi (assembly GCA_963921515.1). Classification (NCBI taxonomy): domain Eukaryota; kingdom Metazoa; phylum Chordata; class Amphibia; order Caudata; family Salamandridae; genus Calotriton; species Calotriton arnoldi. Next base: position 406,340 of record CAWUFW010004337.1, on the reverse strand, counting down.
CTCAATACGATACACAGAATATATTACGTGCATTCATGGAAACATATGGGGACCTATATGCCTCGCGTGATACTGCCGCGCCCGCAGAAATTTTGACCTATCTGGAAGATGTGGCGATAGCATGGCTATCGGACACGCAGAGAGAATATTTATCACAGCCGGTAACGGTAGAAGAGGTTACTGAAGTGATTAAATCACTCCTGAACGGTAAAACACCTGGGCCAGACGGCTTCACCGGCGAATTTTATAAGGCATTCGTGGAACAACTGGCACCCCACCTTGTGGAAATGTATGGGGACGCCCATGATAAACAAATACTACCCCCCACATTAAGAGAAGCGATGCTCATCGCCCTCTTAAAACCTAATAAAGATCCGGAACAGTGTGAGTCGTATAGGCCGCTGTCCTTAATAAACACTGATACTAAAATTCTGGCCAAGCTCCTGGCAAAACGTTTACAGCCACTAATGGCTAATCTCGTCCTCCCAGATCAGTCAGGGTTTATACCTGGTCGATCAACAGCTCACAACACCAGAACGCTGTTTGCACTATCGCACTATCTGACCCCAAATACGAAAGCTGCTGCAGTCCTTCTGGACGCAGCAAAAGCCTTTGATTCAATTGAATGGCCCTATCTCCACACTATACTACAAAGAATGGGATTTCCACCAATTTTCTTGCAATGGGTCCGAATATTATACACAGAGCCTAAGGCACGTATAAAAGTCAATAAATATATATCCGATGCCATACCAATTGGAAGAGGCACAAGACAGGGGTGCCCCTTGTCCCCTTTACTTTTCGCAATAGCCCTTGAACCACTAGCGTGCAAAATACGGCAAGATCATAACTATTCTGCGCTTCAATTCCCACAAAGGCCATTACATATCTCGCTATACGCAGACGATATGGTGCTATACGTACGTGACCCAGATATAAACTTGTCCCCATTGCTGAGAGAATGTATTAAATTTGGCCGCCACTCTGGACTCCAAATTAACTGGTCAAAATCTATCATTCTTCCATTAACTGACACCACACACCCACATCCCGCAGAGTTCCCGCTTGAATGGCAGACTGATCCCGTCAAATATCTCGGGATCTGGTATCATCGGGATCCAGACATAGTGATTCGCACAAATTACGGGAGAACAATAAGTACAATGGAGGACAAAATAGAACGTTGGATTCAATTACCATTAACGTTGGTGGACAGAATGGCTATTGTCAAGATGGTCATTTTACCTAAGTTTTTATACCTCTTCAATAACATTCCCATCACACCTCCGACAACTGTATTTAAAAAACTGAATACTATGGTAGCGCGACTAATATGGGCGGGCAAACAGGCCCGAATTGAGATGCGTGCCCTTGCTCTGCCATTCTCCAGGGGAGGTTTTAAGGTCCCAGATTTTCTCCTCTATTATTTATGTGCACAAGCTCAATATGCGCATTATTGGTATCACTGTGTCCCCTACTTATCACACGTGGCAATTGAAGAAGGCGATGCACACCCAACTCCGTTGAATGCTATTTTACCCCACCACCGGCCCCCGCTTCATTCCCGCGACATTAATACCATAGATGCCACTAGTGCAGCATGGCGGAAGATGGGCAAACTGGCACATAAACTGCCACTCTATGCACCAGCAATGCCTCTACAACATCACCCAGAACTATCAGTAACTCAAGAAGAAGTGGGAACAGGTCTGTTAAGACAAGTGGGTATCGCCACAATGGGGGATCTGTACAATAATGGTACTTTTATAGACCCTAAAGAATTAACATATATTAGCAATCAGACACTACTGTTTCGGTTCACATACTATAGACTACAGGGAGCCATCAAGAAACTTTATCCTTCTTACCCAAATGAGCCGCCACAATTACCCACTTTGCAGCTACTTATCACCGATCCTCGTAACATACATATGGTATCGAAATTATACCTTAAATTGCAGGAAGACATTGGTGACAACACGCACAAAGCTTTAGCGAGATGGAATGCCACGCTTGACAATCACCTCATGGAGGACGAATGGGTGAGCTGCGGCACTTTAACTAGTATGCTCACACCGAATGGCAACCTGTGCCTGTTGCACTATAAGTACCTGCATCAGGCATATCACACCCCTGCCCGACTCTATAAATATGGTCTCCGGTTAGACTCGCGGTGTAAACGATGTGGTAAAGATGATGCTGATTTTATACATCTTGCTTGGCACTGTAAGTCAATTAATGTATATTGGGTAGAGGTTGTAGAGATGCTGGGTGTAATGGTGGGTGTTCCTATTGAGTGCACGATTCGTACATGTTAGCTGGGACTTAGCCACAATGTCCGAGCTGCTAGGCGTAAATTTTGCATGATAGCATTACTACTAGCTAAACGAAGAGTTTCATTGTGCTGGAGTAGTAGGGAGGCCCCAAAAACCAAACAATGGATTAGAGATATGGCCTATTGTAGGGATACCCTAAAAACGTATGAGGAGGAGCTACCCACTGGTTCCAAACCAAGAGACTACTGGAGGTACCTGGTTGAATATCTACAAGTGAACCAAACTGTTTAACTGTGCATTGAACTGTAAAACGAAATAATTTATTCAAAGGTGATACTGATTTTATGCAATATAATGAATGATGGATGTAGTTGTACTGCAATCTGTATGTTGATACTTTATTCTGGACATTGTAAGTCTTGATAAAATGTTAATTAATAAAAAAATAAAAAAATGTTATGTCCCCATACGTAGACAATGCTTTGCAATAGCAAAGGACATCACAAATATCACAGTGCGATTCGGGGAATCTCCAGAGTTTTGCCAAATTATATACACAAGATTTCAATCATTTGAATAGTGGCCAGAAATGAAAACTTCTAGCTTACATATGCTGCAAAGCCTCAATAGTTGCTCCAATATGTGACGTTACTGTCTTTCCCACTGCTTCTCATGAAAAATACACCCTAGCAGCTTTTTCATATTAATGTTTTACATTTGCAGACAGTGGGCTGAAATGTATATGTTCTTTGAATATTGTTGAGAGGTGACAAATCCTTTGTAAATACCCAATCAGATCTACTAAGACGTAATGATAGAAATCTTAGAACTTTACAACAACCCCGAACACACTCTTAAGACTATGTATGATGCGTTTTCCATACTTTCAATGACCTGATTGTTATAATCTACCTTCCTTCAGTTAGCAAATCTTCAGGTGACTTTTTCTTTCTTTAGCCCAGTCTTTTTATTTGAATATTTTCTGCATAGTCCTTAAATTCAAGCTCAAAAGTGGAAATATAGATCCACCCCATCAATTTTTTTATTCTCAACCAACACAAAGGGGTCTATTCATCAAAGCATTTTAAGTTTGTGAAGCAGTATTCCTGTTGTACATATTTACATTCTTACAATCCTATTCAGCAATGTCCAGGCACAGATCTGCACCAATTCCTTTTCATTTTTTTTAAATACACAGATCTGTGTTACCAGTGCAAGCAACTTTGCATGTATTGCTATACGATTTGGAAATAAATGTAGGAGATGGAATGGGGAATGGTAGGAAAATAGACAGCATATAGTACAAAATGGTTGGAGCAAAGGGAAAATTGAGGAGGGTCACAGTGAGGGGCATGTAAATAAAAACACTCCTTCAACAGAGTAATTTGATCACTGCTCACCACAATTACACCCACATCTATTTCAGATATCTTTTAAGAAAAGATAATGCTACTAACACCACCAGAAAAATCTTCTCGATGTATAGGACACTTGCACATCTTCAAGCTACCAAAGGTGTTTAGGCACCCTTCCAACAACTATATTCTAATTTATCATCTTTTTACCTCTCTAAACCAACACTTTATTGCTGTCATTCTCTCTCTTTATGTCTCCCCCACACAACAGATAGCATATCAACTTGACATCGCCTGTCAAGCTAACACTGGATACCTAACTTGCTTTGATCCTGCCATGGAAGTGATAATCCTATCTAAAATTAAAAGTATAAAATCTGAATCACTTCTTGACCCATACCCTCTGAAGACATCCAAATCTCTTAACCTTTCTATTGCTCCCATATTGAAAACTGTATCCAATGTTTCATTAGATTCTGGGAAGGTTCTTATAGACTGTAAAAATGTGGTTCTTGTTGTTCTTTAAAAAAACCTTTCTTCCAATCCCCACATGCCAGCTCTAGGAAAGTATGATCTGCTTTACCCCACTTTTTGCTAAATGTAATACTGTTTTTGAATAGTCTGACTGTGATTCTGCTAATCAGGACCCCAATCTATCTGCTCTCTCTCTAAACTGTTATGTTATGTACTTAGGTACACTCCAGATTGGATACTGGGGTACCCTTGTCAGTCCCTAGTATATGGTACACATGTACCCAGGGCATAGGTACACCAGAGGCCTGCCATGGGCTGAAGCATGTATTATGCCACCCATGAGAGGCCATGCAAAATGGAACTACAGGCCTGCCATTGCAGCCTGTGTAAGTTGGTGCATGCACCACTTACTTAAGATATAGGTTTACTATATCTAAGGGTCACTGCACTTAAAACCTATAAGTCACCCCTATAGCAGGCCTTTACAAACCTGAAGGCAGTGTGCTTGGTACTAAGTGAGAGGGTGCCCTTCCATGAGCAGGACACCCCTGCAGCCTACGGAGTCCATGCTCCCGGGTTGTCAGTGAAGTAGCCATTACAATATATAGAGGGGCATTACGCGAATAGGAGATGAGCAACTCTAAAACGGCTGAAACAAACCCTATTGTGTTTAGTGTCAAACATGTTGGAATCATACCCCCACACTGGTACCTGGTGTGGAAGGTATGATTCCACCCCTCAGAAGCGAGCTTCAAGGGGTCCCTGGTGTTCCCGGTACCAGCCTTCTATCTCCGGACAGCACAAAATGGTTGCTGCCGACCCGAGACACATTTCTGCCCTCCTGCTGCTGAGCCAAGCTCGAGCAGGGGAAGGCAGAACAATAAGCATCCTGTCCCAGGGAGGTGTGACCACCTTCCAGACAGGATTTGGTGTATTAGGGCTGGGTGGGTGCACTTGCCAGCGACTTAAAGTCTGCATGAGGGGCACATTTGGTGTCCCTGTGCATAGTCCAGTTCAAACCAGTCCTGGGAGCTGTTGGCTCCCGCTATGGCGCACAACTGGACAAAGGACATGGAGGTAACCTCCCCCTGTCCAGACCCTCCCCTGGGAGGGTCCCCTGAATCTTTCCAACCCTCTCCCATGGGTACTTAAGGGCTTACCTGGCTGAAGGACCTTAGATTTGTCGTGGACAAGATTCTAGCCTGAAACCACTGCACTTCGACCGTCTGGGCGCTCTGGACTTCTCTGGACTTCGTTTGGGCCTTACTCCGTCTCCCTCTCAGTCTGCTGCATCGTCTGTGCATGTGCACCATACAGGGTCCATGCAGGACCTGTGGAGCATGAAAGACAACTGAAAATAATCTCCCTTGGAGTGAAAGAGTCACTCCCCTGCATTCTCAGGCACTGCAACACTGCTGACTGGTCTGCTGATCCGGAGCTCCTACGGACACTGAAGGGTCCAGCATTGCAGGAGAGGGGTTTCTACGTTCCTCGTGGCCCAAGCTGCTGTCTCACCAAGTTTGAGGTCAGAATCCCTCGTGGGGGCTGCAATACCAAACCCCTGTGCACCGCAGACTTTTGCAGGTGCAGGTGCATGTGCTTGTTGGAAATTCTTTAACAAGTGCACTGGGCTCCAAATAGCCCCAACGTGTGTCGACTTTCTGCGCAAAGACCTTCATCCACCTCGCACCGAGTGCTCCGTGGCTTGCTGTTTTGTGAAGCTGCTAGAGGTCCTCTCTCGACTCCTGTGCCTCCGCCCTGTGGGTCCATTTAAGGGTCAACTTTGCTTTTCTTGGGATCCCCTGGTTGCTCCAGGCTTGCCCTGACTCCCCTGTGTGTGGTGAGTCTCCTGGACCTTGCTGGTCCAAACCATACACTTCCTTGACCTTCTGCGTGGGTTGCCGTTGCCAAGGCTTGATGGTGCTTCCGCCGGACACCAGCCCCTCAGCACTCGACATCCTTCGTGGACCAGCTCACATCTGGCTCCTGGTTGTCCTCAACATTGCCTGGTCCCAGCAGCTGCAGAGTCAAGGTCACCGTCAACTATCCTGAAGCACCAGACTTCGGTGGGCATAAGTCTACCGAGCCCCTGGTCACTCCCAAGTGACCCGGACTCTGTCTGCTCTGCTTTCAGGTACTCTTCAACTAGAATCCACATTTGGATTCCAACGGACATTCTTCTCTCTTCCAGTAGCGGCTCTTCTTCGAAGTCTTCCATTGGGTTGGACTGCGGTTTCCGATGCCACTTCACACCTATGCACCCGGCTTCCCTGGGTAAGGTAACTTGGGTACTTCGGTATCCACGGGTGGGGAGGCTCTCCAACCTTCTGTCTTCCACGGGATTGCTTCGTAGTCCACTGGGAAGGGTCCTTAATCTCTAAAACTCAAACCGTGACTTTCACATAGAGTTGCACGGATAACGCGGTCATGTTCCCACACTGCACACGTCCTCCGTGGGGTCCCTATCTACTCACCTTGGGTGCTTCCTTGGGGTCCCAGCGATTCTACGTCTTCTCGACATTGTCCTGACTTGAGTCGTTGTTCTTACACCACTTTCTTAGTATATGGTTTGGTCCCCCCCTGGGGCCCACTGTGTATTAGTGTTATTTACTGTCGTTTCTTTGCTTAAGTAGTGTGTGCTTTGTGTCTATCTCTGTGTAGGAGATACTGTAACACACTAGAGAGTGTTATATAATAAATACATATTTTTTATAACTATTGTGTGGTTCTCTTTTCATTTAATCTATACTATAAAATTGCATTCTGGTAAAACAAGCTGCTTTACACTACTTCAAGACTTAGCCTGAAGGCTGCTCTCCACAGCTACGAATGGCATAGTTTTCTAAGGTTGTCTGAGACCTCTTAAATCACCATAAGGGTTGTCTGGACTGGGGCTGGGTGCCCACTTTAATTAGTGGACAGCATATACCAGGCCAGCCTCTCACATTGGTGTGCAGCGGTTGGGATTCAAGCCTGCATTGTTTTGCCAGATAAATCTTTGTATTAATTAACTGAAAAACCAATGGGTACTAGGCACATATAATACAAGCTTAGAATAAGTAAGTTCTACTGAACTTGTGGTTGGGTAGTTAAGGGTCTCCAACCTAAGAGAGTTTAGCTCCCACTAGGTTAGGTAAGTGCAACACCACACCACACTTAGTATGTCTACTAAAGGAGATACCAGTGGCTCTCTGCCTTCTATATATTGTGAACTTTCGCTCCATGAACAGAAAGCACTGTGTGCTTCTAGGAAGCTGAAGACACGGAGGAGTGCCAACACTCAACGCCTGGTAGAGGTGTTACTGCTAGATGACCTAAGTAATACTCCTGGTTCAGATGAGCAGGACAGAGTGGGTGGGCCAGGGTATGAAGATCAGGCCTGGGGGTAGTTCGCGAAGTTTTGCTACGCGGAACTCTGCGAAGTTACAAAAACACTCAGCGGAGTTCCGCAAGGGGCGGAGTGCAGTGCGAACTGCAGTTCGCGCTGGTCTTCCTGTCACTCAGGTAGAAATTGTACCCGAGCGGCAGCTTGCGCTCGCGAACTTACTATTCGCGATTGCGAGCGGGGGCAAAACTCTGCTGCACTACGCGAAGCAGAGTTTTCTGCACTCCGTGAGCTCCGCAGAGTGCGGAGTGCAGAAAACTCCGCAAACGGAGCGCAGTTCATTGCCCAGGCCTAATGAAGATAGGAGTGGAGGGGGACCCCTCTTTGACCTAGAATCTAACCTGGACCAGAGGGAACCTGATGGCTCCCACCTGGACAACTCAGATCTTCAAGAGGAAGATGGAGAACACCTTGGGCGCCCCTCCTTTGTTCCTCCTGGAAGAGGGCATAGTTTACCAAGGAGATCTAGATCTCCCGCTGCAGAGTCTAATCACTCAGGACAGTCTGTAGGGACCTCTGTATCTAGCAAGAGGGACCACTCTTTTGGTCGGTGGCGCAGTGGCCAGGGCACCTGACTCTGGATCACGGGGTTCACGGTTTGATCCCCGGTGCTGGCGGCAGGTTAGCTCAGCACCATGTGACTCTGGGCAATAGCTCGCTTAATCTTCCTGACGGCCCCCAGCGCCTTGACACCCTCGGGTAATTGTGCGCTTTACAAATACTGGATTTCATTTCATTTCATTTCAATACCAACTTCTTGAACTTGAGAAAGCTAGGCTTAGGCTCAGGAAAGAGCATTTGGCCCTTGACAAAGAGTCCCTAGAAGTCCAGGGAGCTAAAGAAAAGCTGGGACTAGAGTCCCATGGTAGAAGCAACAGTGTCCCTAGAGTTAAGGAACATTCCTTTGATGATAGGAACCTGAGCAAGATTGTCCCTCCCTACCATGTTGGGGATGACATCCACAAATGGATAACTGCTTTAGAGAGGGCCCGTAAAGTTCAGAAGGTCCCTCAAGAGCAGTGGGCAGCTATCTTGTGGCTCTCCTTTGCTGACAAAGGTAGAGATAAGCTCCTCACTGTTAGAGAAGAGGATTCTGACAATTATTCAGTTTTGAAGAGTGCTCTCATTGACGGGTTTGGCTTAACCACTGAACAGTACAGGATTAAGTTCAGAGACACCCAGAAGGCACAGAATCAGGACTGGGTAGATTTTGTGGATAGTGCTATAAAGGCTGGTTGCTTGGCAGCAAAGTACATGATTTTGATGGATTGTATAATTTGATTATGAGGGAGCAGATTCTTAATAATTGCCAAAATCAGTTATTGCATCAGTACCTGGTGGATTCTGATCTGACTTCTCCCCAAGAATTGGGAAAGAAGGCAGATAAGTGGGTCAGGACCAGGGTGAAGCAGAAAACCCAGAACACTGGTGGTGACCAGAAGTAGCAAGATTCTAAAACACAAGAGAAGGGTGGGGACAAGGGTAAAGACAAAAAAGATTATTCATCAGGGCCCCAAAAACCTGCATCTGGGGGGGGGGGGAGTCACAATCCAACAAAGGTAAAGCAAACAGAAACCTAGGTGTAACTTTTGTGAGGTGAAAACCCATTGGACAAAAGATGGTGATTGTCCAAAAGCCAGGGAAAATCCTCCTACCACCACTGCCCCTAAGGCACCTGTGCCCCCTAGCACAAGTACAAGTGGTGGTACAGGGAACAAGGGATTAGTAGGGTTAACCTTGGGCTCTGAGATTGGTTCTGGCCTAGTCAGAACTCCAAGTCAGGCTGTGCTTGTCTGTGATGGTGGCATGGATTTTTCCACCTTATTTGTCAGTCCCAGTAATCTGGGCAAATACAGACAGCCGCCTTTGATAAATGGTAAGGAGGCCATGGCATACAGGGACACAGGTGCAAGTGTCACTATGGTGACAGCAAATCTTGTGACCCCTGACCAAATCTTACTTGGAGAAATGTACCAAGTGACCAATGCAAACAATGTCAGGACTGACCACTCCTTGGGAGTTGTTAATTTCAGCTGGGGAGGGGTAACTGGCCCTAAAAAGGTTGTGGTAAGTTAAGACCTACCAGTAGCGTGTTTGTTGGGCGATGATTTGGACACTTCAGCTTAGGCTGAAGTGGAACTTATGACTCATGCAGCAATGTTGGGCATCTCTGCAGATGTGTTTGCTGTGACTAGGTCACAAGCCAAACTGTCAACCACTGAACAGGCCCTGGATCCTGGAACAATGGACCAGGTGCCTTCCTAGAGAAGGAGCAGGAGGGGTAAGGATGTGTCTTCCCCCCAGACTCAGAGTGAGGATCAGTCTCTAGAGGGAGATGATCTTACCCCTGTGAAGGGACTGTCTCAGATGAGCTTGAACCTGATCAGGTTGAGTTCTTAGGGACAGGGGCCCTTCCAGGGCAGACCTGAGTTTGGAGCAGCAAACCTGCCCCTCTCTTGAAACCCTCAGACAGCAACCTGCTGCTGCGGTTAGTGGAACTGTCAGTGGGTACCACAGGAACTACTGGGATGAGGGACCCCTTTACTCAGAGGGTAGAGACCCCAAGCATGGTGCCACCAGGAGGTTGGTCATACCTCTAAAGTTTAGGGGCTGCCTACTCACCCTAGCACATGACATTTCATTGGCAGTACACTTAGGCCAAAGTAAGACTTGGGACAGGCTTGTCACTCACTTTCACTGTCCTCACATGTCTGAGGACACCAAGGAGTTTTGTTGCTCCTGTACCACCTGCCAAGCCAGTGGTAAGTCAGGTGGTACCACAAAGGCCCCCCTCAGACCACTACCTGTGGTGGGGGTTCCCTTTGAAAGGGGTGGGATTGACATAATTGGTCCTATGAACCCTCCAACAGCATCTGGGCACAGTTATATCCAAGGTACCCAGAAGCAATTCCTCTTAGAACCACTACAGCTTCTGTAGTGGCCAGGGCCCTCTTGGGAATTTTTTCCAGGGTGGACTTCCCTAAGGAGGTCTTAAGTGACAGCGGTACAAACTTTGTGTCAAGTTATATAACTGCAATGTGGAAGGAGTGTGGAGTGAACTACAAGTTCACCACACCCTATCATCCACAACGCAATGGGTTAGTTGAAAGGTTCAACAAAACCCTTGAGGGCATGATCATGGGAGTCCCAGAAATGCTTAGGGGGAAATGGGATGTTCTTTTGCCCTTCCTTCTCTTTGCCTACAGAGAGGTCCCACAAAAGGGGGTTGGCTACAGCCCTTTTGAACTTCTGTTTGGGCATCCAGTTAGGGGTCCCTTGTGTTTGGTGAAGGAGGGATGGGAGTTACCTCTCAAACCTCCCAAACAAGACAATGTGGACTATGTACTTGGTCTCTGCTCCAGGATGGCTGAGTACATGAAGAAGGCCAGTAAAAACCTTGAGACAACTCAAGTATTGCAAAAATCTTGGCATGACCAAAAGGCTGTTCTGACTGTTTACCAGCCAGGGCAGAAGGTGTGGGTGCTGGAGCCTGTTGTCCCAGCAGCTCTCCATGACAAGCGGAGTGGACCCCATACGATAATTGAGCAGAAAGGTGAGGTCACCTACCTGGAGGACCTTGGCACTCCTAGGAGCCCCCCATACGGTGCTCCATGTGAACAGGCTCAAACCTTTTGTGGACAGGGCTTACATGGGCTTGCTCATGGCAACTGATGAAGGACAGGAGGAAGAGAGTGATCCACTCCCTGATCTCCTCTCACAGAACCCTGATGATGGGTCAGTTGATGGTATAGTCTTGGCAGACAGCCTCACTGATTAACAGCAGATTGATTGTAGGAAGGTCCTCAATCAAACAGGCATTTGTTTTCTCTGACACCCAGTCAAACCACCTGGTGTACCCATAAAGTGGACACAGGTGAGAGTCTACCTGTCAAGAGTAAAATCTACAAGCAGCCTGACCATGTCAGAGATTGCATCAGGACAGAGGTCCAAAAGATGCTGGAATTGGGAGTAATTGGGCCCTCAGATAGCCCTTGGGCTAGCCCAGTGGTCCAGGGACCTAAACCTCACACCCAGGGTGGTAAGAGAGAGATGAGGTTCTGTGTGGATTACAGGGGACTCAATACAGTCACTAGGACTGATGCTCACCCAATTCCTAGTGCAGATGAGCTTATTGATACATTTGCCTCACCCACGTTTCTGAGCATATTTTACCTACCTGCTGGCTATTGGCAAATCAGACTAGCTGAGGATGCCAAACCCAAAACAGCCTTCGCAACCCCTAGTGGGCATTACCAGTTTACTGTGATGCCCTTTGGTTTGAAGAATGCACCTGCCACATTCCAAAGGCTGGTTAACAAAGTTCTCACAGGTCTGGAAGCCTATAGTGCAGACTATCTTGATGATATAGCTGTCTTTAGCTCTACCTGGGAGGATCACTTGGTCCACCTGAAGAATGTTTTGGAGGCTCAGCAGAAAGCAGGCCCCACTATCAAGGCTACTAAGTGCCAGATAGGGTGGAGAAAGGTTGTGTACCTGGGCCACCTTGTGGGTAGAGGCCAGGTTCAACAATTACAGAGCAAAGTCCAGACCATACAGGATTGAGTTGCTCCAACTACCCAGAATCAGGTCAGAGCTTTCCTGGGCCTGACTGGGTACTACAGGAGATTTATAAAAGGATGTTGGTCTATAGTGACTTCTTTGAATGATCTCACTTCTAAGAAAATGCCCAAGAAAGTTCAACGGGCAGTTAGCTGTCAGAAGACATTTGATGATCTCAAGCAGGCCATGTGCACTGCTCCCATTCTGCAGAGTCCTGACTACTCCAAGCAATTTATTGTCCAAACAGATGCATCTGAGTTGGGGGTAGGGGCTGAGTTGTCACAACTAAATGCAGAGGGTCAGGATCAACCAGTAGCTTTTATTAGCAGAAGGTTGACCCCCAGAGAGAAACATTGGTCAGCTATAGAGAGTGAAGACTTTACTGTGTTCTGGGCCATGAAGACGTTGAGGCCATACTTGTTAAGCACTCACTTCATTGTTCAGACAGATCATAAGCCCCTCTTATGGCTAAAACAGATGAAGGGTGAAAACCCCAAACTTTTGAGGTGGAACATGTCCCTACAGGGGATGGACTATACAGTGGAACATAGACCTGGGAGTACCCATGCCAATGCAGATGGACTCTCCAGATATTTCCACTTAAAAAATGAAGACTCAACTGGGCAAGATTAGTCTCATCTCCTTAATTGGGGGGTTGTGTAGGAAAGTAGGATCTGCTTCTTATGGTTACCCCCACTTTTTGCTAAATGTAATACTGTTTTTGACTAGTCTGACTGGGATCCTGCTAATCAGGACCCCAATCTATTTGCTTTCTCTTTAAACTGTTATGTTATGTACTTGAGTACACTCCAGATTGGATACTGGTGTAACCTTGTCAGTCCCTGGTATATGGTACACATTTACCCAGGGCATAGGTAACCCAGAGGCCTCCCATGGGCTGAAGCATATATTATGCCACCGTCAAGTATCCCGAAGCACCCGACATTGGTGGGCATTCGTCTACCGAGCCCCTGGTCACTCCCAAGTGACCCAGACTCTGTCCGCTCTGCTTTCAGGTACTCTTTAACTAGAATCCATGTTTGGATTCCAACAGACATTCTTCTCCCTTCCAGCAGTGGCTCTTCTTCGAAGTCCTCCATTGGGTTGGATGGCGGTTTCTGACAGCACTTCACACTTATGCACCCAGCTTCCCTGGGTTAGGTAACTTGGGTACTTTGGTATCCACGGGTGGGGTGGCTCTCCAACCTTCTGTCTTCCACGGGGTTTCTCCGTAGTCCACTGGGAAGGGTCCTTAATCTCTAAAACTCCAACTGTAACTTTCACATAGATTTGTACGGAGCACACGGTCATGGCCCAACACTGCACCCGTCCTCCGTGGGGTCCCTATCTACTCACATTGGGTGCTTCCTTGAGGTCCCAGCGATTCTACGTCTTCTCGACATTGTCCTGACTCGAGTCGTGGTTCTTATACCACTTTCTTAGTATATGGTTTGGTCCCCCCCTGGGGTCCACTCTGTATTAGTGTTATTTACTGTCGTTTCTTTGCTTAAGTATTGTGTGCTTTGTGTCTATCTCCATGTAGGAGATACTGTAACATACTAGAGAGTGTTATATAACAAATACATATTTTTTATAACTATTGTGTGGTTCTCTTTTCATTTAATCTATACTATAAAATTGCATTCTGGTAAAACAAGCTGCTTTACACTACTTCAAGACTTACCCTGAAGGCTGCTCTCCACAGCTACGAATGGCATAGTTTTCTAAGGTTGTCTGAGACCTCTTAAATCACCATAAGGGTTGTCTGGACTGGTGCTGGGTGCCCAATTTAATTAGTGGACAGCATATACCAGGCCAGCCTCTCACATTGGTGTGCAGCGGTTGGGATTCAAGCCTGCATTGTTTTGCCAGATAAATCTTTGTATTAATTAACTGAAATACCAATAAGTACTAGGCACATATAATACAAGCTTAGAATAAGTAAGTTCTACTGAACTTGGGGTTGGGTAGTTAAGGGTCTCCAACCTAAGAGAGTTTAGCTCCCACTAGGTTAGGTAAGTGCAACTAAAGGAGATGCCAGTGTCTCTCTGCCTTCGATATATTGTGAACTTTCGTTCCATGAACAGAAAGCACTGTGTGCCTCTAGGAAGCTGAAGACACGGAGGAGTGCCAACACTCAACGCCTGGTAGAGGTGTTACTGTTAGATGACCTAAGTAATACTCCTGGTTCAGATGAGCAGGACAGAGTGGGTGGGCCAGGGTATGAAGATCAGGCCTGGGGGTAGTTCGCAAAGTTTTGCTATGCGGAACTCTGCGAAGTTACAAAAACACTGAGCGGAGTTCCACAAGGGGCGGAGTGCAGTGCGAACTGCCGTTCGCGCTGGTCTTCCTGTCACTCAGGTAGAATTTGTACCCGAGCGGCAGCTTGCGCTCGCCAACTTAACATTCGCGATTGCGAGCGGGGGCAAAACTCTGCTGCACTACGCGAAGTGGAGTTTTCTGCACTCCGCGAGCTCCGCAGAGTGCAAAGTGCAGAAAACTCGGCAAACGGAGCGGAGTTCATTGCCCAGGCCAAATGAAGATAGGAGTGGAGGGGGACCCCTCTTTGACCTAGAATCTAACCTGGACCAGAGGGAACTTGATGGCTCCCACCTGGACAAATCAGATCTTCAAGAGTAAGATGGAGAACACCTTGGGCGCCCCTCCTTTGTTCCTCCTGGAAGAGGGCATAGTTTACCAAGAAGATCTAGATCTCCCTCTGCAGAGTCTAATCACTCAGGACAGTCTGTAGGGACCTCTGTATCTAGCAAGAGGGACCACTCTTTTGATAGGGAATCCCAACTTCTTGAACTTCAGAAAGCTAGGCTTAGGCTCAGGAAAGGGCATTTGGCCCTTGACAAAGAGTCCCTTGAAGTCCAGAGAGCTTAAAAAAAAGTTGGGACTAGAGTCCCATGGTGGCAGCAACAGTGTCCCTAGAGTTAAGGAACATTCCTTTGATGATAGGAACCTGAGCAAGATTGTACCTCCCTACCATGTTGGGGATGACATCCACAAATGGATAACTGCTTTAGAGAGGGCCTGTAACTTTCAGAAGGTCCCTCAAGAGCAGTGGGCAGCTATCTTGTGGCTCTTCTTTGCTGACAAAGGTAGAGATAAGCTCCGCACTGTTAGAGAAGAGGATTCTGACAATTATTCAGGTTTGAAGAGTGCTCTCATTGGTGGGTTTGGCTTAACCACTGAACAGTACAGGATTAAGTTCAGAGACACCCAGAAGGCACAGAATCAGGACTGGGTAGACTTTGTGGATAGTGCTATAAAGGCGCTGGAAGGCTGGTTGCTTGGCAGCAAAGTATATGATTTTGATGGATTGTATAATTTGATTATGAGGGAGCAGATCCTTAATAATTGCCAAAATCAGTTATTGCATCAGTACCTGGTGGATTCTGATCTGACTTCTCCCCAAGAATTGGAAAGGAAGGCAGATAAGTGGGTCAGGACCAGGGTGAAGCAGAAAACCTAGAACACTGGTGGTGACCAGAAGAAGCAAGATTCTAAAACACAAGAGAAGGGTGGGGACAAGGGTAAAGAAAAAAAGAGTCTTCATTAGGGCCCCAAAAACCTGCATCTGGGGGGGGGGTCGCAATCCAACAAAGGTAAAGCAAATAGAAACCTAGGTGTAACTTATGTGAGGTGAAAACCCATTGGACAAAAGATGGTGATTGTCCAAAAGCCAGGGAAAATCCTCCTACCACCACTGCCCCTAAGGCAACTGTGCCCCTAGCACAAGTACAAGTGGTGGTACAGGGAACAAGGGATTAGTAGGGTTAACCTTGGGCTCTGAGATTGGTTCTGGCCTAGTCAGAACTCCAAGTCGGGCAGTGCTTGTCTGTGATGGTGGTATGGATTTTTCCACCTTATTTGTCAGTCCCAGTAATCTGGGCAAATACAGACAGCAGCCTTTGATAAATGGTAAGGAGGCCATGGCATACAGGGACACAGGTGCAAGTGTCACTATGGTGACAGAAAATCTTGTGACCCCTGACCAAATCTTACTTGGAGAAATGTACCAAGTGACCAATGCAAACAATGTCAGGACTGACCATTCCTTGGCAGTTGTTAATTTCAGCTGGGGAGGGGTAACTGGCCCTAAAAAGGTTGTGGTAAGTTCAGACCTAACAGTAGCGTGTTTGTTGGGCAATGATTTGGACACTTCAGCTTAGGCTGAAGTGAAACTAATGACTCATGCAGCAATGTTGGGCATCTCTGCAGATGTGTTTGCTGTGACTATCTCACAAGCCAAACTGTCAACCACTGAACAGGCCCTGGATCCTGGAACAATGGACCAGGTGCCTTCCTAGAGAAGGAGCAGGAGGGGTAAGGATGTGTCTTCCCCCCAGACTCAGAGTGAGGATCAGTCTCTAGAGGGAGATGATCTTACCCCTGTGAAGGGACTGTCTCAGATGAGCTTGAACCTGATCAGGTTGAGTTCTTGGGGACAGGGGTCCTTCCAGGGCAGACCTGAGTTTGGATCAGCAAACCTGCCCCTCTCTTGAAACCCTCAGACAGCAAGCTGCTGCTGCGGTTAGTGGAACTGTCAGTGGGTACCACAGGAACTACTGGGATGAGGGACCCCTTTACTCAGAGGGTAGAGACCCCAAGCATGGTGCCACCAGGAGGTTGGTCATACCTCTAAAGTTTAGGGGCTGCCTACTCACCCTAGCACATGACATTTCATTGGCAGGACACTTAGGCCAAAGTAAGACTTGGGACAGGCTTGTCACTCACTTTCACTGTCCTCACATGTCTGAGGACACCAAGGAGTTTTGTCGCTCCTGTACCACCTGCCAAGCCAGTGGTAAGTCAGGTGGTACCACAAAGGCCCCCCTCAGACCACTACCTGTGGTGGGGGTTCCCTTTGAAAGGGGTGGGATTGACATAATTGGTCCTATGAACCCTCCAACAGCATCTGGGCACAGTTATATCCTAGGTACCCAGAAGCAATTCCTCTTAGAACCACTACAGCTTCTGTAGTGGCCAGGGCCCTCCTGGGAATTTTTTCCAGGGTGGGCTTCCCTAAGGAGGTCTTAAGTGACAGAGGTACAAACTTCGTGTCAAGTTATATAACTGCAATGTGGAAGGAGTGTGGAGTGAACTACAAGTTCACCACACCCTATCATTCACAACGCAATGGGTTAGTTGAAAGGTTCAACAAAACCCTCAAGGGCATGATCATGGGAGTCCCAGAAAAGCTTAGGGGAAAATGGGATGTTCTTTTGCCCTGCCTTCTCTTTGCCTACAGAGAGGTCCCACAAAAGGGGGCTGGCTACAGCCCTTTTGAACTTCTGTTTGGGCATCCAGTTAGGGGTCCCTTGTGTTTGGTGAAGGAGGGATGGGAGTTACCTCTCAAACCTCCCAAACAAGACATTGTAGACTATGTACTTGGTCTCCGCTCCAGGATGGCTGAGTACATGAAGAAGGCCAGTAAAAACCTTGAGACAACTCAAGTATTGCAAAAATCTTGGCATGACCAAAAGGCTGTTCTGACTGTTTACCAGCCAGGGCAGAAGGTGTGGGTGCTGGAGCCTGTGGCCCCAGCAGCTCTCCATGACAAGCGGAGTGGACCCCATACGATAATTGAGCAGAAAGGTGAGGTCACCTACCTGGAGGACCTTGGCACTCCTAGGAGCCCCCATACGGTGCTCCATGTGAACAGGCTCAAACCTTTTGTGGACAGGGCTTACATGGGCTTGCTCATGGCAACTGATGAAGGACAGGAGGAAGAGAGTGATCCACTCCCTGATCTCCTCTCACAGAACCCTGATGATGGGTCAGTTGGTGGTATAGTCTTGGCAGACAGCCTCACTGATCAACAGCAGATTGATTGTAGGAAGGTCCTCAATCAAACAGGCATTTGTTTTCTCTGACACCCAGTCAAACCACCTGGTGTACCCATAAAGTGGACACAGGTGAGAGTCTACCTGCCAAGAGTAAAATCTACAAGCAGCCTGACCATGTCAGAGATTGCATCAGGACAGAGGTCCAAAAGATGCTGGAATTGGGAGTAATTGAGCCCTCAGATAGCCCTTGGGCTAGCCCAGTGGTCCTGGGACCTAAACCTCACATCCAGGGTGGTAAGAGAGAGATGAGGTTCTGTGTGGATTACAGGGGACTCAATACAGTCACTAGGACTGATGCTCACCCAATTTCTAGTGCAGATGAGCTTATTGATACATTTGCCTCACCCAAGTTTCTGAGCATATTTGACCTACCTGCTGGCTATTGGCAAATCAGACTAGCTGAGGATGCCAAACCCAAAACAGCCTTCTCAACCCCTAGTGGGCATTACCAGTTTACTGTGATGCCCTTTGGTTTGAAGAATGCACCTGCCACATTCCAAAGGCTGGTGAACAAATTTCTCACAGGTATGGAAGCCTATTTTGCAACCTATCTTGATGATATATCTGTCTTTAGCTCCACCTGGGAGGATCACTTGGTCCACCTGAAGAATGTTTTGGAGGCTCAGCAGAAAGCAGGCCCCACTATCAAGGCTACTAAGTGCCAGATAGGGTGGAGAAAGGTTGTGTACCTGGGCCACCTTGTGGGTAGAGGCCAGGTTCAACAATTACAGAGCAAAGTCCAGACCATACAGGATTGGGTTGCTCCAACTACCCAGACTCAGGTCAGAGAGCTTTCTTGGGCCTGACTGGGTACTAAAGGAGATTTGTAAAATGATATGGGTCTATAGTGACTCCCTTGAATGATCTCACCTCTAAGAAAATGCCGAAAAGAATTCAGTGGACAGTTAGCTGTCAGAAGGCATTTGATGATCTCAAGCAGGCCATGTGCACTGCTCCTATTCTGCAGAGTCCTGACTACTCCAAGGAATTTATTGTCCAAACAGATGCATCTGAGTTGGCGGGTAGGGGCTGTGTTGTCACAACTAAATGCAGAGGGTCAGAATCAACCAGTAGCTTTTATTAGCAGAAGGTTGACCGCCAGAGAGAAACACTGTTCAACTATAGAGAGGGAAGCGTTTGCTGTGGTCTTTGCCCTGAAGAAGTTGAGGCTATACTTGTTTGGCACTCACTTCATTGTTCAGACAGACCATACGCCCCTCTTATGGCTAAAACAGATGAAGGGTAAAAACCCCAAACTTTTGAGGGGGTCCATTTCCCTACAGGGGATGGACTATACAGTGGAACATAGACCTGGGAGTAACCATGCCAATGCAGATGGACTCTCCAGATATTTCCACTTAGAAAATGAAGACTCAACTGGGCAAGTTAGTCTCATCTCATTATGTTTGGCGGGGTTGTGTATAAAAGAAGGATCTGCTATTTATGGTTACTTCCACTTTTTGCTAAATGTAATACAGTTTTTTACTAGTCAGACTAGGATCCTGCTAATCAGAACCCCAATGTATCTGCTTTCTCCCTACTGTTATGTTATGTACTTAGGAACTCTCCAGATTGGATACTGGGGTACCCTTGTCAGTCCCTAGTATATGGTGCACATGTACCTAGGGTATAGGTACCCCAGAGGCCTCCCATGGGCTGAAGCATATATTATGCAACCCATGAGAAGCCATGCAAATTGGAACTACAGGCCTGCCATTGCAGCCTGTGTAAGTTGGTGCATGCAGCACTTACTTAAGATATAGGTTTCCTATATCTAAGGTTCACTGCACTTAAAACCTATAAGTCACCCCTATAGCAGGCCTTTACAATCCTTTAGGCAGCATGCTTGGTTCTAAGTGAGAGGGTGCCCCTGCATGAGTAGGACACCTCTAAGACCTACAGAGTCCATTCTCCCAGGTTGTCAGTGAAGCAGCCATTACAATATATAGAGGAGCATTACGCGACCGTGTGATGACCAACTCTAAAACGGCTGAAACAAACCCTATCGTGTTTGCTGTCAAACATGTTGGAATCATACCCCCACACCGCTAACAGGTGTGGGAGGTATGATTCCACCCCTCAGAAGCAAGCTTCGTGGGGTCCCTGGTGTTCCCCATATCAGCCTTCTAATTCCTGAAAGCACAAAATGGTTGCTGCTGACCAGAGACACATTTCTGCCCTCCTGCTGCTGAGCCAAGCTCAAGCAGGGGAAGGAGGAACAATAGGCATCTTATCACAGGGAGGTGTGACCACCTCCCAGACAGGATTTAGTGTATTAGGGCTGGGTCGGTGCACTTGCCAGTGACTGAAAGTCTGCATGAAGGGCACATTTGCTATCCCTGTGCATAGTCCAGTTCAAACCAGTCCACTTTGGTGCGAAACTGGACAAAGGACATAGGAGTAACCTCCCCCCCTGTCCAGACCCTCCCCTGGGAGGGTCCCCTGAATCTTTCCAACCCTCTCCCATGAGTACTTAAGGGCTTACCTGGCTGTAGGACCTTAGATTCATCGTGGACAAGATTCTAACCTGAAACCACTGTACTTCGACCATCTGGGCACTCAGGACTTCGCTGGACTACGTTTGGGCCTGACTCCGTCTCCCTCTCAGTCTGCTGCATCGTCTGTGCCTGTGCACCATACAGGATCCGTGCAGGACTTGTGGAGCATCAAAGACAACTGAAAATAATCTCCCTTGGAGTGAAGGAGTCACTCCCCTGCATTTGCAGGCACCGCAGCACTGCTGACCGGTCTGCTGATCCCAAGCTCCTACAGACTGCGAAGGGTCCAGCAACACAGAAGGTGGGTTTCTACGTCCCACGGGGCCCAAGCTGACCTCTCACCAAGTTTGAGGTCAGAATCCCTCGTGGGGGCTGCAATACCCGAACCCCTTTGCACCGCATACTTTTGCAAGTGCATGTGCTTGTTGGCAATTCTTTAACAAGTGCATTGGGCTCCGAGTAGCCCTAGCCTCTGCCGACTTTCTGCACAAAGATCTTTATCTACCTCACACCAAGTGCTCCGTGGCTTGCTGTTTTGTGAAGCTGCTCGAGGTCCTCTCGCAACTCCTTTGCCTCTGGCCTGTGGGCCCATTTGTGTCATGGTTGTGGCTGGGGGTAAGCATCAGGGGACACGCAGGCACACACTTCCCTTCCTCAACTATCACTGCGTGACTGGGAAGTGCGTTGTCAGCAAACGACGTCACCCAGTATCCGCTGGGGCATTCTCAGGAAGCAGCAACGGAGGTTAGCTGATGCGGAGAAACAGGATATTACCCGTCTAGCCCGTTGCTTCGTGCTAGTCGTTCCTGTTTCTTTTGGACTACTACGACCTGCCTGCTTGTTCAATTATGTGGATCCCTGTCCGGTTAGCGGATTGACGGCGCTGCTTTCGCCAGCGCATCTTCCCAGCGGTTTTTCCTTGCTGCGATTCCTGTTCGGGAGGTGTTTTTCTGTGTTCCTTTACTGCGGCGGTTTCCCGAACGGAGTCGGTCCCACCTCCTGCTTTGCCTGTAAATATCGCCCGCAACCACGCATCGCTCCTGTGAGGAAACAAGGAGCTCCTTCTCGCCATCTACAGATAAGTGGTGGGAGCGTGAGGACTGCTGGGCTCCTTAGTTGTTTAGTGACTTTTGTTTATTATCCCAGTAGCATCTCCTTGAGCACTGTGGGGCATATTATCAAGGGCTCATCGCCACTTTAGCGGCACTTTTTTTACGCTAAAGTGGCGATATTTTTATCGCCCTATTAGCAAGCTGTCGCTAACAGGCGGTAGCAACAGCTTTCCGGCGATAGCACCCGTTTTTTCTATTGCCTTGCATGCCAGCGATATTTATCGCTAATGACATGCAAGGTAGGCGTTCCGTCTCTAAATCCAGCAAAAACTCCCGCTAACCGCACTTTGCCCTATTAACAAGGATAGGCCGGACCCGCTAAGCGATAAAAAAAGTCACTCTAAGGCCCGTTAGCTGCAGGAACTTAAGACCAGAAAATAGCTGGTCTTAAAAATGGGAATAAGTCTTGGGCCCACATCCATGCATGTTTTTGGTGCTGGATAGCGCTGCAAGCAATGTTGCAGTGCTGCCCTGCAACAAAAATACAGTGCAGGAATGTGCACCATCAATAAGATAGTGCGCATTCCTGGGCCTCAGTCATGAAAAGTGTTGCTGTGCTGCGACAAGATAGCGTTGCAACACTTCTCATTACGCCCTCCTTGCAACAGCATGGATGCGCTGTACTCACTGTACAGCGCTCCAGGACGCAAGTAATGACAGATATGTCAGGAATCCTGACGTATCTGTCTGCGCTAAAGTCACGTATTGCTGCAGTCGTGTCACAACCATGACGCAACTCCAGCAATGCATGGGGCCAGCCTATCCCTGTGGCACTGCCTCACCCTCACGCCTGCCATCAGGCAGGCAGAAGGTACTGACGCAGTGCTGTTCATGAGGGGTGCCCGAATGTCGGCGCAGTAGGAGATACATCGGTGGTGGTTGGGCGCTGCAGTGTCATCGTATGGAAGCATTGGTGGAGTATTGGTGCGGAGGGAGTTGACGAGATGTTCTTCGGTGGCCTTGATCCAGCTGCGAGGGGGTGCGATGATGGCGGTGGCGTCTGGTGGGCAAGGTGAAGACGTGATGTTACCAATGATGGTCGGTCCAGGAAAGTCCGGTGTTGTGGCTGCACTTGAAGTTAACGCTGGCGGAGGTGACGTGCTCGACCATGTGTCCTGCTGTGTGGCTTGTTGCGGTGACTTGCTGCTTGCGTCTGATGTAGTGGACCTTCCCCATGAAGGGGTGGTGTCCTGGTCACTGGGGTTCTCCAGGTGGAACTTGAGGTCACTGAGTAGGATGTTGTTGGTGGATGGGAGATCCTGGGGTGCAATGAGGTCTAAAATGGTATTGGAGAATGGGGGGCCATGGCCCGGGGGGCCTGCACATGAGGGTGTTGCAGAGGATGCGCCTGTGCCTGGTCCGGATGTTGGAGTTGACGTGGTCCATGGTCACCCTTGGGTCATTAGAGTGCGTGGTCAGTCGGAGTGTGCTTCTGTAGGTGATGGCAATGCCTCCTCCCTGACGGTTGGGGTGCTCCTTGCGGGTGATACTGCAGCCGTCAGTGATGGTGATGGCGATGTCCAGTCCGGAGCAGAGGTTGGTCCTGCCAGGCGAGGTGGTGTCCAGGGTTGATGGCGAGGAGGCTGCTGGCGTCGTATCGGTGAAGTGTCCAAGAGGAATGCTCCTTGGTGTTGAGCGCGGTCCAGGGGCAGACGGACGCAAACGGCGTAGCCTATGGGTTGCCTTTGGCACGGGAGACGACCATTACAACGCAGGCAGTACATCGTTAACAACACAACTCTGACAACGCAGGTGCCTTAACATCGCATTTGAATACAACGCATTGTGAGGTCAGTAATGGGGTAATTTCAATTATTTCAGGTGTGCATGGGTATTGGATGTAAAATATGAAAAATGGGCTGTTTTTTGGGGTAAAATATGAAGAATGGGGTGTTTTTGGGGGTAAAATATGAAAAATGGGGGTAAAATATGAAAAATGGGGTGTTTTTTGGGGTAAATTTTAGAATTTTTGTGTGTATTTTTTGGGATCAAATTTCTAGATTCTGGGTGTGTTTTGTGCCAAAATAAAGAGAAATTTGGGGGGTGCATTTGTCTCAAATGTGATCTTTTGGGTGTCTTCTGGGGGTTCAGAAATGAATACCAAGGTTCACGGTTGGGTCTGTAGTGCAAAGGTTATTCTTGGGTAGCACTCACTGTAGTGGGAACAGTGATCGTCATGTCTCAGCTATGCAACACCTACTCTACTGTTGCAATGTGCCTAGTATTAGTATGTATTAGAATGGAATGCGATGTCATGGCATGCATCGCAACTACATATGTGCCTTTGGCACACGAGTGGTACGGCCGCTGTGCATGGGCGCTAAGCGGCCACCATTGAAAAGTGCGGAGGGGGGTGTCTGGACAGCTGTGAGGTGGTAAACCCCATAATGAACACTGGATGGTGATTGGCCGCGGGGATGTGTGTGTGAGCGTGTGTAGTTAAGAATTTATTGAGGGAAGTCTCACCTCTAAGCCGTGTCCCGTGTCTACGTAGCCCCTGCTCTCCTGCGTCTGCTTCCAGGAAAAGGAAGTAGGAAGCCAGGCTCCCTTGCATGAGTCATTCACAACGCTGCGATGCGGCGGTGATATTGTAATTTGGCAACAGGACAAGTCATGCAGCCAGGGGCCGGAGGGGTGGGCAGAACAGAGAAGTGTGCTTGTCTGCATTGGGCGTCCTGAGTGGGCCGACCAAACAGTCATTGCGCACTTGAGTGTGCATGCCAATCCGCACATTCCCTGCTCTGTGTTTGGAGCAGTCCTACCCACCCGCCCAACCCCTGAGGATACATAGCATGATTACATCCGTTATTTATCCCTTGTTTGTCCCTTTTTTAACTGTTTCATTGGCTTCTCTGAGCCCGCACTACACGCTTCCCGCCGCTGCTGCCCCTGCGGCCCCGCGCCCCTGTCCTTGCACATTCCCGCCTCCCAGCTGATCATACCTCCGCCCTCCCCTACTTAATGGCGGATGCTGCGCAATTGCACAGCGGACAGGCGCTGCTGGCGTGCAGAAGGGGCACCTAAGACAAGCCCGTCTGCGCACGTCTGCAACCCAACCGTGACCAGCGCCAGTAAGCCTGGATCACGGGCCACCCACTGCTACGGCACAGCACATGCACTCAAACCCGGGAAAGTCAGAGACTGACAACAGGCCTTGGCAAACACGACCCACGGCCAGTTCTCCTGCCTCCACTGCCGCCGGAGCTTAACCACCACCCCGGACTCCAACACAGCCGACACCAGCACCGGCTACACCATAGGATGCATCCCCCTCAACGGGCGCTCCGTGCACATACACGCCTTGGAAATCTGGAACCTACTCGACTCTCTCTCGCCCGACATTGCCTTCTTCACAGAGACCTGGACCAACGCCTCCTCCGCCCCCGACATCAAGACCGCCATCCCAGACGGATACAAGATCCAGAGGAAGGACCGCACCAACCACCCGGGAGGGTGCCTCGTCATTGCACACAAGAGCACCCTCCGCCTCACCACCCCCAGCGGAACCTTCCCCTCTGCCACACACCTGCACTTCCAGATCCAGACCAGCCACAACTCCACACTCTGAGGAACCCTCGTCCACAGACACCCCGGGCCCCGGACACACCAGCCAGCCCACCATCTCCACCTGGACGCCAGTCACAGCCGAAGACACAGCCTCAACCATGAAAGGCATGCACTCGTGGGCCCCCACCAACCCATGCCCTCCCACATCTACCACAGAGCCGCGGCCGCCATCACACACGAACTGCAATGCACCATCAACACCACCTTCAAGACAGGCACCTACCCAGATGACTGAAAGCGTGCAGAAGTCTGGCCCCTTCTCAAGAAGACCACAGCTGACCCCACCAACCTCAAGAACTACCGGCCCATCTCGCTCCTCCCCTTCGCAGCCAAAATTGCAAAGTTGCAGAGTAAACAGTCAACAGGGAAGTGACACGATTCATTGATGACAACGCCATCCTCGACCCGTCCCAATCCGGATTGCAAACCAAGCACAGCAACGAGGCCGTCCTACTGGCCGCCACAGATGACATCCGCACACTCCTGGACCAAGGCCACTCCACAGCCCTCATCATACTCATCCTTTCAGCGGCCTTCAACACCGTCTCCCACCACACACTAGTCGCAAGACTACATGACGCCAGCATACAAGGAACAGGCCTCGACTGGATCCGATCATTCCTCCCCGGAAGAAGTCAAAGGATCAGACTGCCAACCTTCCTCTCCATTCCCACGTAAGCCACCTGCTGAGTCCCAGAGGGTTAATCTCTGAGCCCGACCGTCTTCAACTTCTACATGGCACCCTCGACGCCAACGTCCAACAACACGGCCTCAACATTGTATCCTACGCTGATGACACACAGCTCATCCTCCCCCTCACCAAAAAGACCACCACCGCCAGACTCAACTTCCAGAACGGAATGCAGGACGTCGCAGCCTGGATTACCAACAGCTGCCTGGAACTCAACGCCGGGAAGACAGGAGTCCTTGTCCTTGGAACCACACCTTCAGCATGGGACAACACCTGTTGGCCTTCGCCCTTGGAAGCCTACCTACCCCCTCGGACCACGCCAGAAACCTCGACATCGTACTCGACCCATCCCTCACCATGAACAGACAGGTTTATGCCGTCACCTCCAGCTGCTTCAACACCCTCCGCATCCTCCGCAAGACCTTCAAATGGATACCCCCAGAGTCAAGGAAGACAGTCACCCATGCACTCATCACCAGCAGACTGGACATTGGAAACGCACTCTACGCTGCCATTTCCAAGTCCATACTCCGCAAACTACCGACATTACAGTACAACGCCGCCAGAACCGTCCTCGGCATCCCCCGCCACTAACACATCAGCGGACACCTACGTAGACTCCAGTGTCTCCCGTGGTGATAAGAGTCACCTTCAAAATCATCACTCTCGCCTCCAAATGCCTACACAACAACGTAACCAAATACCTCAACAACAGAGTCAACTTCCACGTACACAAATGAGACATCCGATCTTCCAACCTCGCACTGTCCGAAACGCAGTGCATCCACAGAGCCAAGGCAGGCGGGAGATCCTTCTCCCACATTGCATCCAATACCTGGAACGAGCTACCGGCAGACATCAGAGGTGCCCCCTCCCTGAACACCTTCAGGAAGACCCTCAAGACCTGGCTCTTCGGCTTACAGATCTGCGGACCCCCATCCCTCAGTGCCTTGCGACCCTCACGGGTGTGTGGCGCACTTACAATTCCCCTGAGTGATTGATTGATTGAGTTATCTTCATGTGATGATTGTTCCTCTTCTGCACTGCTTGAGGTGGTGGGGCAACGCTCTTCCAACATAGCAGTAGACCCGCCACTGGGGGTGCGTCATCTACGTGTGATAGGTATGAGCGACTCCCCCCGGCCCTCCTGCACTACGCGTCCCACCTTCTCCTTACCTGGACATTGACCCCGTGGCGCAATCCACTGTACTCTCTCCACATCTGTGACTCAGCCAGCAGGAGCCTGAGACAGGTGTGCTTTCACTGGGCTGGGTACAGCAGTCACCGCGTAGTCGGCTGGTGGACCGCCCGATGCAGTTGATGCAGCAGGGCTCCCTTAGGCGTGTAGTTTCAGCGCTCAGTCAACACAAGTTTGGTGTCGCACAGGGGCCTCACCCTCCAGGGCGTCCGGCCAGCCCAACATCATCCGTCCTGTGATGCAGGGAGACGGCACCCACCATTGGTAATCCCCTCCGTGCACCCCGGTGTAGTGGTGGATCATAGTATGCAAAGCGGACATCACTACGTTGGTGTGCAGGATCACCTCTACCATTGACTGCACCAAGGTGCGCAAGGCGGGCTTCTCACACAGGTCAGCAACGTGTCTCCATGCAACATGCCAGACTTCACCACCAGGTACGGGTGATCGTCGCACATCAATGTCTCTCGCCACGGCTCATCGACTCCACATCTACTCCACATCCCACTCCAGGCCACAGACGCTGGTCCAGCAAGGGATCAAGGAACCAGACGCAGCTCCAGCGAGGGATCCAGGAACCAGATGCAGGTCCAGCAAGGGATCCAGGAACCAGATGCAGGTCCAGCGAGGGATCCAGGAACCAGACGTAGGACCAGCGAGGGATCCAGGTACCAGATGCAGCTCCAGCAAGGGATGCAGGAACCAGATGCAGGTCCAGCGAGGGATCCAGTAACCAGACGCAGCTCCAGCGAGGGATCCAGGAACCAGACGCAGGTCCAGCGATGGATCCAGGAACGAGACGCAGCTCCAGCGAGGGATCCAGGAACCAGACGCAGGTCCAGTGAGCGATCCAGGAACCAGACGCAGGTCCTGTATGGGGACCAGGATCTCATCCTGGTCAACCGGGATGTTGGGTGGCTTGAGGGGGTTGTTGGTGTGTGCTGCACTATGCCCTAGCTGCTCAGATCTGCATTAATCCTTTTTTTTGGTGCATCTTTTATGTTGGAGGTGGCCAGATAGGCTAAGTCAGAAATTGCGGGTTAACGTGCCTTTTTCTATCGCTAAGGGCTTATCGCTGGATTCCACCCGCTATCGCCGGTTCCATTAACGCCGTCGCATTAATGTTAGCGACGGTTTTTGCTGCTGATCCCTGCAGCTATCGCCTGTTAGCAAAAACGTTGCTAATACGTCGCTAACAGGGTGATAACTTGCAGGGATTGACGGCGATAGAAAAACTAGCGCTAACCTAGGTTAGCGATAGTTATCGCCATTTCTTGCTATTATGCCCCAGTGTTTCTATTCATATCCTGGAATTGATTGTTTTCCAGTCTTAACTGCTTTTGAGTTGTACCCTGGCCTTGGACTTCTTCTTCCTGGTTGCCAGTGACGTTATCATGAATCCTAACACCTGCTGGTGGCTTAACAGGATGTTGGGGGGATGTGAGTACTTGTCTGACCTATATTAGAGCACACCAAGGAGGGTAGTCTTGCTGTATGTATGTTCTCTTATTATTCTATCTTTTCTTGCATCTAGGGACATGACAGGTTGAGATTCGTGGCGACCTTGGTGGCCTACCACCCCCGATAGAAGGACCTGATCAGCGCATCCTCCATCCAGCAGTTTCTTTTGTTGTTTTTTCCCATTCCCCTTTTCCCCGACACACTCCTTACAGAGCAGTGAGTTACATGCTGCTGCTCCTTATGTGATGGTGTGGAAGGGAATTGGGCAGCTATCTGCTCTCCATCATCCCCGCTGGACGTTCTCAGCAGGTCAGTGGTGTTTCTGTCTTTAGAATCCGACAGAACAAATAGCCCACGTTGTTGACCAGCTTGGATGATGGAACCAAACGAAATAATGGCTTTGGTCCTTGAAACTCTGACTACCTTACAGATAGAGGTCCAGGCCTTCCGAGCGGAAAACCAGGATCTGCGCAAGGAGTTAGGAACAATGCGCAGGGAAGTAGCGGGATTGACACGACAGGGCAAGGCAGAGAGTAGTAGAGGGCCCTACATTAAGGAGTGGACATTGCCCCCTCCCTTACGTTCGGAAGAAGACTTCCCTGAACACGTTCCCTCACAGGCTCCTGAAGGGAGTACTCCTGTCTCAGGGTTTTTGTCTGCTAACCACACTTCCCCGCACCACGATGGTGGCAATGCTTCTATCAACGTCATCCAACAGCCTCAGTTACCTTTGGCCCCACCTGAACATTTCTATGGGGATCCAAAGAAGTTTGGCGTTTTTCTGAACCAGTGTCATCTGCATTTCCTATATAAGCCTGCTGTATTGCATAACGACCAAGCCAAGACCGCATTTGTGATGTCGTATCTAAGGGGGAATGCTGCAAGCTGGTCTGTTCCATTGATAGAAAGGGACGCTCCGGTGTTATATGATTTCTCAGCGTTCTGTGAGGAAATGCGGAAACTCTTCGATAGGAGGTCTCATCTTCTTACCCTGGATAGGGAACTGATCACCCTGAAGCAAGGCACGCAGGATCTTCTAACCTACATTACATCCTTCAACAGGCTAGTGATTGAGACAGACTGGCCACTCAAGAAGAGAACCTCCTTGTTTTATCAAGGATTGAGGGGAGAGTTGAAGGACGTATTAGCCCAAGTGGTGCACATGCCCCAGTCCTGTGATGAGTTGATCACACTTACGGTGCAGTTGGATCATCGCCTTATGGAGAGAAAAGGCGACAAAGGGAGGACAGAACCCCGGTATTACGTTCATCGTCCCAAACCAGCGATGTACGAAGCATCAGGTTCTATGGATATAGTGGAGCCCATGTATATTAATGGGATCCGAGGGCCATTAACCGTGGAAGAGAGAGACAGAAGGCGCAAACAACGGTTGTGTTTATACTGTGGTAAAAGTGGTCATTTCCTCAGAGACTGCAGGGCCCAGACGAGGGCTGTAGAAAAAGGAGCAGTGACATGAACATAAGCCGTCCTACAGCGTGACTGGAACGAATGGGAAACGTCGGAAAACTGAAGAGCCGGAGCAAGACAGAGATCCCTTGTTCGAGTGACGTGCACAACTAGATCTCTTTCGTGGTGGCTAATACAATGCAGACATCGGTAGCCCATATTAATGTGGTTGTCACTTTATGGTTGGATCCCGAACTACACCAAAGAGTCCCTGCTTTGCTTGATTCCGGAGCCACGGGCAATTTCATGGATCAAACGTACGCACATTATTTAGTTATACCCTGCGTACTAAAAAGCACTCCCGAACCTGTGAAGGCGGTGGATGGTACAGCCTTGCCTTCGGGTTCTGTGAAATATCACACGCAACCTCTGGTTATGCAGTTCGGGAAGGAGCACTTCGAAACTATCCAGTTTTACCTCATTGATGCCCCTCATTTTCGCCTTATTTTGGGCATGCCATGGTTGACCTTACATGACCCTGATGTGCGGTGGTCCTCCCGATCAGTCACCATGAATTCCACTTTTTGCCGCAAAAATTGTCGGAGTAAAGAGGCGTGTCAACAATCGGGGCATACAACACGATCAAGTCACCTTGCAGCTGGATGTGGAATACCTTTGGTTTGTTCGGTTGCGACTGTCCCATCGGAATACAAACAGTTCCATGGGGTCTTCAGCAAACAACAAGCAAGTCAGCTACCCCCTCATCGATCATATGATTGCAGGATAGACCTGACTCCTGGAGCCACCATCCCATGTAGCCGAGTGTATGCACTCACAGAGCCCAAAACTCAACATTTGAGGGAATATCTAGAGGCGAACCTCAAATCTGGGTTCATACATCCTTCTTCCTCACCTGCCTCATTGCCTCTTTTCTTCATCCAAAAGAAGGAGGGGGACCTCCGAACCTGCATTGATTACAGGGCCATCAACCGGGTCACAGTGAAAAATCGATATCCGCTGCCCCTCATTCCAGTGCTTTTGGACCAGTTGAAGGGAGCACGTATCTTTACCAAGTTAGACCTCCGAGGCGCCTACCACTTGATAAGAGTACGACAAGGAGATGAATAGAAGACGGCCTTCAGGACCAAATTCGGACTTTACGAGTATCAGGTCATGCCCTTTGGGCTTTATAATGCCCCCGCCGCCTACCTGTTTTTCATGGACGAAGTCTTACGTGGCTATCTCGAAGTCTTTTGTATCGTCTATATAGATAATATGCTAATCTACTCCACCAACTTGAAGGAACACATAGGACATGTGAGAGCTGTGCTAGAACAGTTACAGAAGAACACACTCTACGTGAAACTGGAGAAATGCCTATTTCATGTGCCCGAAATAGAGTTCTTGGGTTATGTAATTAATGAAAAGGGGCTGCAAATGGATGACAAAAAGGTATGGGCTATCACAGAGTGGAAATCGCTATTGACAGTGAAAGGGGTGCAAAGCTTCTTAGGCTTTGCGAACTTCTACAGAAGATTTATCAAGAATTTCTCAGAACAAGTGCAACCCATCACTCGTCTTCTGTAGAAAAGTGAACGTTTTGTTTGGGGAGTAGAAGCAGAAACCGCCTTTCAAGAACTAAAAACCAGATTCACTCAGGCTCCCATCCTAAGACATCCGGGTGTGACGTTGCCATTCATCCTAGAAATTGATGCATCTCAATCTGCTCTAGGGGGAGTTCTATCTCAACGACACCCTGATACTGGACAAGTACACCCTGTGGCATACTACTCCAAAAAGTTAACATCCAACGAATGCAACTATAGCAGTTCCGATAAGGAGCTGCTGGCAATAAAAAGGGCCTGTGAGGAGTGGAGGCACTATTTGCTAGGAGCCAGCCATACCATAGAAATATATGCTGATCACCGGAACCTGCTGTTCCTTAAAACAGCCCGGGCCCTCACACCAAGACAATTGAGATGGACTCTTTTCTTTTCTGATTTTAACTTTGTGATAAAATTCCTACCAGGCCCACAGAATGACAAGGGGGACGCCCTCTCCAGGGTTCACCAGCCCTTTGAAAAAGAAGACATCGAACCACCAGTAATCCTTCAACACGCTGAGTTCCCCAGCTCGGAACATGCAGTGATTACTTCTGCAACCTTCCTGGATGAGGTTAAAACACAATTAGGCCTCTTGAACCAGCTGGAGTGGATACAGGCTGAACCAACCCTTCGGACAAAAAAGAAGGACTTGTTGTATCATTCCCAAGCACATTTCCTGCCAACTGGAGCCTTGCAAACCCAAGCATTATCCTGGATGCACGACTCCACCATCGGGGGTCATTTAGGTGCCCAAAAAACCATCGCGCTGACCACGCTTCATTTCTGGTGGCCGACCCTCCGTCAAGATGTCAGGCAGTATGTGAAAAGTTGTGCTGTCTGTGCCCAGGGAAAAACCAGCCATAGTAAATCTGTAGGACAGTTTCAATCCATTCCTGTTCCTCCATCTCCCTAGGCACACTCTTCCCTTCCTCAACTATCACTACGTTACTGGGAAGAGTGTTGTCAGCAAACTACATCCGTTGGGGCATTCTCAGGAAGCAGCAGCGGAGGTCAGCTGATGCGAAGAAACACGATATTTCCCATCTAGCCCGTTGCTCCGTGCTAGTCGTTCCTGTTTCTGTTGGACTACCGTGACCTGCCTGCTTGTTCAATTATGTGGATCCCACTCTCGTTAGTGGATTGACAGCATTGCTTTCGCCAGCGCATCTTCCCAGCAGCTTTTCCTTACCGCGATTCCTGATCCGGAGGTGATTTTCCGTGTTCCTTTTCTGCGACGGTTTCCCAACGGAGTCGGGTCCCGCCTCCTGCTTTGCCTGTAAATATCGCCTGCAACCATGCATCGCTCCTGTAAGGAAACAAGGAGCTCCTTCTCGCCATCTCCAGATAAGTGGTGGGAGCGTGAGGACTGCTGGGCTCCTTATTTGTTTAGTGACTTTTCTTTATTATCCCAGTAGCATCTCCTTGAGCACTGTGTTTCTATCCATATCCTGGAATTGTTTGTTTTACGGACTTAACTGCTTTTGAGTTCTACACTGGCCTTGGACCAAGGAGGGTAGTCTTGCTGTATGTATGTTCTCTTATTATTCTATCTTTTCTTGCATCTAGGGACATGACAGGTTGAGATTCATGGCGACCTTGGTGACATCCTCCATCCAGCAGTTTCTTTTGTTGTTTTTTCCCATTCCCCTTTTCCCCGACACACTCCTTACGGAGCAGTGAGTTACATGCTGCTGCTCCTTATGTGATGGCGTAAAAGGGAATTGGGAAGCTATCTGCTTTCCATCGTCCCCGCTGGACGTTCTCAGCAGGTCAGTGGTGTTTCTGTCTTTAGAATCCAACAATTTGAGGGTCAACTTTGCTTTTCTTGGGCTCCCCTGGTTGCTCCAGGCTTGCCCAGACTCTCCTGTATGTGGTGAGTCTTCTGGACCTTGCTGGTCCAAACTGTACACTTCCTTGACCTTCTGCGTGGGTTGCCGCTGCCAAGGCTTGTTGGTGCTCCCGCTGGACACCCACCCCTCAGCACTCAACATCCTTCGTGGAACAGCTTGCATCTGGCTCCTGGTTGTCCTCGACGCCGTCTGGTCCCAGCAGCTGCAAAGTCAAGGTCACCGTCAACTATCCTGAATGCCCACATCGGTGGGCATTCATCTACTGAGCCCCTGGTCGCTCCCAAGTGACTCAGACTCTGTCCCCTCTGCTTTCAGGTGTTATAATAGAAATATTCATGTGTGCGCATTGTTCTATGTATGTTAGCATTCGCGGCGCCATTTTCTATGTCGGCGCCATTTTGAGTTATAAACTAAACTTATTCTTCACTATTTCCGAGAAAAGGCATCTG
This sequence comes from Calotriton arnoldi, assembly GCA_963921515.1. Classification (NCBI taxonomy): domain Eukaryota; kingdom Metazoa; phylum Chordata; class Amphibia; order Caudata; family Salamandridae; genus Calotriton; species Calotriton arnoldi. The sequence continues at coordinate 372,595 of CAWUFW010004337.1, read as the reverse complement.
TTGAGTTGTGCTTCTCCAAGGATAAGTTTTGCTTCACTAATGAATACACTGTTCTTATTAGGGCATACCTTTCCCTCTAGATAGAGGCCTTCTCCCACTTCTCTAGTGGTGGGCACGGGCAGAGCGACCTTGAGTAGTAGATAGTGTGTGCCCGGCCTCAGAATTGAAACTTATTTTCTGTACTTCACTGTCTTGCTGCACCTGCCTGGAAAATTCCATTATGGGCATGTTCTAGCTCAGTTACGAAATGTTTATAATGTATCTTTATGCTTGCGGAAGTCATTCCCTCTGCAGCACTCCTAGCGACTGGGCAAACTGGGCTCTGCTCTGAGTGTACTTTGAATAAACAATTATAGGTTTGTATTCTCTACTGTCTGACTGACTCTTCATTTGTATGGAAGGCTGAGAGGTGGTCATTAGTGACCCAAGTGTCCCGAATCGGGCCACTTCCTTCAGTTGGCGCCCGAACAGGGACTCCTTCGGGTGAGTGACCCATCCCCTTCCGTGGACGTGGGGAGGTCGAGGCCATCGTCGGGTCGGACTGACGGTTCAGGGATCCCTGTATGAGGAGCATTGATTGCTCACAGCTGCCCCTACTGTTCTGCAATGAAGGTGCCTCGCCCAGCGGTCATCCCGACTGGAGTCCTAAATGGCAAAACCTTTGGATCTGACCGTTTGGTCTGCAGAGTCGGTAGTGGAGAATTAGTTCGCTTGACCTGCATATATCAGGTGAGTTTGTTTTGGTTCTTTGTGGATATGGTACCATTTTGGTTTGAATTTGGTACGGTCTGAGGACCGTCTTTGGGACAAAAGCATTTGCAATTGCTTTGCCAGGCATGAATAGTGAACTTGTTTTCTTTTGAGAATGCCTGGTATCAGGAAACTGTTTTCTTTGTAAATGTAAATGTAAATCCAGTACTGGTATAGTGCACGAATCACCCCTGAAGGGGTATCTCGGCGCTGGGGGCCGTTGGGAAGATTAAGTGAGCTATTGCCCAGAGTCGCATGGTGCTGGGCAGACCCCTGCCGCCGGAGCCAGGGATCGAACCATGATCCCCAGCGTCCAGCGTCAGTCGCCCTGGCCGCGGCGCCACACCTCTTCCCTTTGTGCTGTCACTGTTGTTCTGCAGATGCTCGATTGGAAGAAGCTCAGCTGGCACCTCCAGAAGGCACTCTTAATTTTGATATGCATGTGAAGCATGGTCTTGGCCCTATTATGCTTAGTACATTATGGCACAAGTATGCGAGGGACAATGCCGAGTTGCAGTGGCCGTTGACAGCCACATTTGATGAACAAAAAGATTGGGTTCTTACAGGAACAGTTATTTAAGAGACGAAGTAGACAGTCTATGTTTGATTCTTTCAGAACGTGGCAGAAAGCAGCTAGGCAGAGATGATTGAAGACAGAGAGGGAGGAAACGGAAAGGGAAGATGCAGACACTGACTCAGAAAGCTGTAGCATATGATAGAGAAAAACAGCAGAAGGGAGTTGAATGTGAACATAGGAGATTTCGATTGCATGTTGATAAATCGTATATGGCCCAGGAGGAAACTGATACTTTTGTGGAAGAATTGTTAGACACCTGACCCATGCCCCCATATGCCCCGCAAAGGATATATACCACTGTCCCTGTGCCATCACAGCCGCCTGTTACAGCTGTTCCCACTGTCCCTGTATCTATTGTTGTCGTCCCTACGGCTGCGGCTTCGGCTCCTCCTTCTTTGCCTTTACCGTCTGTGGTAACTGTGACTACTGTTAGCACACCAAGCACACCTATTATTTCTGCATCCCTATCTCCAGCTCTCTCTCCCCCAGCGCACCCGCCTGTGACTATCCTGCTTCTGTTGTTTCTCCATCTTTGATGGTTCATTTCCCAGCATTTTTGGGTCCTGAGATGCCAACACGTGAATTTGAGGATGGAGATTTGACAAAATTTAAGGAGCGTATGGGCCCTTTTGTACGGTCTGTGATGGGGGATGGGGAGAAGAAGGTAGTAGCTAATCAGGCTGCGCAGTGGGGTCGTAATCCCATTTACAGTGTGGAGGATGTTTGGAGTGTGATGAAAGATTATGAGCCTCTTATAAGCAGCATGCTCTTAAACATATGTCCTCTACGTTGATTGGCCTTTGGCAGCAACATTTTGGGAATGACGTGACACAAATTTTATTTGATATTAGAGATTGCGTGGATGCCAGTGGTTTGGACCCAGGCCAAGTTTTTGGGAACATTACCACATTGGTTGCCTATACGGGCAGGTTGCATGAGAAGAGTCCCACTCCGGTATCTCAGTTTCCGATGCGAGAAGTTCATCACATATATCACCCAGAGATACCAGAGTTAATGGATCAGTGAGGTAATGTTACTCGTGAGGGTGTAGCAGCCCGTTTCCAGGAGCAATGGGTTTATACTCCGTGGAAAAGAAGTGAGGTTTTATCTCTTAAGACTCATTTGCTCGATCCTAGAAAAAATCCTACTGCTTATTATAAGGAACTGACTGAAGCTGCCTCTTCGATGGTGATGACTCTTGCTGACATTGAACTGTTCTTTGGTCTTCTTGTTCCGGTTGATATTTGGAGACAGGTTCATACTCAAGACCATGTTGCAGAGTTGGGTGGTACATGGGATCAAATTAAAGGATGGGATCAGGAACGAAAGCCAGGTGATAAGCCCGCGCCAAGATACTGGCCTTGCCAGGTCGCATTATCATGTATATGCATTCTCTTATTCCGCCGAAGAAAGTAAACTGGGACAAATTGACAGCTTGTCAACAGAAAAAGGATGAGAGTGTCTCTGATTTCTTCACTCAATTTGAAGATACATTTTTAGACTATAGTGGGCAGGATATGTCTGTTGAGGGAGGAGTTAGGTTGTTTGTTGACAGATTTGTTTCTAATCTTCTTCCTGAAATTGTGACTCGTTTGCAGGCGTCTGAGAGTACTTGGTCCACTTCTTCCTCCTCTGTTATTCTGAATATGGCTCAGTATTCTGAACACCATGACCAAGAGGAGAAGGACAAGACAGATAAAAAGCTTAAGGAATTGAAGACGAAGGTGTTGTTACAGCATGCGTTTAGGGGTAATGGTAGAGGACGTGGTGGTCTTGCCCGACAGCTTCTATGCACCAATAGGCAGCCGAATACGACGGCTTTGGGGCCGAATCAGTGTGCATATTGTAAGGAGGAGGGTCACTGTCGTAGCGAGTGTCCCATGCTTTTGCAGAAAGTGGCAGTCCCTAGAGGACGATGTTCTCGTGGATGGGGTCGTGGAGCTGGTGGGGCTCATAGGGCTCAAAATGCTGCAGCCTCACAGGGTCATTCTGATAATAATTACTTTTATGACCCCCGTGATGGGCAGTACTACCATGACGACTATGATATGGATGAAGTGACAGGAATGTCTTACAGCTAGGACAGCCAGGGATAGAGTGGGGGACCTGTTCCGATACCTGTAGACCAGCGTTGTCCTTATGTAACAGCGGAACTGCAAGGTTCAACTAAGGAATTTTTGGTGGACACAGGTGTGACAAAAAGTTCTGTTTCTCGACATATGGTCACTGGGGCGGCTCTGTCTGGCCATAATAATGTTTCGGTAGGTTTTTCAGGTGTACTGATTGTAAGCCCCATTTCAAGACCCCTTGCATTGACTATTGGTCCTTTCACCGTGGATTCTCTATTTATTTTTGCTGACATCTAACAGTGGTGAGAATTTGATGGGTTTGGATTTGTTGAAGAAGTTGCATGCTACTATTTATTGTTCCCCGGATGGTGTTTATATGATGATGGGCACGACTGTGTGTACTACACAGTGTTTGTCTCACCCTCTTCCCGTTGAATTTGCTAATGTACCATCCACATTGTGGGCGACGGGTGATACAGATGTAGGACTGTTGCACATACCACCAGTTTCAATACAGGTGAAAGACAATGCTGTTTTTCCTCATATTCCTCAGTATAAGATACCTCAGGCAGGGGAACAAGCCCTTCTACATATTATTCAGGAATTGATACAAAAAGGTGAAGTTGAAGAGACGTCTGCCAATATTTGTAATAGACCTATTCTTCCGATTCTTAAACGGAAACCCTCAGGTTCTCCTGATGATCATGAGGATGTTTATCATTTTGTGACTGACCTGCGCGAGTTAACAAGATTGTGGTTCCTCAGTTTCCGGTGGTTCTTGATATCACCACTCTTCTGACTATGATTCCTTCTATTGCTAACTTCTTTTCTGTTATTGATCTGAAAAAAGGCATTCTTTAGTATTCCTATTCATCCCGATAGTAGATATCTGTTTGGTTTTACATTAGCTGGTAGAAGCTTTAGGTTCTGTCGAGCTCCTCAGGGCTATACAGAGAGTCTGAGTATTTATAGCCAAGCATTAAAAGGTCAATTGGATTCCCTTTCGCTTCCCGCAGGTAATGTATTGATGCAGTATGTTGACGATCTCCTTATTGCTTCTGATACCGAACAAGATTGTAAAGACAGTACAGTTAAGTTATTGCTACATTTAGCTCAGCATGGACATAAAATTTCTCTTTCTAAATTTCATTATTGTCGACAGGAGGTCACCTATTTAGGTCACCAACTGTCGAAGGAGGGTAGGAGGTTAACCCCTGAGTGCATCAGTACCATTGTTAAAATGCCTATTCCACAGACTCATAAAGATGTGCGCGCTTTTATAGGTATCACTTCCTACTGTCGGCAGTGGATACCTAACTACTCCCTACTAATCAAACCCTTGCTCGCCTTAGCAACGAAAGAAGTGCATGAGCCTTTGCGTTGGACGCCTGAATGGCAGCAGTCTTTTGAGCAATTGAAAACTGCGCTTTGTTCGGCTCCAGTACTTGACACCCCTAATTACGGCAAACCGTTTGTGTTGTACGTGCATGAGATGGCTGGTTGCATGCTTTCTGTCCTAACACTAAAATTTGGAGATAAGCAACGGCCGTATGCCTACTTCTCTGCTGTCCTTGATCCAGTCGCGAGAGCCCTCCCGAGTTGTCTAAGAGCTGTCGCGGCTGTGGCCACTTCGATCAGACAATTAGCTGGACTTGTACTTGATACTGACCTCACAGTTATGGTACCCTATGCTGTGGACACGCTTTTGAATAAGACAAAGACACAGCACCTCACCAGTGCACGTCTTACTGGCTATGAATTGACATTGTTTGCTAAACATTTTTCGATCAAAAGATGTGCCACTCTGCATCCAGCCACGTTACTACCTCTCCCTTCTGAGAGTGATGAAGTCGACAAGCATGACTGTATCTACTGGATGGAAGAAGAGACGAAAGGACGGGTAGACTTGACTGACGTACCCTTATCTGACCCACAAGGGGAACTTTATGTTGATGGCTCTTGTTTCAAATTATCAGATGGCACTACAACTGCGGCGTATGCTATTACCACACTGTGTACAGTAATAGAGACATCACAGGTCCCTTATCAGTCGGCTCAAGCTGCTGAGCTTGCTGCCCTTATTCGAGCTTGCGAATTGAGTGAGGGGCTGGTTGTCAATATCTATACTGACAGCCAGTATGCCTTTGGGGTCGCGCATAATTTTGGGCAACTCTGGGCTGAGAGAAGGTTCCTTACTTCTCATGGCACCAAAACCCAGCATGGGCACCTTATATTGAGGCTTTTGTCTGCTTTAACGCTTCCCAAGAAATTGGCCATAGTGAAGTGTAGCGCCCACCGGAAGGTCACCGATGATGTAGGTAGGGGAAATGCTTTTGCAGATCAGACAGCTAAAGAAACAGCTTGGACAAAGATGAAGAGAATGTTTGTAGCAGGTCTGGCTAGGTGGGTGCCTGAGGTTGTCATGTCCAAGGACACCCTTGAGAATGTAAAAGAGATACAAAGCGAAGCCACAGTAGAAGAGTTAGCAGTGTGGCAGGAAAGTACAGCATAATTGAACGACGAGGGTTGTTGGATTGATAAGTCAGGGAAGCAGAGATGGATGTTGCCCAATGCATATGTTCTCCCTGTGGTTACGATAGCCCATGGTCCAGTCCATATTAGTGCTAAGGGTATTTGCAAGTTGTTGGACCCTGTATGGCAGAATGACAATATCCCTAAAACAGCTGCACATTTAGTGAAGTATTGTATGGTATGCATTATGCATAATCCCGGGAGGGGTACCCCCACACCGTCTGGTAAGTTTGCACCACCCACTTTCCCTTTTGAGGTCCTTCAAATGGATTATATCGAACTAGAGAGATGCAAGAATTTGAAGTATTTTTTGGTGGTTGTCTGTGCATTTAGTAAATGGGTTGAGGCTTATCCCACTAAAGACAATAGAGCCATTACGACCGCAAAGGTACTCCTGAAGGAGTTCTTTCCTTGTTTCGGCTTGCCCCAATTGATTTGGAGTGATAATGGAAGTCACTTCAATGCTAAAGTGATTCAATTGATTTGTGATGGTTTACACATAAAGCAAAAATTTCATGCTGCCAATCATCCACAGTCAGCTGGTTTGGTTGAGAAGTACAATGCTACTCTCAAATTGAAGTTAGCAAAAATTCAGGACACAACAGGGTTACAGTGGCCAGATGCTTTACCATTAGCACTTTTGTCAATGAGAACTACAACTCTTTCTAGAACAGGATTGTCACCGTATGAGGTCGTGTTTGGATGCCTGGCGAATGTCTGCGGCATCCCGCGACCTCGACGGTTTTCTGATATTGAGTACCCTATGTTGTTGGATTATCTTGGCCAGTTAACAGTACGTTCTATTCACCAACAGGTCCGGGATTCCCTGCCTTCCATGCCAGAGGGACCCGGCCATGATATTCAGCCTGGAGATTTTGTATTGATCAAGAACTTCCAGAGGAAGAAAAGTTTGGAGCCGCGGTGGAGGGGGCCGGAGCAGGTCCTTTTAGCAATGCGCCCAGCAGTGAAAGTCGCCAGCCGTAAGAACAGGATCCATGCGACCCATTGTCACAGGGTCCCTCTGCCTTTGCCTTACGACCAGTTGGTAAAAGACAGCATCGGGGACTCCGAGTGCAAGACGGTGCCCCGGTTTGTCCCGTTCAGCGATGCCCAACTGACTTGTATGCAAACGGATAAGGAGAATGAAAATGTGCTGAATGCAGCTGTTCCTCCGGAGATACGAGCTATCCAGGAGCCCTTATTTGTTGACCATTCTGTGCCCGGAGCTGCCAGCTACAATTTGCGCCCTCGGCTGAAGAAAAGTGCATCCAAGGAGAAAAAAGATTAGTGATGGACTGAGTAAGATAGGTTACACTGAGTTATAGTATCAACGGAGATCTATTGAGCTTGGTGAAGAATTTCTACTTACTTTAGTTAGTTGTTTGAAAAATAGATAGGGCAGATTGAAGTATACCGTGAAGGTAAACCACTGTGATCGACGTGGAATACGAGCTTAGGACAGAGAAAGCTCCACCGCCGGTGCTCAAGAGTGCCAAAATATTGATGAACAATAGGAGCCTGTACCAGTGAGGCTCTGACGGACACTGGGAACTTGCATATTTCCTTGCATTTTGCCCCCATTTTATTATTCGTTATGCACCCCTTTGGTAGAATGGTTGCTGAGGAAGAGTAGCCGGTGATTCTTGTTGCCCAGCACAATGCAGTGTGGACCCGTAAACAAAAGTTAACATGTATTGCCCTTGTGATTTTGCTGTTAATCATGTTATGTGGGGTATAATGGGTTTTGGAAAGTGATCAAAGTGCACCTTTACATAGTAAGGATAAGGTTGTTCCTCAAGTCCAAAAGAAAAGGACGGCCCCAAGCAATATGTTTCTGGATACACACAAGAGGTTCTTTGGAAAAGGGACTGCTTGTTACCCCACTGAATCTGTCACTAGTCTACGGACAGCATATCCATTGTCAATTGTCAATTATACCTATACTCGGCCCCTTGACTTTGTAGAAGTACAAGGAGTATTTGGGTTTGGCTATCCATGTCCTTGTCTATATCATAGAAAGCCACGAGGCATGGGTTATCCGGGGTGTGACAATAACACTTATTGCGACAACTTCTTCTTTTTTTAAGTTTGAGTTTATTGAAAACCAGAGGAAAAATAGCAGCAGTATAATAAGCATAATAAGTCTTAGTTAACATCGAGATTATATAAAGAAATAGGAAATACAACGGTTACAATAAACATACTATGCGTAAAAGGGTAGTAAGGGGGGGAGGAAAAGGGGAGGGGGAAAGCAATATATTATTTCACTACAAAGATTAAGGAGAAACGAAATATGAAATTAAACACTGTAGGCACATTAAATACTTAGTGATTAAATTTTGCATTATAATTACACAGGCATAAAACAATAATATCTTAATATTTTAAGAAAAGGACAACATGGTGTATTTACGGCGGTTTCCGGACATCATCTGATGGATTTACAACATTAACAGAAGAAACATTTGAAGAAGCGGACCAGGATAAGTATGTAGTAAGTGGGAGCCAAAGCAGATCTCTTTTAATTGCTAGAGAGATAGGGGTGACATAATTGGTATCGAGTCTATGATGAAAACATATGGCATTCCACCAGGCTTTAAAAGTAACTTTATCCGCTTGTTTCCAGTTAGAGGTTATTAAATGTAAAGCTGCAGCTAATAATAAGTCTAACAGCTTAAAGTTTGATGGTGATTGAGGCCATTGAGGTGACAGTGAACCTAAGAAAATGTTGGATAAAGAAAAGGGAACATTAACTTTAAAAATCTTATTAATTTGGGACCAAACTAATTGCCAGAATTGAAAGATATTAGGGCATTCGAATAACATGTGTTTTAAATTAGCATTAGAGCAGAGACAGGACCAGCAGGTAGATGGAGTATTAGGAGAAAAAGATGCTAATGTCGCACAGGGAACGTAATAGACGTTGATAAACAAAATAAAGGGTTTGAGTGGTATTAGCAGCTCTTGATGTCTTGTGAATCTTAAGCCATAATTTATCCCAGATGGAGATTGACCAACATTGTACTAAATCCTTTTCCCACGCCAATTCAGTCTTCAATTTGTGCCTTTCTGAAGGTGATAATAAACATTTGTGTATAGAAGACGCAGAAGGGGAAGTATCTAATAAGGGAAAAATTATAGAACATGCTATAGGAAGATTGGGAGTAGTTGAAAGTGTAAGGAGATATTGAGTAAGAGAAGGAAGAAGAAGGTTATATTGTGTTTTGAAAGAGTTAGAAAGAGAAAATTTAGATTGGAGTGTAGTAAAAGATAGGGGGTCATTATTAATCAAGAGTTGAGAAATCCAGATGAGGCTCTTAGACCTCCAAGATTTCCAGTAAATAGAACGATTTTTAATACGTAATAATTTATTGTGCCAAATGGGTTGTTGAGATAGCGAAGTAATAGAAGGATAAGAAGACGGTAGAAGAGGAGCCAAAAGCTTACGAGTGTGAGAAATAACAGAAGAGCGTAGGGAGGAGATATTGTTAGTAAAGGCAAGGGTCTCTTGAAAGTTAAAAGGGGAGGCGAAAAAATGTTCTATAGATAACCACACCGGGGGATGTACAGAAAGATCAGAGGAGATCCAACGAGAAGCTTGTTTTAGAGAAAAGGCATAATGATAAGATTTGAAGTCAGGGAATTTAAGACCTCCATTATGTTTGTCTTTTTTTAGAGAGGACAAGGCTATTCGAGAGGGTTTGTCTTTCCAGAGAAACTTTGTTAAAAGCGAATCAATTTTCTTGAAATAGTATCCAGGAATATGCACAGGAATCATAGAGAGAGTGTAAAGAATCGAAGGGGTAAGCATCATCTTATTCGAATCTAATTGTCCCCACCAAGAGAGAAAAAGAGGGTGCCATCTGGTAATGGTGTCATTTAACGTTTTGAGAATGTGATCAAAATTTTATTTTAACCGCTTAACCGCGGCGGCAATTCCGCCGCGGGGCGGTGGTTTAGCGGAGTGGGCGGGGCTGCGTCGGCCAACGGACGTTCGCAGCACTACAGAGGTAATGCTCGCGACAGCCGTTGGCCGACGGACGCACGCAACGGGTTAAAGTCTCCGAGATAGACGAGGAGAACCATAGACCTAAGTATTTTAACTTAGAGGGTTGCCAGGAAAATCCTGTATGAAGAAAGTAGTTTTAAAGGCATAAAACATTAAGGGGCAAGACTTCACATTTATCCCGGTTAAGGCGATATCCGGATAACCGAGAAAAAAGATCAACTTGGTGGAGAAAAGGAGGAAGAGAGGTATCCGGGTTAGAACAATATAAAAGGATATCATCCGCGTATACAAACATTTTAAATTGATGTGGGCCTAGTTGGAAACCAGTAATCTGAGCATCCTGTCTAAATTTTGTTAAAAAAGGCTCCAAATCCACTATAAACAATAAAGGTGATAAGGGACATCCTTGTCGTACCCCTCTAGAGAGAGAAAAGTAGTCCGAGATTTTACCATTAGCGAAAATAGAAGCTCTAGGGTCAGAGTACAACAAGGAAATCAAGGAGATCAATTTGGGAGGAAAACCTATCCATTTTAAAGCATGAAACATAAAATCCCATCCAATCCTGTCAAATGCTTTTTCAGCATCTAAAGCTATAGCAGCAAGAGGATAGTCTAAGGAAGAGGCCTTGCTAAGGATGTTAAAAAAGACTCTAGAATTATCAGAGGATAATCGACCTTTTACAAAGCCGGATTGTTCTGGTCCAATAAGTTCAGGTAGGATAGGGTCAATACGCAGTGCCAAAAGTTTTGCAAAGATCTTATAATCTGTATTGACTAAAGAAATGGGACGATAGTTTTTACACAGGGAGGGGTCCTTATTGTCTTTTGAGATTAAACATATCATGGCTTCCTGAAAAGTGCCCTGAGATGAACCATTTGTAATAAAGGAATTAAATAAAAGAAGAAGATTTGGAAGGAGAAGCTTAGAAAAGTGTTCGTAGAACTCAACAGTAAACCCGTCGGGTCCAGGGGCTTTACCTCATCGTAATACCGAGACAGCATGGGTAATTTCTGCCAAAGTGATATCAATTTCCAACAAATCAAAATCAATATGTTGGGAAGGAGGAGAATTAATAGATTGAAAATAAGAGGATAGATCTGATTGAATTGGTTGAGTCTCAGGAGTATATAAATTTTTATAAAAGGAAACAAATTCATTTAAAATATTGTCGTCTTTAAAAAGTGTAGTTCCAGCAGAGCTTTGCAGAGATTCTATTCTAGTTCTATCTCGCCTTATTTTTAAGTAGTTAGCCAATAACTTCCCCATTTTATTCTGACCTCCATAATAGCGAGAACTACTCTTCAAAAGATAAAAGGAAGCAGCTTCCGTGGATAGTCTATTAAAAGTAAGCTTAGCATCAATAAGATCCTTTAAAGAAGATTCAGTGTTGGAATGATAACAAGCGTATTCTAAATGTTTAATTTTAGTGAGTAATTGAGTATTTTGCTTTTCAAAACCTTTTTTTCTTTTGTGAGACAAAGTTTATTATGAAACCCCTCGCTACTGCCTTAAAAGAGTCCCAGATCATTATAGGGGAGGACTCCAGGGTTGTATTAATAGCAAAAAAATTCGGAAGCAAAAGAACTGAATTGGCTAGAGAAATTAGGATCTACAAGTAATGAATTATTAAAACGCCATCTACCAGCATGTGGGACAAAAGGTATTAAACCAAAATCAACAAAAACTGGGGCATGATCTGATATTAAAATAGAACCTATCTCAGACTGAAGGACATGTTGAGCTAAGGATTTACTTAAAAAGAGATAATCAATACGGCATTGTGATTGATGTGGGCGTGAAAAGTAACTGTACTCTCGAAGATCTGGATAACATAGTCTCCAGATATTGATTAGAGATTTACGGCGTATGGTGGAGGTAAATTGTGAGTGCATTTTAGTGTTTACAAATTTATCTGGAGAGTGTCTGTCTAATATGGGATCATGAATTTGATTGCAGTCACCACTAAAAACAATATAATCATCGTCAAACGAAAGTAATTTATCAGAGATCTGTGTCCAGAATATTTTATCAACAGAAACTGGGCCATATACATTAAAGATAACTAATGGTATTTTATCTATGATTATTTTAACAATAACCCAACGACCATCAGAATCGGATTCTTGGTGAACAACTGAAACATGAAATTTCTTATGACATAGAATCAAAACACCGTTTTTCTTACCCAAAGCCAGAGAAGAAAAAACATTGCCTACCCAACATTTCTTTAACTTTGAAGCTTCAGTGTAAGACACATGTGATTCCTGGAGTAGAGCAATATCAGTTTTTAATTTAGCTAAATGGGATAACACCCGTTGTCTTTTAATGGGATTACCTAATCCCTTAATATTCCAAGTAGTAACTCTGAATGTGACCGGAAGGGGATAACATAAGCAATCATTAAGCATACAGTGCTATAACCAATCTTAGAATTAAGAAAAAGTGAAAAGATAAGAGTGAACAGATAAGAATATTGGTTGAGTAGAAGAGAAAGGAAAGAGGGAGCGACAATGAAGTATTAACTGACGGAAAAGAGATAAGGTAGAGAACAAAAAGACTGTACAAGTCATACAAATGACGACTGAAAGACATACCTACAGACACAAGACAAATTGGGGAGTGACTATACCAGAAGATGACGACAACAGCACCGGAACTCCACCAAACCCCTGAAGAACCATGGGCCAAGACTTCGACTACAATGGGAGACGAAAAGTGGGTGACGGAATCATGGGAACAAAACACCTGTATATGAAGGGAAGAAAAAGAATGTCAACAGCACATACACTAGAAAAGGAGATAAGAGAGAATATATGAAACAAATAAATGCTAGAACATTACAACAAGATAAGTAAGGCAACATTCAATGAAATATGAAACAAATAAATGCTAGAACAATACAAACAGACAAACAAGGCAACATTCAATGAATAACATAAACGAGAAAAACAGCTACACAAGGCGAAACAAATATAGTAATCATGCAGGATTTGAAGTGTCCATAACATCTGCTCCGTGACGACGAAGGAAATCCTGTAAAGCTGCTGGATCATCAAATGTTGTAGTCTTTTCCTTATAAGTGACATTGAAAAGGCAAGGATGAAGAAGGCCGAATCTAGCATTAATGGAACGTAGTTGTGGACGTAGATCAAGGAATTTTTTCCGACGATCTGCCGTGATTTTAGCCACATCCTGTGAGAAGAATAGACGGTGACCTTCCCAAAAAATTTGCTTTTTGGACTTGACAGCGGACAGGACTTGTAAAAGGTCTGTATACTGCAGGAATAGCATGATGACACCACGAGGTTTAGCTGAAATCTTAGGGCCAAGCCTATGAGCCATTTGAATGTTGAGAGGAGGAGAAGTAGGTAAATCCAAGAGCTTAAGCAAAAAAGACTGAAAAAAGGCAGTAGGGTTGGAGCCCTTAATATTTTCAGGGAGACCATAGATTTGGAGATTGTTTCTACAATTTTGATTTTCTAAGTCCTCAGCCTGCTTTTTAAGCATAGATATTTCAGATTCTAGAGAAGAAATACGAGAGCATGTAGCTTGAAGAGAATCTGTTCATTGTTCCACAATAAGCACTCGTGATTCCAACGATGAACATTTGTCATCCAGATGTTGTAGAGTTTTATTAGTTTCCTCCATGAAAGGTGTCAGAGCACGAATTTCCTCAAGGATTAAATCCATGGAGGATGGAGAGGAATTCACTGGAGAAGGATGATCTTTTTTCGGTCGTTTGGTAGAAAGCGCAGGTAGCTTGCTTGATATCTTGGCTTTTGGGATGGTGCCTGACGAAAGATCAGGTTTCTGAGGAGAAGTGTCTTCCACTTCATTGAAGTTGGAGTCGGAGTCGGAGTACGTAGTAGTTTTGGAAGAAGCAGTGAGCTTAAGGTTTCTCAGTCTCCCCATAAGAAGAACGGTGGAGTTTAGCAAATGAAAATTATACCAAACTCATATGGATTATTTCACTAGTCATTAGGAATACTGTATGGCTATACAGTAATTAGAAATGGCAAATTGAGAGAGGAAGACCAAACTCTCCAATTGAAGAAATATATAGATGGTTCAAAACACTGCAAAAGGGTTCCAAAATAGTTTGAGGATGAAAGACCTCCTTCGCAAGAATGCAGTGAAAAACAGGAAAGCCAAGGAAATTATAATGTCAGCAAAACTGGAGTATAATGGTCGCTGATATTTATTTATATTTCACCTCATGAAGTGAGTAGAGCGGAGCACAAAATGGCGACGATATTCAAATAGAGCAGATCAAAATCCTCATATGAGAGAAAGAAAAACAATAAAAATGTAGAAAAATATCAGTTGCCTATCACGAACAGTCAACAATAGACACAATTTGTGAGGAGAAAGTCGAATTTTATCAAGCTGTTATCAAGCTTTTCATGGAGTTCGGCGAGAAGACTCTAAAATGGCGGCCGTTACATGTAGGACGGGTCGCATCTTCAAAGTAAGACAAAAAACCGGAGTAGAATGGCAAAAGAAGCCTCCAAAAGCTCACCGGTGTGATGAAAGGGAGAAATCCTACATCCTTTGACTGGGAATGAGGAGCAACCCTTCGTGTAAGGAATTGCATCGGCGGACGGAGCTCCGTAGCTACGCCGCCATCTTGTTTGGCGCTCAAGCCACGCCCCCCATTGCGACAACTTCTATATGGAAAAAACAGAATATAACTCTGGTGGGTTACCAGTACAAGGAATTGACAGTTCCCCGTGAAGCTAGTTATTACCCTGCTTGTTGTCCAATTATCAATTTTACTGACACTATATTGTATGACTATTGTTCAGGGTTAGTATTGCGTAAGGGCACGTACTCTTTGGTAAACACAAAGGACCCCAGTACCTTTGGGAGGAATTCCAGGTATTCTGCAGTAGATTATGATAGACCGGTGTATGCACACCCAGGGTTTTTCTTTTTATCTAATGGGACTTATTCAAATGTCCATAATGGTACGGATGATGTGGCACTTGGGATGGTACTGCCTTTGGATTTACCTTGAAAACTTGAGAAGCCTAAAGTAAGATGGGTTAAAAGGACATTGGACAAAGAATTCTGTGAACGAGTGAACGATCTCAAAGTCAATAATTATAGTAATGGTATTACTTTTGGATACATTCTTTCCTCCATAATTACATTTGGTGGTACTGCTATGGCCAGGGGTGAGAAAGCTAGAGAATATTTCGGATGTAAGCTGCAAATATTGTCTAACTCTACAGTAGCAGCTTTGCGTGATATCACCCCCCAATTGGGAAAGTATGCGAATCTATTCCGAGCAGACTAGATAAGCAGTCAATTACATCCTAGCTAAGAGCGGTGGTGTGTGCACGGTAGTAGGAGACCAGTGTGTAGTCGGGATCACAAATGTGGAAAAGAATATTACCCAACACATTTTAGACATCTTAGAAAATGTTAAAGGAATTAAAAGTGGGAAATGGAATTGGTCTCTTTTCGGCAGCTGGTGTTGGATCCTTGAAAAGGTGATTTATTTCATTGTGATCTTGGTCTTTTGCTGTGTCCTTGTTCAATGCCTTTCCTTCTGTTGTTCTTACTGCATCACTTTTCTCACTCCTAAGAGGAAAATATCAATTCATGACACCAATGCTGCAATTATGGTTCAAAAGGAGATCGATGCCCTCATGCAGATAGATGAGGGCATTTTCGAGACTTCTTCCCTCCTTACGGTCTCTCTTCCTGATGTTGACAACATGAAGTGCTCCTAAGAAGGTTACCTATGACTTTCTGTTTTATTGATTTATATGCTCTTTGCTATTACTAGAAAATGTTCAGCTCATGCTAAAAGGAGGGTCTGTTAGAATAGAAATATTCATGTGTGCACATTGCTCTATGTATGTTAGCATTTGCAGCACTATTTTCTATGTCAGCGCCATTTTGAGTTATAATCGAAACTTATTCTTCACTATTTCCGAGAAAAGGCCTCTGTTGAGTTGTGTTTCTCCAAGGCTAAGTTTTGCTTCACTAATAAATACACTGTTCTTATTAGCGCATACCTTTCCCTCTAGATAGAGGCCTTCTCCCACTTCTCTAGTGGCGGGCACGGGCAGAGCAACCTTGAGTAGTAGATAGTGTGTGCCCGGCGTGAGAATCAAAACTTATGTTCTGTACTTCACTGTTTTGCTGCACCTGCCTGGAAAATTCCATTATGGGCGTGTTCTAGCCCAGTTGCGAAATGTTTATAATGTATCTTTATGCTTGCAGAAGTCAGTCCCTCTGCAGCACTCCTAGCGACTGGGCTCCGCCCTGAGTGTTCTTTTGATTAAACAATTATTGGTTTGTATTCTCTACTGTCTGACCGACTCTTCATTTGTATGGAAGGCTGAGAGGTGGTCATTAGTGACCCGAGTGACCCGAATCGTGCCACTTCCTTCACAGGTACTCTTTGACTAGAATCCATGTTTTGATTCCAACAGAAATTCTTCTCCCTTCCAGCAGCGGCTCTTCTTCAAAGTCCCCCATTGGGTTCGACGGCGGTTTCCGATGCCACTTCACACCTATGCACCCGGCTTCCCTGGGTTAGGTAACTTGGGTACTTCAGTATCCACGGGTGGGGTGGCTCTCCAACCTTCTGTCTTCAACGGGGTTACTTTGTAGTCCACTGGGAAGGGTCCTTAATCTCTAAAACTCAAACCGCGACTTTCACATAGAGTTGTACGGAGCACGCGGCCGTGTTCCCACACTGCACCCGTCCTCCGTTGGGTCCCTATCTACTCACCTTGGGTGGTTCCTTGGGGTGCCAGTGATTCTACGTCCTCTCGACATCGTCCTGACCAAGTCATGGTTCTTATACCACTTTCTTAGTATATGGTTTGGTCCCCCCCTGGGGCCCACTGTGTATTAATGCTATTTACTGTTGTTTCTTTGCTTAAGTATTGTGTGCTTTGTGTCTATCTCCATGTAGGAGATACTGTAACATACTAGATAGTGTTATATAATAAATACATATATTGTGTGGTTCTCTTTTCATTTAATCTAAACTATAAGATTGTATTCTGGTAAATCAAGCTGCTTTACACTACTTCAAGACTTAGCCTTAAGGCTGCTCTCCACAGCAACCACTTGGAGAGCTTTCTAAGGTTGTCTGAGACCTCTTAAATCACTATAAGGGTTGTCTGGACTGATGCAGGGTGCCCACTTTAATTAGTGGACTGCATATACCAGGCCAGCCTCTCACACCAGCCAATTACCATCCTATTACTATTCTATCATTCATAGCTAAAATCATTGAATCTATAGTCACCCAGAAACTCTCCAACTTTAAAGTGAGCGATAAAATATTTGCACTACAACAATTAGTTTTCCGTCCTTGTTTCTACATTAAAACAGCCTCCAGGCGTTTGTAGAATTCTTGATGGTGGTGAATCAGAATTAATTCTGCTAAAACTCTTGGGGATCTTCAATATAGTGTCCCAAAGTGTATCGATCAACTGTCTGGCTCGACTCAGCATAATGGACTTAGGGGCCGATTACAAGTACGGTGGTCATTGAGCGCCATACTTGCAGTGGCACATCGGTGGCAGTCCTGCAGATGCATTACGAGGTGGCTTTTAGGATCAGCCACTGCTGCGTTGGCTGCGCCAGAGAATCATTGTTCCCTGGTGGGGGCACAGCACAGAGGGTCTATATAATATGTAAGGCTGGACTGCAACGGTCCTCCGAGCATATTATGAGTTTTCCGTCCACCAGCCATTTTATGGCTGGCTCACCGCCATGAAAAGGCTGGCAGAGGGGAAACAAAAGGGGCCCTATAGGGCCCCCATGCCCCCGCCACCATGGGGATGCATTCAGCGGGGCACAACATGTGCTCCCCTACTTGCATGCACCCCAAGTTCCAGGACGGCATGGACTTCACAGTCCATGCTGATCTAGAACTTCTTTTGTGTTCCCATTGTGGTGCCCGACAAAAGAAAAGACAGGAAAAGCCTGCCAGACACGAGTTCAACTCGTAATCTTGCGGGCTGTCCCTACACGGCTTTGGCGGTGCTGAGCTGGCACAGAGCTTGCGCAGCACCGCCAAAGTCACAATCTCCCCCTTAGCTCTTCAAGGCTCTCCCTTTTGAAGCAGGAAGCTCTCAGGATGTCATCATACCTACCTTTCAATCTTCTTTTAAAGAAATCTGTTATAGGGTTTCTCATTTCTCAGCCCTACCTTTTTCAATATCTACACTTTTTCTCTCTCCTCTCACTGCCCTCATCCAGTCCTTTTATCTTCATTTGTATGCATATGCTGACAATACCAAACTCACCCTCTGCTTAGATGGTAATCTCAGTTTCTGTCAATCCCAATTCAAGGACTACATTCAAGCACCCTGTGGCTCAATTCTGACAAGATTGATGGTTTGTTCTTTGGAAACACTATTACCTGGATCACCTCCTAATGGGTGCCGGATTTAATACTTTCCCATTCCCTACTTGCTCTGCTTGATATCATGGTATGTACATAGAGACTGCCCTGTTTGCAGCAACTGACGACATCAGACACTTTCTTGACCAAGGCAGAACAGCAGCCCTCATCTTCCTCATCTTCCTCATCTTTTCAGCAGCCTTCAACACCATCTCCCATAACACTCTGATCACCAGACTCCACCACATGGGCATCCAGGGCAACACACTCAACTGGATCTCTTCCTTCCTCTCTGGCCGAATCCAGAGCATCTACTTACCACCCTTCTCCTCCACACCCATAGACATCTCATGCGGCATACCCAAAGGACCCTCCCTCAGCCCCACCCTCTTCAAGACCTGCATGACACCTCTGACAGACATCGCCCGCACTCACGGACTCAACATCATCTCCTATGCCAACGAAACACAGCTCGTCCTATCCCTCACAGAAGTCGCCGGCTGCACAAGGGCCAGCTTCCAACACACCATGACAAACATCTCCACCTGGATGAAGACCAACTGCCTCAAGCTCAACTCAGATAAGAGAGAGGTCATCATTTTTGGAAAGAAGTCCCCCCATGGGATGACACATGGTGGACCGCCACACTCGACCCCTCACCCACCCCCACCAGCCAAGCACTCAACCTCTGAATCATCCTGGACTCCCACCTGGCCATGAAGCAACAGATCAACACCTTCTCCTCCTCCTGCATCCTCACCCTCCGCATGTTCCTCAAGATCTTTCGATAAATTCTCCATCTCTTCCAGGAAGACAGTCACCCAGGCCCTCATCGGCAGCCAACTTGACTATGGTAACACACTTTACACCGGAATTAATAAAAAAACTCCTGAACCACCTCCAGACCATCCAGAACTCGGCAGCATGACTCAACCTCCACCTCCCCAGAAGGACCAACATACACCCCCACCCTTCAGAGCTCTCCACTGGCTGCCCTACCAGGAAAGATGCCTCTGCAAGCTCCTCACTCGCACCTACAAAGTCCTCTACAATCTGGACCCGCCTACATCAATGGCAGCCTAACGTTCCACTGACTGACGAGGAATCTCCAATCCTCCACCCTCGCTTTGGCACACAACCCCTGCATTCGCTGCACCCGATGCAGAGGATACTCCTTCTCCTACCTCGCAGCCAGGTCCTGGAGCGACTTCCACCTTCGCACCGCCCCTTCTCTGAAGGACTTCAGGAAGCAGCTCTAGACCTGGCTATTTGACCGAGGCTTACCCAGCCCACTAGCACCTGGAGACCCTCCAGGGTGACAAGCCACACTATACAAGACTTTCTGATTGATTGATTGATGTATGTACATATGTATATGGTATTTATATTGTACACACCTGGCCAAAAGGCATCAGAGAGCTGTGAAGGTTAAAGACAATCATAAAGTCAACAAGTGATAGGAGAGGCAGCTGGGTTGACGATGGTTAGTGCATTGTGATATTTGTAAGTATGTATTTATCTATATATGTTTGTATGTATGTATATATGCATCCAGCATCATTTATGATAGTCACTTCTCATTCTCTCTCCACATTAACAACTTGATGGGCACATGCTTTTCTATGATGAGGATAATCAGAAAGCTTCTACAAATTCGACCACTGCAGTCTCAGAAAGCTATGGTTCAAATATTTGTTTTGCTTCTCTTTGAGTATTGTAATGCTCTTTGGGGCATATTCTCAAGGACTCATCAACGATTTATCAGCACTTTAGCACCGCAAAAGTGGCGATAGACTTATCGCCCCATTCACAAGCTGGTGCAAACTGCCGACATCGCCAGTTTTCCCACGATAGCTGCAGCAAAACACATCGCCACGGATGAGAGCGACAACTAACGCTAATGATATGCAGAGTAGGCGTTTCCGTGCAAAAACACACGAAAACACCACTTCGCAATATTCCCAACGAGCAGCCAGATCAGCGATGCGATCCGAAAACAGGCGATTATGCGCGTTAGCAGCAGAGAAACAACACCTGCCTCTTACTGGTGTTAAGCAGGACGACAACCTGCAGTATGAAAGGGAGCCCAGCCTAGAGCCACATCTGAAGATCAACAGATGCCATGGAGACAATGATCATGCAGCCTGGAGACCCAAGAGGGCCACAACACCCACCGCAACCACCCCCCGGACCCCCTCCCAGGACATGAAGTCCAGTAGTCAACGGTAGTGGAAAAACAGAACTTTAATACAAATACATAAACAACAAGACGAAAAGCACAGCCAACGCGTTCCATTCCCAACGGGGAACTCCACCAGGGCAACTTGTGGATCCAATAAACTGCAAATGCTGCGCGAACTCCCCAATACCATTCCATATCCCGAAATCAGTAGTCAGAAACCTGTTGGAGAAATGGTGACAATGGTCAAGCGTCCTCATAGTCACAAACGTAAACTGGTACAGTGTATTGCACTTGGACAAACCGGAATGTATACAGGTATGATGAATCCAGTCCAAATATACTGTAACAGAAGTCTGTGTGCTCGTAACCTCCGCAGGAAAGAAAAGGAAGGTTACGACCACACAAACATCTGTTACGGTCTCATCATGCAGGATTCATCATACCTTTACATCACGGTATGTAGCATCTTGATACCCCTGCACCTTCACTTCCCCCACGTTGTGCATGAACAGCTGGAGACCATGCAAGGGAATCACGCCATAGCTGCCTTACCGAACGTGTCGAGGGCAATTGACTGTACACATGTACCAATTGTGCCCCCTGCCGACCCTGCACACAATTACCGCTTCAGAAAGCACACACATTCCATCAATGTGCAGGTGATAGTGGACCACCGGGGACAGTTCACCAATGTCGTCGTCAACTTCACAGGCAGTGTGCATGATACATACATCTTCCGACAGTCCATCATCAACCAGCGCTTCCAGGATGGCACCCATGGCAATGCACTGCTCATTGGTAAGTACTAACTGAACACACCACACACCTCAACTTCACAATCACACAACTCACAACTGTGGGAGAACACACGTAACAAAATCACATACAACATGCCAACCAACATGCCCAACTACCGGACACGACAACTCAAGTAACGGTGGTAACAGGGGCCAGACATGTAGACAAACCATCCACAAAGGCAGAGCCCCTCTGCCACACAATTGCAGAATGTTGGGAGAGGTGGGAACTAAGAATGTGCGAAGGAGGCAAGTGACCCAGCACAAAGAAAGGACACAATGCCAAGTGTTGCGGAGATGTGCTGGACAGACTGCAGTATGCAGAGCACAGACATGTCCATGTGGACATCTTCTGCTGGTGTTTGCAGTGTAGTGGACAGTGGATGCGAACAGGTTACCCCAGGCAGTGTGGAAGCCCTTGGACATGTAGCCATGTGGTCCCCCCCTGTAAGCCTGAGTGGAGCGGCCTTGGCCGGCGTATGTCGCAAATGAATACCCTGGGGCCCTGGGTGTGGTCCAGTTCTGGGATGGCCACCACAGTAACTACTGCGTGTGTCTCTGTGTCCGCCATATCATGACCATAGGACTACACACACGTGCCCGACCACAATCAACGGCCGCATTCACACTGGAGACAAGGTGACTACGTCCCAAGCCAACCCGTGCACATCTCATCAGCGCATGCAGGCCCGTGTCTGCCAGGGCGGCGCCCCCCACCCAGCCACGAGGCCGCCGCCGTGATCGGTGGTGCCTGTGCGATCCTGTGCGCCTGCTGCACGCCAGCCCTGGCCCCCAGACTGGTCCGCCGCCCAGCGATGACTGCCCGCCCCTACGCACCAAGGCCTCAATGCTCACTTGCCGCCACCGGCGTGTCTCCAAGAGGGCCCTCCACGTGCCGGTGCAACCTCCTCAGCCGATGGCTGGATCCAGCGCCACAGGCCCCCAGCGCACCCTGCGGCACTGCACCATGGAGTCATGTGTGTGCTGACTGCGGCCTGCGTGTACACTGCGGTCCAGCAGGGCTCACAAATCAAATCGAGTCCTGATATGCTGGACGCCGTATCGAGGCCAACGCATCATCACAGGCTGCACACCCGCTCAGCTCTTCAGGTGGGCCTAACTCAGTGCAACGCAAGTCATCGCCACGTGGCGGTAGGCCCGTGCCGGACCCAGGCCATCGGGTGCCACCAACTCAGTGCAACACAAGTCATTGCCACGTGGCAGTAGGCCCGTGCCGGACCCAGGCCATCGGGTGCCACCAACTCAGGGCAATGCAAGCCACGGACCCTTCATGATTGTGTTCCGTGAATGCGGACGCATTCATGTCACCTCCGGCAGTGGGGGATGTGCTGTGGTGGGCCCCTTTTATTGGCAGGGTCACATGTCCCGTGATGCCTGTGCTGGACGGGTGTGGTGTGGGTGTAAACCAGCCCTCAGGGAGTGGCTGTGGCATGCTGATGACTAGACCAGTGACCAGTAGATCACTACAGGGAAGACCTGGGACATGTAGCTGTGTCGTCACCCCCTGTGAGCGTAAGAGGAGTGGGCTGGGCTGGCGTATTCCAGTCCAGCGTAGGGGTGTGAACAATGAGCCCGGGGCCCTGGGCGTGGTTCAGTTGTGGCCTGGACAAGGAATTAACCAATGCGTGTGTCTCCGTTGTAGTGTCTGCGCCACCCGGACCGCAATCGGCAATGTTGCACCCGGTGATCCAAGCCCCAAAACATGTGCAAAATGGACGTGAGGGGGAATCAGTGACCCTACATTCATCCATACTGTCATACTTGAAGGATCATAGACATGACACATCTGTGTGAATTTGAATGTTTTATTCACATCCAGTGGAGTGTTGCAGCTGGAGCAGTACAGGGCCATGCACACCCCACTTGACATTGTTGCCCCGTGGAGGGCCAGCCAGAGTCCATTAGGGAAGGACAAGTTCATCAGAAGAGGACGAGTTCAGTCCGCAGTCTGATTGCTGTGTCATTGGTAACCAAACAGAATATGGCAGTCCATGTCGAGGTCCAAGGTGAGTGCTGCAGAGTGTATCGGGGGACAGTGGAAGGTGATGATGCAAAGGGCCGAACCAAGCTGAAACTGGCCATATGGCGGAGATGAATGCTACCGCTTCTTCATTACCACAACGGCAGTCTCATCTACATCATCGTCCTCTGATGTGTGATGTGCCTCACCTGTGGGTGTTGGTGTTTCGGCTGCAGCACTGTGTGGCACTGACACCTCAGGGGCCGGAGGTGGATTGCCGGCCACACTGTGTGGCAGTGACACATCAGGTGCCGGAGGTGGAATGTCTGCCGCACTGTGGGGCACTGACACACCAGGGGGCGGGGATGTGGATGGTGTAGGAGCAGCAGCATTCATCTGCGCCAGGCCATGTGGCAGCAATGCCATGATGAGGATCTGCAGGGCATGGTAGATCCCAGCCACATCTCGCTGATGTGCAGACGTGGCAGCCATCCTTTCCGCCTCCATCCGCACCGAGTCCTCCATGAGCCTCCGCATGTGTCCCAACTCATGGCTGAGATCGCTGGAGCCACTCTGACTAGACAGGTGTTCTTGTCTCCGAGTCATGACTCCAGCGATGTCAGCCATGGCTCGTTGGAGACCATGGAGTGGACTGTGGGTGTCCATTAGGGACTGTAAGTGGTCCCTGATGGGACGTAGACACCCATGCATGGCATCAGGTTTGGCTGCCATGAGGTCGAACCCCACTTGCACCTGCTCAGCCATCTCCTTCTGGCCCTCCAACAAACAGCGTTGAAATGCCATGTGTTGGTCGTGGGGATCCTGGGAGACAGCCGGGGTGGTGGGTGCTTCCTGCTGTGTGGTCTGTGCAGGGGGTGGGGTCTCCTCGATGCAGCTGGGCTGCCCTGCTCCTGGAGGTGGGGTGCCGAAGCTGTCCATGAGCTCTTGGAGGGCGTCGGTGTCGAAGGTGGGGAGGTCCTCCTCGTCATCAGTGAGGAGGTGTTCGCTCTGCTCTGCAGGAGGTGATGATTCTCCCTCTGCAATGTAAAGGGGAGATGCAGTTTAACAGTGTGTTCCATGTATTTTCACGCATTGGGCAAGTTTCCAAACAGACTGCATGACAATGTACATTGTGACTGTTTAGGAGGAGCTGCCTATTTGGAGCGGGACAGTGGACATTTGTGCACCATCAGGGATGTGGGGTTGTACTTGTCCATTTTCATGTCACAGTTTCCTGCTATGCCAAATGTGATTGTCCACTTTCTACACACAAGTGGCAGCAGTTTTGTCCTCTGTTCTGTTGTGAAAGTGTTGCAGTTTGTACCACATTGTTGTCAATGTTGATGTGCTCTGATTCATGTGTGTGTGCTGCATTGTGGGAGAGTCGCCCCTGCAGCTCAGACTTTGCTTTGCCTTCTCCCTTTCAGGCGGTGGGCCTTTGACTTCTGTGCTTATGCAGTGCTGAGATGTTGCATACTTGGGTGAATTGGGCTCTTGGTGGGAGTTGGGACTCTTGGGCATGGTTTGTCCACAGATGTCTTGTTGCCGTCAGGGGTTGTTTGTGCATGTGGATGTGGATGTGTCAGTGTGTGACCTGCTCCTTTCCGGATGTGGACCACACTCAGCCACCTCGGTGTCGTGGCGTGCAACATGTCATGATAAGTGGCCTGCAGACATGCTCATCGTCATGCAGTGACACTTGCATTGTCAGTGGGGCTCACGGATCCGCAGCTTTGCTGGGTTTAGCACATGTGCATGTGTTTGTTGTGAGATTGATGATGTGTGGAGAGGGCCCCCTCTGGGCACATTGTGGACGGGGGACTACTTGCTGTTTCTATGTGTGCTGCAGTATGGCAAGGAGATCAGGGACATGATCCAGAGTCATTGTGGTTGTGCAGTGTGCC
This sequence comes from Calotriton arnoldi, assembly GCA_963921515.1. Classification (NCBI taxonomy): domain Eukaryota; kingdom Metazoa; phylum Chordata; class Amphibia; order Caudata; family Salamandridae; genus Calotriton; species Calotriton arnoldi. The sequence continues at coordinate 347,416 of CAWUFW010004337.1, read as the reverse complement.
ATACTTCATTGTGCATGTGTGCCATTGTGCCCATCTCCCCCCGTCCCCCCAGTCCCAGGTGGTTACTCACCCTGTTGCTGTTGTGACAGGTCATGTTGAGCAGTGTCCGGTCCCCCGACTCCTGCCACCGTCTTCACACTGATGACTGTGGACACCATTTCCTCCATCTCATCCAGCTCCTCCTGTGGCGCAGGGCTCCCACCCCCAGTCTGCATTGCTGCTTTGCGGTTGTTTGCGAGTTTCTGCTTAGTTTTGCGCTTCACATCATTCCAGCGCCTCTTGACCTCGTCCATTGTCCTCCTCAGCACTCCGACTGCATTCACCTTGTCCAGGATGGACTGCCATGTTCCATTTTTTGTTGCCAATGACACAGTGGAGGTGACGAACAGTTGTTGATGGTGTTCGACCACCTCCGTAATCAGGATCCTGTTTTCCTGCGGACTGAACCGCGTCTTCCTCTTCTTCTTTTCCTTGCCCTTCCCTGACCCCGAGGTCCCAGGCTGATCCTCCGTGGGGCTTGTGGGGTTCGGGTTGTCCTCTGTACTTGCTCCGGCTGCCTCCATTGTGCTTGGCAGTTGTTATGTGTTTTTTTATTTTTTATTTTTGCTGCTTTTATGGTGATTTTTTCCACCTGACGTGTGAATTGCAAGCCTGGTGGTGCTTGTCGCCGATTTTTCTATCGCAGTTTGGCCCATCGCAACTTTTTTCGCGTTTGGGTTTCCTTTTTTATCGCCGTCGCGGTAGTTGTATCGCGGACATTTGAGGCGTTATCGAGGAAACTATTGTATGTTACCGCCGTGTTGTGAATACGACGTTGACACAGGGTTATTTCCCCGTGATAGACGGCGATATGAAAAATTGCATTAGCCTATTTTGGAGATGTTTATCGCACGTTCTTGTGAATATCCCCCTTTATGTTTTCTTCCCTCCTACCCTGCTGTGAGATTGCAGCACAATCAAAATGTTGCAACAAGTCTGATCCCAAGCTTAAACAGAAGATCTAGAATCTCAAACCATCTCTTCAGCGGCTACCCATCTCAAAAAGAAACACTTTGCCACAAATACTTTTTTTCTCCTTCTCCCAGTTATATGTACGCTCTTTTCAAGGATTACTTCTCCAGTAGGATGCTCTGTTTCATCTAGGCTAATCTTTTGTTCATTCTTTAACATCATAAAACCAATATAGACAGATGGGTTTTCTCTTTTGTCACTGCCAGAGCATGAAACTCCTTACCCTTACGTCTTATATCTATCAGCTATCACAACATTTAACAAACAGAAAAAAATCAATCTATTTGTGAGTTAATCGCTTGTCTTTCTGGCTATTCTCCACTTAGTTCCAAGACACCCTTTATCTGGGATCCTGAGAAGTCCAAAAAGTAGTAAATTCAATCATTACTATATTGTAACTGATGGAAAGGTAACAAGTGGCAAGGGAATTCTGTTCCCTTTCCCACTTCTCTCAGGTCTTAGGGGCCATTGATTACACCCAGTTCATCCGTCCCACTACAAAGATAAACATTGCTGTAACAGACATGCTTGAACTCCATTAATTTGAAGACTGTCTTCACTTCCAGGGACTGCTTGACTGATATGTACCCTAATGTGTACTCTGTTTTTCCTGGATGTAGACATGAGACCTACATTTTCTGGTTTGGTTACTGGGAACTTTAGTGATATGTGGCTACTAGGGAGATGTACCTCACATTGGGTTGGCACATATACATGGAGTTTAGCTGTACAAAGATATTCAGTCATAACCTCAATAAATCCCATTACAGCACTGATGGAAACATTGATTGCACACATATATGGAAGGTCTGCAGCATTCTCATGGTAAACACATTAAAACAAATATCATATGCCTTTCTTGAAGTGATGCTTGGTATCTCCTGTCTCACCATCTCCTTACACCCATGTTGCATCAACAATGGTACAACAGGGCACAAAAATATATATGAGTCATTGTTCAGCATTCTTTTGCCATTTTAAAACTTTGCTTCAGATGTCCTGAACCTCCAGTGGGGCGCTCCAGTACTTTCAGAAGTAAAGTGTAGAATTATTGTAGCCTGTTGAGTGTTGCATAATATTGCCATGTGCGTATATGTAGACCTTATTGGTGAATTACAGCTCCATCCAATGTTCCAGGCTTAGGCTACCCTAAGGTCAATGTATGCAGATCTACAGGTATGTGACCTATTTTTCCTCTCACATTTCATCTGAGCTGATAGTTTGGTTGCTGCATCACTATGGTTAGACATTGTTGAGTAAATTGTGAAAGGTGGACAATATCAACATCCACAGGTACTGCCCTAAAACACCACTGTTGCCTCACTGTGGGGCCAGAACGAAACTTGCAATTCTAACTGTAATATGCATCTGCATACACTACACTCACTTATTCATGGACATATTGACACATACACATATATACATCAGTCACCTGCAATTGTAATTTCCCCTCAGATCAAAGTACTCCATCTGTAGTGTACAGACGAAGACAACTAACAGATGTAGGATTTCACACACATATCTTGCTTTACAGATTTTACACTTATTTATTCCCAGTGTGAAATTGCCCTGAAAAGTGTTATGATCAATAGGTATCAACAAGGTGCCATACATGATTCCCAGAATGTAGACCCTTTCTAATTCTACTTTCTCTCTCGTTTCTTCTAGTTTATATGCCTACATGGTATCGAACTATGTAGCTGAGGAAGATTTCTCTCCCTCCACTCTGTAGTCACAAAACACACAGCAGAGGAAAATATTTCAGCAAATACAACAAACAGGAACGTATATTCAGAAAGAGGATGGAAGGCTATTCCCAAGCCTTCCTTGAACCAGAACAAAATAATTTTCCATTCTACTATTCTTTTCATCTAACAAGGACTGAGGAGAGAGGATCCCGGATTCCTCCTCAGAGGAAGTGGAAGTCATCGACGAGGGGTTCTTCAAAACCGTCCTTAGCTTAGGGTAGTCCAGACACCTAAGTAAGTGATGCAGAACACATGGACATATGGACAGATATCTTGAGGCTCTGTAGTGAAGGGGTTCATGCCTGCTGAGCCAGGGAGTGTGGGAAGAGCTGGAAGACTTTGCCATTGGACATGAATGAAGTCACAGGATGTGCCAGAGGTATTCTCCCACACCCATATGTAATATCCCTGGTACAGCCCATTGGAAACGAGGGTCCTGAATAGTGGTGGGCATTATTTGTGTAATTCTGTGCAGCGAAATCAAGTAGAATTAACTGAAAATTCCACAAGATTACACTGAATTGTGAAGAAGTGTTATTCAGCCTTTAACATGACTTTCTTAGTGCAAAAATGCCCTCTCGCTTCCAAAATGGACGCAAGAATGTATTTTCCTCTAGGAAATAACACTAAATGCAACTAAACATGAATAGCAGTGCAAGCAGACACTCACGCTGACTAAATGTGCTCTTTCGGTAAGATTTTTCTTCAACTTACTCCCGACATTTAGTGCGTTTCCAAAATAAAACAATGAAAAAAAGAAAACAGCGCAAAATGCGACAGAGCATTAACAGCAGCACGAGCAGCCACTCGCAATTGCTAAATGTACTGTTAAAGTAGGATTATTCCCCCTATTTTTTAATTCCACAGGTGGATGTAATTGCATTATTATTGGTAATTCTGTGTCAAAGAGTGAATGAAATTAAATAAATTACTCCAATTATTCTGGCATAATCAAAATTAATTCCAAGCCTAGTCCTGAGAACAGCTTGGCCAGACCTCCAAGCTAACCTGGATGCTCATGACCAGCAGCACAGTGGTGTGGTACTTATGTACATATATGAAATGTAGTCCTTCATCTGTGGATTGAAAATGTTGTTTTGTCATGTCTCTGCTTTCATGGGTCTTCTCATGTCCATGTTGATATGCCATGGTATAATACAGAAAGTGTATTTGAGAACCCATGGTCAATGTAACTATTGTCTGAATTTGCAACTTTAAAAAAATGCCTTTGCCTTGCAAGGACTTCGTCATGATAGCTTTTGTATAGTTTCAAGAGACTGTTCATGCCACAATAGTCATATGTCCTAATTTCATGACTTTGGTCTTTCAAAGTCTACATGAGACTAGTGTTGATGTGTATGTCTCTCATGTCAAACACAGATAATCAACTGTGTGAACAATAAGTCTTAGCCATTGAGACATTGTAACACTTGCAAACATGTCTGTGTTAAGTCATCCACAAACAATGTTCACCATTACATATCTACCTAAAACCCATCAGTCATCATGAGTAACCCTCTAATAAAGGCTTATGTTGGAAATAGAAATATCATGTGCTATAGTGGCTCCTTGTGGCCCAGAGTTACCCACTATCAAAGTGCCAGGTGCAAAAATGAACCTTGCATGGGACAAGGGAGGGGGTATGTGACAATGTCACTCTTTGTTACAATACATATTGTAATAATGACATTATGGGGCCGATTCCGATTCCGGACGGAAATCTCCCCGACCGAGCCGGACCCGGAGAGATTTTCGACCGAATCGGACTCTAGCAGTCCGACCGAACGAGTACGATGCGTTCGCATGCAATCGGACTCGATTCGGTCGGACTCCCATTGAAGTCAATGGGAGCCGGTCGTACAACGCGTACGCAGGCTCCCATTGACTCAATGGGTGCGAGGCGAACAAGGGCACCCCCTACAGTGGGTACGCGTCAAAGCGACTCGCGCCGTACATGCACAGGTAGGGGGGACCCATGGGTCCCCCCTGTGTGCGACTCGCGTGGCTACGCGTACAGGGGGGTCCGACACGGACCCCCAAAGTGCGGCTCCGACTGCTCTTTGGAGCCGGACTGCGCGAGTCGGTCGGACTGCTCGAGGCACGCATCGTACTTACCCGGCCGGGGAACGTCTCCATTGCGCGGTGCGAGTCATGTCCGTACGAGTCGGTCAGAGCGGTTGGGTCCCACGAACGAGTCGGTCGGCTATTTCGCGAGCGCTCGCATCGTACTCGCTCACCCGGACACACGTTCGAATCGGTCGGGAAAGAGGGCTCCGAATCAGATCCGGTAAAGCTGAATCCGATTCGGTGCCCTACCGGCCGAGATCGGAATCGACCCCTCTGTATGGTTATGTACATACTGTAGTGTAGTGGACATATGCAATCATGAGTCTTTTGCTCTGACCATTTATTTTCAGCAGACAGCCAAGAAGGAGGTAGAGAATGACACCCAAGGGGGAAGATGGACAAGAGCCTCAGAAACTCGGTAGCCACATGAATACAGCACCACCACTTTAAAAGGAGGGAGAGGAGACTAGAAGAGAGAGTGCATCTACCAGGAAAGCAACTCTGGAGAGTGGCTATGAAACAGAAAAGAGGGTGATAGATTTGAAAAACACATGCCAGGAGGAGCCTGAGGATGGGCCTCCTCTTGCCAGGAACAAAAAACAACAGTAATGTCCCAGAAAAAGACCCCTTTCTCACTGGGACCTGAAACAGAAGCCTCCACCAGTGATCAGACCCATACAATCACAGAGCCTGCAGCTGCATCCCCTGGCAGTCCTTTTCCTCCAAAGAATTAACATCTAAAGGTTTAGGGGCTGATGATGATACTGGTTTTGGACACCCATGAGCCATTTTATGTGATTCTACCCCACACCTCAGTAGGTCAACATGGCTCCTTTACAGGATGTCATGAGGTAGTTTGAGACTGGATAGCTGGGAATCTATCAGGTATATTGAGTGCTTCCTTTTCTCATGGACTGCAAAACTCACTCTGCATTTACAAACCCACACCCCACTTGTTGTCTTGTATACTCCATGCATCTTCCTCCTCAAGTTCTATTTGGTTTATATTTTTCCTGCATAAGAACAGTTGACATCTTTGAACCATCCCCAGAACCCATATGCAATTTTCTTTATTTTTCTCATTTTCTTTTACAAAGCAAAATTTTAATTTTAACTTGGATTCATTTTGATCCTGTTAAGAATGTTTGGGCATGTTTGTAGATGGGCGTTTGTGTGGTGATCTAAGGCTGAATAGCACATAATTTAGACTCCACAATACATTCCATGACATTAGCTCATGCACCCAACTTCAATCCCAAGTACATACAAGGAGACGCACATGTGGAAGATAGGTGCAATTTGTGTTTATTCAAAAATGTTAACAACATAAGTTTTTCCATTGCTATTTTGTGGTCGGGTAGGTGACCATAAAAGTAGGTGATTGTGTTATGCAAGGATTAAACAGTGATTGATTGGTGACAACTTTATGTGGACGGTGGGTCCCTGATTAAAGTCGATGATGTCTCGTTCCCCTGCAGGTTTGTCGAGATCATCATCAGGACTCAACATGTATGTGGAGCCCAAGAGAGATCAATAAAAGAATGAAAATTAGCTCAGCCATAAAAAAAATCAATTAATTTCGGGGTCTCAAAAAAAGCCTAATCCACAACTGATGCAGGGGAAAAAAACAGGGAGCGGCTAATATCTCAATCTTTGATAGCTTGTGACAGATCCTCACTGGAATAAGGATCATGAACAAACTGGCAGCCGGATTGAAAATAACTGGTCCACCCTGCTTGTCCGGAGCTACCTATATATTTAATATAGTATGCATTAAGAAATAATTTTTTTAAATATTTGACTAAAGCTTGTTTTTCTCAAAATAATTTTCATATTAATAAGTAAAGGATTTACAAATTGAAGAAATATGTAGGGAAATGTGTACAAATACAATCAATGTGTAATAAAAGAGCTAATTCTAACTTATTTGAACAATTATTAGCTGTAAGAGAAATTATTTGTCTTTTAGCTGTAAACATACAAAGCAATGCATCTCACAGTTTGAGCAATATTATTATACTGTCAGTGTTCTCTCTAATGCATAAATGCATAACTTTCCATTCATTTTATAATTTACTGAGCAGATCCTTAAAGTCAGCAATTTGAAGCTAAGCACTACCTCTTCATCTAAAAGATTATCTCAGAATGATATATAGTCTTTTTAAGGGCATTGAATAGGTGTGAAGGTTACTCGTTCAGAGTCCATGTTTGAATGTTCATTTCTTTTAGCTTGAGTTTACATTTCAGTTGTTAGGACAAGTCAGTTGTGTAGTAATGGTGCTGCTTGGATTATTGCACTTTTTTTGGAAAGGGGGTTTGGTTTGAGTTTCCCCAGGGATTCACTTTTCTATTTTTCAGTTTTCTCTTGGACTTTGCTAATCTAAACTATTTTTGGGACCTTTTAAGATTTGAAATTGATTAGTTGCTTGCAGTCCTTAATTTCTAAAACAATAAGTGACGGAGCCCTCGATCAGGAGGTCACTTCCCCCTGTATTGCATGTTGCCACTGTCAGCGCTGCCAACTACATGTAACAACAACACAACTACTAACCATCACACTCCTACAGTTGTGACAATTCTGACTATTTCAGGCCCTCAAAGCTATAAGAATGGCTTTGGCAGCAGTTAATAATCATTTTTAACACACATTGAATTAATAAACAACTGTTGTGCTAGTCTCTAAATTATACAAATGGTGCTGCCATGTGGCAGACTCTAATAAGTGCCACTGTTGACAATGAAGTGCCGGTGCTGAGCACCAGAAGGCACCGGCTCAAATTAAGCACTGCAAAGTTTGCTTGTATGTTGTATTTTTAAAATGGAAGTCTAGAAGATGTTAACCCGCCCAACATATTTCTTTTACCAGTTTGATAGGTTTCTTTCTCATGCTGTTTTCCATACTTTTTCCAGGTTTTGTAAGTCATAATCATTTGGGTTTTCTCCTAGCTTTCCTGGTTGACTGCTTTGGTTTGGATTTTATACTGCACCTCAAGTATTTATCACTGTTGCAGTGTTAGCTATTTCATAACTTTATTGAAACGTTTAGAACACTGATGCAATTGTAGTGCTGGTACAAGTTTGGAGGCTGATTGTTTTCAAACTTTGTTTGGCATTTTTTGTGTTAGTTTGCATTTGGCAGTGAATTCCGTACAGTTTCCAGGAAGTTTAGGCTAGAAACATTTCTCAATTGTGTAATGTATTGTTGTCATTACATTTTCTGCCTAATGTTTGGGAATCTTGGATCCTTTTTCAATGTTACAGGGATGATTTGCTTTTTGCCGCTGATGAAGCAAAAGAAATGTGCCTTGCTGATGTTGCTTTGCTAATTTGTGCTTCTATTCCTAGATCGCTGCATTATCATTTCCTCCAAGCTTACATGGTCATCTTCTGCTTCAAGGTCTATTTACTAACCATGTCCTCGTCTTCCAGCAGTAGTTGAATAACGGTTTTTATTCTCATTGTTTAGAAAATATTCAGTTTGAAGATAGTTGTTCATAGATACTTCTCATTAATTAAGGAGGTATGAGAATCACTGCTGTTACATCATGTGTTGAGGCAGACTGTTGTAAATACATTCTGCTACAGAGATGTGTTATATTTAATTTTGTACCACAGACCTTTTGCAGAATGAAAATAAATCCTTATATTTGGTGTCAAGGATATACATTTTAATGATGTTCACAGCGGTATGAAAAAAGCCATTTTTACTTTGGTACGCTCAGTTGTTTTCTGAAGAAGTTAAAGAAAAATAATTGTAAAATGTGGTGCATTTGTTTGGTAACAAAACATACACCAGAAGGGAGTTTGCTTTCTTCTTTTTTCAATGCACTCTAAGCATTAGAAACTGTTCGTAATCCTGTAACTGGAATGTAACATTTTTGCAGATCTTATGGTCTATTATCTAAGAGAGGGCAGCGGTTTAGGCAGGGGATTCATATTTTAAGTGTCATTTTTAGCTTACCAAAAAATTTATATTCTGGATTTCTGACAGTTGTTCAGCTAGGTAGTGTCCTTTCTGCTGAGGATCACTGGCAGAATATCGACAACAAAAATATCCCCATACCACAATATCGAGTTATAAATATAGATGTAAAAAATATCAACATCATATATTTATGATGGTAAGTACAAAAATATTGAAAAAAATATCGGTCATAAATATAGTTGTACAAAATATAGTTTTATATATATATATATATATATATATATATATATATATATATATATATATATATATATATATATATATATATATATATATATATATAAATAAAGTAATAACTATTACTTATATTAAATTAAAAAAATAATAATAATAATTACATTTAATATACAATTTAACAAATATAACAAACTTAATTTAAAAAAGTTAAACTCACATATATATATATATATATATATATATATATATATATATATATATATATATATATATATATATCACCAGCTTCGCCTCCAAACATCCAGTTTCCCTGGAACAGACGAACGCGGAACACAATTTATGGTGCAAAATGAATTTATTTAATGCCCTGCACCTCCGCCATAACGCGTTTCGGACTCCCAATAACATAAAATCTGTTAAATAGATTCTACTATAAATGAAAACATTCAACTGTTTAAAAAATTTGAAACTTACATTTCCCACTCCAGTCAGTGCAACAGTAAAGAAAGTGTTGGATAGTGGAGGGGTAAAACTTACTATACCCACTCCAGTGAGTGCAACAGTAGGGAAAGTGTTGGATAGCGAAGGGGTAGAAATTACTATTCCCAATCCAAAGAGTGCAACAGTAGGGAAAGTGTTGGATAGCGGAAGGGTAAAAATTATTATTCCCACTCCAGTGAGTGCAACAATAGGGAATGTGTTGAATAGCAGAGAGATTAAATTTACTATTCCCACTTCAGTGAGTGCAACAGTAGGGAAAGTGTTGGATAGCCGAGGGATAAAATTTACTATTCCCACTCCAGTCAGTGCATCAATAGAGAAAGTGTTGAATAGCAGAGGGATAACATTTACTCTTCCCACTCTTGTGAGTGCAACAGTAGGGAAAGTGTTGGATTGCGAAGGGGTAGAAATTACTATTCCCACTCCAATGAGTACAACAGATTTTATTTATAATAAAAATCTTGGTATTTAAATTACACTAAGGGGCATATTCTCAATGACTTATCGCCGAGTTAGCGGCACTTTATCGCAGCCAAAGTGGCGATAGATTTTTCGCCCCATTCACAAGCTGTTGATAACAGCCGATATCGGCAGTTTTCCTGCGATAGCAGGCGCAAAAACATTGCCATGGATGACACCGGCAACTAACGCTAATGAGATGCAGAGTAGGCGTTCCTGTGCAAAAAGCTGCGACAACACCACTTCGCAATATTCCCAACGACCAGTCAGATCGGCGATAAGATCACTAAACAGGCGATAAGGCGCGTTAGCAGCAGGGATTTAACACCTGCTCTTACCTGGTGTTAAGTCAGACGACAACCTGCACCAGAAATGGGAGCCCAGCACACAGCCTCACCAGAAGAACAACAGATGCCATGGAGCTACTGATCATGCAGCTCGGACACCCAAGAGGGCCACAACACCCACCGCCACCACCCCCAGGACCCCCCTGGGGCCCTACCCCGGTCACCCCCCGGACTAAGATATTTCACACCAACTTTACAAAATCATGAACAAAACAATTCGCCTGATGTTGCACAATTACAACAATTAACATTCATGTGTGGTCTGAAAAAGGAGAATCATTCATTCATCTCTGAATTTCCAAACAAATCAATTTATTCAAATTAAACTCAAAACAACTATTTGGAAGAGTCATGGCGGGTCTTCTCTGGACAATCTGTAAGTCACAGCCTGCAAGACAAAATTCAAGATAAGAAGGTGCGTCATGCGCTCATCAAAGGACAGAGAGAGAGAGAAAGAAAGGGAGAGAGAGAGAGTGAAAGAGAGGGAAAGAGAGAAAGAGAGAGAAAGAGAGAGAAAGAGAGGGAGAGAGAGACAGTGAAAGGAAGGCTCTTGGCACATACATGCCAACTGTTGTGTGTGTATCGCTATTGGTGCACCATAAGCCTAAGGCCTAGCCCCAAATGCAGCGCGAAAGCCACATCACATTTCCAGAATGCAAGCAGTAGTCAAACTAACATTAGGGATGAAAGCTCCTTTGTCTCAATACATAAGGCGGAAGGACATCTGCACCTCCGACCTTGGTCTTGCATGCGGCAGGCACCCCATGAAAGAGATACCATAGCAGATGATGACGACTCCCACACTACGCACAGCGCTAATGAAAGACCATTGTATCCACACCCCACACACAGAAGTCCTTGCTCAAGGTACCCTTGCATGGAATGCCCTTGACACTTACGTACACAACAACCCATACGTCCAAACGTTGCACACACATACGACTCATTGCTCTGAGCTGTGGCATATCATCCACATAACTCCCGCAGGTCAGAAGAGTGCCGGTTCTACGAGAGCCACCAACGCAATGGCAGAATATCCCAGGCACATGCACATCCACTGTCACGTGGAACTGTACTGTGCACGTATGCTGCATTTGTTAGGGGCACTGCCACTGGCAGTGTTGCGCATCAGTTACCGTCTGAGCTTCCATCTTGCATACGTCACCTGCGTCCAGCCCATAGGTTTCAGGGACATTATAGTTAGTTGGACATTTCTCTCGTACAAAACCATAGAAATTGCCCCGTTATAGTTAGTTCAGCTAACTATAACTCGCGCACCCGCAATGCACTTCTGATGACGTCAAATATTACATCATTCATGACATGGTCAGTGACATCACTGATGACATCACTGATGACATCTCAAATGACATCACTGATGACATCACTGATGACATCATCCAGTGACTGTGTGCTCTGTAAAGTTTAAATATATTTTATATATATATATGCCAAGGTGTATTGAAGAATGAGTGGGTGTATAAGTGTGTGGATGGAGGATTTTGTAGGTGCGTGACTGATTGTATAAGTGAGTGATTAAACGTGTCTTACTGAATGCATGGGTTAGTGACTAAACTGTGTGAATGTCTGTATCAGTCTGTCTGTTGTTGTGTAAGCTGCTGCATGGATTGGTCAGTAGCTACATGAGTGTCTATATGGGCTATTGATTGGTTGCCTGAGTATTTGTATGGGTGCCTGAGTGTGTGTGTGGGTGGGTGGGAGGTGTGTGAATCTGTGCATAGATGTGTGAGTGGTTGATTCACTGGGTGTATGGGTTCAAGAGTGCATGTGCAAACAGCTGTATGGGTGGGTGAGTGTGTGTATGGGTGTGTTGGTGAGAGAATGGATGTCTCAGTGGTACATGTCCAAGTAACTACATATGTAAAAGGCAGTGTATGTGAGAGTTGGAGTATATAAATGACTATACGTGAGAGTCAGTGATTGTGAGAGTGGCTGTATGGATGAGTGTGTACTTGTATCAGTTATTGTATAAGAGAGTAAGTATGCATTTGTTTCTGTTTTAATAAGTGATGTGGTGTGTGTATAACTGTATAGGTCAGTAAATGGAAGTGTGATTGATTCTTTGCATGACTGACTAGCTGTGTGAGTAACTCCATGGATGAGAGGTGGTGTTTGAGTGTCTGTATAGGTGTATGAGTGCTTATGATAGTGTTGTATTGATGAGTGACTGCATGTATGAGTGACTTTATGGGTGAATGAGTAGATGTGTGTGTAGACCTAGGAATCAGCGAGTGCGTAAGTAGTAACTGGTATTGGTGTGTCGATGGTTTCGAAAATGGTAGTCTGTATTTTACAGTGGGTGTATCAAAGGTTATATTAGAGTGTGAGGAGGTGCATCAGATATTCACGTGGATGATGTCATCAGTGATGTCATTTGAGATGTCATCAGTGATGTCACTGACCATGTCATGAATGATGTAATATGTGACGTCATCAGAAGTGCATTGCGGGTGCGTGAGTTATAGTTAGCTGAACTAACTCTCACCAACTGTACTGGAGGTACCTGGAGGGCTAGTTGGACCCAAGGGACCCTCAAGATTCAAGGGGACTTAATCCCCCAACTTACAACGCGCCAGAGGACCCGTTTGCATAATGGTGCAGGGAGGGGGCGGGGCCTGATGTGACAAGTGGGCAAACGTGCCCTGTGGCGCGTTTAAAGTTGGGGGATTAAGTCCACTTGAATCCTGAGGGTCCCTGGGGGCCAACTAGCCCACCAGGAACCCCCAGTAAGCACCACAGGGCTGCGTTGCAGAGAGGTGGTCCGAGGCCACGGCCCTTTTTACACCTCTCTGCAACGCAACTCTGTGGTGCTTACTGGAGGTACCTGGTGGGCTAGTTGGCACCCAGGGACCCTCAGGATTCAAGGAGACTTAATCCCCCAACTTAAAACACGCCACAGGACGTGTTTGCACACATGTCACATTAGGCCCCGCCCCCTTCCTTCACCACTGTGCAAACATGCCCAGTGGTGCGTTTTAAGTTGGGGGATTAAGTCCCCTTGAATCCTGAGGGTCCCTGGGGTCCAACTAGCCCACCAGGTACCTCCAGTAAGCTCCACACAGCTGCGTTGCAGAGAGGTGTAAAAAGTGGATTGGCCTCTGAACACCTCTCTGCAACGCAGCTCTGTGGCGCATACTGGAGGTACCTGGTGGGCTAGTTGGCCCCCAGGGACCCTCAGTATTCAAGGGGAATTAATTCCCCAACTTAAACGCGCCGGGGGCGTGTTTGCTGAGTGCTGCAGTGAGGGGGCGGGGCCTCTGCCGAGATGCCAGCTTTTTAAAAAATTATTTTATTTTCCAAGGGGGGCTGTGTGGCCCCCCTTCTTTTACATTAATTGGGTCCCTGGGGACCCCATTCCCCAGGGCCTGCTCTTTTGTTTTAAATTTTTTTTTTTTAAAGGGAAGGGGGCTGCGCGGCCCCCCTCCCTAGGCCAATTTCAGCCCCGGGGACCCCATCCCCCGGGCATGGCCACATTTGTAATTTTTTTTAAATTTATTTTTAAAGGAGGGGGGCTGCGTGGCCCCCCTCCTTAGGCCACTAGTGGCCCCGGGGACCCCATCCCCCGGGGCTGTGCCTCTTTATTTCTTCTTTTGCAATATTGAAGGGGGGTTGCGTGGCCCCCCTCCTTGGCCACTTCTGGCCCCGGGGACCCCATCCCCCGGGGCCGGCCCTCTCCATTGGGGACGTGGGGGGAGCCCCAATGCCCTCACGGTCCTGCCGGCTCCCCGCCTCCTGCGGGAGCCGGCATTGTTTTTCCACACAGGGAGCTGCTGACATGCAGCTCCCCTTGTGGAAAAGCAATCTGCTCTCGCTTCCAAAATCCAAAGCAGTGTTTGCTATGACAGGGTGGGAGCCGCACGGCTCCCGTCCTGCCATAGCAAACAGCAGCATCCCGGGGGTGGGCACCCCGGGACACTGCAGGAGCCGGCCCTGGGGGGTGGCGGTCCCCAGGGCCATGAAGGGCTCCAGGAGGGGGGCCGCGAGGCCCCCCTCCCTACCATTGCAAAGCCCCGGGGAGGTGGTGGTCCCCGGGGCTCGGGGGTCCGTAACGGACCCCCGCATTTACATTTTTAGTGCCCCGGTGAGGTGGTGGTCCATGGGGCGTGTGGGGGGGCTCGAGCCAAAAAAATATAAAATGTGCCATTTTACTATGATATCTCCTTTGGGGTGATTCTGAAGTTGAGGTAAACTAGAAACAAAGCATATATTAATATTTAGTTTGCTTGTAAAATGTTTCATTAACTATGCAGGTCTGGTTTTGCATTTTAGAAATATAAATCAAACAAATACATGAAAATAAATTATTCTAATTGAAAATCTGCATAACGGGTAGTCCTGTAACTGAAATATAGTAATCATAAAGCATGTGCTAATAAGTATTGAACTACTTGAATATAGGGCATTCCCACTAGTTTGGGTTTGTGTGTGTTGTGATAGCTTCTAGCAATTGCTAAAGAAATATGTTTTAATTCTCAGTCTGACAAGATCACTGCATTAATTCCAATATCATTGTGTTAGTGCAGATTAAATCATATGAGCATTACCTTGTAATGATAGAGAAGCATAAAAATATCTTAGGAAAGCAAATTTAAATTACAAATTTAAAAGTGTTGGATTGTGAAGGGGTAGAAATTACTATTCCCACTCCAATGAGTGCAACAGTAGGGAAAGTGTTGAATAGTGGAGGGATAAGATTTACTGTTCCCACTCCAGTGAGTCCAACAGGAGGGAAAGTGTTGGATAGCGGAGGGATACAATTTACTATTCCCACTCCAGTCAGTGCATGAATAGGGAAAGTTTTAGATTTAGATTTAGATTTTGGAGGGGTAAAATTTACTATTCCCACTCCAGCGAATGCAACAGTAGGGAAAGTGTTGGATAGCGGAGGGATAAAATCTACTGTTCCCCTCTAGTGAGTGCAACAGTAAGGAAAGTGTTGGATTGCGGAGGGATAAAATTTACTATTTGCACTCCAGTCAGTTCAAAATTAAAAACAAACAAAATATCATCAACAAATTTAAAAAAAAAACATATATATATATATATGTATAAAATTAAAATACAAGTATATTTAATATTAAAAATAAAAACATGTTATAATGTTAAATACATATCCCAAATAACTACAAATATTATATCAAATAAAATAAATAAATACTTTTCAAACAAATAAATATTTTTATTTACAGATTATTTATTAACAAAAACATTAATTATTATATAAATGTATTCTATTTACTTCCTACCTATAACGCCACACAACTCACAACCCACATCAAAAAAATATTTATATATATTTGCAAAATTAGCATAATTAATCATCAATTAAACAAATATTATAAATTGTTAAAAATCAATTAAACAACTAAGGGGGATATTCACAAGGACTTATCTCGGATTTATCCCCACTTTAACGCAACTAAAGTTGAGATAGAATTAACACCCCATTCACAAGCTGGTGCAAACTGCAGACATCTCCAGTATTCCCGCGATAACTACCCCAAAATTTATCACCACGGTGGACATCACCAAATAACTCTAATGAGATGCAGAGTAGGCGTTCCCGTGCAAAAACACACAAAAAAACCACATCACAACTTTCACAACGAACTGCCAGATCTGCGAAGCGAAACAAAAACAGGTGATAAGCTGTGGTAGCACAAGGGATTTTACATGTGCCTCTTGCTGGTGTTAAGCAGGACGACTACCTGCAGCATGAAAGGGAACACAGCCAAGAGCCACACCGGAAGACCCACAGGTGCCATGGAGAGAATGAGCATGATACGCGGATACCCACAACACTCACCGCAACAACCCCAGGCCTGCCACCACCCCTGGGACCCGTCCGCCGAATGTGCAGATACGTGCAAATTTTATTTTTAATTTGTATGAGTTTTCTGTATTTTATGTTCAAGTCCATCCCTGTTAGCCTGGAGCTTAATATCAGCATCTCTCAGTCCAGCCTCGCCCTCTTTGCAATCATATTGGCCCTCACAAACCAAACATATCCGTGAATTACCGTGGGCACACCCCTGCGCCTACCTGCAACCTGCGCTAATAGGCCGATCGGAAGTTATCGCCGGCTAACACCGGAATAACTATCGCAATCGCGATGAGATTATCGGCTGTTTTCTCCGCCGTTCCCTGTTATTATCGCCAGGTAGCGTGGGCTTGATAATACCACGCTAACATGGAGATAATAATTAGGGTTAGGCGGCGTTAACTTTTCTGGCGATGACCGACATTGGCGATAGTTATCGCACGTCATTGTGAATATCCCCCTAATAGGTTTTAACAACTAATTTTATTAAAGTAAGCAAAATTAGTTCACTCCCACCCTTCACACCTACAAACCCAAAACCCACACACAAAAAAATTAAATAAACAATTACCCTAATTAATTATTAATTAATTATTTTTAATTATCAACTAATTATTAATTAATTAAAAATAATTTACTTCCCACCCTTTACCCCTATAAACCCCACAACCTGCACCTAAAATTAATTACACAATTACCATAATTAATTGTCAAATAATTAATTAATATTAATTAACAACTAATTATTAATTAATAAAAAATAAATTACTTCCCACCCTTTACCCCTATAAACCCCACAACCTGCACCTAAAATTTACCAAAACATATTAAAAACACAATTAACATTTTAAATCTCAATTAAAATGTAATAAATAAAAAATATTTATTAATTAATTAAAATTAAATTACCACCCACCCTATTCTTCTATAAACCCACAACCTGCTACGGAACTAAAACACGCAAAATTTAATTAAAATAAAATTAATAACTACTAACAATTTAACACATACATAAAAAAACATAAACAATACTTATACAACAAAAATACATCACATAATTTTAAAATATACTAAAATACATACCACTAATTAAAATATCGATATTTTAAACAACTATATTTTTGCAAACGATATTAATGATTAATTTCTTACCTTAAAGTCGATATTTTTCATCACAATATTCTTGCTGTTGATATTTCTGTGTCACAATATTTCAAACTCAATATTAGTGTCAGTCGACATTTCCAACTCGATATTTTGACTGAATACCTTCTGCTGAACTAGAGACATTGGGGGATATTCTCAAGAATGTGTGATAATTATCGCAAAATTAGCTTAACGCAACTTTGCACATCGCAGTCCATCGTGGGAAAATAACACCGTGTTAACGTTGTATTCTCAACCCGGCGGCACCATGCGATAGTCTCACGATAATGCGCCAAATGACTGCATTAAAATTAACGCGACGCCGAAAAAATGCAAAACACGAACGCGAAAAAAGTTGCGATGTCCCAAATCGCGATAAAATGCAGCGATAACCAGCGACAGGCCTGCAATTCCCACGCGTCATGCTGGAAAATGCACTATAAAAGCACCGAAAAAGACAAACAAAATAATTCAAACTGCGTAGCACCATGGATGCACCCGGACCGAGTGCAGAGGACAACGCGAACCCCACAAGCCCCACAGACGACCAGCAAGGAACCTCGGGTCGGGGAAGGGCAAGGAGAAGAGGAAGAGGAAGACGGGGTTCAGTCCGCAGGAAAACCGGATCATCGTCACGGAGGTGATAGAACACTACCAACAACTGTTCGTCACCTCCACTGTGACATTGGCAACACAAACGGAAATATGGCAGTCGATCGTGAACAACGTGAATGCAGTCGGAGTGTTGAGGAGGTCAATGGAGGAGGTCAAGAGGCGCTGGCATGATGTGAATAGCCAAACCAAGCAGAAACTCGCAGCCAACCGGAAGGCAGCAACGGCGACTGTGCCACAGGAGGAGCTGGATGAGCTGGAGGAAATGGTGGCCAAAGTCATCAGTGTGGAGACGGTGCAAGGAGTTGGGGGTCCGGACACAGCTCGATATGACCTGACACAACAGGGTGAGTAACGACCAGGGACTGGGGGGACGGGGGAGATGGGCACAATGGCACAGATGCACAATTATGTGTAGCACACTGCACACCCACAATGATTGTGGAACATGTCCCTGATACCCTTGGCACACTGCAGCACACATAGAAACACCAAGTAGGCCCCCGTCCACTATGTGCACAAAGGGGCCCCCTCCCTATCACCAATCTCACAACCTACCCATGCACATGGGCTGAATCCAGCAAAGCAGCGGCTCTGTGAGCCACACTGACAATGCAAGTGACACTGCATGACCAATAGCATGGCTGCAGTCAAAATACATGACATGGTGCACGACACGACACTGAGGTGGCCCAGTGTGGATCACATCCTCAAAGGAGCAGGTCACACTCTGACACATACACGTGCACATACAACTCCTGACGTCAACAACACATCTGCAGACAAACAATGCACAAGAGTACAAAAACCGTCCAAAAGCACAAATGACCCAAGTCGCCAACATCTCAGCACCTTAAAAGCACACAAGTCAAAGGCACACCACCTCAAAGGGATAAGGGGCCGCTAAATCAGAGCTGCAGCACACACACATAGCAATCACAGCACATCAACATTGACGACAATGTGGTACAAAGTGCAACACTTTCACTACAGAACAGAGGACACAACTGGTGCCGCTTGTGCGTAGAAACTGGCCAATCACATCTGGCATAGCAGGAAACTGTGAGATGATAATGTATGAGTACAACCTCACATCCGTCAAGTAGTCGAAATGTCCACTGTCTCCCATCAAATAGCCAGCTCATCCAAAACAGTTACAATGTACATTGTCATGCAGTCTGTATGTAAACATGTACAATGCGTCAACATACATGGAACACACTGTTAACCTGCATCGCCCCTTTACATTGCAGAGGTACAATCAACACCTCCTGCAGAGCAGACCATACATCTCTTCAGTGATGATGAGGAGGACCCCCTGGCCATCTGCTCCGACACCCTCCAACGGCTCATGGACAGCCTCCGCACCCCACCTCCAGGAGCAGGGCAGCCCAGCTGCATCGAGGTGACCCCACCCCCTGCACAGCCCAGACAGCAGGAAGCACCCACCACCACGGCTGGCTCCCAGCACCTCACGGAAAGACACGGCATTCTAACGCCATGTGTTAGACTGCCAGAGGGGGCTGTCTGAACAGGTGCGGGTGGGTTTCGACCTCATGGCAGCCAAACTTGATGCCATACGTGGGTGTATGAGTCCCATCAGGGACCACTTACAGTCCCTAACGGACACCCACAGTCCATTCCATGCTCTACAACAATCCTTGGCTGACCTCGCTGGAGCCATTACTCGGATACAAGAACTGTCTAGTCAGACAGGCTCCAGCGATGACAGCACAGAGATGGCACAGATGCGGAGGACAATGGAGAACATGGAGCAGATGCAGGCTGGAAGGATGGCTGCCATGGCTGTACACCAGCGAGATGTAGCTGGGATCTTCCATGCCCTGCAGAACCTCATCTTGCCATTTCTGCCACAGAGCATGTCCCAGATGACTGCTGCAGGAACTTCGACACACACATCTCCGCCTGCTGATGTGTCAGTGGCACACAGTGATGTAGCCATACCATCTCCGCCACCTGATGTGTTAGTGGCACACAGTGATGCAGCCATACCACCTCCGCCACCTGTTGTGTCAGTGGCACACAGTGATGCAGCCATACCACCTCCGCCCCCTGATGTGTCAGTGGCACACAGTGATGCAGCCATAACACCACCACACACACCTGACACAGAAGACATATCAGAGGACTAAGATGTGGATGGCAATGACTTTGTGTGTGAAAGGAGGTTGTAGCATTCATTCCTGCTTGGTTCAGCCCTCTGCATCATGCCCGAGAACAACACCTTCCACTGTCCCCCAAAACACTCTGCGACATTCACCTGACCCTGACATGGACTGCCATATCTGCTCTGGTTACCAATGACACAGCAATCAGGCTGCGGACTGAACTCTTTCTCTTCCGATTAAATTGTCATTCCCCAAAGGACTCTGGTTGGCCCTCCACTGGGCAACCATGTAATGTGGGGTTTGCATGGCCATGTACGAATGTGAATAAAACATTCCAAATCACACAGATGTGTCATGTCTATGTTCAATCAAGTCTAAAAGTATGGATGAATGTAGGGACATTGATTGCACAAAAAGGTACACCCTGGGAAATGACATCAATGCGCATGTTTGACCCTGACCCACATGGCCAATTAGATTACTGTGAAGGTGTGAACTAGCTGTGGCCTCATTGCACATGAACAACAATCTCGCAACCCCTCAACGTATCCCCACGTCCATGTATTAAGTGGGGCTGTGTGTAAAAATGTCTAATTCGGTAGCAGGCCTAAAGTAGTGTCCCCAACACATGTGACAAGAGGACATCTCTTTGCATACCTACTCACACTCAACTGTGTGGACACAGCCTGTTTTGATGGATCACATTGATCCACATGGCAAGACGTTGGATACCATACTCACATTGCTGAAGACACGTAAGAGCACAGGTCTATCAGCAACTATCCCAACCACTATGTCTGGCTCACAGAGGTGGAGCTGGCAATAGGGACTCACCCCTAAGTGAAATGCATCAGTCAGTCCCTCCCTGTGTGGACAATGCTCATTGAGGCACACGATTTGTCATTCTAATCAACACTCATCACAGTTGAACACTAGTAAAGTGGCGTAGACTTTATTAGCATGTGCGTGTCAGTACAGGCAAGACAAGGGCCACAACATGCAGACCAATGCTTCAGACACTAACAGGCAGCATGGGAACATGTAGAGGTGCAAGAAATGGGGAGGCAAAAATGAACACCAATCATTACGGATGGCAACGGTCTCAGCCCACCTTGCCTTGCTGGATGAGTCATGCGATGTTTGGCGTATGCTCATTGCCCTGTGTCAGGGGACACGACTCACAGCCCATGGGATCTGCATAGTGCTGTACCACCGGACTGCGCAGACTGTCTGCTCTGCTGACAGTGAGCAGGTGAAAGGGTCCAACAAGGTCACATGTGGTACTACATTGCCATGTGTGTACTCTCCCTCCAGCAGTATGTCAGATTTAGGAACCTTGCCAAGAGACGCTGTGCAGCTCCGCCCATGGGACTGCCTCACCTTGCACAGGTGTGTGTCAACACACGTAGGTGCACGCACATGCATTCTGAGTCCAGGGGAATGCAGCCATGTCCACTGTTGTGGTGGGATATGTGACCATTTCTCCAAGATGCAACAAGGTGTTGGGACCTGTGCTCTGGTTTACAAGCAGTTGTGGCTGCAGGAACGTAGTTACTCGTCCATGAATGCGAGCACAGCTTCCTGGGCAATCAGTTCCAAGAGTACGTCGTTGTCGGCTTCAACGAACACGAGGTCGAGCCAATCCATTAACTGGTCCGGACAGATGTGCTCCGTCCACGCCGTTTCACCAATCCGCAACACAGCCCAATAGGGGAGCGCTTCGATGTGGTCACTGCACACGAGGACTTGTGCAATCTCACATGCCCAACTGCCAGCACATACGCCAAATATCAAGGCATCCCATGAACGGGTATCACGGTTACACTCCTGGTCGTGGGCCAACACGGGGCGCACACACAAGTCATAATCCAGTTCAGCTACCGTTGTGTTGGATAGGCAGACATCCATGGGCCACTCGAATATGCATGATCGACAGTGGAACCAGGGCTGGATGCAGGTGACGTACGCAAGACGGAAGCTCAGACGGTAACTGATGCGCAACACTGCCAGTGGCAGTGCCCCCAACAAATGCAGCATACGTGCACGGTACAGTTCCACGTGACAGGGGTTGTGCATGTGCCCAGGATGTTCTGCCATTGCGTTGGTGGCTCTCGTAGAACCGGCACTCTTCTGACCTGCGGGAGTTATGTTGATGATATGCCACAGCTCGGAGCAATGAGTCGTATGTGTGTGCAACATTTGGACGTATGGGTTGTTGTGTACGTAAGTGTCAAGGGCATTCCATGCAAGAGTACCTTGAGCAAGGACTTCTGTGTGTGGGGTGTGGATACGTTGGTCTTTCATTAGCGCTGTGCGTAGTGTGGGAGTCGTCATCACCTGCTATGGTATCCCTCTCAGGGGGTGCCTGCTGCATGCAGGACCAAGGTCGGAGGTGCAGATGTCCTTCCGCCTTATGTATTGAGACAAAGGAGCTTTCATCCCTAATGTTAGTCTGACTACTGCTTGCATTCTGGAAATGTGATGTGGCTTTCGCGCTGTATTTGGAGCTAGGCCTTAGGCTTATGGTGCACCAATAGCGATACACACACAACAGTTGGCATATGTGCCAAGAGCCTTCCTTTCACTGTCTCTCTCTCCCTCTCTTTCTCTCTCTCTCTCTCTCTCTCTTTCTCTCTCTTTCTCTCTCTTCCTTTCACTGACTCTCTCCCTCTCTTTATCTCTCTTTCTCTCTCTGCCTCTCTTTCACTCTCTCTCTCTCTCTCCCTTTCTTTCTCTCTCTCTTTCTCTCTCTCACTGTCCTTTGATGAGTGCATGACACACCTTCTTATCTTGAATTTTGTCTTGCAGGCTGTGGCTTACAGATTGTCCAGGGAAGACCCGCCATGACTCTTCCAAATAGTTGTTTTGAGTTAAATTTGAATAAAATGATTTGTTTGGAAATTCAGAGATGAAAGAATGATTCTCCTTTTTCGGACCACACATGAATGTTAATTGTTGTAATTGTGCGACATCAGGCGAATTGTTTTGTTCATGATTTCGTAAAGTTGGTGTAAAATACCTTTGTCCGGGGTGGGTGCCCGGGGTAGGGCCCCGGAGGGTGGGGGGGTCCTGGGGTGGTGGCGGTGGGTGTTGTGGCCCTCTTGGGTGTCCGAGCTGCATGATCAGTAGCTCAATGGCATCTGTTGTTCTTCTTGTGTGGCTCTGGGCTGGGCTCCCATTTCTGGTGCAGGTTATCGTCCGAGTTAATACCAGGAAAGAGCAGGTGTTAATTCCCTGCTGATAACGCGCCTTATCGCATGTTTTGCGATCTTATCGCTGATCTGGCTGGTCGTTGAGAATGTTGCGAAGTGGTGTTGTCACGGCTTTTTGCATGGGAACGCCTACTCTGCATCTCATTAGCATTAGTTGTCGGTGTCATCCGTGGCGATGTTTTTTGCGGCTGCTATTGCAGGAAAACTGGCGATATCGGCTGTTAGCACCAGCTTGTGAATAGGGAGATAAATCTATCGCCACTTTGGCTGCGATAAAGTGCCGCTAACTCGGCGATAAGTCCTTGAGAATATGCCCCATTGTTTCTTATGCCTACACTGACTCAAATTTCTGATTCATCTGCAGAAGTTAAGTGATTGTCTTCATTGGTACAGCTTCCAAAATTAACAGTTCACACCTGTCCAATAAGATTTGATGACAAGACTTTCTTTCTTTACAATAGGCAATTCCCTTATTAAATAGAAGATGGGTTCCTCTTCAGGATAATTTTATGTAATTCTATTACATGCAATGTTTGATGGTAAGACATTTTCCTTTTGAATAGGCATATCCCTTACGGAATAGAAGCTGGGTTCTTTTTCAGACTAAGTTTATGAAATTCATTTATGTGTAATCTGTGGTAAAATATAAAAAAAATCTTGTTATTTAAATTACACTAAATATTTTGTTGTTTTCACATTTGCCATTACATATTGTCTTGAGTGCCTCATTACGGGGTCTGTGACAAGATTTTCTAATCGTATCCTCACAGACTGCGGCAGTTTTCACTTTTTTTGTACTCCATTTATGTTGCTGTTGGTGGAATGCAGCTGAACCTGGAATCAATATTATGCTACCATTTCCATAGTCTGTAGAGTATATCTATATGTTATGTTCCTCTGTCCGCAAATTTTATTTTTTCTTGTTTACTACTGGCAATACTTATAAAAATATTTTCATTTTTTTATATTTTTATGAGGAAAGCATTTGCTCATTCCTCATTACCCTTTGGTGTTAAATATCATGAATTATAATATTTCTGAAATATAGTAATCATAAAGCATGTGCTAATAAGTATTCAACTACTTGAATATAGGGCATTCCCACTAGTTTGGGTTTGTGTGTGTTGTGATAGCTTCTAGCAATTGCTAAAGAAATATGTTTGATTTCTCAATCTGACAAAATCACTGCATTAATTCCAATGTCATTGTGTTAGTGCAGATTAAATCATCTGAGCATTACCTTGTAATGAAAGAGAAGCATCAAAATATCTTAGGAAAGCGAATTTAAATTACAAATTGATAATTTAGTGAAGCGACATGCAGGTATATCATGAAATGCCTTCCACCAATAGCCATGGCTTTTTTCATGTCAGTAGTCAAAGCTGAATGTCAGAATATCATTAGCAAAAGAATTGTCTGACAGATAATGTATCTTAAATTTTGTTTACAAAATTATCATCTTAACAGGTATAGTTTTTCTAATATTAATTCCAATAGGGCAATATTTCAGTCAAACTATATTTTGATTACAATATTCTGGTACCATACAATGGCAAGCAATACCTCTCCTACTAGGTGGTAGAAAAAATATTTTTACATTCCAAGAAAGTGTCTAGTATATTTCTATTATATACAGCAATTACCTGAGTTAAAAGAAAGATAGATTAAAGAAGACATGTTATACCTTTGATTCTTTGCTTTGTCTTTCTATTGTGTAGGGGTGCGTAAAGTTGCAAAGTTTTTCCATTACCATGTGCCTCTTGTTCTTGTGATATGTACTTGTATTATTTGCATATGTTTTGCCACATTAAAGCACATACTCTTAGAGCCCTTTTAAGCTAACTAGAGGAAAAAAATCAACTGTGTCCATCGCGTTTCAAACTCCTAAGTAAAACATTTTTAGAGGTAAGTCAAAATTAAACATCCACTTTCCATTAGGTAAAGCAGAAAACTCTGATTTATGGATAGGCCCATAAAAACGTTGTACCCTCAACTTAGCGGGTTGATGGTGGCATGTGTTTTGTAAAAAAAAAAAAAGTCAAAAATTATGTTGCTAGATATAGGATTTGATATATGCCACTGAATATAAAAAATTAGAAAGAGTTTTGTGTGTTTTGACTGAGTTTTTTCATGTATGTGATTTTTTAATTTATTTTTACATCAAGTTAGTACTTGTGTTTTCTCATTCGTTGATGGGGGAGGAAAAATCTGTTTATTAATGAAACACCCTTCTCTCTTTTTGCTCTAAAGGGATCATTTCTTGACCCTTTGTCACTGATGTTTAATGTTCAACATTTTTCACAATTCTCAAAGAATTGTGCTACCCGACAGAACTCTTTGTAGTTTATACCTGTATACCCAGACACTAAGGGACACAGGGCAAACCCATTATATTTAATAGGCTGAACTTAGAGGCAATGTGTAAGTCATTTATGGAGCACACAAATAGTAATAAAGTGAAAACCAACACAAGAAAATCAAACACCAATATAGAAAAATAGAGGACATTGAAACTAATGAAATTATAGCAGACCAAAAATCCAATCATTAGCACTGGAGATATTGAATTTTAAAGGTTTAGATAAAAATAGCGCCTCTAAGCACAAAGCGCCAACTGAGAATATCTACTCTAGCTGGACTGGGACAAAGTCGCAATTTCAGGACAACCATGATGAAGTGCATGCAGGGCACAGGACCAAGTTTGGCTCACTGGAAGTTGTACCTAATTTTCTTGGTATAAGGCCTGTGCGGCATTGCTTTGCGAGGCTTTGCATCACTGGGCATCAGTTCCGATGAAGCTTTCAGCTGAGCAGTGAGGCTTTGCGGTGCATTGCATCACTCACCAGTGTTTCTGATGAAGCTTTCAACTGTGCAGTGAGGCTTTGTGAGGCGTTGCGTCGTCTCATTCCAGATTTGAAGGAACCTTCAGTTAGGCAAGAAAGAGTGCTCTCTGATGTCAGTCACGGGTCCTGGACCTGGGGAGGCATCTCTAGGGGATCAGGGACTCACTACAGCACAGGCCAGCAAAAGGGCACAGGGAGGCCAGTTGGATCTGCTTAGCTGGGCAGATACAGGACAGGAAACTGTATCTTGTTATGGCCCTTTAGCTCACACAAGGCCATCCAGCCAGCCTTTGGAGTCACTTTGTGGTCCTGGGTTCAAGGTGAAGGTCCAGGATTCCTTTCTCAGGGAGCATGGCTGCAGGGCAGTCTTTCCAGCAGCAGGGAAGCAGAGCAGTCCTTCTGCTGAGTATTACACTGGTCCAGAAGTGATCCGATGAGTGGCTCAGGAGGTCCTTTATTGACACTCCCTATACTACCCACATCTCTGGTTCTGGAAAGTTCTTCCCTTCTCCATCAAGGCTATAAGTAGTTTATGGTGGCAAAGGACTGGTGTCAAGTTCCTTTGTGTATGTGCTGGAGGCAACCATTTGAAATGTAAGTGGAGTAGGAAATAGCTTCACCCCAACCATCCTGGCAGAATGGCCATCCTTTCAACATCTAGTCCCCCTTTGTCTCACTGTCTGGGAGGAATGCACAAAGGCCAACAGCTAAGCTAATCCTAGACATGTGACCCAGGATGGCAGAAGACACAAATGATTAAGACAAGAAAATGGCAATTTTCTAAAAGTAGTATTTTCAGAATTGTGGCTTCAAATCTGACTTTACTATTAAAGAGCACTGTAAATTACAATTCATTTGAATGTTAACAATATTTTCCTATCTGCTCCCAAACTTAAGTTATCACTTAGTAAGTGTGATTAGGTAACTCAATGTTATCCTATGGGAGAAATAGGCCTTGCAGTAGTACAAAAATGACTTTAGAAGTTTTCACTATCAGGACATGGCCTACTTTTTAAATGCAATGCACCCTGCCCTATGAGCATTTAGGACACACCTTAGGGGTGACTTATATGTATCAAAAAGGAAGGTTTAGGTCTGGTAAAAGGTTTTTTTTGCCAGTTGAAAATGGCAATTTAAAACTGCCCTTTAGGCTGCAGTGGTAGGCCTTATACATGTTTGAAAAGGTTACTTTACTGGGTGGCAAAATGACTGCTGCAGGCCCACTAGTAGCATTTAATGTACAAGCCTAGGGTACATGGAGTACCATTTACTAGAGAGTAAAAGTAAATGAAATGTGCCACTTAGGTGTAGGCCAATTGTACCTTTAAGGGGGAGAGCGCATATGCACTTTAGCACTGGTGTGCAATGGTAAAGTGCATGGAGTCCTAAGCCAACAAAAAGCAAATTCAGTAAAACAGGAGAGGTGAAGATAAAACGTTTAGGGGACCACCAGCCAAAGGTATCAGGTCTAATACACCCTTTATGGTCAAAACATCTGAATCATAAATTCGGGATCCCAAAAGTCCATTCAATATTGGCTCATGTACCTATGTGTGCTGTACTGTACCACTGATGATATACTGTTGATGGACATCTGTAGGAGGTGATGAGATAAGGATAGAGCGCATACCCAGCATCACCTGCAAAAAGAATTGTGAATTTCTATCAGAGGGGTCTCTATTCAAATTGTACTACATCATGCCTACCTACATGCAGTGTGTTTTAGAATAACGTGTGTAACATGTTGTGGTGTTTACTAATTATGTTTGAGATGTCACCCACAGATGTGAATGTAGGCCCAGTGTGATGTGCTGTTACTTACTAATACGCCACGTAATAAAAATCTGAAGCAACATGCAAGAGCTGATAGTAAAAATTGTAGCTGTCATGTGCGCTTCCATGAAAGACAGTGTAGAAATCAGTGAAGCAGCCCCTGGCATTGCAGCCAGCATACACGTTGATACAGTGCCAGTGTTGTCTGTTGTGGAAAAGGTGCATTGTGCGGTAAAGTGGGTGAGGTACAGTGTGGATGCAGCCAATGGCACCTGGCACATGAGGGAAATGTGCAAAGGCATAAAATTCTCCTGCCGCCCTTTGAGTTTCTGCCAGTAATGGTGGCATGGCAATAAAGTGGTGCAATATTCTGTTGATGCATCTCAGAATCTGATGTAAGAATTGAGAATGACTTGCCTGTAAGTTGGCAATGTTGTCAGAGGAGACCCTTTGGGAAGATCCAGTAGCATAAAATGGAGTGTAGCCAGTATTTTGACATAGGCTTGGATAGCTTGAGAGCAGGTTGTATGTGAGTCTTGCTCTCAGTCAGCAACAATGCCTAGAATCGCATCAGGTGAGCAGCAGTATCTGGTAATGACAGCTTCCCTGGACATTCCAAAGATGTTGATCCTTTGCCTGTAAACCTCTCCTCCTCACATAATTCCTCGACAAAACAAGGGCCAACGCTAAAAAGATTTTAATGACATAGTGAATACAGCTGTAGTTATATGCTGTTTGCGCAAATTCAGCCTGGCTATGATTGGGTGGTGTTGAAAAGAGTTTCAGCTGGAAATGGGTGATGGAGTTGAGAACAATCAATCATTGCATTAAATGGTGTTTTGAAAGTGTTGTAATCCTTGCTATATAAATCACCTCTATTTGGTTCTGAGTGTACATTCCTAAAATTTACTAAAATCATTTCCCCAGGTTCAGTCATTAACAGTCTTTTACTTATGGACCCTCCCTATGATAAAGTATAGAGGAAATAAAAGACGTTTAAGTAAAAAAAACATTTCAATTTTGTATGTAAATCTTATTGTAAATGAAATTATACAAAAGAAAACATATGCAATAGCATGAATTACCTAATTTTGAATTAAATAGGTATTTATTTTTACTATATTAAATTATATTAAAATAATTTTGCTGATGTTCACAACAAAACACCTAATGTAAAAATCTTAGGATGTATTTACTATGCATTAATATGTATTGGAGGTGATATATCGAATTAATTAGAAGAAATGTATTTATACAATGTATTTAACCAGTTATCCCACATTTAGTACTAAAAACGTATACTTTTGAGTGCTGAGACTCCGCATTTAGGATTGAGATCTTTGCACAGAAAAAAGAGATGAAGAATTGGAAACTCCACATGTATGTTTGTGAATAGCATTTTGTAGTACGTTTGAAGTACTATTGTAATACTACAAAATGAGCTACAAAATAGTGATTCTCCTAATTCTATGCCAAGAGAATCTGGATTTCATTAAAGATACGGACGATAACATTATGCATTAATCTTTTAATGCCAACTGCACACAGCCACTTTAGAGTATTACATCACAATAAGGATCGTTCTGGAACAGAATACGGCTAGGCTATGATAGGCATGCCCACAGTGTAATCTGCCTCTTTGAAATGCGGAAATAAGTTCTCAGTTGAATCACGAAAAAAACTTGAACCGGTATGGTATAACAGGAAAGGAAGATCTTCGGAGGTGAAGAAACTGCGCAGAGGATTCACAAATTGATCACCCATTTGGAGTGTCTTCCAGACGGTGTAAATAGAATGCTCCGAACTATTGAGCATTATCTG
This sequence comes from Calotriton arnoldi, assembly GCA_963921515.1. Lineage (NCBI taxonomy): Eukaryota > Metazoa > Chordata > Amphibia > Caudata > Salamandridae > Calotriton > Calotriton arnoldi. The sequence goes on along the minus strand of CAWUFW010004337.1, from coordinate 317,743 downwards.
CAAACAAGGAAGAATGTTAGAATATCCTCTAAACAAAACTGCAAAACAAAGAGACATTTTAATAAAATATAACATCCCACCGATCCATTGAATTTCTATTCACTTCACTTTATGGCTTTCTTCTAAATAATAAAAGTTTTTTTTTATCAGAAGCTGGGATGGGAGGGTGGGATAATGTTAGCCTCCATGTCTTTAAAGAAATACAGATTCTATTGGCATAGTATTTAGGAGAATCACTATTTCATTATAAGACTGGAGGCTACCATTATGCATGTTGGTAGTTTTGTAAAACCACGGATGACATATGTTCAATTGGTTTACAATAATGTTTTGCAAATGTAGTACAGTTTATCCAATCTGCGGCTATCAGGATGTCCTCCAGTTGACCCCCTTTCCAAAAGGATTGACTAGCCATGGCGCTCCGCACAGAGTGTGCTTGAAATCTATTGAGGTCAACACCTGCTAGTTGCATGGTTCCCTTAACCCACTGAGCTTTTGTAGCACGTCACTGCTTTGAAAGGTTTTACAAACAAAATGTGAAGTTGATTAACTCCATGTGAGCGATGTTCATTCATTCTAGAATCATATTCCTTCATACAGTCCACCACACACAATCTTTTACATGAATCAAAACTGGGATAATAAATAAAGTCAGACATTGTTTTAGTTCTTCTAATGATCTCAAATTTCCCCCCAAAGGCATTATAAAATCTATTACCTCTAAAGCCTTTACGTCTGACACACAATGACAGGAAATGAGAGACAGTAAAGAAGCTAACGTCATGGTAAGCATCCTTTTACTTAGAAACATTATTACTTGGCCAAGTACAGAATAATTTTAGAACTAGATTCACATCCCAGAGTGCTTCTTTCTTAGGTTTTGGTGGTTCTCTCAATCTGATACTCTTAAGTATTCTACAGACCATCACATTTTTCCAACGCTTCTTCCATTCACTAAGGCGTGTCCAGCTGAGACTGCAGATCTATAACAGTTGAGCGTTCTGAAGCTAAGACCCTTGTCAAATTGTTCTACTAGATAGTGGACTACCTGAACTATAGGTGCCTCCACGGGATCCAGACCCCTCTCCAGGTACCAACATACCCATTTCTTCCATATTCCATTGTATCTACTATGGGTACCTGGAGCCCAGGGTCCCTTGAGGAGTTCCTCAGCTTTCCCCAAAAGTCCTGACATCTCCTTAGATCTCCTGATACCTTCCAGGCAAGAAGGTTCAAAGTCCCTGTCAAGACCAGTGGATGATTCTCCCCATCTATGTTCCTTAGGAGTCCTTTTCTTGCAGCTAGCAGAAAAGGTGTGTCATAAGCTAGTTCCAAGATTGTTGGAAACCATGCTTGAGACTGCCAAAAGGGAGTTATCAAAGCAAGGGAGCAAGTCTCCTCTCTGACTTTGTGAAGAACTCACTGGATCATCGCAAATGGGGGAAACGTGTAGGCCTGAGTTCCCTTCCAGGGCTGAAGAAAGGCATTCACTGCCAGAGCACCCGGGTCTGGCATCCAGCTGAAATAATTCTTTAGTTGGAAGGTGAGTCTGCTTGCAAACAAATCTAATTTCAATAGCCCACCAAGGCTGCATAGTTTCTTGAAGATCACTAGGTTCAGTTTCCAATGGCTGTGGTCCCTTAGGAATCTTGAGTTCCAGTCTGCTGAAACATTTACTTCTCCAAGCAGGTATTCTGCTTTGAGGGTGACCTTGTGTTCTAGACAGAACAGCCAAAGTTTATTCGCTAGGTCCAAAAGGTCTGAGGATTTTTTGCCACCTAGATGGTTTATGTAAGTTACTGCTGAAACATTGTCCATCTTCAGCAGTACTGATCTGCTTTGTAAGGACTGTTTGCAGCTCATCAGGACATAAAGCCCTGTGGTCAATTCGATAAAGTTTACATGGTGAGATCTATCTGAATGGGACCACAGCCCACCAGTAATTCTGGTTCTCAGTTGTGCAACCCATCCCATGAGGCTGGTCTCTGATTCGAGAATATAATCCGGGACTGAGCCAAAGATTGCATGTCTATTCCAGGCATCCAGGTTGTCCAACCACCAACTCAGCTCCTATCTGACCTCCCAATCCAAGGAAACTTAGTCCCCATACCACAAGTCAGCTTTAAAAGCTCTTGCTTTTACTCTCCGAAGAGCCCTGTAGTGAAGGGGTCCCAGTAATATAGCTTGCATGGAGGTGGACAGGAGTCCCAACACTCTGGCCAGAGCTCACAGAGATAGGTAATCCTATTTTGAGGGCGTTAATATAGACTCTTCCTTGTTTATATTAAAAACCCAATCTCTCCAGGAGAGATGTCACTGTATCCAATTCTTGGAGGATTTCAGTTTGACATTGGTACATCATAAGAATGTCGTCCAGATAGATAATCATTCCTGTCTCTCTGAGGAAGGATATGACTGCCCTTATCGCCTTGGTGAGGCACCAAGGTGCTGAAGCGAGTCTGAAAGGAAGTGCCTGAAATTGAAAAAGATGGTTTTGCCCAAAGAAATTGAAGGTACCGTTGGCACTCTTTGGCCATGGGGATAGTGAAATAGGCATCCTTGAGTCCAGTTTCACTAGCTGGTCTCCTTCTAATAGAACGTCTCTCAAGAGATGGATTACCTCCATCTTGAAGTGTCTGTAAATGAGAATCCTGTTCAGATCTCTGAGGTTTATAGCCGGTCTCCAACCTTTGTCTTTCTTTTCTACTAGAAAGAGTGTACTTACAAAAACTTTCTGATTCAGGGGGACCTCTATAATAGCGCCTTTCTTTAACATGGAGGTGACCTCTTCCTCTACAACTTTCTGTTTCTCTAGGGTTAAACTTAACTCCCTTGAGTGAAATTGATGTGGTGTGATTGAAGTCTATTATGAATCCTTGCACTGTCTCCAAGACCCAGGGATCCTGAGTAATTAAACCCCATGTATGGAAAAAGTGTCTTAGTTGTCCCCCTACTTTTCCTTGGGAAGAAAGGGAAGGTTGAAAGTTTATACTCAGTGTTGAAAGAACCAGTGTTTTGAGGGTAGAAAGATGGTGTAGGGGTCCTAAAACATCTAACAGATAGTCCTGGCAGGCCTTAAGGGATCTTTCCATATCCTTCCTGGGATCCCTTCCAAGTTTGAATAAGAATGTTATTAATTCTGGATCCAGATTGGGCGACTTTTTCTTGAATAACTAGTCTGGAGCACTCAGCTCATAAGATGTTGCGTGCCTCTCTCTCTAATGGATTTCTGATCCATTTTTTGATGAAATTAGCGACATGCTCTTGGGGTCATGACTCGGCACTCCTTGGATGCCTAATGCTATTAGGGGAGAACACTTCCTGCCCCAAAGGATCCAATACTAAGCTCCTTGATGTGGAGGGATCACCCTTCTCCATGACGAGTCCGTCAGCATCTAGGTCATGTTGGTCCAAATCAAATATATACTCATCAAATAATTAACTATTTTGACCCTTGTTTTCTTCCAAGGCATTCTCTTGTGCCTTCCTTTGGGCACCTGAAGATGTGCTGTTTATTGCTCTTTTCATGTAAGTGCACATAGGGCACTCACCATCTTTGAGGTTCATAGACCTCCAGGGTTCTTTGAGGTGCTTAGACCTCCTTTCAGAGTTGAGGTGCTTAGATCTCCCACTTGCTTCGAGGTGCTTGGACCTCCCGTAATGCACATGGAAGAAACTCTTTCAATATGCTTTGTCTTTTTTGACCTTTTTCTCCCCTGATTGCCCCATCTGACTCGTCAAAGGGTGAGGAGTCTGGCTCATTTTCCTCATCTGAATGCAAGGGTTTTTTATTGCCCATAAACTGATTTAGGGTTTCGCGCACACAAGTGCACATCTCTTGTTGAATTAATTTCTTAATAATATCCAAATTTACATTAGACAGGGGGAGGTCTGGGCTCTGGGTGCCTTAATCAGACATTGTAGTAGTGGTAGGACTATAATTAAAGTCCCTATGTGGAAGGGATCTAATTAGCTAGAGGCACGACTTGGGAGCACTTTCCTTATTTCCTTACAGGTCCTTCTGGAGCCAAATAAACTTAAAACCCCCCTTTTATTTCTTTATTTTATATTTCCCAAGTCTGTAATAAAATGCCCGCTCGCCTGCACTGTCGGCTGATCACCGGAGATACGGCAGCTGTCAACGTTGTTATCTCAAGTGATCATCAGCATCTATGCTGCGTTTGCGCAGCTGCCGATGTCTTTCCTCTAAGGGCTTTCACTTGACGTACTATGTCAAAGCCAGTGCATCGGAAGAAAATGCTTTGAGAACGGAGACAGTCCTCAATCTCTGAGGAGGAAAAGCGGCCGGAAATAGAGGTTAAGAGCCTTCTAGGTGCCATGATACCTCCGAAATGAGAGGTATAAACGTGCGGTGTCTTTAAAGGGAAGCCAGGCGGTCTGGATTTTGTAACCCACTTGCCCGGCACCGCTACATTACCAAGGTGAGCATCACGCTGTCAGGCAATGCACCGCATACTAAAAATCGTGGTTGAAATCAGCTAAGAAAAAAACATAAACTTGCGCTTTAGAACTGCTCAGGCGACCATACATTGGAAGCCATAAAAAACTAATAATGGTATCCTCTGGTCTTGTAATGAAATCCAGTTTGTGAATAAGCCTCCATATCCTTATCTGTAGCTGATTACAAACATTCAGGTTTGTGATCTCCTGCTACCGTATTTATACTCCATTGCTTAGCTTCTTTGCCTTTGTGCTTGTAGATTGTTCGGTGCATGTTCTGAGCATCACAAACATTAGATACATAGAACTATAGGAACACAGAACATTAAATAGCTGTTAACATTTGGCCCTGGTTTTACTGCTGTCTTATGTTTACAGCTATTTTTTTGTTCAGGGTTCCTGCTTGAGTTTACTGTTCTCACCGTATGAGTCATGATTCATTGCAACATATTGAGTGTAACTAGTGCTTTAAATGGGCCGGTACTCACCGGTACTGAGTACCGGCACTTCTCAGTTTTCTCCCCCTGAGTACCGGAACTTATTTTCGGGCAAGGAGAGTACCGGTACTCCATGAAGCAGCAGGGCTCAGGCCCTGAAGTGCGGGTACGTGCAACGCAAAAACTGAAAATTACCCTTTCAGATGGTGCGTGTTTATGTGCTGCTCTGGCTGGCAACAGCCTGTGTGTTTCTCCGCTGGGTTGCTCCTGCAGTGTTAGGTTCTCATCAGGCGCGCAGTGCCCATTGGGATCAAAGGGCTTCAGACACCCCCCTCCCCCATCGTGTGTGTCAGCCCGGCTGAGACAGCTTCCCAGGAGCACACACAGCCCGACCCGAGTACTTCACAGGTCTTTAAAAGACCAATTGCTTTTTAACGAGGCTTTGTTGTTTCTCACCCCTTCTTAGATCCCCTGCAGCTCCACTCGGCATACTGCTGGAAGAATCAGCCCCAACGCCCCCCCGTTGAAATTTGACTCTAGTTGCGCCTCTGGTTCTCATTGGCATCGCAACAATAATGAGGATATGGTCAGAGGTGCCGAGAGTCGAACTGAAGAACCAGGCTCGAATCCTGATGTCGGCTCATCATCCTGTGATTCTGGACAACGACCTTAACCAAGGGTCTTAAAAAAAGTAAGCTTTAATGCAAAAGTTCTGATTGTCATGTAAAGCGCTTAAATGCCCATGGCCCAAATTCGTGCAATATCAAACTGCCAAAAATTAGGCTCTGCACGTATGACATAGAAGCTGATTCTTGCCATGTCTCTTATGTAAGGAGGCAGTTTGATTTTGCGTTAATTTGGCCCATGGGCATTTAAGCGCTTTACATGACAATCAGAGCATTTGCATTAAAGCTTACTTATGTGGCTATTGTTAAATTCCTGGCTCGCAGGCACGCCCCCAGACACGCCCCCAACTATCCACCCAGTCTAATTAGTTGAGTACCAGCACTTCTAATTTCCCATTTAAAGCACTGAGTGTAACCCTGGGCAGAGTTCGCGGAGTTGCACTACGCGGAACTCCGCGAAGTGCAAAAAAAACTCTGTCACACTACGCGGAGCTCCGCGAACGGCGGAGTATGACAGAAAAATGCCGTTCGCGGTGATTGCACAGTGCCGGATGCTTGTCCGCACTGTGCAATCATTTCTAACGGCACCATGCACAGTGCAAGCGGTCCCTGCTTTCCTTTTCTGCCGCTCGAGTAGATTTTTACTCGAGCGGCAGCTTTGTCAACGCGAACGGGTAGTTTCTCAACGCGAGCTGTCGCGAGCATACGCGACCACTCGCAATGAGAAACCTGACCCCCCGCGTTGAGAAATCTCGGCGGGATGTTGATTTTCCACGCTCGCGCTCGCCAACTTGATGTTGACGATTGCGAACGAGGAAAAATCTCGCCGGGAGGTTGATTTTCCTCGCTCGCGGTCACCAACTTGGCGTTGACTAACGCGAGCGAGGAAAAAAACTCCGCTCCGCAACGCGAAGCGGAGTTTTTTCGGAACTCCGCGATCTCCACGTAACGTGGAGTGCAGAAAACTCCGCAAACTCCACGAGCGGAGTGGAGTTCACCGCCCAGGGTTAATTGAGTGCCGTTGAATAGTGATTAGTATTGTAGTATGTATTGTGCTGTGTAATTTTCCAATTGATCCCATCCTATTTATATTGTAGATATATTCACTCTATGATTTATTATTAAGAGTGTTGTGTACAAAACCCCCTTTTTAAAATGTGATGCTTTTTTGTTGCTTGGATTTCTATGTTGTATTGTACTTAAACACACGTCACATACCTACAGCAACCCAGGGATTAATAAATGCTTAAGTGATCCCCACTTTATTTTACTAACAGGTTCTGATTGTTATGTACCACAACATTAGTCTCTCTGTGGTCCCTATAATTGCACACTCTGAGAATATGGATAGTCAACATTTATCTTCTTTTAACTGGGCACCTCCACCAATAGTAACTTTCCTGTTTCTCTCTCATGCCTTTCAACTCCACAATGACTCTTGATTCTCCATCCATACCCAAGTAAGCTCATTAATTGTCCAGAGATAATTGTTGAAGACATCCTTGATTATTTCAATTATGTAATGCAACATATTATGCAATTATTCGCCAGAATGCTTTGATCCTCAGGTATTTTGCATTCTAATTTGTAACCTGTACAAATAAAATATTTTAGACAACTAGAAAAAATGTTTGTTAAAAGTGTTAGAATTATGATAGTACACCAGCAGTCGCACATAATTGAAATATAAATTGTCCTTGGAATGCATAATACAATGAAAGTGACACATTCAATATTGTTTGTAGATAAAATTACAACAAACTTAATGTTGTATATAATTTAGTCAATCACTCTCTCCTAAACGATGCACACTATTGAAGTCCATCTGCAGTATGTTTCCCCAGAGCAATTGAGGGTTACAAAACCTGCTAAAAAGCCCTGAGTGATCAGATGCGAGGTTTGGTGTACGAGGAATGTCATGTCTTCTTACACATTACCTAAGGGAATAACTTGGCATTGAAGCTCAGATTTGTAAATGTCATTATTTAACTGCCGCCATCTGGAATCAGTCCTGCTTAGAATAATGTCTTCTTATTGAGGGTCATTGTAGGCACTAAAACAGTTGGTGTTTATAGCATTTTAAAACTTTATGAATACATATTAAAGTTATTTCTAGCAATAGAAAAAAGCATGACACCATAACAAAAGATAAATGATAAATAATTACAACAATAAATGCACATCTGAAGAATATGTCCATTGGAGTGATAAGAAAAAATGAGTCTGCTAAGCTTTAACACAAAATCCAACATGTACAGTTAGTGCACACTCTTTACTTTTAAAATCTGTGTTGATTCCAGGTCCCCCTTCCATCTCTAGAATTATAAAATTGTACTTCATTGCTTTCATAGTATAAATTAATTTTTATAGATTTATTTTCCAGACAATGAGAAAAAAGAATATTAATGAACCTGCTATTCCATGAAATGAAAGCTCAAAAAGGAAGGCTCTGTGTATTTTATTACGCAAAATCATTAAAATATATTTTTTCTTTTTTGTCTTAAAGTACTTCTTTAATAAATAAGGTATTCAATTAAAATCCCCTTCTTTCTGATAATTTCTCTTGTTAAATAATTAGAAAAGTTCAAGAATCCCAAACTGCTACTTAAGATTGTGATGTTCCGTGTGCAAAAACAAACCAATTTACCTCATGGTTAATGTAACATAAACCCAGAGGGTAGATTTGGTTAGACATGATGCTGGGAATCCACCAAGGAGATGGTCTCTCCTGAGCACTTTATGGGTCGAAGAGATAAGATGCCTTCAGGATTTTCACAACCCCACAACCAAACATCTGTTATATGAACAGCACATGCCCACTGGGCAAGCGGACCATTCGCTCATTGGCTTTCTCACACCAAATAGTTAAGAAAAAGCAGAACCGTTAGATATGTAGCTTGCTAATTTCGGGCCAAGCTACACATGAAACAGTAACGCTTACTATGCAGCTCATGTGCAGCATTTTCTGTAAAATGTTTTCAATACAATTAATTTTTTTATTTCAGTGAAAGCAATAAAAAATAAATTGCAATGTCCTAATAAATATATCGAAAAACTTCATGTTACAGTTTTTATTTAGCAAAATCCTTCTTTTACAATCAATTTAATTTGACTAAATTGGATTTAACTGCAACAAGTATCATCAGTTTAGCAGCTAATATTAAGTTCTCATCCTCTGAGGATTTAGGGGCAAATTTATCATATTGTTGTGCCACCCTTGCACCTCGCAACAGGTGCATGGGTGACGCAATACTAAAGTTAGATTGATCAAGCCACCCTAAGTGGCTTGATTAATCTAGAGTAACATGACGCAGCGCAAATCACTGTGTTACGTTACTCTGCCTCAGGAAGGTGTTCCATGGGTGGAGCATCGGTGTTCCCGCAAATCCACCGATGGATTTTGGCACATTCCCAGATTTACTGCTACTGGTAGACCAGGGAATACATCAAAATGCTATGCATCCTCAGGGGAGGCGGAACGAGCAGAAATATCTTTATTTCTCCTAATTTTTTCCTCTTTCACTATGTACTTCATTCTGAAGCACACATAGAAAGAGGACAATGATATAGAGGATTGTTTTTGTGCAAGAAGGTGCCCCTTCTTGCACAGATTTCTTGCACAGAAACAATCCTGCCTGCAACGCAGGCACCCTTGCATGATGGCACAACGGTGCCTAGCACATTGTGCGCCAGCACAAGGAAAAGACAGGAATGAACCGTATAATGTTAAATACTGCACATTCCTGCCATTTCACACACCACAGCAAGTTGTCTTGTTGTACTGCGCTGCATTGCACTGCGTGAAACTTTGATAAATCAGCCCTATAATGTAGAAATCCTGGTCCTCATTTACATGAAGTGACGCATCATTGTGTTGTGTCGGGTCAGGTGGCGGAGAGAACATGGTGTCCGGCTGAGCAGTACGGTTGGGAGCGCCAATCCTCTCAAGGCAGAAACATGAAACTGACCCGACGTATTTTCCCACAAAGAGGCTGCCTTCAATAATTTCGCCAGAAGTGAGGACACAGCAAGGAGATGGCAAAGTTAAAACTTACCCACGACCGCAAAGAGATTCCCCAGGGTTAGAACGCAAGTTTTCCATGGTGTTGCTTGTGGCGAGTCTACGACTCCGGGAGGACCGGTGAGAGGCCGCAAGGACACACGCACACAAAGTCGGTGTGTGGGCGGCAGCAGCTGAAGAGCAGCATCGGTGCCGGGAGGGCGTGGAAGAGACCGCGAGGACGCACACACACAGATTCGGTGTGTTGGCGGAAGCAGCTGAAGAGCTGCACTGGAGACAGAGAGCCGCTGCCCAAATTGTCTATCGGGGACCCGCGAGCGGCTGGGAGAACGGCCCACAAGACTTAGGGCATCACAGCGGCAAGGGAAAGAAAAGGCGTGCATAACTCCGGGAAGCGGCAGGGTGAGGGGTAAGAGAAGTGAACTCGCCCCCAGAGCCCCCATAGTGCACTTAACCCAGACAGCTGCCCCAAAAGGGTAAAAGGGACAAAAACACCTCTCCCCTGGAGATTTAAACAAGGGAGAGATACGAGACCAAGGAACCAATTATTGCCTAAGAAGTAGACATTTTGACATAGAAAGCACAGGTCTTGGCACAACACGAAAGAGCCCAGTCTTAATTCCCACAATCCCTACAATCAGCAAGACAGGAGATAAGCGGGGGTATATCAGAACTGGGGGCGAAATACCACCTCCTCATCCTCTAAATCTGCGCAGACTAAACAAGGAGTGAAAATTAAAATTACTCCCTCCCTTCGCTCCTTTTTCAAAATTCAAGACAAACAAGCTCCTATTGGCACAACAGTCAGGGAATCAAAAGAGGAGGGTGGAAACAGGGTTCACACTGTCGCAAATATGCAAGGAGACGCTCAAAGCCCTAGGTGTGGTGGGGTAGACCCTTATAATAGATTTCAAGCATTAACTATGGAAGTGCCAGAGGAAGCGATATCGTCTTCTCCAGTGCCCCCTTGGGGGAATCAAATGAAAGACTTGAGGTAGAAAAAACAACAAACCAGAGTACACTTCAAAACAAAAATGTCGAGGACGTGCCAGGTCATATGCCAGACACAGTCAGAGATGAGGAAGTTAATGGAAAACCTGACAGTAGAGATGAGAGCAAATTTTGCTAAATCAGAAAAAAATCAAGAAAAGATTCAGGCAACATGTGAGACCCTTGAAATAAAAATAAACTCATTAATGGACTGAGTACTAGTGGTAGAAATAACAATGGAAAAACTCGGGAAAGATGTTATGGATAGTCAAGGAGAAATTCACACCTTAAAAACAAATGAGAAGGAGTTAAGAGACAAGATTGAATCACTAGAAAACAACGCAATCATCCACCATCAAGTGAGGCCTTCTCCTGAGCCCCTGCACTCTCGAGTGTTGGGGTTCGAGGCCCTCCTCCACCCACAGGTTTTACCTGCGCCTCATCCCTGGTGGTCCAGTGGACCTCTGTCTCCTTTCTCTCGCTCCGCTCTTTCTCTCCGTTTTCACTCGTTTTTCACTGATTTCAATCTCCCCTTTCACTCTCCCTCTGTGTCTTTCCTCCGTTTTCACTCGTTTTTTCACTGATATAATCTCCCCCTCTCACTCTCCTTCTGGGTCTTTCCTCCGTTTTCACTGATTTCAATCTCCCCTTTCACTCTCCTTCTGTGTCTTTCCTCCGTTTTCACTTGTTTTTCACTGATTTCAATCTCCCCTTTTACTCTCCTTCTGTGTCTTTCCTCCGTTTTCACTCTTTTTTCACTGATTTCAATCCCCCCTTTCACTCTCCCTCTGTGTCTTTCCTCCGTTTTCACTCGTTTTTTCACTGATTTAATCTCCCCCTCTCACTCTACTTCTGTGTCTTTCCTCCACTTTTCTTGCACTTTTCACTGCCTTATTTCCACTCTTTCCTCTCTTTTTGCCTTTTTCTGCCCGTTTTTCCCTGCCGCTGCTGCCCCCGCGGCCCCTCCCGCCCAGCACGACCAATGCGACCGGCCCAATCCAGCTCCCCTCCCCGCTCCCGCCTCCCAGCTGTCCAGCCCTCCCTGACCCCTACTTAATGGCGGCCGCTGCGGGGACAGGCGAGCAAGACCACTGACTCATTGTCAGTAAAATGGCTCTCCCTCCCTCGCAGCTCCTCCATCAAGTGAGGCCTTCCTCCGAGCCCCTGCACTCTTGAGTGCTGGGATTCGAGGCCCTCCTCCACCCGCAGATTTTACCTGCGCCTCATCCCTGGTGGTCCAGTGGACCTCTGTCTCCTTTCTCTCACTCCGCTCTTTCTCTCCATTTTCACTTGTTTTTCACTGATTTCAATCTCCCCTTTTACTCTCCTTCTGTGTCTTTCCTCCGTTTTCACTCGTTTTTCACTGATTTCAATCTCCCCTTTCACTCTCCCACTGTGTCTTTCCTCCAATTTCACTCGTTTTTTCACTGATTTAATCTCCCCCTCTCACTCTCCTTCTGGGTCTTTCCTCCGTTTTCACTCGTTTTTCACCGATTTCAATCCCCCCCTTTCACTCGCCCTCTGTGTCTTTCCTCCATTTTCACTCGTTTTTTCACTGATTTAATCTCCCCCTCTCACTCTCCTTCTGTGTCTTTCCTCCATTTTCACTCATTTTTCACTGATTTTAATCTCCCCTTTTCACTCTCCCTCTGTGTCTTTCCTCCGTTTTCACTCTTTTTATCACTAATTTAATCTCCCCTCTCACTCTCCTTCTGTGTCTTTCCTCCACTTTTCTTGCACTTTTCACTGCCTTATTTCCACTCTTTCCTCTCTTTTTGCCTTTTTCTACCCGTTTTTCCCTGCCGCTGCTGCCCCCGCGGCCCCTCCCCCCAGCACGACCAATGCGACCGGCCCAATCCAGCTCCCCTCCCCGCTCCCGCCTCCCAGCTGTCCAGCCCTCCCTGACCCCTACTTAATGGTGGCCACTGCGGGGACAGGCGAGCAAGACCACTGACTCATTGTCAGTGTAATAGCTCTCCCTCCCTCGCAGCTCCACCATCAAGTGAGGCCTTCCCCTGAGCCCCTGCACTCTTGAGTGTTGGGATTCGAGGCCCTCCTCCACCCGCAGATTTTACCTGCGCCTCATCCCTGGTGGTCCAGTGGACCTCTGTCTCCTTTCTCTCACTCCGCTCTTTCTCTCCATTTTCACTCGTTTTTCACTGATTTCAATCTCCCCTTTTACTCTCCTTCTGTGTCTTTCCTCCGTTTTCACTCGTTTTTCACTGATTTCAATCTCCCCTTTCACTCTCCCACTGTGTCTTTCCTCCAATTTCACTCGTTTTTTCACTGATTTAATCTCCCCCTCTCACTCTCCTTCTGGGTCTTTCCTCCGTTTTCACTCGTTTTTCACCGATTTCAATCTCCCCCTTTCACTCTCCCTCTGTGTCTTTCCTCCGTTTTCACTCGTTTTTTCACTGATTTAATCTCCCCCTCTCACTCTCCTTCTGTGTCTTTCCTCCGTTTTCACTCATTTTTCAATGATTTTAATCTCCCCCTTTCACTCTCCCTCTGTGTCTTTCCTCTGTTTTCACTCGTTTTATCACTGATTTAATCTCCCCCTCTCACTCTCCTTCTGTGTCTTTCCTCCACTTTTCTTGCACTTTTCACTGCCTTATTTCCACTCTTTCCTCTCTTTTTGCCTTTTTCTGCCCGTTTTTCCCTGCCGTTGCTGCCCCCGCGGCCCCTCCCCCCAGCACGACCAACGCGACCGGCCCAATCCAGCTCCCCTCCCCGCTCCCGCCTCCCAGCTGTCCAGCCCTCCCTGACCCCTACTTAATGGCGGCCACTGCGGGGACAGGCGAGCAAGACCACTGACTCATTGTCAGTGAAATGGCTCTCCCTCCCTCGCAGCTCCAACATCAAGTGAGGCCTTCACACGAGCACATGCACTCTCGAGTGTTGGGATTCGAGGCCCTCCTCCACCCACAGATTTTACCTGCGCCTCATCCCTGGTGGTCCAGTGGACCTCTGTCTCCTTTCTCTCACTCCGCTCTTTCTCTCCATTTTCACTCGTTTTTCACTGATTTCACTCTCCCCTTTTACTCTCCTTCTGTGTCTTTCCTCCGTTTTCATTCGTTTTTCACTGATTTCAATCTCCCCCTTTCACTCTCCCTCTGTGTCTTTCCTCCGTTTTCACTCGCTTTTTCACTGATTTAATCTCCCCTCTCACTCTCTTTCTGTGTCTTTCCTCCGTTTTCACTCATTTTTCACAGATTTTAATCTCCCCCTTTCACTCTCCCTCTGTGTCTTTCCTCCGTTTTCACTCGTTTTATCACTGATTTAATCTCCCCCTCTCACTCTCCTTCTGTGTCTTTCCTCCACTTTTCTTGCACTTTTCACTGCCTTATTTCCACTCTTTCCTCTCTTTTTGCCTTTTTCTGCCCGTTTTTCCCTGCCGCTGCTACCCCCGCGGCCCCTCCCCAGAACGACCAACGCGACCGGCCCAATCCAGCTCCCCTCCCTGCTCCCGCCTCCCAGCTGTCCAGCCCTCCCCGACCCCTATTTAATGGCTGCTGCTGCACGGACACGCCGCTGGCGCGCCCAAGGCAAGCGCGTCTGCGCCCGTCCGCGACCCGACCCGACCGTGACCAGCGCCAGGAACCCTGGACCTCCGCAACACCAACGCTACGACCCAGCGGCACTCCACGCTCTCAACCCAGGCGCAACAACAACTGCAAGCTAGCATCCCCATCCGACACCCACGGACCCTTCAGCTGTCACCGCTGCCGGCACACCTGCAGCACCACCAAGACCATGGACCCGGCGCAACCCACCCGCAAGACCACAACCGAACCGAAGGCCCTGCAATGCATCCTCCTCAACGTCCAATCCCTCCACAAACACGCCACCAAAATCTGGGACCTCCTTGACAGCACCACCCCGGACGTAGCGTTCTTCACTGAAACATGGACCAACACCACCTCGGAACCGGACATCGCCATCGCCATTCCCCAAGGATACAAGATCTCCAGGAAGGACCGCCCCACCCGTCCGGGAGGAGGAATCGCCATCGTCCACAAATCCACCCTCTGCCTGAGCACACTCCCCGACGAGCCCACAGACCTGATGGAACACCTTCACTTCAAGATACTGGCCAGCCCTACCACCACCCTCCAGGGCACCCTCATCTACCGACCCCCTGGACCCCACGGACTTTTTGCCAACTCCATCACGGACATCATCCCCGCATGCCATTGCATCCACCAACTACACCCTACTGGGAGACCTCAACTTCCACCTCGACAACCAACTGGATCCCAGCACCACATCCCTCCTGGACAACCTCCACAACTTTGGACTCCGCCAGATCGTGACCAAACCCATGCACTCAGCAGGACACACCCTCGACCCCCTCTTCACAACAGGAAACTCCATCACCTTCAGCCACACCACCGAACTCCCATGGACTGACCATCGATGCGTCCACTTCACCTTCAGAACACCCACCATCCACAGACACCAGCACCTGCTCCCACAAAGAAACTGGACCAGAATCACCGACGATCAGCTAACCTCATCACTCAGCAACTCCACCCCAACCATCGCGGAAAACGACGACCCCAACACCGCAGCCCGAACCCTGCACAGATGGATCTCCGACAGCACCAACACCATAGCCCCCCTCAAGAAAAACAACAACACCCACGCCAAGAAAGCCAGATGGTTTACCACCGAACTTCGAGAGTCCAGACACCCTTGCCGCTGCCTCGAAAAGGCCTGGAGGAACACCAAATCCACAGAAGCCCACAACAACTTCAGAGCCGCCACCAACGCCCACCACCATCTTATCAGAAAAACGAGGAAAAAAGCGATTGAAGACAGAATCTCCACTCACACACACAACAGCAAAGAACTCTTCAACATCATCAAGGAGTTCGCCCAACCCACCAGCGAGTCCACCGACATCCCTCCCTCACAAGACCTCTGCGACAAACTCAGAACCTTTTTCCACCACAAAATCAAGAGCATCTACGACAACTTCAACGAAGACAACCAACACACTGAACCCTCACCAACCACCCCCGACACCCTGAAGCCAGCGATCGACAACTGGACAGCCCTCACCACTGAAGACACACTGAAGACGATGAAGTCAATCCACTCCGGGGCCCCCACGGACCCCTGCGCCCACCACATTTTCAACAGAGCCGCCGACACCATCGCACCCATGCTCTGCCACACCATCAACCGCTCCCTGGCAACCGTCTTGTTCCCCGAAGACTGGAAACATGCCAAGGTCAAACCCCTCCTGAAGAAACCCTTGGCGGACCCCACCGACCTCGAAAACTACAGACCCATCTCCCTGCTCCCGTTCCCAGCGAAAGTCATCGAGAAAGCCATCAACAGCCAACTCGCCACATTCATCGAAGAGCACAGCATCCTCGACTCCTCCCAATCCGGCTTCAGAAAAAACCACAGTACGGAAGCCGCCCTCCTCGCTGCAACAGAGGACATCTGCACCCTACTGGACAAAAAAGAAACAGCAGCCATCTTCCTCCTCGACCTCTCAGCGGCGTTCGACACAGTCTCTCACCACACCCTAATACGCAGACTCCACGATGCAGGGATCCAAGACAAGGCCCTCGACTGGATCCGCTCCTTCCTCTCCGGCAGAACGCAGCGGGTCAGACTCCCCCCTTTCCTCTCGGACCCTACACCAACCACCTGCGGAGTCCCCCAGGGGTCCTCCCTCAGCCCTACGCCCTTCAACGTCTACATGGCTCCGCTCGCCCCCATCGTCAGAACCTACGGACTCAACATTGTGTCATACGCAGACGACACCCAACTCATCCTCTCCCTATCCAACGAACCCAATACCGCCAGACACAACTTTCGAGAAGGCATGGAACCTGTCGCCAAATGGATGAAAAACAGCTGCCTACAACTAAACACCAACAAAACAGAAGTACTCATCATGGGCCCAAACCCCGATGCCTGGAACGACACCTGATGGCCCCCCGCCCTCGGAAGCCCGCCCACCCCCATGGACCTCGCACACAACCTGGGAATCATCCTGGACTCCGAGCTCAAAATGGACCGCCAGATCAACTCCGTCTCGTCCTCCTGCTTCCACACCCTCCGCCTCCTACGTAAGACCTTCAAATGGATCCCCCTTGAACACAGAAAGACCGTCACTCACGCCCTGGTCACCAGCAGACTCGACTACGGCAACGCACTCTACTCCGGAATAAACAAAAACCTCACCGCAAGCTACAGAACATCCAGAACGCCGCCGCAAGACTGGTCCTAGACCTGCCAAGACACTGCCACATCTCCCAGCACCTGCGCACACTCCACTGGCTCCCCATCGAAGCTAGAGTCACCTTCAAGATGCTCACCCACGCTCACAAGGCCCTCCACGACACCGGACCAGCATACCTGAACAGCCGACTCAAATTCCACGCACCCCAGAGGACCCTACGATCAGCCCAGCTCTCCTACGCCGTGGTCCCCCGCACCAGAAAGACCAGATCGGGAGGCCGCTCCTTCTCCTTCCTCGCGGCCAGAGCCTGGACCGCCCTTCCGCTCCACCTCAGACAGACAACATCGCTCCCCATCTTCGCAAGAAACCTCAAAACCTGGCTCTTCGACAGACCCCCCCCCTTGATGGACTGGAATCTGCTAATCCCCCCCACCAGCGCCTTGAGACCCTTACGGGTGAGTAGTCGCGCTTAACGAACGCCTGATTGATTGATTGAACGCAAGGAGAAATAACCTTCAAATTTTAAATATACCAGAGGGCATGGAAGGACAAAATATAAAGAACTTCATGATCAATCTATTGAAAGACTTCATCCCAGGGATGGATGATAAAACGTTAGATGAAGACATTCAAAGAGTCCATAGAGACCCCTTCAAAATAGGAAAACTAAGAAAAAATGCACGGAGAATTCTAGTTAATTTTAAAACTTATTCTCTGAAAGAAACAGATTTGAGTGAAGCCCTGAATCCTGGAGCCTTCACCAAAGGAGACTGCAACTTCAGAATTAGATCTGACTTATCAAGAGCCACACAGGATAGACAATAGAAGCTTGGCAAAAATATGCAGGAGCTTAGGTCCCAGGGGGCAACAGTCCAGATGAGATTCCCGGGCTCACTGAAAATTATGTGAAGGAATCAGATGTATCACATCAGGGAGCCAAAGGAGGTAGCAAACCTCATAGAACAGTTCAAGTCCCAACAGAAATAGATGTGAAGATTGGGGGAAAAATATAATAAAGTATGATTATATGGCTGTCTAGAGAGGACAGCTCTCGAATAGGGCAAACCAGGTTTCTCCAATGTAAACAGGGAGGGTTTTCCAAGGGAGGGTGGAGGGTGGGTTTCACTCGTGCGTAATTTTTTCACTAGGTGTGGGAGCATATGGGGAAAAACAAAAAAAAACATGTTGTCAGAAGTGTAAAATATCAGGAAAGACAAGGTCCTAACACACGAAATAGGGAAAATAGGACGAATTACACAGTAATTGTAAAGAGAGATTATGGCAAATAATACAGTGAACATCATGTCTTGGAACATGAACGGCCTCATAGTAAAGAGGAGGAGGCATAAAATTCTGGAATATTTAAAAATTGTGAATAGTGAGGTTATAATCCTACAAGAGACACACCTTTTGAAATCAGAATGGGATAAGATCATGACATATCAAAAATGGGTTGATAGCTATGTCTGCACTAATCAATCTTGTTGCATTAAGGGTGTGGCAATTATATTTAAAAATCGGTGAAAGCAACAATCGTAGCAGAGTCAACTGACCCAAAGGGAAGATGGGCGATAGTTAAAGTAAAAATAGAGGGAAACCTATATACTGTTGCTGGATATTACGGTCCAAACACAGATGACCCTGCCCCGCTCCAAGCTCCCTACTCTCAAATAATAGAAGTGTCTCCCCCAATCATATTGGGAGGAGATTTCAACTTATTATTAGATCCTAAATAGGATAGATCACTCCCGTGTAAAGGCTTAAACCTCCCAAAAATGAGGGCATGGTTGAAAAGATATACAGAGGACTTGGGGATGGTGGATACGTGGAAGACTAAAGGCAACCAAAGAAACAGGTTCATCTACAAAAATAAAAAATATGGTCATGCATCTAGAATTGACTTTTTCCTAATAGATACATCTTTAAACAACAGTGTTGATAAGGTAGAACACATACCCGCCCACCTTTTGGATCACTCTCCAGTTTACATGATAATAAAAACAGGGAAATACCAGGCAGCACCCAGATGGACCTTAGATCATACTCTTCTTCTAGATCAGCAGATTATAGATGAGCTGAAATCAATAACTGAGGCATATTTTGAAACTAATAATAATAAAGAAACCCCTATACAAATAGTCTGGGATGTATATAAAGCAATGATCAGGGGGGCCCTAATTGGTGTGGCCGCATCTAGGAATAAGCCGACTAGAAATAAAATCTGCCAGCTAGAGGCTGAAATCTCAGATCAATACAGGAAATTAGAGGTTGCTGGGTCCACACAAGAACAAGAGATCATAGAAAAAGAAATAAATGATAAACAAAACAATCTTATCAATATGTTAGATGCCAGAATTAGAAAAAAATGGGAAGCTAGTGAGTTATCAAACTAAGAATATGGGGAAGGCAGAGGGAAACTCCTCGCATGGAAACTTAAAACCAAACACAACAGAAATAAAATTGTAGCTATACAAAAAGACAATCAGGTTGAGCAGGAGGTAGACGACTCGGGGATTGAGAAGGCCTTTACAGATTTTTTCCAATTTTTTTATAATGAGGATTTGGTGGTGTCCAATGATTTAGTCGACTCCTACCTGAGCAAGTTGGTTGTCCCTAGCTTAGAAGAAGAAGATAGAGAAACACTTAATTCAGAAATAACGCTTGAAGAAGTGATCAATGTTTTGAAGAAACTAAAGAAAGGGAAGGCAGCTGGCTCGGATGCGTTACCAAATGAATTATATATGGCCTTATAAGAAATGCCCCCATATTGGTGAATTTACTAAACACCGTCTTTTCCAAAGTTTTAACCTTACTAAAATCTTGGAATGATGCCACCATCACTATAATCCTGAAACCAGGTAAAGAACCATTGAAATGTGAATCATACAGACCCACATCCCTCTTAAACAGCGACTATAAAATGTACACACAGATCTTAGCAGCAAGATTGGGACATACAACAAACCACCTGGTCCATGGAGACCAGAAGGGATTTATTAAGGGAAGATAGCTGCATGACTTAACCCACGAATTGATTGAAACAATTGACATAGACACCCAAGAGAATATTCCACTCACAGTTCTTACATTTGATGCCGCAAAGGCCTTCGATCGAGTAAATTGGATGTTTCTACGCAAAGTAATAATTCAATATGGCCTAGGAGGAAAGTTCTTAATGGCAGTAACAAATATATACGATACCCCAGTGGCAAAAATATTGATAAATGGCAATCTTACCAAAGAAATAAAAATGAAAAGAGACACTCGTCAAGGATGCCCACTCTATCCATTTTTATTCAATCTGTATATTGAGCCCTTAGCTAACTCCATAAGAACAACACAAGGAGTTATCCCTTTTAACTTTCAAGGGTTAGAAAAGAAAGTGGCACTATATGCAGGCGATTTAATGGTGTTTACAAGCAACTTAAGGGTATCTCTACCTAATATCACAAAACTATTAGATGAATTGGAGAGGTTTCGGGGTAGCAAGTTAATCATCAAAAAAGAGAAATCATGGAATGGAACCCCCATTTCCGCATCCTTTAGCAAAAATAAGAATAAAATATTTAGCAACAGAGATACTAAAGAACATTGACGAAATCGCGCAAGTAAATTTCGATATAAAAGTAAAAGAGACAAGGAAACTTCTAAAAACCTGGAGTGGTCTACCATTGTCTTTCATGGGGAGATCCAACAGAATAAAGATGACTATCCTACCTAAATTCTCTTTTATCTTTAACACCATCCCTCTCGAATTCAAAATACAGTGGATTAAGAAGATACAAAGTGAATTTAATGGATTCATTTGGGCCTCAAAAGGAGTAAGTATTGCATGGAAAAAACTGTGCAGGAAAAAGAACAAGGAGGTATTGCTAGCCCAGACCTCTTATATTATTACAGGGCTTTCCAGTTTAGGAATATTAGGGTACTACTTAAGGAACACTCCTTCTACGCCCCATACTACAAAACTACACTGGAAGGCGATTTCTGCCTATACAAGTTCGGTCATCCTAAGTACTTTAAAAAAATTACGCTGAAGGTCTTATGCGCCGCCTGCAAACTCTGGTACCAGGTCAGAAAAGTACTAAAAATCCCATACTATAGTACCTTTGCACCAATCTGGGAATCCCCAGGCACCCCAGAATGTCTGAAGGACATACTGGCAACCCCCATAAAACATGCGGGTATAATGAAGTGGGGACAGCTGATACAAACAGGAGCGTTGATAAGCTGGGACTCTCTGCTAAAAAGCACTGGTGGAAAATTGTCCAGATTTAAGTTCTACCAATTGACAAGCTGGGCAAAAGGCATGGTGAAAGACCAGGCGGAGAATATGGATTTAGAGGAAGAACTGCAAAGCGATCCAATGCAAAAGGAAATATCAAAGTGGTACTGGCTTATGATTCAAGCGGGAGAAGAAGACCTCACACTGCCACTAGAGTTATGGGAGAAAGACCTGCCAACTCAGGATTTGCAATACTTATGGCAAGTATCTATGTCTACATTAGGGCTTGTAATAAAATCTGCACCTCTCAGGAAAAATTCTCTTTTACATTATACAGAGCTTACTGGTCTCCAGAAAGGCTAACAAAGATTAACAAGCAAGTTGTGAAAAGATGTCCAAAGTGTGGAGAAATAAGGGCAAACGACATCCACATGTTTCGGCAGTGTCCTCAACTTCAACTGTTTTGGTCCAGTGTGGGTAAGGTTTTAAATAAATTTCTGGGACAAGACATAGAGGTAAGCATCGATATAACCATTTTTGGAATTGTGAGTGATAATGAGGGACTGTCATATGGCCGTTAGGGTCATTGTCGACATTGCTAAATTAGCATGAGCTCTGCTGCTGCTTTTGTGCACGTTACTACATGACTTTATTTTGCAAGACTCTGTTTGTGCCTTTCACATGAGAATAGACTGCTTTCTGCGTTCTCTGCCTGTTCCTGGAGTTTAGTCTGAACACGATGTGCAAGGTCGATAAACAATGCCCCTTGTTATTCTGTTCTGGTCAGTCCCTAGCACCTACACAAAACATGCTAACACAGATGCTACTGATGGATACTCGTGCTTTGATATTATGGGGATGCATGTTGTTCTAAAACGCACTTGGAGAGGGACCTTTCCAGGGAGAAGAGCTATGCTGTTCCTATGATGTAAAAATACCATCTAGGCACTAAGGTATGGGGTCTGCTGACAAAGCCCAGAGATCTTCTTTTATATAATAAAACTTCTTCTAACCAAGGGGAGGGTGGTTAGGCCTTATAGTCCTTTATCCACTGTCTGTATAAGATGACATCCCCTTTTATAATCTATGGTATTGCAACAATGCTAACTGTTTTAGGTTTATGCGTTTTGCTGCTGGTAGTGGCTCGTATACTGCATTATAGAGCACTTTGGTTTAAATAAACATTTTGAACTATAACAGTGACTCTGTCAATTCTTATTGTTGGACAGGTATGAGTG
Source organism: Calotriton arnoldi (assembly GCA_963921515.1). Classification (NCBI taxonomy): domain Eukaryota; kingdom Metazoa; phylum Chordata; class Amphibia; order Caudata; family Salamandridae; genus Calotriton; species Calotriton arnoldi. The sequence goes on along the minus strand of CAWUFW010004337.1, from coordinate 295,543 downwards.
AGTGAGCGAAAGGAAATGTCTTGCTACCGTGATTCCTGAGAGAGTCTAGAGTGTTGTGTTCTGGGTTGTCTAATCATTTGTAGCTTCGTGATTATGTAGGAGAGCAAATGAGACACTATAGCTAGTCGGTTCTGGGATTTTGGGTACTGAGGCGGCAGGAAGGCTCAGCCCCTACACACTGAGGTCCTGTTTTCCTGTGCATAGTTCTGTGTATGTGCAGAATCCCTGCAACACGGCGGCGCCAATGTTTGGTCTGGTACTTATCTGCGAGACTCCTGAGTAGTGCTTGTCCACAATCCCCTCACATCTGTTTCTGGAGACAGTTGTGACAGTGTAACCTCCAATATTGTGAAGTTATAGGTTTTTCAAGCTTGAATTCTAAAAGGTTCTTTTCTTTCTTTTGCCCGTTATTGAACTGCTGCTCGTAGGTTGTTATTCTCTTGCTTTGCCTTTGGCGGTTGCCATAACGGCTCCAAACCGCGCTCCAGTCACCGCTTATTTGACTCAACATGGAGTCCCTAATGGTGGTGCTGATCTTATTTTTATTTTGAGGAGGATGCAGCGCACCACTTCGAGGTGTTTTATTCTTGGGTCACCTTTCCGGCAGTGGATGGAACTGGTAATTTCTTTCATGAGTATACTGCCACCGCGCTACCGCGGGATTATCAACCTTATCGATCTCTTGAAGTTCCATTAATGGCTTGGCAACACACTATATGGTTTAATGGCGCCCTTCCTCTCCCTTTGACAACGGTCCGTATAGGTCCCTTATTGATAGATGGGGCCACATGGCCCGATTTCTATGAGTATACCCCACATCCAAATTATCTTACTGTTACAGTTGCAGAGCTACGCGTATTGCATACTTCGTTAATACGTGTACATAGAGCTGTTATACAGTTCATGTTGCGCAACATACGGGTGGGACCACCGGGAGTTGCTGCACAACCACCGGGACCCGGTGGTGTAGTTATCAGTCCTGTCATGATTAATTCGGTGATGGGCAAGCGCCCGCAAAATAAGGACGAGCTTCCTTATTGGCTTGCTGAAAAATTTAGGCAACTTGAAGCTCTTTTTCCAAATACCACACCTGTGGAGAAGCACAGGATTCTGACCATGAGCTTACCTAAAGGCCTTGTTCCTGAGTTAGCTGATTGTAACACTTGGGGTAGAGTGTTTGCAGCGGTTTATTTGATGTGTTTTGGCACTCCCTCAATGACCGTTCTCCCTTCTGTGATAAAACGTGTTCAGGATGAACACGGGTCCAAAGCGGCCCTGGAGTTGGGAATGAGACTGGTGGGGGTGTTCGATATTGTTTGCGATATGATCTTTGCTAATGTGAAGGGTGAAGCAGTAAGCTTACAAGTGGCACAACTCTTGGAGGCTGTTGCTGATGCAGACAAACAGCGCGAATAGCCAAAGATTATTGCTAAAGCTTATAAAACCTTAGCGCGCAATAGTCTGGGAATTAAGCCTTTTACTCAAACTCAACCTCAACAAAAAGCCCAGACTGATAAGGATGGGCGCCTGTTCTTTCCCAAAAATAACTGGAGAAATAAAAAACAGAGGCAGGTTCGCGTGCTGGTTCACCGACACCTGATTCTTCTGAGCGAACTTATGATTTGTGTGACCGCGCAAAAATTAAGACTCCTGATAGATTTCAGGTCCCTGATCAGCGTTCTCCTCATTCTTTACAGGACACATCGGACTCTCAAGTCGGTGGTGGGGAGCGCCAGGATCGCATCAAAGGTGCAACAGGGACGGGATCAACCTCGACAGTTTGGCACAAAAGCCAAACAAGAGGGACTGCCTCGTTTTCGACCCCCGTATCAAAAGAAAAAGTTTGCCACTTTAACAGCGAAGTATGCCTCAGACGGTAAGAACGCTACTCCTAGACTGGACATGGGCTGTGACTCCGTTCGACAGTGTGGCGGAGGTTACCATAGTGCGGGAGGCACTGCATCCCTGTCTGGAGGCGTGAGCAACTGATACATTTATTACAGTAGAAACAGCAGATACTCGAGTTGTGCCCCCGGATAGACTCTATGAAATTGTCTTCCAAATTGAAGGTGATTTACAGCGTACAATTACAGCGGTTTTCTGGGAAAATCTCACCTCCTCGTATGACATTTTGTTGGCGGAGGCAGATTGGCCTCCACCATTTGTTCTTGCCGCTTCTAGAGGGGGGGACGTGATACTTCCGAGTTTTTCACGTTACGTCCCTGAGGAAGCTAAACAGGCTTCCGCATCTGAGTGGGCATTGGCCCTTGCCCCAGTGGTATACCGTAATCAGGTGGGCTGGGATAGAGATTCACCAGCGCATGAGATACCATTATGGTCTATGCCACAGCCGCAATATCCAATCGGACGAGAGGCTAAGGCTCCCGTTTGTGACATTCTGACTCAATTGGAATATCAAGGAGTAATTGAATCCTGTGTCTTTTTCCGGTATCAAAGCCGGATGGTTCATATCGCATTGTATTAGATTATCAAAATTTGAATAGCCATTGTCGTACATTTGCGGTACAGAACACACACAGCTCTGCGCTAGTGAACAGCCTTATTTGTAAAAATTACAAAATGTCACTGGATATATCCAATGGTTTCTACAGTCATAACTTGGCCCCTGAGAGCCGTCACTTGACAGCATTTAGCACCGTCGGAAATCAAAAATGATTTACGCGCTTGCCTATGGGGTATAAGAACAGCCCAGGGGCTTCTGCTGCACGTGTTGTGTCTTTGTTGCACAGCATAGATCCAGATGCGTTCTTGTACATAGATGATATTTACCTGACAGATGGCAAACTGATACCGCATCTTGTCCGAGTCGACCGAATCATTCTGTTGTTTGCCGACTATGGATACAAATTCAATTTTGCTAAATCACACATCGCTTGTTTTGCGGTGCTCTTTTTGGGCTACAAGCTCAATAATGAAGGTAGGAGGTTAGCCCCCCACTTTCTGGAGAAATGTGCACAATTGCAACCTCCGTCTACACTGAAGAAGCTTCAGTCTTTGCTGGGTTTTTTAAATTTCGGGAGGACATACATCCCCGATTATGCCCATCGTATCAAACCGATCCATGCATTGATACAACCTACATATTCTTCAGCCTGCTGGCTTCCAGAACATACCTTTATTCTACAATCTTTGCAGTCAGATCTTCTAGCGACTAACTACTTGTTGATGCGTGATAATTCCACGAACCTGGTCATACGTATAGTACCGGGGACGGTGGGTTTCACTTACTTGACGTTCAACAAAAGGTGACACAGTGCCTATTGCATACAAATCGCATTTGTACACTGCTGCAAAAATGCAATTTTCAAATGTTGAAAAGATTTTGACTGCGGTCCAAATGGCGATTATGAAAGAACGCTCACTGGCGCAGGGGAAATGCATTCTTATGGTTTCGCCTGTCCCTGCTTTAGAAGCAGTGACTAAGGCGAATATACCGAACTCTAAAGCTTTACATCCCCATTGGATACAATGGGCTACTTCTTTGACATTGGCTGATGTCACATTTATCTTTGATCCTGCTTTTCAGACACAGGAGTTTTTGCAGTATGAACATGTTCATCCTCCTCCGTTGTTGTTGCTTCCTTTGGATGAATACAAATGTATAATTTATACCGATGGCTCGGCTCAACCGGCCATCGGGTCCAAACATGCTTATTCAGCAGCTTGCACTATTGTGGCTGGTTCAATAGTGAATGGTGAATTTAAGTCTTCCATTGTGCATACAAAGGCACTTGGGGACTGTACGGTGCAATTGGCGGAGCTGCGTGCCCTTGTTCTAGCTCTCAAGTTTGCAGATCCAAATGTGAATACTCTTATTGTGTGCTATCCTTACTACTGTGTCCAGTCTTTTAATGACAACTTATTCTTTTGGTCTCAGAATGATTATTGGGACTCTAAAGGCAGAGCAATAAAGCATAAAATGCTTTGGGTTCGAGTGGCAGAGCTTAAAGAACGTCTGCCACTCACACAGATTATACATACTCTTGGCCATCAGCGTGTGGGAGCACATGGTGTTGGGAATTCTTTGGCTGATGAGGCAGCCAAATATGCAGTAGCCACGTGTTCCGTTGCAGCAGTTACAAGATCCATGACTAAGATAGATAATTACATTTTGGCAGCTATAGCTGCTACGAAGGATGGAACTGCTTACCCGCAGGGCTTCCCTTCAAAGGATTCTTATCATTTATCTCTCAAACAAGTTCCTTATGCTACAATTCTGTCAGTTTGGGATCGGCTGATTCCCAACATGGACAGCAGGCTTGCTTTGATCATAGCCGCACACGAGGGCATGGCTTCTGCACATGCCGGGGTGTCTGCGACTGTCTCTATTTTACAGTAGCGTTATTGGTGGCGTGGTTTATATAAACAAACCCGTAATTATGTGCTTTCTTGTGACATTTGTCAACAAATCAAACCATCTACTGGTTTGCGACCACCAACACAGCTATATATATCAAATCAGCCGTTTGGCTGTGTATATCTTGATCACTGCTGTCCATTGACTTCTGATACTGCATATAATTAAATTTTTGTTGCACTTGATTCGTGCACTAGATTCCTATGGGTTTGGCCAAAATGCAGCACTGACGCTCGAAATGTCATTAGAGATTTGCGTGTCTTTGTCGGGACGTTTGTCTGTGGCACCTTCCATTCTGACCAAGGTCCGGCGTTCACCTCGAAGGCATATAAGGACGCGATGACGTCTATGGGGGTGCTGGTGCAGTTTTCGTCTCCATATAGGCCTGAGGGCAATTCAATAGTGGAGTGAATGAACCGTGACTTAAAGCAATCTTTGACATCTAGAGTCTTAGGTACTGGCAGGAAGTGGCTGGCCCATTTGTATGGAGTTCAACGTGCACTCAATAATCTCCCAAGAAGATCGCTGGGTGGGCGGACCCCATACGAAATGCTCTTTGGCTTTAAAATGTTTGTGCCAGACCTTGATGATCTAGACGTTGTGGCGGCGGCTACAACATTTGACGTAGATAACCATTCTACTATGTTACAGGACCTCCAAAAGACCCGTGACAGCTACGCAACAGAACATATACCTTCTTCCAATGGCACGGCAATGCTGATTCTGGTCGTCGGCTGGCTTCCTAAGATTGGAGATCTGGTACAAGAAAAGCTGGAGAACATAAAAGAATTTGGTCCCCCTTATCGTGCGCCAGTCCCAGTTCTTGGATTAAAGGGTACTCGTACAGTGATTCTACCACCTTTGCCTGGTCACAAAGAAAACAGATACATTTCAGTCGACAATGTCAAACTACACCATCTGGCCGATTCTGAATAGTGTGACTCCTAGTGTTTCATGCAATGCTATTTCTTTGAATCCGATGGCTTCAGCCTCTTCGACTAATGCCCATGTAGTTGAGGGTGAGATGGAGACTACCATTGACCTTTTGCCTGTTGTGCTTTCATCCTCTTCCAACGCAGACGTTGAGTATGCTTATACTGCAGATGACTCCCACATTGAGGTACCGGACAGTCCTTTACATCATCAAGCTGATCCTGCATACCGCCGTTAATGAACGTGGGAGCAAGCAGTTATTTTGGGGACCGTACGAGCTTCTCTTATGACTCTTCCTCCTCGGCTTCCTCTGTGGCAACTCCACCAACAAAAATGAGTATTTTCATCTCTTGGTTCACAAAGACTTTCATGGTTCCACCCTGGACCTACATCTGGTTGGTGCTTATCCTTATTTTCCTCTTCATGTCAATTGGGTTTGTGACAGTATTCTTTTTGCTCATCAATGGTCATTGTTTGCTAGAACACTCAGCTGTAAAGTTAGTCGATGGAATTCTGGATCCCCATACATCGTCCCATATCATGAAACGTGATCAAGCTCTTGTGAACATTTCCGCTTTCCCTGTTACAGATGGCATCGTTTGGGATAAAGTTGCATTTGAAGTCCATGGTCCAACGGAAGTCCTCAAGATACCATACGTGTTTCGCATTTTATTAGGAGATGTGGTAACACAGGACATACATTCTGATGATTGGGATGTACAAGCAGTACATTCATTGTTTTCTGATTTAAAGTATTATGCTGCTTCTGATGCTGAAGAATTATATTTAAATTCTGCCAATTATGCTGATTTATTTCATTATCAACATTATGGCCATCATTTCTTGCACAAAACAAACACGTTGATACCTGCTTTTAATTACACGCAGTGGGAACATTGTCCAACTCCCTTACAGGGAAGTTCAAAAACGCTTAGAAATAAGTTCACCTATTTCACTAGTTACAACACGTCCAATCCAGAATCCTATTTCTTTAAATTGAACTTGCCGTCTCAATCTAAATTTATTCTGACACACAAAAAATTAACTATTCCAATTCCTTTAGAACTGAATTGGCCTTACAGGGTTATGATCACTGGAAAGATAACATTGTTTTGAAATCGATTTGGGGCACTAAGACTTGGCAGGTCCAGGGAACCGAAGCTTTGCATCATGCTTGCCTAATTCCTACTCAAATATTATTTTTAAATGACACAGTGCACCAAAACACTTGTTTTGTCTTGGCTACTGCCAAGAATCTGCATATTCCATCCATTCCGCCATTGGCGGAGTATGATAATTGGCGTAAACACACCAATAGTACCATCGATGTGTACAAGCTCTGTTTCGAAATGACAGTTTCAATATCTCTGATGTTGACCCCTCAGGATGGTTGATGTGGCAAACCAATTCAAATGCATGTCAACTGCGTTTCTATAATGCAACGACTGGTTTCACACAGACTAGACCAGATCCTTGTTACCCACATTCACATTCGGTCACCACATATTCGGTGGGAAAAGTGTGCCAACAATGGTTGGGACACTCTACTCTGTCGTCAGTGAAACAACACCTGTCCCTCTTGTCGAGCGACATCAATTTGGCTGATTTTATCTTAGGTCCTAGGATTCCCAGAACAAAGAGATTCATCTATACAGCTTACAATGAATTATGAAAACATTCGCAGATGGAAGCAGCGTTCCGTCTGAGCCAAATTGACAAAGCAAATTTAGAAAAAGTCCTTGCAGTAGTCGACAATAGCATAAATACACTGTCTTCCCGCATTTATACTTAAGATAATATTGTTTCGTCTGTTATTGATATTGTTCAAAGTGATGTATCTGTGTTATATCATGGTCAAAATCAATTACCATCAGTGATGCAATTTGCATGGACGTTACAAACTCTCAAAATGGGGAAAGTACCATGGGATTATTTGAACGATCATTCAATCTAACTGATAAACAAAGATTTATGTCCATGAAAGACGATACACACACGCTGTTACACATTGAGCAATTAGAACACTTGCCATTTTCTGTGGCGGAGACCGATTCGGCCGTATGGTTAATTCATGGCATTATCTCTTTGCTTTTTTCGCTATTTCAATGTAAATCTTGTATGAAACATTTCCCAATTGGCCGCTTTGAACCCCTGGGTAGTAGGTTTCCCCATGAATTATGGTCCCTGCCTTTCACCTACAGATGTCAATGGGAGGATAAGGAAGTTTTCCTAACAGAGGAGGACTGCGATTCCACAGTAGGGCATTCCCTAGTTTGTAAACACGCTAAGTTGCATGGCGCTTGTAATGTGTCCGCACCTAATCTTGCTTGTTTTTTTAAAGGAACTCCCGTCCCAGCAATAATTCCCGCTCTCACATTGCTTTATAACCGCAGTTATCTTATTTTGAATAACCAAGACTGCTGTGGTGTACGGGCAGGCATCCCGTATATAGTAACAGTTTCTCAACGTGTTACTTGTTGTAGCAATGTGCTTTTTCCCCCCCGCCTGGAAATGTAGATAGTTCCATTTGGCCTTCCAGTCCGACTTTGAAAACAGATTTCAATAAATTAAGCAGACTCAAAGCGCTATTGTTTCAACAAGAAGTGGCTCTCACTTCGGCTCGAGAGACCTTCGAATTGCAGGTGGCTAGAACATCTAGTGAGATTCAGTCACTGCTGAACACGAATCTCCCACTTAATTTTGGAAAACTGATACATCAAATATTTAATGCGTCTGACACAGAAGGCCTTGCTCATTTTTGTAAACTTGTGGGATCCGGCCTTGTGACTTCTTTTCAGACGATTTTTGGAGTAATACCGGCCTTTATTCATTGTATTTTTTCCAGCGCCTTTGGAGGGTTCCCTTTAATCCTAGCACTGGCAGGTACCGTGACCGAATGCAACAACTTTTTGGATGCTTGCCATTAGCGACGCTTGGCATACGTTATGGACTAACTTTTCACTTTGCCTACTTCACTTGCGTGCAACCTGTGTTCTACTACCAGCGGTGCCCTTTCTATTGGGCCTTGGATTTATGCCTCTCCAATACGTCATGCACGGACCCGGATTGTGATCTGTTAGTGGGTCCATTACTGGCCCACGACCAGGCTTGTTCTCTGGATGACCGTATGGCACTTGGAGTGTTGGCTGAGTGGGATATCTGTGCAGCTGCACAGAACCTCTTGCAATGGAGTTTCATCGAATATCACGCAAGTTGCCCGGATATGCTCTTGGAAGCATCGCAATATGAGGAACACGTGTGTTCCTTCGAACTACTTGATTGGATGGCATCCCTTTTTGCTACGAACAATAGGGATGATCCTTTGGAACGAATTGCATTCTCAATGAACAGCAACTTTTAATTGAAATTTTTTTTTCTCTCTCAAAACAATTTTAAAACAAAATAATCCAATTTGTTTTTTTAGAGCGCTTCTACACTCTGCTTAACTTTGAACTCTGGGTCTTTTGTTTATATACTATGACCTTACCAAGGGGAGAGTGTCAAATGGCCGTTAGGGTCATTGTCGACATTGCTAAGTTAGCATGAGCTCTGCTGCCATGATGCTGCTTTTGCACATGTTACTACATGACTTTATTTTGCAAGACTCTGTTTGTGCCTTTCACATGAGAATCGTCTGCTTTCTGCGTTCTCTGCCTGTTCCTGGAGTTTAGTCTGAACACGATGTGCAAGGTCAATAAACAATGCCCCTTGTTATTCTGCTCTGGTCAGTCCGTAGCACCTACACAAAACATGCTAACACAGCTGCTACTGTTGGAAACTCGTGCTTTGATATTATGGGGATGCATGTTGTTCTAAAACGCACTTGGAGAGGGGCCTTTCCAGGGAGAAGAGCTATGCTGTTCCTATGATGTAAAAATACCATCTAGGCACTAAGGTAAGGGGTCTGCTGACAAAGCCCAGAGATCTTCTTTTATATAATACAACTTCTTCTAACCAAGGGGAGGGTGGTTAGGCCTTATAGTCCTTTATCCACTGTCTGTATAAGATGACATCCCCCTTTATAATCTATAGAATTGCAACAATGCTAACTGTTTTAGGTTTATGCGTTTTGCTGCTGGTAGTGGCTCTTATACTGCATTATAGAGCACTATAGTTAAAATAAACATTTTGAACTATAACAGTGATTCTGTCAATTCTTATTGTGGACAGGTATAAGTGAGTGAGCGAAAAGGTATGTCTTGCTACCGCGATTCCTGAGAGAGTCGGGAGTGTTGTGTTCTGGGTTGTCTAATCATTTGTAGTTTTGTGATTATGTAGGAGAGCGAATGAGACACTATAGCTAGTCGGTTCTGAGATTTTGGGTACTGAGGCGGTAGGAAGGCTCAGCCCCTACACACCGAGGTCCTGTTTTCCTGTGCATAGTTCTGTGTATGTGCAGAATCCCTGCAACAGGACCACCTTTTTTAAACGATAAGCAAAAGAACTTATTGTTTGTACTAATCTTACTCGCCAGGCGGGAGATGTGCATAATATGGAAACTCGCACACCCCCCAACACTAAGTGATTGGCTGACATCAGTGTGTAAGATAAAAAAGCTGGACCTAAGTAGAGATGAAAATAATCGAACGAACTTCTGGGAGATATGGGATAGGAATAGATCTTAAGACAGAGAGAAGAGGTATGGTAGGAAGGGAAGTCCAATGATTACATACAATGCAATACACACATTTTGGGACTCTAACCATGGTGGAAGCATGAGTGATTCTCTCTGCGAATTTGGAGATAATAAGACAGAATCTCACCTTAAAATAAGAAGGCTTGCAACTCTACCTGATGATGTGAGAGAGACCCTGGCTGGTAAAGTTCCAAAAAGAGGGATCTTTGTCTTCCCATATCTCACTTTTTGCACAAATGAGGACAAACAAAATAAATAAGTAATTGTGTTGCGTCAGTGATGCATCAAAATGAGTTAGGAATTGCTATGTCATTTTACAACACCATGGATATGGTGAAAAAATTACACTGACGCTGGCATGATGGCAAAGGGAAAACTGATGTTTTGGAACGAAAGGTGGTGTAAGGCAGATTTGCTTCACATAACGCGACCCAAACCACCTTAGCATCACTTTTCATTGCGTGAAACATGAAAATTAATTCAAAATTGATGTAAATTAAAATAAAATGGCACACTTCACAGAAGGCAGCCATGGAGCAGGGAGAAGAGAGCAGCAGCCATGACAACAACCCCAACAACCCCAGCACCCACCAGGATGTCCAGACAGACTCCCAGGGGAAGAGGAAGAGGAACTTCAGTGAGGAGAAGAATGAGATCCTGATCATTGAGCTGACAGACTACCAACATCAGCTATTTGTCACCTCAAAATTGCCGTTAGGAAAGAAAGAGGGCATTTGGCAGTCCATATTAGCCATGGTCAACAGCATGGGACAAGCAAAGAGGACAGTGACCAAATTGAAAAAACTCTGGCATGACATAAAGTGCAATCTGCACTGTGAGCCTCTGGAACTTCAAGAAAAGTGACACTCTAGGGGCACACTGGGTTTGTAAATAAGCACCTGGGTGTGAGGGTGAATGCAAGTGATGCACACCAGAGGACCATGTGTGTTGAAACAAAATATGGTGTGTGACCCTGGTGAGCCTCTGGTAGTGCACTGCATTGTAGGCACTGCCTGAGCACGTTGGACTGCCACTGTGTATGGATGGGGATACATTGCATAGGAAGGAGGTGAGAAGGCAGATGTGTACAGCAAGCTAGCTTGACAAATGCACATGCACTGCTGTGCCTGACAGTGTCACACGTGTATCGTAGCTGGAAAGGGATGACTTAGAGGAAGCCATTGGGGCACTACATCCTACATGCCATGTGGCCCTGGTTGAAGATGTAGCACTTGGCAGGAGGGAGTCTAGAGGCCAATTGTCTCACCATGCCGCATATGTCAAAGTCGGACGATGTGAAACAGGGATCTGACAAGGTATAGGAAGAACTAGTTTGCTACCACAAAGCCCATGAGTCAGGGGTGGTAGCAGGCTGAGGTGGATGGGCCCAGTTGTGTGGCAAACCTGGATAGGTACATGTCACCAATTCAAGCACTGCTACCATGTGGGGTTCATGTTGACCCAGAGCCCTCTTAAACAGGCTGGCATGTCAGTCGATTGGAATATGGTCACGCATATTGTTGGCGTTGTAGGCACATGAGAGTAAATGTAGGATCTGGATTCCATCAGTGTGTGGTAGCCAGTTATGTCCCTGCTCCAAAATAAGAATTGCCAGAAGAGACATATACATGTACAAGTGAGGGGTCCTGTGTCAAACAATGTGTTATACAGTGAAGATAAACTACTCTTGCGTGATGAAATGGGGTGAGCATCAGTGCAAGCAATCTATATAGTTTGACTTGGCCCATCCCCTCAGAGTTGCTACACTGTACCCAATGTCCACTAATATGGAGTCTATTGTGTGTGTAATGAAATAACATAAGTATACACCACTCAGAAAACCACAATAAGAACATGCACTGACACAAACCCCTGCAGTGAATCAAGGTTGGAAGCTGTGTAGAGGTGTTCAGGATATGTGTGAAATACAGAATCCCTGGCCATGTGAATGCATAATGTACATGCAAGATAGCACAGCAAGGCAGAGTGCCTTGGTGTACTGTGTGAAGGCAGACTGCAGGTTTATATCTAATTAATGTCCCAAGCCACTTCACTTTCACAGAAGCTAAGGGCTGAGTACTGGTCACAGGGAATGCAGGCTCCCTGAGGATTAGGTGCAATGTGCATAGTAGTGGTGTCAATACGTTCAAATATTAAAGACCAGTGCGCCGCTGGAACTCCACTTTTTATGACATTACGGGCACGCACTGAGCTTACCCATATCTGCAAGGCCACATAAAGGCACCTTGCATGGCTTTTCATGGTCTTGTAGATATGGAGTGAGACAATGCAGCACAAGTCTCTGCATTGCCTCTCACTATGATGGGGTAGGAGTGCCATGGGTGTTACAGTGTGTATTCCCATGTACCACCCATGGCATTTGACACATTCTCAGATTTACAACAATCTAGAAACCTGAGAATATATCAAAAGCCTATGCCTCCCCAGGGGACAAGTAGGGGAGGCGCTTCCAGGAGAAATAACATTATTTCACATTGTTTTCTCCTTTTTCTATATGTGCTGCATTCAGCAGCACACATTGAAAGAGGAAATCACCTCCATTGATTGTTTTGTGAAAGAAGGTACTCCTTCCTGCACAAAAACAATCATCCCTACAATGCAGACACCCTACATTGGTGCATGGCAGACATTTGTGCCCCAGCACTGTGGAAGAAAAAAGGAAGGTGCTGAATATCATAGATATGGTGCATTCCTGCCCTTTTCTTTTGATGTAGGGCAGTGCAACAGGAAGGTTTGCGGTGTTGCCCTATGTCAAAAACTTGTAAATGAGACCCTGAATGTCAACCTTTTAAATCATGTGAACAACTAACATGGATAACCATCAACATAAATCTTTTCAATTCCAGAGGATGTACTACCAACTCATGACCAGCTGCATGTCCTGGACGAGGAACCTGCTGAGGATGACAGACTGCCCACCCTTGACCAGGACACCCTCCGGCAAATCCTGACTCCATTCAAACACCATCTCCGCTCACGGGAAGGGCAGACAGCATTGCTGTATTTCCAGAGGATCCACTTATCACTCAACACCACCTGCCAGCCCACCCCTAACCCTGGACTCTCAGGACCCTAAAATATACTTCCAACACAGTGTTTTAGGAGTCCAGTGGGAGCTGGTAGAAGAGGTGCGGGTGAGGATGGAGACCCTGGTGGGCACCGTAGAGGGAGTCCGTAAGTACCTCAGTCGCAATAAAGACACCTCAGAGGCTGTAAGAGGCACCTACCCTCCGATCCATGGCTTGAAACAATCCCCGGCTGACATCGCTGGTGTCATGAGGCAGAGGCATGAGCAAATGCCCTACCAAAGTGACACCAATGAGGTTGCCAACCAGCTGGAAGCAATACGCAACATCCTAGAGTCCATGGAGAAGAAGCAGGAATCCTATATGGCAACAATGGTTGCCTAGCACTGCTGTGCTAGCCAACCAGCAGTTCCTTCTCAGTGCTTTGCTGACTTACTTGTTGGCACAGGGAGATGCTGCTGGGAAAAGGGATCCAAATCTTCAGCCCCTGATGTGTGTGTGCCTCCGTCGGCTCCAGCACCATCAACACCACGCTCACAGGAGGCACCACACACATCAGAGGATGGAGATGTGGACTGCAGGTCTTTGCAATGAAAGTCTGCCCAGTAACATATCTCTGTGCCACATGGCCAGTTTTTCCATTGACCTGTGCTTATGGCCATGCCAGTGTACTTTTCAACTGGTACTGTCCTCCATTTGCTTTCCCACCTGTTGATCGCATCCATGTGTGCACTATCTATGTGGACCTCCTTTCCTAATAGAAATGTGTTCCCCCTCCTCACTGGAACACTACTCTACTCAACATGTCATCCACCATGGACTCTATCTGGACATCGAATGGCTCACAAACTCTGTTGGGGTTGTTGCCCCAAGGACTGCTACTTGCTCCTTGCTTCCTGGTTCACATGTCAATAAAAATATTTTCCGGAATCAGCATGTTGCATTTCTGGTCATGATTGGAGTAAGTAGACCATGGTGGAGGTGCTGAATCTTAAGACACTACTTAACATCAACAGGAAAATGTGTTTCTGCGACCGAGGGGTAAATATGCACAGTGCATGCTAAATCTTTCATGTGATCCCTATCTGCTACTAAACTAGCAAGTCATTATCCAAGGTCACACGCATGAAGTGCAACAATTGTCATTCAGTCAATGGTAAAACTGAATGTTGTTTCTGCCCAGGTGAGTGATACTTCCATGCATATTAGCCAGCAAACAACAGTGAGACAACTACAAAATGGTACTAGGGAGAATGTGTAAGTGGATGCCTTCAATGTGGCACCAAACACATCCTAGATTAGTCACAAAGGTTTGACTCTATCAAACATACAAAACGTAGCATCATGTACACACACAGTGCTGCATTAGGTTAATACCTGTTTTGGACTGTGGGTCCATTCACAGCAAGAGTGCCACTTACAGTGACCAATCACATCTGAAGATCCCTTAAGTGACTCCATTGCTAACTAGATATGATTGACTCCTTAGGTACTCCACCTAGTAACACACGTATACTAACACTGACAGGAGCTTCTACAGCATGTGCTTAACCCAACATAAACAGATGTCACAACTGGCAAGCAGGTAATAAGTAAGCAGTTGTGAAAGTGAAAAACAGAATTTATTTGAAACACACTACTAATCTTAACATCTAAAAAATAATGCTTACACTAATTATACCTATCTTAACTATGCCTAAACTAACCTAATCTAACTTGCCTACACTATCCTAACTTAAAACTAACCTATCCAACCTAACCTCAACTTATCCTACTCTATACACATACCACAACAGAGAGGTTAAACATCAACCCTCCAACACCCTTATAACACATTTGGACATGAGACTAACAAACTACTGCTATACAGAAACTATCTAAACATTAAAACCTAAACAAATATATATGTTTTTCTTTTTATACACATACTAAACACTAACCCCCCACCCACTTACCAACCTACCCACCCATACCCCCACCAAAAACAGATAAATAGTAATATTTATAATAACACTAAAACATCCCTAACCTACCATTATGCTAACAACTATCCTAACCTATGCTAGAAGTCTATACTATAAAAACATTTAAGAAGAACTAGGGAGGGCCAGCAGGTTGGAGGGAGAGCCTACATTTTATGCTCAATACGATCCACAGTTTGCTGTAAAGTCTTCACCATTTGCAGGAGGGTTGCCACATGCAAGCAATTGAAGTCCTGCCAACTTCAAATTATTTTCTTGTTGGTTGTTCAGCAAATGCCTCTCTATCCCAGTTGGCTGCTGTGGGGTAGTGGCTACAGGCTGTGGTGCGACTGCTGGCGGGACTGTGGATGGTCCTGGAACTGGTCCTGGAACACCAGAAAGAGAATCCTCCAATTGATGTCTGCTGCCGCCCTGTCGTTATCTTTTTGTCCCTGAGGTGGTGACGTCAAGGTCTCTTCTGCCCTTGCTCTCTCAAAATTGCGCTCCATGCACCTGAAGGCCTTGGCAACATGAAGTATGTGCCTGTAGCTCTGCAGTTGGATCCAATATGCCTTTTTCTGCTCTGGGGTCATGCTGTCTGTTAGAGAGGAAGGACACATGATTCTGACCAAGCATACTTATCACAATTATCAACATTTACATGCATTACTTACTATCAGCAGCACAAGTGGCATGGCATACCAACAAAAATTACATCTACATAACGAATCATGACCAACCATCATGAGAAGCATGCCCTTCCCTTAAGATAACAATGATAAATAACCCAGTTTTTGGCCTTGTAAGTACAGGAAATGTCACTGTCTGGACTCATTACCTTGTACCCATGTTTATTAGCCTGGGCAGAATTTGTGGAGTTGTGCTCTGCAGAAATCCACGAAGTGGCTAAAAAACTCTTCTGCGCTATGCAGAGTTCAGCGGCTGGGCGTAATTTTCCATCACGCCTGTTTGCGTGCGAAACATGGAGTGCGTCCTCGCGCTCCAAATCAATCACGCACGGCACCATGCTGTTCGCCTGGGCGTGGCCATCTTGTTTTTCCACTCTGTTATGGTGCTGGGCCTAATTTTCAATCCCTCTTTAATTTCTTTAATCCTCCCTTATCAAACCCCTCATTTTTATTATTATTTTAGTGTGTGTCTTTGTGTATTTTCCATTTTTTTGTAACTTATTTGGTGTTTTTCGTGAATTTTTGTATTTTGTTTAGCAGCACTCCTCGGTTAGTATCTACAGTTCTTTTTCTGAGAACTTAAGTTTGAGTTTTCTCACCCCTGCCTCCTCTGCCTGTTGACTTGCTATTCCTGTGGTGTTTATTTAGGTTTTGGGCCTCCTCGGGTCACTTGGATTGTGCAGCAATTCTCCCCTGCTCACTCTTCCTGCTTGCCTGTCTTCTCCTGGCCTGCACCTCCTGTTTGCAGGGTCATCTCCTTAACCCAGGAAACAGAATTGCTATTTTGTTTTAATGTGGTCACAATTTGCACCCTTCCTAACTTAAACACCAGACCATAAGCAACCAGCAAACAAAATAATAATAACAAAATAACAAAAATAGTGATGCCTGGTGATAAACACATTTAGTTAAGAACTGCACTGAACGTACCTGATTCTTTAAAGAAGTAAAGATTCTAACTTCTAAGGGTGGATGATGTAGCAGAGATTGCTGAACTGTGATGTTTTCCCTCCATAATCCAAATCCAAACTGACTGGAAGCTCGACAAAGCATAGGGAGGAGTCTTCAGGAAGGAAGTGGAAGTTGATACAATATGTACAGTAGCCTCAGTGTCTATGCCACTTACTCTGTGTAATCCAATATAAATAAAATTAGAAATGATGCATTTTGTTCTCAAAATGTACCCTAACGGTCCACTCAAGTAGTACATTTGATGTGAAATAACTTTTTGAGTTCATAGAAATGAGGATCTCTAGTTGGCAATGGTTTGCACCTTTGTCCAAGTAGGGACCCTTCTTCCTAGTCAGGGTAAGAGGGACACACTTCTAAAATAACCCCTGCTCACCCCCTTGGTAGCTTGGCACGAGCAGACAGGCTTATCTCAGAGGCAGTGTATAAAGCATTTGTGCACACATACAGTAATATAGAGAAAACACTACAAATGGACACCACACCAGTTTAGAAAAATAAGTAATCTTTATCCAAACCAAACAAGACCAAAACGACAAAAATCCACAATACAGTAATCAAAATATGACTTTTAAAAGGTAGAAACAGTTCTGTCCATAGAAAACTACAGCTGCAACACTTTCCACACAAAGTACCTTGGATGCATCAAAAGCAAGAACAGCCGCAGGGAAGGTGATGCGTCGGTTCCTTTAGCGCAGGGAAGGTGATGCGTCAGTTCCTTACCCCAGGGGAGGTGATGCGTTGGTTCCTTACTGCCACGCAGAGGAGGTGATGTGTCGGTTTGTCAAAGGGCGGGGAGGTGATGCATCAGTTTCTTACTGCGGCCCAGTGTCCTTGTAGACTTGGCGTCCCGGTGCGATGCGTGAGGATCGGGGATGCGTCAGTTCTCGATGCGGCGGCGGCAATGGCGCTTGCGTTGGTTTCTTCACCCACGGTCCCATGATGCGTTGGTTCTTGCAGCCGCACAGCAAGGCCTGCGTCGGAATCGGTGCAATGATCTCGGCCTTCGTAGATCGGTGCACTCGATGCAAGGTGCGGCGATTTCTCAAGCCGCGGGCAGGCGCTGCGTCAGTTTCTTCAGGGATGCGTCAGAAACAGTACGGATGCGTCGCGCTTCTCCTTGTTGCATTGCTTTTCCAGCACCCAACAGCAGGAACAACCTCCAGAGGCCCAGAACAGCAACAGGTACCTCTTTGCTTGGCGGGACTGGTTAATTTTAATTATAAATACAGCGAAGAGATTGAGTGAGGAGTTACTGAAGAAGATTCTTGAATTGGAGGAGGCCATCAAGGGTGACACCACTATTACGGATGTGAAAGAACAATTAGCGCGCATCCAGAGTGATCTCGCGGAGTATAAAACGTACATGGTTAACCAAAGATCAAAGGCCTTAGGTGTGATTTAGAACGTTTTACGCACGAGTGGGCTTTCCCCTACGTTGAGGACAAGTATTACCAGCAGGGCACTGAACAGTCACATCTTCAGAATCAACAAAGGGGTGGGCGTAGGCAGATAAAGAGGACACCATATAATTGGACATTCGAAAATACTAGCAGTGAGGAGGAGGAAAGTGTTGAACAGCCATCTACTTCTAATCAAAATAGAGTGAGATTCACAACAGAGAATAGAAGTAACAAGGACTTGGGTGCCCTTTTGAGGTCTTTTTTAGGCCAGACACAAAGGGGTAACAGGGGCGGGGGTATCCAACGAGGGAGAGGCAGAGGCAGGGCAAACCAACAGCCTGCATGGCAAACCTACTCACCTCGCATTACCCGCAGCAGAGGCAGAACACCACTCTGAATGTCAATGATATCAAACAGACACCTGAAATACCCGGTCTTGAAAATATGGACATAGTAGTCAACCTCTCTGATCATGTATTATCCTCTGATGAGTCACGAGTATTAAACAAGGGGTTGGGATTTGTCCCGACTCCTAAGCATGATACCTTTAGATGTCGAGTAGAGTTCCATGAATTGATGAGGAAGAATAAAATTCAAAATTTTTTTGCTAACAAGGAAGTGGAATAACCATCTATATTTGCCACTGATTTACGCCGCCCTTTGGGGTTCTGTCCCCCCAATGCATCAGTGGGCCCTGAGGTCGCTGTTTTTGAACAGCGGGTACTGTATGATATTAAGACATTGGAACAGTCACAGAGCCAGTCTCAGTTCCACAATATGACCAGTTCTGATTGGGCAGCGGTGAAGTCATTACAGAGTAATGAATTGCTGACTATTAAGTCAGCTGACAAAGGTGGTGCGGTCGTAGTACTCAATACAAGAGACTACGAAGCAGAAGTCTTGAGACTTTTGGGGGTATGCACCAATTACCATCCTTTGGTGCGCGACCCTACATCTGAGTTGCAGGAAATGATCAAGACCATGGTGGCGGACGCGAAGGAGAAACAGTGGATCACATATAAGGAGCCCGATTTCCTTGTTAATAACAAACCGAGGGTCCCTGCTTTTTATATTTTGCCAAAGATTCATAAGGCCCAGCGTCCGCCTCCAGGACGTCCGATCGTTTCTGGAATCCAATCTGTATTGGAACCATTGTCTCAATTTGCGGACTTTTTTCTCAGAGAAGCAGTTATCAATCAAGCTTCCTTTTTACAGGATACAACTGATGTTCTCAATATCTTGAACACTGTGGTTTATGACCCCTCATTGCAGTTTCTGGTAACGATTGACATAGAGTCGCTGTATACCAGCATACCCCAAGATGCCACGCTGGTGGCAGCAGCGCGGGCTCTTGGGGCCAGTGAGTGGTTCTATGATACTCCACAAACCTTTGTCTTGCAATGCATTGAATTAGCACTAACCAGGAATTACTTTGAGCATAAAGCTCAGCTCTACCTCCAGGTGTCGGGAACATCGATGGGGGCTACATTCGCGCCGAGTCTGGCCTGCATTTATGTGGGCCAGTTTGAGGAGAATGTTATCCAGCATGCCTCCAACCCCTTCCGGGAGAACATTTCTCTCTGGAAGAGGTTTATTGATGATGTCCTTTGCATTTGGACAGGATCAGAGGAACAACTTCAGACCTTTTTAGCATGGTTAAATGAAGCAGATGAGAGTCTGCGGTTCACATGGACAACTAGCAGGGACTCTGCAGTATTCATATATGTGGACATAAAAGCGAAGGAGAATGGTTTGTCCACGACGGTACATCAGAAGGCCACCGATAGGAACTCCCTTCTACATTATCGCTCGTTCCATCCTCGAGCACTACGTGACAATCTTCCAGTGGGACAGTTCCTGAGATACCGTAGGAACTGCTCCACCACAGCTGATTATACGGAACAATCTGAAGAATTGGTCACCAAGTTGCGAAATAGGGAATATCCAAATAAGGTGGTCAAACGGGCACGCAAGCGAGCAGTGAACACACCTCGAGAAGCTCTATTAGAGCGAAACACTAGGCAAAAGGATAAATGCAAACCCGTTATGACCACGTTTGATCCCCTGTCCACCAAGGTATGACAGATTATTAGAAAACACTGGCCTATATTGGATGTAGGGGAAATGAAGATGCCACCCCCCAGGTTTGCTTTCAGAAGGGCTCCCAATTTAAAAGATAAGTTGGTTCACACATGCCCTCTTCCTAAGAAAAAATATTCGACATTGCCAGCAGGACATTATCCCTGTGGTTGTTGTTCAGTTTGTGAACTCACCGAACCGGCAAAAAGTGTGTTGTTGACAAATGGAAAGGTGTGGTTTTTGAACAAGTTCACTAACTGTAACACGACCCATGTAATTTATAGGCTTGCATGTCAGTGCGGCCTGCACTATATTGGACTTACATCACGGAAAGTTAAGATCCGTATGCAGGAACATCTCAGCACCCTGAAAGCAGGAAAACTCACTACTCGCCTTGTCCAACACTTTCGGGAACAGGGTCATCATTTTCGAGATCTAAAGTGGACCGTCCTTGAGAGGGTGATTGGCAATGTATGTAATATTGATGAGATTCTGGCAAGAAAGGAGGCAAGATGGATTTTTACCGAGAAGGTTGATACCCATGGTCTGAATGATTCCATTGAATGGAATAAAGTGAGTAGATAACCCCTCTCAACTATTTCACAACTAAGAATTACTGATGAAAGGTTGAACATCTATGAGAGGTTTGATCACTTCAATAGGAGTGGGGTTGAGCCCCTGTATTTGAATGAAAATTTGAGTTCATCCCGAAATCTATATAAAGTTTGATGGGGCTAGATATGTTTTGCCTTGAACTATTATCTTTGGCCATCTTCTAAATACATGACATTTCTTGTCCTCCATGTTTTGTAGCAGTCTACTGGCTACTAGGAAGTCTGTGTAACCCCTGACATAATAATTGGGTAAAGTGACGGTTCAATTGTTGGGCCCTATTATTCTCTGTGTTATTAACCTAATTTTACATGGAAAGATGAGGGTTGTAACCGAGTGAAAACCGGTTCGGTTTTCATTACAGACCACTTAGATTTTTGAAAGTATGGGAATGTGGCTGTTCAGTGGTTTATGCTGGCATATTGAGTGGAGCAAGATCCTCTAATATATTGAAAAGAACCAAGGTGTGGTTCATGAATTATGAGGTGGTCCCCGTAAATTTATAGAAATGAAGAAAATGATATTTTCTATGTAGGTTCCGAATACACGCAGTACTTTAGAAATGGCCGCCGCTGTACTCGCTAACCTCCCTTGAATTGCCCATAATCAACATCTGGGTTTTATACTTCCGGGGGCGTTCTCCCCCCGTGGGTCTTGAAATACAAATGCTCGCGACCCGCCATTGACGAGCAGGACGGAGCACCAAGTGAAATCAGACACCGCGGACGCGGTAAGAGGGAAGGGGGGACTCTGTGAAATTGCCGTGAGAGACACTGAGCACAATAGAAGGGAGGTGGTTGCTAGCTTTTGTGTTAATAGAAGGTCTTCTCAATAGTAAAGGTTTTGTCTGCAGTGAGGGTGATTCTGCAATGGCGGTGTAAACAACCAGATAGCCGCACATTATATTCACTTCAATGGGTGTAGGCACATGAGGATACTATAGTTAAAAGGGTAATTATGTGAAGTAAGGAAGAACTTTTAACATTGAATTCATTATGAATCTAGGTGAAACTGACAAAAGCAGTTACGAGAGGGACCACGACTATTTAGCGCGCAGTACCTGAGGGTGGTGTGCAGGTACGAAGGACTTCAGCAGCCACTTGGAAATTAACATGGTTACATACTTTTCAGGAGAGAGTTTCTTTAATCTCCATTTCAGAGGTACCTAGATTCTCTGTTTTTATTTTCATTTGACACACAGTCTTTTTTAATGTGTTCTCTTTTTGTCATGTTACCACAGGCATGAGTGATCAACAAGCAAGGTGTTGCATGGTCCCATATTAGCCCTGACGAAGTTGCCGGAATAATAGTAGGCAACTAAACATGCTGGTCTATATTGTTGTGAATGGCCAAGTAGATGCCGTTTTTATGTGAGGACACTTACTGTATTGACTAAATCTCCTACGCAAGTAAGCGGTACCTCTTTTTAACTGAGGATTGCATATCCTCTTTTTGTTGTTTGTGGGACCTGGTGGGCACTCAGTGACTCTGAAATTGCCGTGTTTATCACTCATTTTTTCATTGATTTCTCAGTTCGGAGGAATCTCTTTACTTTCACCTTTTCTTCCAATTGGAAAGTTACCGGTGATGATAGTGTGGGCATACTGGTAAATATATGCCAGCAGCCCCCCCTTTTGGTGTTACTAACGTGAGGTACTTTCCAATCTTTCACACATTTTTTTCACAAGGTTGTGTGGTGGTATATTTTTCTAATTTTATAAGCTTGTTGAAAACTGTGGTACATGATGATCTTTAATAAATTTTGAACAGTGGGACATACAGGCAAGTAACAATTGTACTGTCTTGTAAGGGCAATATGTATCCCTGGTCCTTTAAATTATAAGACACTGTTCTCAGTAGGTCAGGTCTTTTTGAGATGTATTGTTGAGTGGGGGGCGACCT
Organism: Calotriton arnoldi; assembly: GCA_963921515.1. Classification (NCBI taxonomy): domain Eukaryota; kingdom Metazoa; phylum Chordata; class Amphibia; order Caudata; family Salamandridae; genus Calotriton; species Calotriton arnoldi. The sequence continues at coordinate 272,934 of CAWUFW010004337.1, read as the reverse complement.
GACTACTTACCCCTTGGTGCTCCTTTTTGTTGTTGTGGTCAGACCTCCCAGCCAGGAAGTTCAGGGGAGCTGGGGGTGAAGTCTTTGTATCCCTGAGACTTCAAAACAGGAGGCAAGCTCTACTTCAAGCTGTTGGAGATCTTCCTCAAGCAGGGGACACAGCACACAGCAAAGTCCTTGTCCTTTCCTTGGCAGACACAGCCACTGCAGGCCAACCCCATCCACACCACAGAGCAAAGGGGCAGTACTTCTCCTCAGTTTCTCAGCTCTTCTCCTTGGCAAAGGTTCCTCTTGAATTCCAGAAGTAATCTAAACTTCAGGGGTCTAGGCCCCACTTTTTATAGCACATAATCCTTTGTTCTCTGGTGGCAGAGAAGCTCTTTGCCCAGTCAAAACCAGTTCTGTCCTCTCTGGTGCAGCCTCTTGGCAGGAGGTGGAGACAGCATTGTCAAAGGCAGACCAGTCCCATTCAGGTGTGAAAGAAATCTCCTCCTCCTACTCTGAATGCACCCCAGGTCTATTTAGCCCAGCCGTGGCTCACCCTGGAAAGGCAGGACACACTTCACATCCCAAGTGGATGTCTGAACAGAATGCACATCCCCAGCCCCTGTCACTCCTAAACCAGACAGTCAATAAACCATGTAGCAGAGGCACACAGGATGGCTAAGCAAGAAAATACCTACTTTCTAAAAGTGGTATTTTCAAACACAGAATGTAAAAAGCATCTTCACTAAAAGATGCATCTTTATATTCTGAGTTCAGGCATACTATACATTATTTTCCTATCTTGTCCCAATGGGAAGTTATATTTAGCAGATGTTATAAATGAACTCCCATTCTATCCTTTGTGACAGATAGCCTTTTAATAGTGAAAAACGAAATTGGCAGTATTTCACTATCAGGACATGCCACACACATCAGGGCATGTCCTACCTTTCACATACACTGCACCCTGCCCACAGGGGTACCTTGGGCCTACCTTAGGGGTGACTCACATGTAAGAAAAGGGAAGGTTAGGGCCTGGCAAGTGGGTGCACTTTAAAGGTCGACATGGCAGTACCAAACTGGTTTCTGTTTGGACGGAGGCGTATACCCCGATCCCGTTTGGTGTGCTATTTGAAGAGGCGCTAAGGCAGCTTGAAGAGAGTGGATATAGGATCCTTGATATATCAGGACCGGTATATATATATATAAAGTAAAGAGGTCATCAGGAGTTGATTTGGATGGGCCCTTGCGGTTTGAAGATGTGAAATCACTTATCAGTGTGTGGATTATCAGTTACCCCTATGCGGAGTTTCTTTGATACAGGAAGGTCTCGCTAATAGCCACATGGAGTACATATTTAAACTTTAATAAAAGCTGCATGGCGTATTCATAAGAACACTGCGAAACGCTGTTGTCATTTTCTTGGAGGCTTTATGACCCCTGTCTAACCTTGTTTTTTAAGATCCTTGGAATAAAGGAATTGATTTTGATGGTGGGAATATATATAGATGTTTTTTCCTGATGAAGGTGTTGGTCGATAATTTATGACCTACCGAAACGCGTCGATGCTCTTTTAGTTGTGCTGTGTAACTATATGGACATATTGCCGGTTGAGAGAACATAAAAAATATATATGTACTATTGTATATTCTCTTCCATTATATGATCCTGATCCATTGTTTGTGCCAGCCATATTATCTCTTTTTTGTAGGAAATGTCTTTTGTCTCCTTTTTTCCTACTTTTGTTTTCGCTTCCCCCTGTTTTTAAATATGTTGTTCTAAATCATTGCTGCTAAATTGCATTTATTGTATTTTTGCACATTTATTTATATGTTGAATTTAATGAAACAATAGTGTACATGATGATATGAAGTTTTTTATTAACTGTATTGAATAAAAATATTTTAATCTTCTTCAACTAGTGGTATAGATACTTCTTGTGTGCATTGCCGATATATTGATAACCTAAGAGATCCTCTGGCTGTGGATGTTGTTGTATGTGTGAATTGGTGTAGATTATTTCGAAGAAAGACATTTTTCTATGACTTTAGTACCAAACTGCGCACAGACACTGCAGTGGCAGGTCTGAGTTACATTTACAAGCTGTGAATGGCACAATCAGTGCTGCAGGCCCACTAGCAGCGTTTGGTTTACAGGCCCTGGGCACCCACAGTGCACTGTATTAGGGCCTTAACAGTAAACCAAATAAGCCAAATATGGAAACACCAATCCATAACAACAATTTAGGGCCCGATTCCGATCTCGCTCGGAAAGCCCTCTGTACGACTCAGATCCGGAGGGTTTTCAGAGCGAGACGTGCTCCTGGAGACCGACCGAACGAAAATGATGCAGTCATATGCTGACGGACTCGGTTCGTTCCGACTCCCATTGAACTCTATGGGAGTCTGTGTACAGACGCGTACACAGGCTCCCATGGCAGAAAAGGGGTGGGTGGGGAAAAGCGTACACCCTGTGGTGCCCACAACACTGTGCATGCTTGGATCGGGGGGACCTATGGGCACCCCCCGTGATAGATTCAGAGGGCCCCGGGTGAAGGGGGGCCTGGTACGGCCCCCCGAAGTAAGTTTCCGACAGCCGTTTAGTTTTGCTGAGACCAAGGCGGAGCGGCTGTCTGAATTGTGCATCATACTCGCTCGGTCGGAAATCGGCTCCATTGCGCGGCACGATTCGTCTACAAACGAGACGTACGGAGCGGTTCGGGTCTGGAAACGATTCGGTCGGCGCTTACGTGACCTTCGCATCATACTTGGTCGTTCGGACTTGTGTAAGATTCGGTCGCAAACAAGGGCTACGAATCGGATCCGGTAAAGCCAAATCCGATTCGGAGGCCTTCCGAGCGAGATCGGAATTGGGCCCTTAGAGGGAGCACATGCACTTTGGCACTGAACAGCAGTGGCAAAGAGCCCAAAGCATCTAGACCAGCAAAACAAAAACGAAGTCCAACACACAGCAAAATAATAGGAGGCAAAGGCAAAAATACAGGGGAAACCCACACCAATTATGCCAGGTCTAACAGTTATTATATCAGCTCCTGCATTAAAGAAATGCTGCTCGCTTTCGATCATGTTGTCCCATGCTCCCATAATAGCTTTTTTTACCCAATGGATATCTCATTTGTGTGAGGAGGCATAATGGTGTAATCTCAGGTGTGATGTATTATTTTGGCAATGTGAAATTTCTGAGATTACGTCAAATTGCGTCAACATAAGCACAATTCTGCTCTTGGCCTTATTTAAAGCAGACTGTGTGATGGCTTTTTTCTTATGCCCAGTAATGCCAGTAATGGCGGAGAGCAAAATGATAACTCCTCACATCCTACTTATGTGTGTACACCCTAACTCGTTTTCTAGCTCACTGTAATGTAAATGGTTGAACAAACCGAGCAGCTACTGTTTGGAAAGAAGTTGTCCTTTTCATTTTAGATTCCATCCCCCTGACTTCCCAAGACTGAGGAGGCCTTTGGTTCGAGGGGACAAGAAGGGGGAAGGAGGGGTGGTATGACACAAGAAACAAGCAAGTTTCACACAAGAAAATGGGTCTAACGACGCTAACTGAGACTAACAAAGATATGGTGCCCATTTATAATCTATCCCGACATTCTCTGTCGGATCCTGAGGCATCCATACTCAATAAAGTTCTATCATTTGTCCCCCGCAAAATAAAAGATTCCATCCCTTTGAAAACTACGGTTAAAGATCATCTTCTCTGACAGGGAATGTCCCCAAGAAGAGAACACTAGTGACCTTAAAAATAAAACTAGTTATTGCCAGTAACTGCTATGATGTCAGCTCAACTAGTGGAGTTTGAAAACATGTTCCTAAGAGAAATTGATGATTTTAACACAAAGACATTCTACTACATGCAAAATTGTTCTAAACTAGAGTTAGAAGCACTACATCTGCTTGCTAATAACGACTCTCTCATAATTGAAGAGGCAGACAAAGAGGGAGGTATTGTCATTTTTAGACAACAATAAATATGATCAGAAGATTATAAAACAGGTGAATAATCCAACACATTATCAGGCCATCACTGAGGACCCTACGAAGGAATTGGCCATTAAAATCAAAGCGAATACTCAAGAGGCATTAGATGAAGGGTGGATATGCTCAAATGAACATGAATTCTTGAACAAAAAAGAGCCACATACAGCTATAATCTATATTTTGCCTAAGGTCCATAAATATACAAATAATCCCCCGGGCAAACCAATCATATCTGCATGTGGGTCTCTCCTGGAACCTTTGGCACAATAAATTGATGTCTTCTTAAAACCATTTGAATGCACCACCAGGGCATATGTTAGAGACTCAATGGATTTCATCAAAAAGGTTGAAGGATTACCATATGATACTACCACTGATTCACTCAATGCATTCGACATGGAAGCTTTGTATACTAATATTCCCCAAGATTGATTGATTTATTTATTTTTGAGTTTTATATAGCGCTGGCTAGACCTGAAGGTATTAGAGTGCATTACATATTATTTGAGTACGTTTACTCGAAGTACATGTGGTTGATTCATAAGGGACACAACAGTCTTCATACAATAAAGAGCACACTCACATAAAGTACCCATAGAGTTCCTATTAGGTCTAGCTACCCTGTGATTAAAAAATTATGTATTTGCCTTTAAAGAGGACTTGTTCCTCCAAGTCGAAGTTGTAGCTGTGGGATGTAGTTTCACCCAGAGATAGCTACTTTACATGTCTTTTTTTTACAAATAAATGGATCTTTGGGGCCGACAATACATGCCATCAGTACACAAAACAATGGTACCACTACATAGATTATATTTTTATGATTTGGACAAACTCAGAAACATCTTTACTTAGTTTCCACGAATGGCTCAATCAGAGATCACCAGATCTCAGATTCACAATAACATTTAATCCTAAGAAAATGAATTTTCTAGATCTGAACATGGAAGCGAGTACTGACAAATTGTTTGTCAGCCTCTACACAAAACCTACAGACCGCAACACACTGATGCACGTTTCTAGTGGACATCTGAGAACATGCTCAGAAAACCTCCCCTGTGGGCAATTTCTCTTGACTAGGAGAAACTGCACTAACAAAGAGGACTATTTCGAAAATGGAAACATTCTGGTGAACAAGCTAAAGGAGATATCCCAAGAGACTGGTAAAAGCATCTATTAAAAGAGCCTGGTTTGCACCACGTGAAACTCTTTTGATCCCAGAAAGTAGAGCTGACACCAATCCATTGACCTGTGTGTTAACATACAATGCTAAAGCTAACAAAATCAAAAGAATAATAAAAAATGATAGCTCTTATCAGAATTAGATATTCCGAGACCTTTGTTTTCATTCAGGAAAGGAAAAAACCTGCACCAGCTCGTTGTTGGAGCACCTAGGCCTACTACTAAAGCAAAAGATCTGTCAGAAATGTCAGCCTTACCATCAGTAGTTTGACATTTTAGATGTGAAAACTGCGCTGCCTGCAAATTCACAAACGACATCAAAAGTGTTACTTTAAATGGGAATGCATACAAACAAGTGAAATTCTCTAACCGGAATACCAGGAATATTGTTTACTGTGTGAAATGTCTCTACAATTTCCCCTATATAAGCCAGAACACACAATCTGTAACAGCTAGAATACTCAGACACAGGTCACAAATCAGGTGTCAGACACAAGGAGCCCCACTCATGGATAACTATAAAAAAATGTACCATTCGGAGGATGACCTCATATGGTGAGTCATTTATGTGGCACATCATAACTTGAAAGGTAATTCTTTGTCTACAATTCTGTCCAGAGTAGAGGCCAAGATGATTGAAAAAGTTCACACTGCATTCCAGAGGGTTGAATGATGCAGACAAAATATGATCGTTAATTTAAGAAGAATTTTGAATATCGTGTTTTTAGTGCTTGTTGTATATACTGTACACCAGTGCCCTATTTATGTAACAGATAAGTCACATTTTATAACGATGGATGATTATTGTGGTAATGCAATATGGACATAGAATAAGCAAGGTGTATATCCTATGTTTATAGCAGGTTTGTGGTTTAAAATCTGTATGTATATATTTTAAAAACACCACAAGCTAATGGTGGTTTGATGCCTACAGTTTGTATTCACATAATGTAAAAAGAACAAGTAGCAGTATCCACTCCTGGATGATTGCCACTTCAGCCAAGCTGGCTTTGCTTGCAAATATAGTGATGTAATATTGGCATCGAATGATTATTGTATATACTTATGTTTGTTATTGCAGGTTTTTGGTTTAATAATTGTATGTATATATTTTAATGTACCACAAGTGAGCGGTGGTTTAATGCTACAGATTGAATTAACATAATGTATAACCTACCAGTAGTGGTGCCCGCTTCCTTGTGATTGTCACTCTAGCCTAGTCAGAATTATTTTACATAATGGCAGCTTAGGCACTTTGATGGGTCAAACAATATGTGTGTTCCAGATGGGACCCAGTTCAAATATGGCCGCCACTGAGCCCCACTAAACTTAAACAGATGCAGAAGCCGGTCTCAGGGTGCATAACATGATACACTTTTAACTTTCACCCAGCCCCGCTCAGAGAAATCTCTGCAGCCACTGTGGCACACGCCCATGGATTACTTTCTGTATCTGCTGAGCGGCCGCTAAACAACACGTGTCCCGCTAAGCACAGGAGTGCACTAACTGTTTGCAGATGCCGAGCAGGGCGCGGTTACTATACTCAACGCGGTACATGTAAGTTTGGATATTACTATTAACTCAAGCAATTAATCTCCTTTCTTTGGTTCTTAAATTTCTATCTCACTGTAATGTAAATGGTTGAACAATAGGAGCAACTACAGTTTGGATAGATTTTATCCTTTTCATCTTCGGTTCCATTTCCTTGACTTCGCTGGTCCTGAGGAGGCCTGGAAATTTTGTAGGCCGAAACACGTCAACATATTTTTGAAGGAGTCCAACAACATTTAAAAAGTGATAGACTAGGGCATAGTTAGGAGGATTAGCAGGCCTCAGTCATTGCTTCATTGGACAAGAACTACCTTCAGGTGGATTGAATATTGAAGGGTCTGGGACAATCACCTTACTTTTGCTGGAAAAACACAGGAAATCACAAGGAAATAATATACCACAACATGAGTTTTTGTTTGTTTTCTATAGTTGTTTTATGTATTTTTTATATGGTGACGGGCATAATGATACAGGCTCTGTATGTGATAATTCGGCCAATAATTTATACGTGATTAAAAGCTAATATCCAGTGATAATTTATGGTGTCATTGTCGATAAGTTAACTGAATTGATGCCCTCCTTTTTCTGCTGTATAATTTTTTTTGTGTATCTACGCCTAGGAACCGAGGGGTTAAGTGGGCAAACCCTCCATGATTGGAGGTATGCATGACCACATATAGCCAGGTGCTACTTCTGAAGATTAAAACATTTCTGGCTGCCTAAGTCCTCATCACCGGGATCAAAACAATTGATGGGCCAATATTTTAGAAGCTGGACTTCCAGCAGAATCATAAATCACAATGTGTTCTACAATTAAGAATCAACCCAAGATGGCCCCAAGCGACTGGCAAAGTGAAGAGGTCTGTGCATACCTGTAACACACTAAAGGGAACAGCCAAAGAACAGGAGAAATAAGTGAGGAAGGAAGGAGAGCTATAAGACTGTCGCCAAAACAGACAGAATTTAATGCCTCGACAGATGTAACTCCTGTCACTCTGGCATCAAGGGGAGTGGGTCCCAGTCTCACCTATGATGACCATAATTGTCTTTGTTAAACTATGAGAATATGCGCTTGAAGCTTAATATCTTTGACCTTTGCTGTTTTGCCGTCCTTGGCTATTGTTTTGGTTGCTGTTTTGTGTCATGCAGAGTATTGTAATTTCCTTCCAGGAGAAGTATTTTCAATTTATGAAGGGTATGCGCGTCTCCTGATCCAAATTAATTCACCTGTGCCACCAGGGGCCACGTCATGATTTCGTTTCTAGAGCAAAAGGTGGTTAATCTCGTCTTTTTGGCTTCTTGAGCACATACAGTAACCCGAAATATCTCTGAGTTAAAGGATGTTTTTCTATAAGCAGATGTCTGAAAGACAAAGAGGCAATTAGAGCCCTGTGTTTGGGTGCTCTGCGGTCAGCAAATTTTGCATTAACTTAGAGATATTTTGAGTTAATGCATGCACAGATGATGCCAAAAAGAAGCGCAGAGACTCCTCTTCTAAGTGGAGCGCAGAAAACACCACCATAACACGGCTTGAAAGACACAAAGAAGGGGGAGGAAAATATATTGGAAAACAGTGACAAAGGAAGAAAGCAGAGACAAAAAGAACATACGAGAAAGTGTTGAAGAGACAGGAAGTGTTGAAAAGTGAAACAAAGAGGTGTAAGGTGGAATGGGGACTGGGGGGAGCCCTTAACTCGGCAACGCCCGGCAGCGGACGCGTAACAAAAACTTAGGAGTCCTGCCCTCATTTTTTTAAAATCAAAACTGGGCATTGTCCCAAAGAATCTATACACGTTTTATGCGCTGACGAACAATATAAGCTTTTCGCCTGTTCAAGTTTAAAATAATAGTTTTGATCAATCGAGTACATAGACTGTTTCTTGTGCCGAGATCCGCGGGAGTGCTCTGTCGCTTTAATACAATGGCGCCGCTTCATGAACTGTACTATTGCAAAATATCCAGTGCGAACATGTGTTCCTTTGCCTCCTCGATCAGTCTTCTCAATTGTCGTACACCTCACGCTGTGCCAGTGTTTACTTCAGCTGGGCTGATCGTAATTACCTGACTCACACAATGAAGACATCTCAGCTGAAAAGTTCTTCCTGTTCATGTGGACTATAACGTGGCGCTGTCTTCTCTTAATGCTGCGCCACAGCGACCTATTCTGTAGTTTCCGCCAATTTGCCACATTCACGTTTTGTTCGGAATGGAGTCCATTAGAGGTCAATGTGTGGTTGCCTTTCTCTTTGGCTCCCTTTGTCTGTATGAAACCTTCTCCTGCAAACATTTCATTCACGTGTAAGGTCGTTAGTACACAGGCCCGGCTCCAGGAATTTTTATTTGGGTGGGCCAAGGGTGCATTTGGGTGGGCCACTGCGGGCTCGATTTGTCACATATATGTCTAGGCAGGCCTGCTTCAGGGCCCTCCTTTATCTCTTCTTAGTCTTGCAAGGCCCAGTAAAACGCACTCTTTTTCAAATCTCTTTCTAAATATTATCACTCTCAAAAAGTGTTTTTCCATGTAATGTTCCTTTGATGGGAAGAGGACGTTTCTGAGGTGGGAGTATCAGGCAAGTGACACTTCTCGGGCTCCCTCTGTGCGAGCCTTCAGGGAGAATCCCTCTTCATTACTACCTCCACCTGACCCCGGACTCTGCAACGCACTCCCTTACAGGCATTATTATCCACTTCTCCTCTCCAGTGCACCTTATCTCACAGCTGACCTTGGTCCCAGCCCCATATCAGGCACCATCGGGCTGCACTTTCATTTTTCACGGTAAAAACATTAGTAAAATCACCTTCAAACTTAAAACATTGAATATAGCAGTAAATAAAATTAGCACACACTTTAAAGTATGTTCCACAGTAGCCCTTATGACCCGACTGCTAATTAAATAAACAAAAACAGAAAGGCCATGACAGGGCCGGCTTCAGTGCTGATGCGAAAGTCTTTTTTGGCGCTGCACCAATAACCTCTTTCTCCGTAAATACCTTTACTACCACCTTCCAACAGTGCCCCTCATCCCTCCAAGGCCCCCCCTATTGACCTCCTCCTCGGATTCCCTCACTGCCACACGCCACAAGTGCCCCTCATCTCCCCATAGCCCCTCCCCCGCATGACCTCCGCCTCAGACTCCCTCACTACCACCCTCCAGCAGTGCCCCTCATCTCTCCCTAGCTCCCCCCTCCACCCCATGACCTCTTCCTCGGATTCCCTCATTGCCACCCTCCACCAGTGCCCCTCATCGCTCCATAGCCCCTCCCACTACCTCCTCCTCGGATTCCCTCACTGCCACCCTCCAACAGTGCCCCTCATCTTTACAGTAGCCCCTTCCTCATATGCATTTCATTTGTCACTGTCCTATGTTAGGATTGTAACTTCTGAACTGCAAGTAACACAAGGATCTCTGTGACAAAGGCAGTAACCCACTGAGCTTCCACATAAAATACAGTTCATCTGCATTTAAAAACTACTAACAGACAAATGATTGCTCTCCAGCAGGATCATTAATCCCCAGCGTTATCTGGGCATTTTGTATTGTCTTATTGTTGTCCTGCATCGGCCATGATAATGATAAAAACTGTTTAAATGAAGCACTCACGAAGTATGTGTCCTGCTGGGCCTGCGCAGATTTTAAAAAGAAAAACAAATAGTAACACATTCTCTTACCTACTCCGTTAGTGTCAGAGCCTGATGTGATAAGCAGCTGCAGGGGTCAGGAAAGGTGAATCAGAATAAACAAACTTCTTTTCTCCTGCGCTGCATAGAAAAAGAAATATCAACGCAGCAGGACAGTATGCAAAGGTTACCGGATGTGTCGCCTTTGCCATGTGGAGATGAAGGGGTGAAAAAATAAACAAAGCCTCGTTAACATGTAAATGGTCTTTAAAAGACCTGTGAAGTACTCGGGTGCGGCTGCGGTAATCTCTAAAACTTGACTGTGTGTGCGCGCGCCCGGGAAGATGTCTCGGCCCGGGCTGACACACACACGACGGGGGGTTGAAGCACTTTGAGCCAAATGGTGTTGCGCGCCTGCCTTCAAGCCCTCACTGCGAGGGCCAAGGCTCCTGTTTGGGTGGGCCTGGCCCACCCGGCCCACCCGCTAGAACCGGGCCTGTTAGTACATCTACTTGCAGCGCCGGCCTTTGGTGAGATAGCGCATTGGGCGTGGATGGAGAGAAATGTGGCGCCCTTGCTGATGGCAGTGAATTAAATGGGGCAACAGGGGGTCCCTTTTGTGGTCCCTGATCAGTACTTGGGTGAGCGGGGACTGGTCCCAGAACACACAGTTACCCGGGCCTCCCCCAGCTCACCTAAATCACTGACAGGCCCTATGTTATTGAAGGACTAAAACCACTTTAAACTGGCGAATCAGACAGAAACAAACAGGCAGGGACAAGGACAAGGATGAAGCAAGATGAGAAGGGCTCTGCTATTGGCATAACCTTAATGCACACAGCTTCCTTCATGCGCCCTCAGAAAATTGGCGCCCTGAGCCTGGGCCCAGCTGGCCCATGCTAAAGGCCGGCCCTGTCTACTTGCATTTACAAACTCGGTTCTCTTTCCTCTTAGGTTACTTTCTTAACTATTAACTATCTTTAACATATCACCTCATTAGGTATAGGTTTTTCTAAACTAATTTAGCATTACTACTTTGGCCATTTTTTATTGAACTGTGACATTGATTTACAAAGCAAAAGTAAACTTTTTAATGTAGCCTTCCAAGTGTTATATTCCATAGCTATGCAGCTGTTGCATATAGATATATGTTGTAACGTCTTTGTCCTTCACTTATGGTAGATAGCATGACATTTTACATGTGACCAGAAGGCGGTTGATGTAATAGACTTCACAGATCTTAAGCTACTACGCCTTCTGTCAAACATCCCTCTACATATTTTTTCTTCTTCATCTGTCACCTCAGACGCTTTTCTCCTTGTCTGCTAACCTGTTTCTGAAACCTATTTCGCCTATCGAGATCAACTTGCAATAAACGTTATGAGTATTTACAACCTTCAAGGCTATTGTGCTCCTCCTTTCACCTGCCCTAAGGCTTCCCATTCAGGCTTGCAAGGCTGAGGAATGGTAGCAGAAGAGTGAAGACTCATTAGTGGACCAGGTACAAGGACTGTGTTACACTGGTACTGCAGATGATCTCTTGCTTTTAGGGGAGCACCAAATAACAATGTGCCCGATTCACAAAGGTAAACTGAGACGAAAGTCTAACTTTACGACTTTCGGCATTCACAAAGGGCATTTACGAGTAGTGAAGTTAGACTTTTGTCTCAGTTTTGGTCTCAGTTAAACTTAAGACCAAAACTAAAGTTTAACTGAGACAAAAGTCTAACATTACTACTCATAAATTCCCTTTGTGAATACCGAAAGTCATGAAGTTAGACTTGCGTCTCAGTTTACATTTGTGAATCGGCCTGATGTCTCTATCCATTGGCACAACACCGTAGACTGGGACAGTTGTAAATTGGCAATAGTGTGATGGATATGCTGGTGGCTGGGGAGCATGAAGGTGGCAAGGGAGAGGATCATTAGGACCGGGGCTCACACCAGGAGACACCACCAGCAGTTGCTACTGGTCAACTGGAATTCAAGTAAATAGACCTCTTTTACTTGCTGTGTCATTGTAGCAACACATCAGCCAGCTGACCCTTGGAGATCACTTCTTAGTCCGAGACACATGTAGGAGCAGACCCAGCTGAGCACCTCAGGTTCTATACTGGTCTCAGGCTGAGGTCTAGTCCTCTTCTTTTCTTACGCAGTTCCAGGTGTGTACTGATGAGCTGGGGATGAAGATACACTTTTGTAGGTTTAACTAACCAGTGCATGTGGGTGACTTCTGGAAATTCACTAACAAATGGGAAAAACCTTCCCAGGGGCAACTCCTACCAGCTAGTCTTTATGATGAGGAACTGTGGGGCAACATGGACACCAGAAGCTTGGAAAAAGTAGAAAATAGGTTCCTGCGACTCCTCACCAGTCCTCGGCTAGCACCCCCTTAATTCCCTTGCGGCTTGATGTGGGTCTCAGAACCCTCTTTAAAAAAGAGGGCCTTTGACCAATACTTTATTGGTGTAGGATCTGGGCTTCCACAGCACTGACGCCATATCAACAGGGCCTGAAGGATGTTTTTTAATAGTGCCATAGATAAGCTTTAGTTTGGGTTCGCTTGACTCCTCTCCAGTACTTGCAGGGATCGTGCCTCCAGAAACGGCTGAATTATCGTGCCCTCAATCCTGGCCCAGTAGTTGCATGTCAGAATAATCCATTTCAGTGTAGCTGGCACCTCGGGTTCTTTATCACCCTTCTTATCTGTAGAGGCGCTCCTCCCTTGCTTCCCTTGCATCCTCAGCTGCTTCAAATACCTCCTGTATCCCCCGGCACTGTAGAGAAGCTATTACTGCTAGCCACTAGCAGGGAATTACTGATTTCATCCTCGCTTGAGCTGGAATTTAAGTCGATGGAGCCTGATTCATCAGTCAGGGAGTAGAACTCCCCCAGAGAGATCTGGATTCTGGATATCTCTCCCAGTTCATTATCGCACAGGCTCTTCATCCCAGCAGAAACTAGGAGGCATTTCCCCCCAGTCAGTCAAGCCCCCACCAATTACACCACCATTTTCAAGACTAGCGAGCCCCGTGCTTCCATGCCTCAGCTGTACATTTCACATTCCTTTGCAAGCCTGACACCTTCTGAGCATCAAGGTCAGCTAAAATCAAAATTGTCTCTGAAGCTTGAATAGTTTCCCCCTCAGCACCATCAAAGTTCTTATCGGAGTTCCCCACAGGGACTTCGCCTTTTACTTCAGACTCTGATGCACCAATCGCTGATTGCACATTCTATTAATTTACCCCTTATGCAGCCTTCTGTACCACCTTCTCGTTCCCAACATTTCCCGGTCTTGAGCTGTAGTGGTCCGTGGGGAGAATGTGCCCGACCCCCTCCTTACCGTGATCTCTCATGGCACTGAGCTCAGCCACGGCAAGTGGACCAGGATTACTCAGCTGGGCTGATTGGGAAAAGTCGGTGATTGCCGGCTGTGGGATTCCTCACTGCACATCGTCCATTGCCACTGGGATACTGGCATCTTTCCCATTTACACCCAATGCTCCTCCTATTGTCTTGATAGGCTCAGTTTCTCGCTTCCCCCAGTGCCTCCGCTGACTTGGTCTGGTTTTAGCCTACTAGAAGCTCCTCCCAGTCCGTACACCGCATAAGATCCCGATGTACCGCTCGCTGGGGGATATTCACAAGAACGTGCGATAAACATCGGCATAATAGGCTAATGCAATTTTCCATATCGCTGTCTATCGCGGGAAAATAACTCTGTGTCAACGTCGTATTCCCAACACGGCGGTAACATGCAATAGTTTCCCGAGAACACCTCAAATGTCCGCGATACAACTACCGCGACGGCAATAAAAAAGGGAAACCCGAATGTGAAAAAAGTTGCAATGGCCCCAACTGCGATAAAAATCCAGCGAAAAGCAGCATCAGGCCCGCAAGTCCCACAAGTAAGGCGGGAACATTCACTATAAAAGCGGCAAAAAAAAACACCTACAAAACACAAACAACTGCTAAGTACCATGGAGGGAGCCGGAGCAAGTGCAGAGGACAACCAGAACCCCACAAGCCCCATGGAGGACCAGCCTGGGACCTCGGGGACAGGGAAGGGCAAGGAGAAGAATAAGAGGAACCCTCGTTTCAGTACGCAGGAAAACCAGATCCTCATTACGGAGGTGACAAAACACCTCCACCAACTGTCCATCACCTCCACTGTGACATTGGCAATTAAAAATACAATATGGCAGTCCATCTTGGCCAAGGTAAATGCAGTCGGAGTGAAGAGAAGGGAAGTGGACAACTGCAAGAAGCGCTGGACTGATGTGAAGAGCAAAACCAAGCTGAAAATTGCTGCCAACTTGAGAGCAGCAATGCAGACTGGAGGTGGGAGCCCAGCGACACACCAGGATCTGGATGAGATGGAGGAAATGGTGACCCGAGTCATCAATGGGGAGACGGTGGCAGGAGTTGGTGCACCGGACACTGCACAACAAGACCTGAGCTAACAGCAACAGGGTGAGTAACGACCAGGGACTGGGGAGACAGGGGGAGATGGGCACAATGGCACACATGCACAATTAAGTAGAGCACATCTGCGGACAAACCATGCCCAAGAGTCACAACTCCGACCAAGAGCCCAATTTACCCAAGTCTGCAATATCTCAGCACTGTATAAGCACAGAAGTGAAAGGCACACCGCCTAAAAGGGAGAAGGGCCAGCCAAATCAGAGCTGAAGGGGCAACACACCCACAATGCAGCACACACACATAAGAATCAGAGCACCTCAACATTGACAGCTATGTGGTACAAACTGCAACACTCTCACAACAGAACAGAGGACACAACTGCTGCCGCTTGTGTGCAGAAAATGGCCATTCGCATTTGGCATATCAGGAAACTGTGAGATGATAATGTACAAGTACAACCTCACATCCCTGATGGTGTAGAAATGTCAACTGTCCCTCATCAAATAGGCATCTCCTCACAAACAGTCACAATGTACATTGACATGCAGTCAGTTAGTAAACCTGCACAATGCTTGAACATACATGTGAACACAGTGTCAATCTGCATCCCCCCTTCACATTGCAGAGGGAGAATCAACACCTCCTGCAGAGCAGACACAACAACTCAGCACTGCTGACGAAGAGGACCTCCCCAACATCGACACAGACGCCCTCCAGCAGCTCATGGAAAGCTTCGGCACCCCACCTCCAGGAGCAGGGCAGCCCAGCTGCATTGAGGAGACCCCACCCCTGCACAGACCACACAGCAGGAAGCACCCACCACCACGGCTGTCTCCCAGGACCCCCACGACCAACACATGGCATTCCAATGCCGTGTGTCAGGGTGCCAGGAGAAGATGGCTGATCAGCTGCGGGTGGGGTTCGACCTCATGGCAGCCAAACTAGATGCCATACGTGGGTGTCTAAGTCCCATCAGGGTCCACTTACAGTCCCTAATGGACACCAACTGTCCGCTCCATGCTCTCCAACAATCCATGGCTGACATCGCTGGAGTCATGACTAGTCAGAGTGGCTCCAGCGATGTCAGCCGGGAGTTGGGGCACATGCGGAGGATCATAGAGAACATGGAGCAGATGCATGCGGAACGATTGGCTGCCACGGCTGCACACCAGCGAGATGTAGCTGGGATCTTCCATGCCCTGCAGATCCTCATCATGGCATTGCCGCCACACGGCCTGGCGCAGATGAATGCTGCTGCTACTACTCCATCCATATCTCCACCCCCTGAAGTGTCAGTGCCACACAGTGCGGCAGACCAAACACCACCACCCACATGTGAGGCACTGGACACATCAGAGGATGAAGATGATGATGAATCTGGCTTGGTGGTAAGATTGAAGTGGTAGCATACATCACCGCCATATGGCCTGTTTCAACTTGTTTCTGCCCTCTGCATCATGCCCTGGAATAACATCTTCCACTGTCCCCCGTTACACTCAGCGACACTCACCTTGGACCACGACATGGACTGCCATATTTGTAATGGTTACCAATGACACAGCAATCACACTGCGGACTGAAGTCTTCCCTTTCTGATGAACCTGTCAATCCCTAAAGGACTCTGGCTGGCCCTCCACGGGGCGACAATGTAAAGTGGGGTTTGCATGGCCCTGTACTGGTCCAGCTTAAACACCCCACTGAATGCGAATAAAACATTCAAATTCACACTGATGTGTCATGGCCCTGATCAATTATGCAAGAAAGTATTGATGAATGTAGGGACAGTGATTCCACATAAATGGTACTCCCTGGGTAATGCTATCAATGCGCATGTATGGCCATGACCCAGATAGGCAGTGAGACACACATCATCATTCAAAACAACTCACATCACAGTTGAATACAAGTGAATGTGCGTAGACTTTATTAGCATATGCGTGTCAGTACGGGCAAGAGAAGTGCCACAACATGCGGACCAATGCAGCAGCATGTCAGAATGAGGAACGTTGCCAAGCGCCGCTGTCCACTCCGGGGGAGTGCCTCACCTTTCACAGGTGTTTGTTACCCCGCGTGGTTGTCCGCCCACGTATTCGGGGTCCAGGCGAATGCAGCCATGTCCACTGTTGTCATGGAATATGTGACCAGAACCCCAAGATGCAATAAGGTGTCGGGACATGTGCAATGGGTTCCAAACTGTTGTGGCTGCAGGTCCGCAGTTACACGTCCATGAAAGTGATTGCAGCTTCGTAGGCAATCATCTCCAACATGAGGTCATTGTCGACTCCATCGAACAGGACGGCGAGGCTATCCATTAGCAGGTCCGGACAGATGTGCTGCGTCCAACCCCTGTCACCAATTAGCACTACAGCCCAATAGGGGAGCGGCTCAATGTGGTCACTGCACACGAGGAGTTCTGCAATATCCCAGGTCCAGCATGTATGCCAAGTATCCAGGCATCCCATAGACAGGTATCACGGTGACACTCCTGGTCGTGGGCCAATAGGGGGCGCACACACATGTCGAAATCCAGTTCACCTACCGTCCTGTTGGATAGGCAGACATCCATGGACCACTCGAATATGCACGATTGACAATGCAACACAGGCTGAACGCAGGTGACGTTGGCAAGGCGGAAGCTTAGCCGGTAACTGACCCCCAGCACTACCAATGGCAGTGTCCCCAGTAAATGCAGCATACGTTCACGGTACAGTTCCACATGACAGGGGTTGTGCATGTGTCCGGGATGTTCTGCCATTGCGTCACTGGCCCTGGTTGAAGCGGCACTGTTCTGACCTGTGCCAGTTCTGTGGATGAAATGCCGCAGCTCGGATCAATGAGTTGTTTAAGTGTGCAACGGTTGTACGCCTGGGATGGTGTGGGAGTAAGTGTGAAGGCCATTCCATGCAAGATAACTCCGAGCAAGAACTTCTGTGTGTGGGGTGTGTATACGTTGGTCTGTCGTCGGGCTGTGCGTAGTGTGGGAGTCGTCCTCAACTGCTATCGTATCTGTCAGGGGGTGCCGGGCACATGCAATTCCGAGGTCAGATGTGCAGATGTGCTTCCGCCTGATAGTTCAGACAAAGGAGCTTTCATCCCTAATTTCAGTTTGTCATGTGCTTGCATTCAGGAATTGTGATGTGGCTTGTTGGGTGTGGGGTGGGATGTGTGCGACTTTGGGATTCATGTTTGACATGACTTGCATGTGGCAAATGAGCGGCATCACTGTGTGTTACGTTGCCTCACAGCTGCTCCTCCCTCCCCCCGGGCCTATTCACTTGTGTACGCTGCGCGGTTGCATCACTTGCACTGCAACGGCACACCATTGTCATGCCTGTCTGCGCATGTCCACAAGCCTGACAACAACACTGTGATGTTGGCCGTTGAAGGTGGGTTGCCACGTGAGTGTAGGCCTATGGTAAGGATAGTGCGGACACAGATGTAGAGTTCATGCCTGGCTGAACCCGCACTGCGATTAAGGCTAGGCATTTGGCTCATGCTGCGGCAATGCAGATACACACAACACTTGGCATGTATGAGCCAAGACCCCGAGTGGTCTTGCGCTCCTTCATTTCACAGTTCGTGCGAGCCCGCCCTCCGGATGCATGCTACATTGCAACATTGTCAATTGCGGGCCGGGTGGCACCGACACTACAACAGAGACACACGCATTGGTTACTTCCTTGTCCAGGCCACAACTGAACTACGCCCTGAGCCCCAGGCTAATTCTACACACCCCTGCGCTGGACTGACGTACGCCGGCCCAGCCCACTCCGCTTACACTTACAGGGGGGATGACAGAGCTACATGTCCAAGGTCTTACCCACTGCCTGAGGTGACAGGCTTGCATCCGCTGTCCACAGCACGATGTGATGTGGTAGGGCCAGGGTCCATCACGCATTCATAATGACCACACGGACATACTTAGATGTATGGTGGAACTGGCTACGGGCACGTGCACCCGGCCCCTTTTTATTACCAGAGTCACATGTCCAGTGACGCCTGTGCTGGATGGGTGTGGGGTGAGTGTAAGCCAGCCCTCAGGGAGTGGTTGGTGCTGGCAACAACTAGAACAGCGATCATCGGATCACACACACAGATTCAATCATAAAGGGTCCATGACTTGCAGTGCACTGAGGTAGGGGCACCAGAACTGGACTCACACACAAAAGATTACATCATAAAGGGTCCATGACTTGAGCTGCACTGAGTTCGTGGCACCAGAAGCGCTCGGCGGGTGCGCGGCCTGCGACGATGTGTCGTCCGGGCGGGCCGCACTGGAAGCAATGTCTGTTGCCTACTGGACTGCGCCATAAATAAATCAAGACTCAATTCGAATTGTGAGCCCTGCTGACCGCAGTGTAGGCCGGAGGCAGCGGTCAGAAAGGGCCCACAGCCACGTGGCGTTGACTTGAGCTGCACAGAGTTAGTGGCACCTGGAGTGCTCGGCGGGTGTGCAGCCAGCGATGATGCGTCGTTTGACTTGGGGGACCTGCTGACCGCAGTGTAGGCCGGAGGCAGCGGTCAGGAAGGGCCCACAGCCACGTGGTGATGACTTGTGGTGCACTGAGTTAGTGGCACCAGATCTGGAATCACACACACAAGATTCAAACATAAAGGGTCCATGACTTCTGGTGCACTGAGTTAGTGGCACCAGATCTGGAATCACACACACAAGATTCAAACATAAAGGGTCCATGACTTGTGGTGCACTGAGTTAGTGGCACCTGAAGCGCTCAGCGGGTGTGCAACCTGCGATGGTGCGTCGTTTGACTTGGTGGACCTGCTGACCGCAGTGTAGGCCGGAGGCAGCAGTCAGAAAGGGCCCACAGCCACGTGATGATGACTTGTGGTGCACTGAGTTGGTGGCACCTGTAGCGCTCAGCGGGTGTGCAGCCAGAGATGATGGCGTGTCCTCGCAGGTCAGGATTGGATTTGATTTGTGAGCCCTGCTGACCGCAGTGTAGGCCAGAGGCAGCGGTCAGAAAGGGCCCACAGCCACGTGATGATGACTTGTGGTGCACTGAGTTGGTGGCACCTGTAGCGCTCAGCGGGTGCGCAGCCAGAGAGGATGGCGTGTCCTCGCAGGTCAGGATTGGATTTGATTTGCGGGCCCTGCTGACCGCAGTGTAGGCCGCAGACAGTAGTCAGCACACACATAACTCCGCTGTGCTGTGCCGCTGGGTGTGCTGTGTCACGGACACCAGCGATCAGCTGAGGAGGCTGTCGGTAATGGCGGCGGACTCGTGGCAGGGTGAGGGGCGCCTCCCTGGCAGACGCGTTGGCCATCTGGGAAGTGAACCACGCCCAGAGCCCCGGCCTATTTATTCACACTCCTACGCTGGCCTGGCGTACGCCGGCCCAGCCCACTCCACTTACTCTTACTGGGGGGGACGACATGGAGACATGACCGGGGTCTTCCCCACTGCCTGATGTAACATGGTTGCATCCACTTTCCACAACACTACAGACACCATCAGTATATGTCCACATGGACAGGTCTGTGCTCTGCATACTGTAGTCTGTCCAGCACATCACCGCCACACTTGGCATTGTGTACATTCTTATTCATGGGTGACTTGCCTCCTTCACACATACTTGGTTCCCACCTCTCCCCACATTCTGCAATTGTGTGGCTGTGGGGCCATGCCATTTTGGGAAGGTCAGCTGTCTTGTTCTGCACTGCCTCGGTGGTAGTCCGGGGGGGGGTGCCTGGGGGTGGTGGCGGTGGGTGTTGTGGCCCTCTTGGGTCTACGAGCTGCATGGTCAGTAGCTCCATGACATGTGTTGGTCTTCAGATGTGGCTCTGGGCTGGGCTCCCTTTCATGCTGCAGGTTGTCGTCCGGCTTTACACCAGTAAAAGGCAGGTGTTAAATCCCTGCTGCTAACGCGCCGTATCGCCTGTTTTTGGGGCGCATCGTGGATCTGGCTGGTCGTTGAGAATATCGCGAAGTGGTGTTTCCGTGTGTTTTGCACGGGTACGCCTACTCTGCATATCATTAGCATTAGTTGTCGCTCTCATCCGTGGCGATGTTTTTTGCGGCAGCTATAGCTGGGAAACTGGCGATATCGGCAGTTTGCACCATCTTGGGAATAGGGCGATGACTCTATCGCCACTTTTGCGGCGCTAAAGTGCCGATAAATCGGCGATGATTCCTTGAGAATATGCCCCTCTGTTTTATCTCGGATGGATCTGGCATTCTTGGGTGCCATTGCCTCGAATGCTTGGAGTACCTCTCTGTGCTGCAGCTCTATACCAGGCTCCTATAATCCGCCGACTGCGTCCGATGCCGAGCTGATGCACAGCCTTCAGTATAAACCACCCCCAGCTGGTGGTCTTGTTGCAGGCATACTGAAACAGACTCAGGTGCATTCCGCCGTTCCTAGCTCCGTAGCTTAGCTTTCCTGCTGCTCAGCCCTCCATGACACCGGAGCTCCGGAGGGAGCCAGCCAGCAGTGGCACTACTCGATCTCCATCTTGCACCGGCAAATTTCAATGAATTTAGAGACTGGTGTTATATTTAATTTCCCTTTTGCCCATAGGAGAGCCTAACAATTACTCTTCAGTTTGCAACAACACAGATAACTTAAATGTTTCCCAACATAAAACATTTTCATTTACAGAAATTAAATTTGCTTATTTAGATAAGTTAGAGTAAAATGTTTGAAATTCATCAATAATGTCTTTAGTAGATAACAGCAGGTTTCCAGCATTTCCATGAACAGAATATATTTGGTTCCTATCTTTTTATACACAGGTAATTAGTGTGTAATGTGCCTGATTTGTTAGAATTAAAGTGCTATTTTGTTTTATCCTTGGATACTTCCACTCACCTCTTCTACAGTCATTCATTATTTGCTTACCCAAACTTTCACAACTTCACCTATGAACATTGTCACTAGTAGATATGATGAATTGTTTGCATTTCATAATTTATTTTTCTAAATCTGAAAATTTAGAATGAAACTACTTATTTTCATGTCCTGTTATAAAAAATGTATACCTTTAAAAATATTTTAGAAGCATTGTAACAAGTTATAGCTGCATTTTCTGAATTCAGAAAAGTATTGTTCAATATTACAGTACTATGAGTAACAGTTTATCTTTATTCTCATCCTTAAGAACAATGTCTACATTCATTCTCCATCTTGAGCAAGAAACAGATGAAGCAACTTATTTCACAAACATCCTAGTGTGGTCTACGATATCAATTGCTCCAA
This sequence comes from Calotriton arnoldi, assembly GCA_963921515.1. NCBI lineage: Eukaryota > Metazoa > Chordata > Amphibia > Caudata > Salamandridae > Calotriton > Calotriton arnoldi. Next base: position 250,950 of record CAWUFW010004337.1, on the reverse strand, counting down.
TTATGGATATGAAATTAAATAACATAAATTTCTAGAAGATAACAGATAATTGTTTTGAGAGTGTAACAAGTGAGAGTTGGAAAAGAGCATACATTCTTTATTTGTGCAGAAGTGAGGTCTCAAATGATCAACAATGTTAGTGTTCATAAAGAAAAAGGACACATTTCAAGGAGACTTAAATTTGATAGAGGATAGTCCATCAAGTATTGGGTGGTAGTCTCGTGGACCAATGCATCCCCTCCAGCCATCTGTGTTTGACCTAGTAGTCAAAAGTGTGAATCCTAAGTAGTCCTCTCAGCTTTTGCACTTCTAAGAATTGCAAAATAAGTGGCCACTAGTTTGGTTAGCAAATAAATATCTCCTTTTTCAACACCAGAAAGAGTCATAAGACTAGGGTAGATGTGTGCTTTACAAATACACATGATAAATTATAATAAGGTTGAAGTCTCTGCAACCAATAACGGGAATATTACCATGAATGAATGAACGGAGCTTGTAAAGCGCACAGCTTCTCCATCAGGAGTGTCCCGGCGCTAGAGGTTCACGCATGACTGCACCCGAGGCCGACTTAACATTGAAGAGCCAGGTTTTCAGCTGTTTCGTAAAGGATGTAAGGTCAGTGGTTGCTCTTAATGCTGCTGGTAGTTTGTTCCATCCTTGAGCACCCAGAAAGCTGAAAGATTTACAACCCCTGCGTGCCAGGCGTACCTTGGGGATGCAGGCGAAGTCGGAGGAGGATGATCTTAGCGATCTAATGGGTGCATAGCGACAAGCACTCCTTCTGAGGTATACAGCGCACTTGCCATGGAGGGCTTTAAAGAATATTACTATGGTCTTGAATTTTATCCGATCCTTCACTGGAAGCCAGTATAAGGCCTTGAGATGAGGGACCAAATGAGACCTGGGTTTTAACCTGAAAATCGCCCTAGCCGCTGAGTTTTGCACCACCTGGAGGCGCTGGAGGAGGTAATCCGGCAGGCCCAGGTAAAGGACATTGGCATAGTCTAATCTAGACCTCACCAGCGCCTGAACCACTATCTTCCTGGAGTCCGGTGGAAGGAGCGGAAGGAATTTTTTAAGCATATGGAGTATGCCAAAACAAGTTCCCACCAAGGCCTGATCTTGGGAACTCATAGAGATGGAATTATCAATGTAGATACCCAGGTTTTTAACCGTGGATTGGGCAACGCTGCTTGGGGGGGGACAATTTCTCCGGCCACCATTGACTCCAATTGCACACAGAAGGCAGGCCAAAGAAAACAATCTCTGATTTGTCAGGGTTGCACTTAAGCTGGTTTACCTTCAGCCATTTAAAAACCTTCGTGAGACAGAATCTGATTGCCTCCCAGTCGAAGTCTGCACCTTTGTCGCATGAAAAGATCAGCTGAGGATCGTCAGCATACGAAATTATCTTGGCGCCATTTGCCTCCGCCAGGGGTGCTAGGGAGACATATATAAATTAAAAAGAGTCAGGCTCAGGATAGAGCCCTGAGGGACTCCTGCCTTCATATTGGGCATCGGGGCTGCAAAAGGGGAGTCCATATTTCCTGTTCTCTATCCTTCAGGTAGGATGTTATCCAGGCTAGTGCCAGACCCCGATGCCCATGTTCCTCAGTCTATCAAGGAGCAACACATGTGTCACCGTGTCGAAGGCCGCCAACAGATCAAGTAGTATGAGAATCTCTCTGCCCCCCTGATCAAGCTTATCTTTAAGGTGCTCTGTCACCTCCAACAGAGCTGTTTCAGTGCTGTAGTTATCCCTAAAGCCAGATTGAGTGGGGTGCAAGCGATTGTGACTTTCGGCATAGTTTGTGATCACTCTATTGACATGTTTCTCCAACACTTTGGAGAAGGCCGGGAGGGGGAGATAGGCCTATAATTCGTGGGAACATTCGGGTCCGCGTTAGGTTTTTAAAGGAGTGGCAGGATTTTTGCCTGCTTCCAGAGGGACGGCACAATGCCCGTGGAAAGAGAAGAGTTAAGCACCTTATTAACTGATTGGTTTATAGTGGATACTAGGACGGGTAATAATTTAGCTGGGCATGCATCTGCTGGTGAGCCCGACTTGAGGCCCTTGAGGTATTCAAGTGAATCATCCGATTCTATAGCCGGAAAATGTAAGAATAAAGGTAATTGTGAAGGTGCCTGGGGAGACTGGGGCCTGGTTATTCCATCAGAAGTGTGAGGTAAGGGCATGTCCCCCACTGTCTCCCTGGATAGGACTGATGTATCGTAATAATCTTATTATGGAAGGAGCGGGCCACCTGGCTGGTCCGGCTGAGTGGAGGGCTTCCTTACTGGCCGCCTTAGGTGCAGTAAAGGACATTACAATGTTGAAAGATTTCCTTACCTTTGTTATTAGTAGTCGCAATCTTGGTCTGCATATAGCTTATCTTGACCATTTTCACCTTCTGATAATGACATTTTAGAGCCGCCTTATAGATGATCTTATCCTCAGGAAAATAGTGATTGTGCCACTTTCTTTTGAGGCCTTTGCATTCGCTTTTGCTCAATCTCAAGGATTCGTTGAACCAAGGAGCAGAGCGACAAATCCTCCTTGAGGTGCGTGAGGTCAAAGCGGCGACCGCATCGATGTTAATCCTGAGCCATGATTCTAAAGCACAGGCGTCCAATTCAGGATTGCCTAAAAGAGATGGCAGAGATATTTTGTTTAGAGCTCTATAGTTATGTTCAGTCACTTTCGTTTCAGGTGGGATATGCTTCCCTGTGTCTGATATCCTAAAGTTAACAAGGAAGTGATCCAACCAGGTTATGGGGATTGGAGGATCAGTTTCCAATTCTGTATTACAGAAGATTTGATCCAGAATATGTCCCAAGTTATGTGTAGGAGCAGAGATGAAAGGGACTAGGTTACATGCTGCCGTTATTTCGGACAGAACAGTCACATGAGTATCCAAAGGCTTATCCATGTGTAAGTTGAGGTCCCCCAGGATGAGAAGATGTTCGTATCGGAGGGCAAGCGGTGTAGTGCATTCATTTAGAGTCTTAATGAAATTGCTAGGTATGTCTGGAGGTCTATAGATCAGGATCCCGGCAATGCATTGATGAGGTGATAGAGTACAGCAGAAACCAAGGCATTGCACGCCCTATACTGAGTCTAAAGAGATAGAAGTACACTCCAAATCCTGTTTAAAAACAATAGCAATGCCTCCTCCTGTCCCCACCTGTCGGTCTCTCCTCATAATTTTATAGCCTGAAGGAATGGCAGATGCAATGGTGGGGTTGGAGGAGTCAGACAGCCATGTTTCGGTGAGGAATAGGAGGTCGGGGGCGCATCTAGCAGAAGGTCATGTATTTGTGTCTCATGTTTTTGCAAAGAGCGAGTGTTGAGCAGTATTGCTTTAAATAGCTTCCCCAGTCTCCCTGAATTACCTACCTTCTTATTCTGGGCGGGCTCCTTGTGTGGATCCTCCCAGACCTTGATTGGAGTCCATTTGCAGAGGGGGCAGTGAGAAATGGCTCCATTGTCTGTACTAGCCAAGGTACCACGTCAAGTATGAAGGGTGCCTAATTTAAGCATTCATCCCATCCATATTGAATAGTGTGAGTCGTACCTGTGGCTCGACGGGCAGCATGGCTGGCATCAGCCGCCTCCAGGATGCTGACGGGCACAGACGGACTTGCCTTTGGCGTGCCAGCGGCGCGGCCGCGCAGCGTCTCTGCTTTCGTGCATTTGAGACTAGAGCGCACACCTCCCCAAAATGGTGGCGTTCTATGTCCCAGTCGTGAGGCAAAACTCCAGAAAGCCCACCCCCAACTTCCCGTTAATAGCAGCGTTCATGGAAAAGTGCAAAGTGCGTGTACAATTTCAAATTCAAAGCAAGACTTTGACAAACAATTAGTTAAGGTTAGAGTATTGTTAAAATTTTAAAAATCAGCTAGAGCACAGCAAAAGAAGCAGCTTGACACGCAATAATGCGATCAGCTGTCAGCATATAATCTCTGAAGTACTGTCTCTACATAACACTTCCGTCATCAGTAGTAAGACCATATATACTAATCAATTGTAAAATAAATATGTCTAATTTTAACATAAAAAACTACCATTTGGATCTGAATGATAGCTAAGATTTGTAATTGGAGCATGTTCAGAAAAAGAATTGCAACACCATTCTTCTTCCCAATAGCTATAGAGGATAAAAAGTGTCTAATCCAGTCGTTAGACATACACTGTAATATCTTGTTATTAACATGTGCCAGATTAAATGGCTTGTTCATTTATGATAATTAATATGATTTAAAATGAAATAAGGAATATGGGGCAGATGTATAAAGGATTTTTGTGGGCGCAAATGGGTTTTAGACCCATTTGCGCCCGCAAAAAACCTGTGGCCCATGTACTAATCCCATTTTGCGAGTCGCAAATCAATTTTTCGACTCGCAAAATAGGATTAGCAACTCGCTATTAGGAAGGGATGTTCCAAGGGCGTCCCTTCCTAGTGGCATAGTGGCAATGTAAGCTAGCTGGTCTACAAACTAACATACCCTTTGGGGGTTTCTGGAATCAGTCTGGACACCAATTCCTTAGTTTATGTTGTCTAAATGCGCAGATCCTATATATATTTGTAGGAACTACACAACATGGCACCGCCAACGTTGGTTTTGTTCCTATTTAAATGTCAAATCTGAGTAGTTCAGTCATGCTTTCTCAGAGACCCCTACTCACTTACCCAGAGACGTCTGGTGTGGGAAGGGAAAATTTGCCACAGCTCAGTAGGCATATTCTATGTATTGGCTGTAGGTTTATTCAAGCTTGAAGGATTATAGTTCCCTACATTTTGCATAAAACCTTATCTCATTTTCCTTGAAACTCTTTTCAACAATGTCTGTTGAGGAAAATGCAGCAGCATTACATATGAATGCAGCAGGGGAAGGAGAACAGGAAGGTGCTATAAACAATTCAGAAAATGTCAGAAATGCACATACATTAAAACTACCAGAATTTGGAGTCTCAGCATTAGGTGGGACTGTAACATTCGTGATTGAGGCACACGTGTCATTTAGGATGGAAGTATTCTATTCATGAGTTAAATTCCCACCTGCAGATGCATGGACAAATACATTTCATTCTTACAACCCAGATGAAACTCCGGAAGAATATTGTCCATATGAGGACATTGAAGTTCCGCTCAGCTACCAGGAGCATATAAACTGGTTTAAAGGCGCCCTCCCACACACCACAGAAAAAGTGAGATTCGGTCTGCTCAGCAGAGACGGAGCGACTTGGCCGGTCCTATCGGCTTATACACTGCATCCAGACGTTGACACATTGCCAATAGCAGACCTACGTCCACTTCACAAAGAAATAATCAAACTTTTCAGAAATCTGACACAGTTCGTCATGAGAACACTCACACTTCAACCAGCTAAAATTACCCCAGCAGGTCAACTACAAGGGACTGCAACTAAAATTACCCCACAAACACTGAATGCAGTCATGGGAAGATTGCCCACTAAAGGTGAGCAAACGCCATTCTGGATAGCACAGAAAATAGCACAGTTAGAGGCAGTGTTTCCACACACAGGCCCACAAGAAAAACACATAATACTGACAATCTGCTTGCCAATGGGGATAGCTCCCCCGATAGAGGATTGTACCACTTGGGGTACAGTCTTCTCTGCCATCTATCCCAGAACCCATGGTATCCCTTCAATAGCAGTGATACCAAAAGTATTAAGACAAATACAGATTGAGTATGGAGCAGAACCTGCTCTGAACTTGGGGATGAAATTACTAGGCAATTTTTTCCAGGTATCCACGATTATGTTAGCAAGCATAAAAGGGGAGGCAGCAGCAGTGGCTATACGCCAGCACTTGAGGGAATGTACTCCTGCACAACAGGAGCAAGAATTACCTAAAATTATCAAAGATACATAAGCCGAATTAGGTAGAGATAATTTGGGAGCTAGAGCTACAAAACCACAAGTAATCATAGTACTGAAAAGGATAATACCAAGCAAACACCTGATTCTTCAAAAAAGAAATGGGATAGTAAAAAACAAAAAATAGAGAGAATAGATCACAATCAAGGGGTGGGTCTCCTCAGCAGGAGCCCTCCGAAAGGAGGTATAACCTTAGAAATCGTGAGAACATTTAAAAACCTGTCAGGTATCAGGATACTGATACACATTCCTCTCGTTCCTTTCAGGGTTCATCAAAAACCTCAGAGAGGGAAGAACGGTCAGAACACAGATCAGAAGAGCGAACAAAGTCAAGATACAAGCATCGCAGTTCAGACTTTAATATCAAAAAAGAAGATAAACCAAAATCAAAACCTCAATTTAAAAAGAAGAAGGTAGCAGGCCTTAAAATAAGAAATGCCCAGGCTACTGAGGACTCAGCTTCTGAACAGGGAATGGGCTCTGATGATGCTAGACAATGCAGCAGAAGTAACAATAGTTCGCCAGAACCTGATGGAATTTCTGGTGACAGAGGTGTTGAATGAACAAATCACGGTGGAAACACCTGATACAAGGGTAAGTGTCCCACACCAGTTATACGAAATAGCATTCTATATGGAAGGGGACATACCTAGGAAGGTTAAATCTCTTTTGGGAGAACCTGTCCTTTGGCTATGACATTCTTTTAGCAGAGAAACATTTTCCGCCTGAGTTTGTTATGGATTGCCCAAAAGGAGAAACAGTAATTTTACCAGCTTTCTCTGACCTTGGCCCAGAATCTCTGAAACATTCATACATGCAGGAGTGGGCGATAGCACTAGCTCCTGCATTATACCGCAATCATGTAGGGTGGGATGCTGAGTCACCTGACCACGAAATCCCAGCCAAAACTAATCCAACTCCACAGAGACAGTACCCAATAAAACATGATGTGAAAAACAAGTCAGGGAGATCTTGGATCAACTTGAATATCAAGGTATAATAGAAAATTGCACCTCCTTCATGAATAATCCTTTGTTTCCCGTGATAAAACCTGATAATTCATATCGTCTAGTTTTAGACTACAGGCATTTGAACACATGCACAAAGACATTTGCAGTACAAAATGCACAAGTGCCACATTAATGAATAACATTGTGCAGAAAAAATATAAAACAACACTAGATATCTCAGATGTATTCTTTTGCCAAAATATAGCACCTGAAAAGCAGATATTTGACAGCATTTTCAGCCCTAAGCTCTCAGCGTCAATTCTGTCGACTGACCCAAGGGTATGAGAATAGGCCCGGGCTGTTCTCAGCAAGAGTAACAGAGTTTCTTCAAAAATTTTATGAGGAGGCATTGTCCTATGTAGATGATATCTAACTGACAGGCAATGAATTATTGGATCATTTGACCAGAGTGAGCAACATCATTTTGGGGTTCGCCTCTGAGGGGTACAAATTTAATTTAAAAAAATCTAAAATTGCCCGCCTTAATGTCCTATGTTTGGGATATGAACTCTCGAGTGAAGGAAAAAGCCTGGCAGCTAACTTTTTAGAAAAGTGTGTGCTGCTCCAACCTCCAAAAACTCTGAAAAACTTGCAATCCATTTTAGGATTCCTAAATTTTGTCAGAACATGCATTTAGGATTACGCAGAAAGAGTGAAACCTTTCTACGACTTAATCAGACCTGATTTCTCAGTTCAACATTGGACACAGGAACATACAGAAATACTACGGTCCCTACAAGCTGACATGATAGCTTCCAAACACTTACACACACACGTCTAAACACGACGAATTTGGTGATTCGCGTAATAGCGGGTCAGTCTGGGTACACTTACCTCACCTTCAATGAAGGTGAAACTGTGCCAATTGCATACAAATCTCATCTTTACACAAACGCAGAAATGCGTTTTGAATCAACTGAAATTTTTTTGACAGCAGTACAAACTGCTGTAGTGAGAGAATGAGCACTGGCTCAGGGGAAACAAATAATTGTCGTAACTCCAGTACCAGTAGGACAGGAACAAGGGAACCCTACTCACGCGGAACCAGGGTAATAAACTTATTATCAAAGGACAAAGGCTCCTGTGGACACTTAATGAAGTAATCTCAATGTATATGAGCACAATGGCAATATATTGGGTTATAGAGATATTGGAGAGAGAAGGAAGCAAATACACCTCTGATTTGTTTTTGAATCAAAAATATTTATATAATCCTTGAAATGAAATGCGCACAATGTGAGGATCCACGTGTGTGGAAGATGGCACGATCATAGCGCTGTCAAGCCGGGTCGAGTTCCGATTCTGAGCGCATGCATGGAAGCAGGCTACTTCCTTCTGTCATCAACCACGACGATGCCATACTTTTTTCATATGTTTTCATATGACCATCGTACCTGAGCAGACAGACACACGCTGTCCTGCTACTTGGAAGGATTGCCACAGGCTGCAGTTGATTCATTCTCCATAAGAGACACCAAAGTGAGAATATTCTCACCCTCCATATGAAAACATATGAAAAAAGTATGGCCTCGTCGTGATTGACGACAGAAGGAAGTAGCCTGCTTCCATGCATCCTCACATTGTGCGCATTCACGTAATAGCCAGCTCACCACCCACCTCACACTTGGGCTCCCGGCTGGGACCCATGTGAGTATCCCTTTTTTATCCCTTGCACGGTGCCACACCCACCACACGAGCCGGTCCATTACCCTTCAGGTGTCCCTACGATCATAGGTCCTGAAGAGACCCTACACTGCACACAGGGTCGAAACGCCATCGACAAGTTGCATAAACGAACCATTGTCCACCAGCACTGATCACTGTATCTAGCGCTGTATACTGTACATATATATGTAAATGGTCGTTTATATTAAGCATTGGAAACCTTGTATATATTTCACATATATGTCACTAATGTTCTATAGGTTCCGTTTTTCACTGGGACACCTTTCACTCAGAACCATATGTCCAAATGCACTATTGTGTAACAGTATTTCATTTCAAGGATTATATAAATATTTTTGATTCAAAAACAAATCAGAGGTGTATTTGCTTCCTTCTCTCTCCAATATCTCTATAACCCAATATATTGCCATTGTGCTCATATACATTGAGATTACTTCATTAAGTGTCCACAGGAGCCTTTGTCCTTTGATAATAAGTAACTCCAGTACCAACCTTAGAGGATGTTACAAAAGCTAGCATTCCAATCGCTAAAGTGTTACATCCACAATGGATACAATGGGCTAATTCCCTCACTGAAACAGATGTAGACTACAAATTTGACCCTACATTGAAGACACAAGCATTTCTGCAGTACGAACAGGAATATCCTCTCCCAAATGAAATAATGCCTCTAGATCAGTATGAATGCATCATTTACACAGACGGTTTTGCTCAGCCTGCCGTAGGAAGTAAACAGCAATACAGTGCAGCTTGTGCGATTGTAAAGGGACGTATGAGGGACAGTAAGTTTTGTCCTAGCAATATACAGACGCAGTCTCTAGGAGATTGCACGGCTCAACTAGCAGAACTAAAAGCCCTAGTAGTGGCACTAAAAAATACAGATCGAGAATTCCCCACACTCATTGTGTGCGATTTGATTTACTGTGTCTAGTCATACAATGAATATCTTCACTATTGGGGCCAGAATGGGTATAAAGATTCAAAAGGTTGCACAATAAAGCATGAACTGCTTTGGGAACAAGAGGCAGAGCTGAAAAAAGCCACCGCGGGCTCACCTGATTCGTACTCTGAGTCATCAGCGTGTTGGCATGCACGTTGAAGGGAATTAATTGGCTGATGAAGCCACCAAGGCAACAGGGTGAACTGCTGCTGTTGCTGCAATCACTTGTTCTCACACAAGAGTAGACGGACAGATAATGGTAGCTGTCATCACTTCGCGAAAAAACAGCACAGCCTTGCCAAAAGGTTTTCCATTTAAGTACTCCTACAAGTTAGAAGCACAAAATATACTGTATGCTCAAATTCCAGGAGTGGGGGATAGAGTAATACCAAACATGGATCGCAGATTAGGTTTAATACTAGCTGCACACAATGGTTTGGGCTCAGCGCACTCAGGGATTACAGCAACAGTTTCATTGCTGAAACAATGTTATTGGTGGCCAGGTCTTACTAAACAGACCAAAGCTTTTGATCTCAAATGCAACATCTGCCAGCAGATGAAGGGTTCCACCGTTGCACGTCTACCACAGACACCTTTAAGGATATCAGACAGACCACTTGCATTTGTCTTTTTGGACCACTGCGGCCCTTTACAATCTAACGGGGCTTACAAGTACACCTTGGTGTCAGTGGATTCACGCTCTAGATTCTTGTGGTTTTGGCCTCAGCGCTCAGCTGACGCCTGAACTGTTATAAAGGATTTGTGAGTGTTCATAGGGACATACACAGTTGGCACATTACATTCTGACCGTGGCCCCGCATTTAGCTCTCGGGCTTACAAGGAAGCCATGGGAAGTTTGGGTGTAGCATTGCGGTACTCCTCTCTGTATCATCCCAAGGAAAATTCGATAGTGGAAAGGAAAAACTGAGACTTAAAGCAATCCTTATCAGCAAGGGTATTAGGCTTGGGTGGCAGTCGGGTCAATCACCTATATGGGGTCCAGAGGGCACTTAATAACATACCAAGAAGCTCCCTGGGAGGCCGTACTCCTTATGAGGTCTTGTTTGGGACGAGAACATGGGTGCCCAACCTCGATTATGGCAGCACAGTAGCGTATGAAAAAGGATTTGACATCATTGATCGTTTGGCTGTTTTACAGGAACTCAATGAATTCCGGGCATTACAAAGCAATGTCCAAGTATAACGCACCGCTACTGCGGAAGTCAAAGCTGGTCCGGCAAGGTCTGCCTGGGTCCCGAAGATTAGGGACCTTGTTAGAGAAAAGATAGTGGACAAAAAAGAATTTGGGCCATCTTACAGAGTGCCTGTTCCTGTCCTGGCTGTTGAAGGAACAAGAACAGTACTTCTTCTGCTTCTTGCTGGCAAGAAAGAAAAGAGATTTGTCTCCATTGATCTGTTCAAACCACACTATGTGGCCGATACTGAATAGCATGCCGTGTGGGCTCCTGGGTAGCACGCGGATCTCCTCTCGCTACCATACTGGAAGTTCAGACAGAAAGACTAATAACAATTGAAAATTCTACTCTACGAAGTAACGGAGTTGCCAACCATGGAATGGAACTTGTGCCTATTGAACTAGAACAAACTTCAAATGAAACACAGATCGCAATTCGGCCTAATACCGATATCTATGTGAATGTGCCTTAAAATGAGTCAACAGCTAGTTCTACTAAACCTGCTGAGCTACCAAAGATAGATCGAAAGGCATCTGGCTACTCTATCGATTTTGATACCTTCTCTCTGGATCCGAGTGAACCTGAGTCACCGCCAGCCCCTGTTTCCCGAAAAGAAAACATATATAATATCCACCTTTGGCTGAAAAAGACTTACTTTGTTTCTCCCTGGCTACAGCTCTGGATTGCAATTGGTCTACTGTTCCTAGTCATCTGGATAGGTGTATTGACTGTCTTTTTCCTGCTTCTGAATGGACATTACCTCCCAGAATGCTCTGCAGTACCACATGTGAACATGGTCCTCAAACCACAGACATCATCTCATCGTGAAAGAAGAGACCTGTCTTTTGTGAACATTACAGTAGTTCCAATTCCTGAGGGGATAGTTTGGGGTAGGGATGATGTATTTGGTCCCACTGAACTTTTAAAAATACTGCATGTATTTAAAAATTCTTTGTATTATATCATCACCTCCAGTACATTCTCTGACGATTGGGATTTTGAAATTATAAATAGTATGCTGTCTGATTTAGAACAATCTGCTGCATTCTCGAAAAATGAAATGCATAATGATACATCTGATTTTGACACCATGTATTGTTACCAACATTATGGTCATCAATTTTTGCACAAAGCAAGTATCCCATGTAATGTATCACATACCACCAATGGGAACATTGGCCAACACCACCGAAAGGTACTTCACAAACGTTTGCACAAAAGGTTGCTTATTTTTCTGGGTTTAACACATCATATCCCCGCTCATATTATTATAAGCTTGCACCTACACCTGCGAAGAAAAATAAGCTCACCAGCACGAAACAGATATACTCTGCTTCTTTATCACCCAACTGTCTGAACAGGGTTTTGACTTATGGAAAGACACTATAGAAATGAAATCAGTCTGGGGGCCAAAGGATGGCAGGTTCAGGGAACTGAGGCATTATTTAAAACGTGTCTCATACCACAACAAATTATATTCCTGAACGACATTGTGCAGCAAACTTCCTGTCTTGGGTTAGCCAAGATTAAGGACTTGAACACACCTCGTATTCCCTCGACTTCACAATTTGAGGGATGGCAAAATTATACAGAAAATAGTGAGGGTATGCTAGATGACAGCATACATGAGGTTTCAGACAATTCACCAGACCCCAAATGAAAGGGATGGTTGGTTTGGCCTGTAGACACGAATAGGTGTCAGTCAAGATTCAGGGGTACCTCCAAAGGATTTAGCACCCATAGGCCTGATCAACGCTATGTACAACAGGAACATACAGGGGTAGTGACATCATACAGTGTTGGGAACTTATGCCTAGATTGGCTAAAGAACTCAACACTGTCCCAGGCGAAACAACACTTATCCTTACTTTCAGATGATATGAATCTAAGGTATTTTTTGTTAGGTCCCCAAAACCACATCGAAAACGCTTCTTACAAGCTATTTACAACAAAGTATGGAAGATCTCTCAACAGGAGGCTGCGGAGAGTTTACGTGAAATTGATAGGGCTAACCTAGAAAAGGCTTTGGCAGTGGTCGACAATGGCATGACCACACTAACATCAAGGATTTATTCACTGGGCAACATTGTGTCTTTTGCTATAGATATTCTGGAACAGGATTTGTCCATTCTTCAACATGGGCAATCACAGCTACGATCAATTATGTTACTAAGCTGGATGCTATATTCATTACGCTCTGGTCACGTGCCCTGGTGATATATTAACAGCACGTCTTTGTTCTTTGCTTATAATTTAACAAAAAGGCAGACCACAATGGCACAAAGAGATGCAAAATATACAATGTTGCACATTGAAAAATTAGATCAATTACCTTTTACCGTGGCTGAGTCACCTTCCACAGAACGGTCAATCCATGGCCATATCACATTGACAGTGACAACATTTCAATTTCAATATTGCCTACAATACCACCAGGTAGGAAGGTATGAAGCATTGGGTAGGGAGTACATCAATGAATCTTGGGAATTACCTTACAGATTTAGATGCAGAAATAGTGACACTGAAGTATTTCTCAGGGGTTCAGACTGCGTGAATCTGTTAAGTGGATCATTAATTTGTCAGGATATTATGCTTCACAGAGCTTGCAATGCTTCGGTTGCAAACCTATCTTGACACTTGAAAGGGTCCCCAGCTGCGGTGATTCATCCAGTGTTCAAACTGCTCTTGAATGGGAGTTATTTGATGTTGAATGATCAAGGTTGCTGCGGGATGCTGCCGGGCATCGCAAATCTGGTCACAGTAAGTTCCAGGGTTACTTGTTGTTTGCAAGTATTGTTTCCACTGACCCACACAGTCAGGGAGGTGCTTCTATGGCCGTGAATGTTTCTCTCATACGGATTGATTCTCTGAGCTGACACTTTTACAAAAAGAGGTGGCCTTAACCTCGGCCCGTGAGACTTTTGATCTACAGGTTGCAAAATCTTCGGTTGAGATACATGCCCTAGTCTGAACTAACTTCCCTCTCCATTTCATGGAAATGGTACATCGTATCTTTAACATATCTGATACGAGTGGGATAGTACACCTATGTAAGACCATATGTTCTGGACTATTGAACACCTTTCAGACGATTTTCCGAGTTATTCCATCATTGATACTGCGTATTTGGAAGCATTTTTGGAGGTCTTCCGCTGATCCTGCTACTTGTAGTGGTTATCCTGGCTTTGATTTTTCTGCTATGCAATGGACGTCCCAAATACCAAGGAGATGGAAAAAGCGCTCTTGGAGTGACGTTGCCGTGAACGCATGCTACTCCATCTGGGCACAATTCGGCTTCGGGAACTAAGTGAGCACTGGTTACTGTCATTCAGATCAGTCTGGGTTTTCTGCGTCTTGCCTGGACTCCCCTGCTTATTCTGTGGACTAGAATGCATGTTGGACATCTGTCTAACACTTCCATCGGTTGCGCCTTCGGACGTGGATGTACTGCTGGACCCGTTAAAGGCCCGTGTAGTGCAGTGTCCTCAGTGTTTTCCAATCCTGATGTCGGCATTCTTAGAGCCGCCACGGGATGCTTCAGCATCTGTTGGAATGGACACCGGCTCTGCACCAGGCTTACAGGCATCGAAGGCTTTCTCAGCAACAGCTGTGGGAACCTGATCCAAGAGGTGTTACAGGGAGCGTCGTCTGCGAAGGCAGGCAACAGTAATGTTGCGTCTCCAGCGCAGGATATATAAACATTTGGCTCTCCGTGTGCTGGGAACTATTTGGATTTTTCTAAAACAACTAAAAACTGGAATTCGAAAACATCATTTTTTTTCCCTCTTCTGCTCTCACTGAGCATTATGGCTTTCGGCATGCTCAGTTGATCTTACAGTATATTGAATTTTTAGAGGACTTATAGAGTTTTTTTGTGGTACACCTTTTTAGCATATACCATGTTTTTAGATGTTTTTAAACTCATATTTTTTAGCAAAGTTTTTATGGTTTTTAAAAAAGGCAGGTATTAGCATTTATTATTATGTCGTCCTGTCGGATGAGGAGTGGGTGTTATGAACCCCAATGTACCCCAATATAGGCCTAGGTAGTTACATGACCTTTTACCTACATCTGTCCTACCATTGTTCTACATAACAGGTTTTGGCTCCGACCTTTTACCTAGTTAGGTGCTACATGACTGTCCTGTGGTTTTCTTAAAAAACTAGCCTCATGTATTATGCATGAGGATTCTCAGTATCACAGCAGGATTACCATCTTCTGCATAATAACTCTGTATAAGGGTCATCTCTGTCATCATCCTTGCCCGACATGCCCACAGTACGCTTTTAGGTAGAACCCCTGAGGGTACTTTTTGGGTATATAAGCACTACATCTTCGCTGGCCAAACCAGAGGAGACAGACTTCCATGCTGACATGCTGACGCGAGACGCTGAGGTTCCTGCATGCAGACACTCCAGCACGCAGTGGTCTGATATCCCTTGAGGGGTGTGCATCTCAAGACCAAGACGGGGTTCTTCACTCGCCCACATCAGGTAATGGGGTTGGCTCTATCCTAAGGAGATTCTTGGCTATACACCAACATACATGCTAGGTACATTTAGGTACATCTAGTTAGAGTCTGCATCATAGAGTACGCATTATTACTGTTATGTTTATATATGCCCGCATATATTCATTGTTTTACCACTCTATATTCATTGTTTTAGCACTATGGTAGAACTCTACCTTTTCTTTACTCTATTGGTGCTCCTAACTATATATATCTGTTTGTGTCTAATGGTTGTTGCAGCACACATATTTTATACTAGAATGATGCTGGTTCAATAAATACTTATTAAAAATGTCCCCACTGTTTATTCTGTGTATCTCTCTGAGACAAAGTAAGCACGAGTGACTGTGCGAAAAGTACTGTACTGTTTGCACGATCCCTGAGGGGTCAGGGTTGTCATGTTCGATAGTTGCCAGAAACTATTTGCTCCTTGGTAAGAGGGGCTCATAGTGGCACTGTGAGCTAGCTGGTCTACAGACTAACATATCTTTTGGGGGTGTCTGGAATCAGTCTGGACCCCAATCCCTTAGTATATGTTGTCTAAACGGGCAGATCCTATATAGATTTGTAGGAACTACACGACAGAGCTGCATTAAAAAAATGGATTGCTTTATTTAGACAGACATGGTGGTCTGCTGATGCCACATTTATCCCCACATGTTTACAAAACCATGTGTGCTATTTCCTGATGCACTGTACTTTCTCAGATGCAGACTTGTATTCCAAAGTGCATAGGCAACACACACGTTATTCCTTGATCCACTGTACCTTCTCACAGGAACACCTATCCCAGTGTGCACACAGAACCATGTGTGCTATCTTCTGATGCACTGTGCCTTCCCTCAGGCACACATATATGCCAGTGCTGCACACAATCTAATGCAGACCAAGCGTAAGTATAAAGCAACGGAACCTTGCCAGAGTGGACCAGGAGGTGCAACTCGAGTAACACAGGTAAAAAGAACTCTTCAAACTACTGATCACTAAAAACTAAAAATCATTGTGCTCGTGCTGTATAACTCCTGGTGAAGGCAGTAGCCTACTACCACTTAAGGGTAGCCCTTTGAACTCCCCTCTTGGTCTAGACAGACCCTATTCCATGAGACCAGCCTAGATCATAGTGCACATGCACTTATGACCACAAATTGTTACCAAGGATCCAGATATCACCACAGCTGGGGCACTCAAGGCAGGGGTACACATCTATTGCCATTCGAGGGACCTTTCTGTTCCACAAACAGCCAATAATTGTGTAAGCCAAACATGAAATAGGAACTAAATAAAAATGAGAGCCATCAATTGAATTTAGTTATCCAGCTTCATTTCATTATGTGTATCAACTAAGTACAACATGTGAGACCTCATAAATGAAGCTGCGCCTCCAATGGTGAAGCTACTGCCTCTCTGACAAGAAGTTCGGCCAACAAGTGATTTAACAAGATCGCTGCTGCAAACATCCTATAAAGCAATAAGAAGAAAGAGTATTTATCTGAACTCCACATGATTAAATCATATATATAATCATATATATAGCATTCTTGATATATATATATATAAATTGCAGAGGGGATTAGCATGTAAATACATGTTAAAGCAGGTGCTTAGAAACAACAGCGACCCCTCACAAGCATATCCTCGGAAATTGGCTAAAGCTACACATTAGCCAACACGCCAGAAGCAGGGTGAGGAAGACAAAGTAACTCACCAGTGGTAATATTTCAAAAAACCCAAAAAAAGAACCATACAAACACAAACAGAAAAAGTACTAGCATCAATCCCTTAAATAGAAAAAATGTCATCAAAAACTTTCATCATGGCTGACAGAAGTAAAAATAGAACTCAAGGCGCAAGTGAATTACTAAACGATGATGCAGCTCCATCTACCAGCAATACTTTTCGGGAAACCACAGGAGAAAAGAAAAAGAGAATAATCACTTGTGTTATCAGAGAACTACAACAGAATCGCATTCTGGAAGTCAATAAATGGTGGGAAAAAGCAACCCTGGAGAAATACATAGAGTTCAAGAGGATACCAAGAGGGTTGAGAATCCTCATTATGCCAACCTTGAATGATCTGGATGCGGATCTAATTAAACAGTGGCAATTTGACACAAACGAATATTCCTTCAAACTAATGAAGACATTGATCATGCACGCTGAACGGAAATTGGAGAAATTAGTCACCATGATTCAAGAGTTGGAGGAAGAATTGAATCAATACCCCGCTAATGAGGAGAACAAAGAACTGATTGAAACAATGGAAAAGAAAATAAACAAACATGAAGCGGATGTAGAAAAACGGAAAGCCAGTAAATTCAACAGAGACAGACTGGACTACGCCAAAGGCCGCATTTATACTTTCGCCAGGAAGTATGATATGTTTAGGAACCGTGTAGTGATGGACAAGTGTGCTGGGTATGAAACCTCTGAAACAGTAGATAGTTCCGACCTAAGTTCCGCAGATGAAGAGCCAAGCACATCTAACCTGGATTTTTCCAGGGAGATTAAACTGATGCAAATGATAACGCAACAGAGAGGGAGAAGAAGAGGAACACCATGAGGAAGAGGCCAACCCAGAACACAACCAGAAGAAAAAGAAGAGGGGGCAAAATCTCGCCAATAACAACTTGGTGATAAATATTTCTAAGAAAATATTGAGTGTAGCACAGATATCATTGCTGAATAAGGGACTTACATTGTGTCCCAATAAGGATATGAATACACCTAATCTTCAAATTGATCTTTACAAATTTTACCGAAAAATCAAACTCAAAAAATATTTTGAAGAAAAACCATCTATACCTAAACAGCTTACAACCATAAGTCAGGAAACCTCAGTCTTAAATCAAAATGACATACCCACCCTAAGAGCATTAGCTTGCCTGGGAAATGGAGCTGATTCAACACTTGGACAACAACTACATTCATCAGAAACTGACAGAGAATTTTGCCAAAGAATGGGTATTGACACAAACGAAGGGGGCAGTAGTGGTTTAAAAATACAATCAACCTTCTGTCCACAATTCCCACCGGGTAACAAGATTGATTTATTTCACGAGATTCTGGTGGAAGAAATCAATAGGATGGCACAAAATACCTCTGGGAATATCAATAAAAAGGAGAAAAATAGAAAGAAAAAAAAGAAGTCATAGAATCTAACTTCTGGTGAATATCAAGCATTAAAAGAACTAAAAGGCCCATTACGATACCCGGCGTAAAAAAATCCGCCACGCATGAAAGCGGCAAAAATCCGCCCGCACACACCGTCTGAACACCGACCACGCCATTACGATGACACAAACCGAAAACCGCCATCGGCGGAAAAATCACACAAGATACCGCCCGCCCTCGTCCGAGTCGGAGTCAAACCGCCCGCCACGGACGGAAACACGCACGACAACACAAAACCGCCCGCCCTCACGGCCGACACACCGCACGTGAAATTACGATCGCACCGCCATGAGCGCGGGAAAACTACAAATATACCGCCCGCCAGCGCAAACAACTCCGATGAAAATTGACACGGCAGAAGCCATGGCGGCCACGTCCCTGCACAGAAACCATCCGCTGACAAAAACAATCACACACAACATGGCCAACAAGTCCACACAGCAAGGCACGCACAAATACACAAGCACAGTACACATCCCGAAAACACACCCCCTGGACAAACAAAACCCACAAAGGCCAGAACACCAGACACAACACACCTGAAAACAACAGACCATGAGGACACACCCACATAGGTAAGTACAAAAGCAGCACTCCCACAGACCACAACCCCTTGCAACATTGCAAACCAGAGAGGAGAGGAGAGGACACAGTGACACAGCAAGGACAGCAGCACACCACAGAAACGCACACATCACAACCACCACCACCACCACCACCACCAAACACCGGCACCACAAACCCCCTGCACATTACACAACACACACCGCACCAGCACCACAAACACCATGGCACCACAAAGAATGCCCAAGTTCACGCCCATTGAGCTGATGGTCATGGTCGACGAGATCATCAAGGTGCACCCACAAATCTATGGAAACCTGGTCCAGCACACACCACTAGCCACCAGAAACAGAATGTGGAACCGGATCGTAGACCAGGTCAATGCAGTCGGGACCCTGCCCAGGAACAGAGGAGAAATCAACAAACGGTGGAATGACGTCAAAGGCCTGGTCAAGAAGAAGGAGAACAAAAACAGAGAGCTGGCTGCCGTCACTGGCGGAGGGAATCCCGCGCTTTTCAAGACCTTCAAAGCGTGGGAGGAGAAGGTGCGAGTCATCATCCATCCGGAGATCCTCACCGGATTAGCAGGGGGAGTGGAGGCTGGTAAGTACAAACTAATATATACCAGCACACCGCTATGTACTCACATGCACTACCACCATGCCACAGCTCCCAGGGACAAACACCCCCATGTCCAGCACCCAATACACAACACATCACACACACATGCAACAGACACCACCACACACAGCCCAAACCTAACAACTGAAAGATACGTGGGGGCATGTGTACACTCAGCCAGCCACGTAACCACCAACAAGTCCCCAAGTATGCCAGAAGCGCCACAACGAGCACCCACCACACCCATGTGTCCGCCATAGCTGCACTAACCGACAAGTAACAGGTAAGTGGCAGGAACACAAAGTGCAGTGGGTGGGAGGGTGGACAGCTCAAGTACAACACACACCAGGCCCCTAGTCCCACAGCACAGCAAGGAGGAGCATCCCCCACACCCCACAGCCACGTGTCAGCCACCGCAGTGCACACCGACAGCCGAAAGGTAGACATCACGGTCCACAACAATCGGTGTCAGTGGGTGTCCAGCCATCACCACGACCCACAACACCGCCCACACCCCCACAGACCTGCAACATGGAGCACCCCCGCTTAGAACCATGTGGCATCCAGTACAGTGCACGCCCGAACAACCTGCAGGTGGGAAACTGGACAGGGCTGGATTACTGGAGGCATGAGGACCGTAACACGACCAACACATGGGACATGTCACGTAGCAGACGAACACGCAGCACCGCCCACTGTCACGAACAAGTGAACAATGTGCACACGGACATGAACCACAGACTCACACCCCACATGACCCATCACAGACACAGCAACACCCAAGGAGCCACGTCTGCATGCACAAGCCACACTGAATATAGTACCACACGGCAGCCACTGTGCAACCCATCACACACAACCGAAACACCATTGAAGTCCTGTCCATGTAGCCCCTACTGCCTGTCAACCACACACCCCACAACTACGCCTATGTAAGACAAACAACACTAGACGCAACAGAGCGGAACAACATAAATGCACATGAACACCACTGAACCCATCAAACACACAGACACACCATGCACATACAACATCCCATCCATCCCATCCGTCAGCCCCAGTCTCATGAAAGGCATGTCATCCGAACAGCTGCCACACATACAGCAGTCACGCTAAGATACATGCCCATGACCAACCATGTGCCAGAAGTCAATGAAGCGCACGCCACACTGTGAGCAACAACACACAACATGGGCCACACCCCCCCCCGAGCACTGCAGTGATGCACATGGCACAGGGCAGCACGCACACCAAGGAGATGGGACAACTGCAATACGTCGGGTTGTTAAAGATTGCAGGAATCGCTGTTAGCATGAGCTGAAAGCCATTTTGTACTTGGCAGCCATTTTAGTTAGCCATGTGCTCGCCATGTGCTTTCTCCCTCTTCCAGAGTCTTGCACATGCTCAGAGAGGCCTAGCTGGTAGAATGCACCTGCTCCTAGTATAGAACTGTCAGGCTATTCTTACTCATGTAAGCAGTTTAGTCTCCCCTCCCACTTTGTGGAGCAAGCAAATTTTGTATACCCATATTAGTCAATAAGCATGCTTGTATGTGCTAGGACCTCCCCTTGATTTTATGCTGACTATGTAACAAATACATATATAAGGACCCTGTTCTCTGCACTCATTAGAATGCCTCCTACAGTGGCCTGCGGGTACCGTAAGATGCAATCTCCCTCATCTGAGGTTAATAAAACATGTTTTTTGATATTACAGCTTCTGTGCCAATCTCTTCTTTGTTGGTCTTAAGGACCAGATGTATCAGTGAACCCCTAAGAAGGTTTTTATTTCTACAAATGGCGCCCGAAAGTGGACCTCATCGGTGCAGCGGCTATCCAAGGGAGTGGTCTTGAAGGGAGACAGGAATCTACTGAGGAGGTACCCTGCGCACGGAGATTGTTTGTCTTCCAGCCCAGTATATTTCTGGTCTTCCTGATCTGATCCTCCAAGTGTTTGCCGCTCCCGACTGAGAACTTCTTTGGCGTGAGTATTTTAAAACGACCGTTAGGTCACTCAGAACTTGGCAGTTGGAACCTGGACACCATTTGATTGGTAAGAGCCGTTTTGCGGCACTTGCTGTTGGTTTGATGCCTTTGATTGGTAAGGTAGTTTTAGTAACACTTACTGTGGCTTTGTTTGTATGATTGGCCAATTTTGGAATTTGTTTTGTAAGTTATATATGCATTGCAATTCATATAGGCAGGTAATGAGGAGATTTTTCTCTAACTTTGAAAACTTGAATGGCACACATTGTGTTAAGTGTCACTTGGAGTATAATATTATATATGCTATAATATTTTTGGCATGCCTGTTTCTAGCACACTTCGCAGAAAGTGTTGCTGTTTTGGAGGTACCGATATGGATTTAGTAAGTGCTTAGTTGACTCCCCTCAGAGGGGATACCTAAATAGGTTTACGTATAGTAAAAAGATATTTCTTCCTTGGTGACTAAGTACCCCATGGAACTAAATATGTACATAAAACGGATCCGGATCTGCGCACTTAGTAACATTCATAAGTGGTGATATGCAGAGCGCTTTTTGAGTGTTCTACCAGCCAAAACTGGCGAATTTGGTGTATTTTGGCTTCTTGACCATGGAACAGTTTTTTGGGCTACTTTTGAGAGCTCTTCTTGTAAATATGACTTACAATTAGTATTTACAAATAGGTTGGTCTTGCGTACAATTTGTAAGCTGTCTTAAAGTCCTAAGTGTTGATTTGTGGGTTAAATGTGTGTTTAAATGTCTATGTGGGGTTTGTGGTTTGACATTGGTAATACTTGTGTGAGTACTCTTTTTGAAAGAATGTCTAGCTTTAAGCGCGCTGTGTTGTGTACTCTGCGTGTATGACCCCCCTTCTGTAACTGTCTGAATGAGCTCAATGAGTTTGTTTATGTTTTTGCTGTCATCATTCTGTTATGCAAAATGTCATTTAGTTTCTTACATATTAAATAAAAATCCAGAAATGAATTATATAACATATGCTAAACAGCTGCATGTTACTATTAAATTGACAGAGTACGACACTGTACATGTGTGCAAATTGCCACAATGCTAAAGATAAAATTAGAATTCGTATTCATTAGGATTAAAATAGGCCTCATACAGAGGAATAAAAACGAAATTGTGTGTTTTGTAATCAATAGACTAAAATACATGTTACAGCATTTTCCTTAAATACATTGTATTAGACATTAAAAGGCATGCACATCATATGAGTGAATTTGGTCGTTGCTGAACTAAATACACATTATAGAAAGATAGATTTGACTGCATTGAAATGCCTCAGTTTTTAAATAGACTGTGACATGCTTTTCTTTCAGCACCCGAGAAAAAGCTTTCCAACAGCTGTGTTTAAACTGATTAACTGAAAAGAAACTGTTTGACACAGCAAATGGGGATTTAACTCTGTCAGGGTATTTCAAATAATAAAGGGTTTTTTCCTGAGAAAGGCGTGAAAATTCGACGCCTGCTGACAAACAACAGCTGCATAAATAGCATATGGCTATTCCTGATCACGGCCACAGACAGGAATGCTGAGTCAGCGAAATTTTAAGTCAGTGTAAAACTGGTATAAGGGCCTGCATTATTTTAAAAGTTTCAAAAAACCAGTTTCATTATTTTGGATAACAGAGAACAAAATTGAAAGTAGGGATTTCCTTTCTTAATGCCTTTTTACATAAGTACATCTGTGGTTCTGATGTTAAATGATAACTGTCCTTTCAAAAAGTGGCGCAGACTTTTCCTGTTTCAAGTAAAGGCTTCTGTGCTTAGGGTTATGAATGAATGCGTTTAAATATGATAGGCTACGAATGAAGCTTGCTTTTCAAATGTGGAATCATCAAAATGGTTGGTTTTGATTAAAAAATAAATAAAAATAATTATATGAAAAAAATATATTGTTAAACATAAATGCTTTAAATTCGTTTTTTCATCTTTATAAAGCCTAATCATCATACTGTGAATTCCTAGTATCAAAGTTGAATTTAAGCAGTGCTGTACCGCAATAAGAAGGGAACTTAAATGTGAAATGTCACTTTACCCAGCCGTACAAAACTCATTTTTATAAGGGTATATCTTATACATTTCTGATTTCCCATTCCTGGGCTATCTAGAGAACACTCTGGGGGTTCCTATTATGCAAAAATATTGTAGGATATTCATTTTTAAGTGCCCCTACCACCAAAGTCGAAATTGAGCTAAATTCACAATTTTACAAGCAGTTCTACCACTCAAGGCAGTTTTAACGTGCTCTCAGGCTTCAATAAAGTATATGCAAGTATAGAATAAACAGCTGACCTCTGTATTACTAGATTGCACACCACACACTGTACATAAATGAAAATAAGTATACAGAAACCAGCAGACGTTATTATCCTACCTTTAAATTACTGGCAAACACACCGGACAGGACTGCCTTTTAGCTGTGATTCTCCAGAGTTGCTTTGCATTACGAAAACCGCATGGCAAGCCTTGCACAAACAAAATGAGCAGCTGCTGAACGGGTCAAAGGTCGGAGTTCTGCATTTAGCAACTTAGCAGGGTGAAGGGTAATGTTTGCTGGGACACTTCGACCTTCGAAAAGTTTTTGAAAGACGAGATGATAGCGCAAAGAGAGAAAGAGAAGCTTTGCTTCCTATTTTTGGCAAACACACGTTTAGCGCAGTCATATGAAACGAAGAAAAACAGCCCTCAGTTGAGCATTGATCTGCCAGGTATATAAAATAATGGTTTTAGTTTAAAGAATACTGTGTAGGGGCTACGATAAGGAGGAAATGGATTTTAGTTTGCATTCATGCGCCCTCATGTTAATCTAGTACAATTGCTCAAGGAATTGATACATTTGTTGCTGACGCTTTCTACAGTACTCGATGTGCTTGAATCAGAGAATAGCCACTTTCTAAGATATCTCCTACAAGTTTGTTTGTGCCCAGTTGCTACAAATAGGGGTTGAAAGTGTTGACAGAAGTAAAACCTGTTTCAGGTTTTCCTACTGTCAAAATGGGGGAAGGAGGCTAGCTCCTCTACAAATTAAGGGTAGGCAAAATTATGTTTTCTCTCTTCTTTTTCTTACTTTTTTTGAGTCTGTCTAAACTGTCTAGGAAATGGCCATGTGATAGTTATTGGCTATTCTGTAATACTGTTTTAAAATTGTTAGAATTAATAAAAAGATGAAACACATAAGCTATGTTACTGCCCATCCTGTATGAAAGAATGAGTAGAACAGATTGATGTTCCCTTATTTGATCTTTAAGGGGAACTGTATAGTGGCGGTTTCTGTTCAAAAAATCTCAGGTGGCAACACTATTATTGTTTATGTTATTCTCATGTTCTATACAGTTTTGCAAGGGCATTGCTAGTTTTTTATTAGCTAGTCTCTGTCAATAAGCTGACAGCCCTTATTAGAGCTGGAGATAGGGTTTTTTTCCTTTTGAAAATGATGTTGCATAGTCCAGATCGTGAAAAGTACAATGCAGGAAAGACGCTCATGTGATCCTTAGCAAACATTTTGAAGGAAAATATTGTTTTATAGGAATTTGTTTGTCATAACATGTTCTGCTGGAGAAAATGTACTCACTATGTTGAAGTTTAGTTCTTTTTGCAATAAGAATCCCTGTTAAATTAGCAGTTTTAGATTTTCCTGCTGCACCTATAACATGAGAGCATGGTCCTAAGCATAACATGTAAGAGAAATTATTTTACAAGTGTCTGCAGTCCTGTACAAGTAATGTAAAATCTATGAGTAAAAGTGTAGAACATTTCCTTTTTCTTGAGGGTTCTTCAGATTGGTAATATAGGAATACACCAATGTAAGTATTTGGAGTATGTCTGTATTGTTTTTCTCTTTTCCTCAGAATTTAGTAAATGAACACAGACTTCCTTGGCTGTTTGGGATTGGGTGATGTATTACTCTTGTCAGTTCACCAAAACGTTCCTTTTATACTTGCCAATAGGTCCAGGGTTTTCTACTCTCAGATAGATGAAGTGGCTCTTGGGTGCCTTGCTAATGTATGGGGCGCCCCAGGACTAAGAGAGTATTCTGAGACTATCCTCTCTGTTGTTAGATTATTTCTGTGCCTTGTCTAAAGACCTCTTGTTCTGTCCACCAATAGATATTTGCTGCCTTACAACCATTGCCAGAGGGGCCCGGACATCAGATCCAGCCTGGGGAGTCAGCGCCACTCCAGTTTGAAGCCAAAGTTAAAGGAACCAGCACAGGCGTTGCTGGCAACTAGGACCTCAGTGAAGGCGGAAGCACTGGGACGTGAAGTGTGTACCCCTGCCACTGTCTTGGGCGAAAGACGGGGTTACAAATCAGGATGGAGAAATCTTTGTGTGGATCCAGTTTTTGATGCCCAGCTGAGAGAGTCACAGAACGACAAGGACGGCAAGGAGGCTTTTGCTTGAGGTGACCCCCTTTGAAACAAGGGTTGCTTCAGGCCTTTGAGTCCTGGTCCCAAGTGAATGCAAGTCTACGCCTTTGTTTGTTGATCAAGAGATGCCCGAGCACACTGGGTACAATTTGTGGCCCTAACAAAAGAGCAGTGCGCCAGAGGTGCAATACAGGAGTTAGGGAAGGACTTGAGTTTAGGGTACAGGTGCTGTGCCCTTGGTGCCTGTTAGATTAAAGTGAAGAAAACTGGTGCACTGCCTGAGACACTGGACAGGATCATTGAGGGTATTTGCCCTGGGGGTGATTGCCCTATCCTGAAAGAAAGACTTTTCCTTCTCTGTGATTCTTGAGTTGCGAGTTGTGCAGCTCCACCGTGGGAACAACAAGAGCCTGCCTGTGAGGCTCAAACGGACACAGGGAGAAGACTCCCCTCTGGCTGGTTGGTTCTAGAAATTCCCAAGGACTCTTTTTTTTGTTAGTAATGTACCCCTTTGGTCGTCCCATTTTTTTTGGAGGAGCAGCCCTTTGCGGCTCCTTGTCCTAATTCCTATGGCCCTGTGTGGTCCTCCTGGTCCCCCGGAGCCACAATTGTTTTTGTAATAATATGTCTGATTGCTTTAATATTTTATAAGAGTAATGTTTATTCTGCACGAGAAAAGTTCATCTGAGCATGTTACTTTACTCTTTCCTTAAGTATATTAATTGATAATTTAGCCCTCATAAAAAATACTGAGAAAGTCTATTGAAAATGTTTTTATTAGGTATGTGCTGTTGGCTATTTTGAAATTGACATTAATAGTCACTGAAATACATCAGAGCCCTGAAACTTAAAATTAGACTAGATGGTTTTGGTATTTGCTTTCTGCTTAGGATTGGAAAATATTGAGATTTCTGTTTGAGATAATAGTCATTATTCTCTCTTGCTACCTGTATGACCCAATGCTCTGTTCACTTTGTACTCCTGCTTATACCTTGTATATACCTGCTTAATGAAATGTTTAGAATGTAAATGCCCACCTAGCATAGGATATTGATGAATTTATGAGAAGAAAATGTGCAAAATATTTTCTATGTCTCTACTAGATCATGGGAATGTCTTTAGCTCATGCTAAAAGGATCATCTGTTAAAGATTGCAGGAATCGCTGTTAGCATGAGCTGAAAGCCATTTTGTACTTGGCAGCCATTTTAGTTAGCCATGTGCTCGCCATGTGCTTTCTCCCTCTTCCAGAGTCTTGCACATGCTCAGAGAGGCCTAGCTGGTAGAATGCACCTGCTCCTAGTATAGAACTGTCAGGCTATTCTTACTCATGTAAGCAGTTTAGTCTCCCTCCCACTTTGTGGAGCAAGCAAATTTTGTATACCCATATTAGTCAATAAGCATGCTTGTATGTGCTAGGACCTCCCCTTGATTTTATGCTGACTATGTAACAAATACATATATAAGGACCCTGTTCTCTGCACTCATTAGAATGCCTCCTACAGTGGCCTGCGGGTACCGTAAGATGCAATCTCCCTCATCTGAGGTTAATAAAACATGTTTTTTGATATTACAGCTTCTGTGCCAATCTCTTCTTTGTTGGTCTTAAGGACCAGATGTATCAGTGAACCCCTAAGAAGGTTTTTATTTCTACAGGGTGGCACACAACCATCACACACTCATAACGATGCGTCCAATGCCATGTCCAGTAATCACAACAGACAGCAAATATGCAGGGCATGTCAGGCATGCACACACCTCAGACCATGCACTGTCATGCTGCCACAACACATGTCACGTTCGGCACCCATGGCTCACAGCATGTAGCCCAAAAGCATATTCCATCCCAAATGCGTTTCTGGGGCATGTCCCCCATGTTGCCATATGCGTTCCTAAGCGTCCCATTTGAACCCCAAAAGCAAAGTACAAACCAGACCCAGGATGGGCCAGGAGCCCGCATACACCAGAGTCACAATAAGTAGGAGCACAGCAACACACCCATCGGCATGGCCAATCCGTCCCATGCCACATGTGCACAGCACACAGTCCCATTGCCAAGCACACACAACTACAAATGGTACAGCCACACACACGCCTCCGGGAAACCCATGTACGAGATTGCACGAACTGTGAATGTCAGACGACAAATACATACTTCGCCAGGTGCAACACATTAACAAATCTCATTCTCCCCACAGGTGACGAAGTGATGGATGCTGGGGATGGAGACAGCAGCCAGCACAGCCAGCCTGCAAGCCCCCAACAAGGACACACGGATGTGGAGGATCTGTCCTCCTCCTCGGACACGGACCACCCAGCAGGCCCATCCGGTGTGGCAGGGCCCAGCCGCTCCCCAGGCCCCCACCTACCCACCAACCCATCATCCAGGGCTGTTGTACATTCACAGCCCCCTGCAGCCACTGTTGTTGCGGCCACACCCACGGTCATTGCGGACACACCCACGGTCATTGCGGCCACACCCACGGTCATTGCGGCCACTACCACTGCCGCAACCGCTACCACGTCTTCGCTGGCCCCAGCACCAGCGCAGGTGGTGGCCCGGCCCACTGGATCCACCCTGGGAGCCAGGGCCAGGACCGTGGTGAGCAATGTGGATAGTGGGCAGGCCGGTGGCAGCAGGACTGGTAGGAGGAGCAGGGTCAGGGAAACGCCAGTCTCCCCTGGGAACCATGCCCTGCCTCAAATTGCCAGGGTCCTTGGGGCCTATGAAGAGGCCCAAGGACAATGGGCCAGGTCTGCTACAGACACGCGTGAGGTGCTGGGGGTGCTGAGGTCCATGGACGCCCGTATGGGCCAACTCGTGGACCTCATGGGCCAGCTGGTGGTGGCGGTGAGGTCACAGCCAGGGACAGCAGCTCCCCTCCGCCACCACCTGCCGGGGCGCAGGCTCGAGCAGCCGTGTCCAGTTCCCCTGCGTCCACAGCCAGTGAGCACACCTCAACCACCAGCAGGTCGCAAGCAGGCACCCCCCCTCGCAAACGTGGAAGGGGCCATCCGAAGAAGAAACAGATCTCCCGGGAGGACTTTGCACGCTCCAGACGCAAGTGAGGCAGCCAGCCAGCCTTCCTTGACCACCCACTGCATTGACTTGGACTACGATCCCACTCCACACAGCCATCTGGATGGCATGTGTGTGTTGGACTATGGACATAGAACCAGTGGGTACACCCTGAGCATCACGCAGCCATGACCGACAGCTCATTGCCACTGCACGCACCACTTTTGTCATCACCTTACACACAATCACATGTCACAGTTTGAAATAAATGCACCTCTTCCACAAACTGCTGTCTGTGCCCTGTGTTTTAATTGTACGGAATACAACGGCCACCTTGAGCGGAACGGCACCTGATGCGTGGCATGGCAATGGAACCGGAGGGCCTGTAGGGACCTAGTGGTGGGAGACAGAACAGGAGCACATTCAATGAGTGTGTCACACACCCATCACACAGTACATGTCAACAACTACAAGCAATGTACACACATCGCACAGAGCAATAGGGCACAATGCCACAGCCACCATCAGTGGCATACTAACCTGGGCATGGAGCGTTGACACACAGCACGCAGTGAACAAAAGGCCACCCTGACACAGCACACACACACCTGCACAAATACAGCCACATCAGCCGTCGTACATGGACACTCACCGTCAAGTGAAGTAGCGGGCGATGAGCTGCTGGCGCACATTCCCAGCTTCCTCCTCTCCGCTGTCCTCCTCACTCGAGCTGTCCTGGTCTGTGGGCTGGGGCCCTGGTTGATCTCCGTCATCCACAATGAGGGGGATCTGCTTCCGAATGGCCAGATTGTGCAGCATGCAGCACGCCACCACTATCTGGCACACCTTCTGTGGGGAGTACGCCAGCGCACCCCCTGTGCGGTCCAGGCACCTGTACCTGGACTTGAGGAAGCCAAAGGTACGCTCGACCACACGTCTGGTCCTCCCATGTGCCTCATTGTAGCGAACGTCTGCTGGGGTGCGAGGATTTCTCAATGGACTGAGCAGCCATGCCCCATTCGGGTACGCAGAGTCACCTGGGTGTGAGGGACACAGAGAACCGTTGCTATTCCAACTGGACAGGGGACAGCATCGCACAGCCAGCACGCTACACCACTCCACATACTCACCGACAATACAGCCACGATCCTGTGGCAGATTGGACATCAGTCGTGGCAAGATGCTGTTGCGCATTATGTGTGCGTCATGGGCCGAGCCTGGGAACTTTGCACACACGTGGGTTATCCCCATGTCCGCAAGGCACACCACTTGCACATTCAGGGAGTGCGTGTGCTTCCTGTTGCGGTACAGGTGCTCAGTGGCCTGTGGTGGAACAAGGCCAACATGTGTGCAATCAATGGCACCAACGACGTGTGGGATCCTGCCAAGGGCATAGAATGCACCCTTCACTGCCGCCAATTCACGAGCCCTGGGGAATCTGATGTACCTGTTTCGGTACAGCATCATGGCTGCCAGTACATCCCTCAGCACCTTGCTGAACATGGGCTGGGACATCCCTCCTCCACTGCCCACTGTGTGCTGGAATGACCCAGTGGCGAAGAAATGCATGGCGGCCATCACCTTAGCCGTGGGGGTGAATGCTGTCGGATACACCCTGCGGGGACGGAGATGGGGTTCCAACATGGCACACAGTCGATGCAGGGTTGGCCTGTCCAGCCGAAACTTCCTTATGACCTCAGTATCGTCCATGTCCGCCAGCAATTGGTATGGGCGGTCAATGTTCGGTCTCCGCCTAGGGAAGATGGCAGTGGACACATGTCAAAGCAACACAACACATAGCAATTTCGCATTCACATCACTGACATGACTGAGCAAGCACATGAGTCACAGCCCAGCTGTCAAGCAGGGACGGCACGGCCACAATACACTTACACAGGTCTCCCACCAATGGCAATGGCTAGTGATACAAACCACTGCCATGAGCATGCACATGGGGATCTAGGCCCCAATGACTTGCGGGCGTGCTGATGGGGACTGACTGCATATTCGTCAAGCGGCAACGCCACGGCAACATGAATGTCTGCTGAGCATGGCACTGCTTCCGAGGCTGGATGAGTATGGCACACGACGACGACGATGTGGGCACAGGCTGAGCGGCCAAAACAAGTGGGACCTGTGGCACGAGGGGATATGAGACAGTAGTAGGTGTCAGCACTGCACCCTATGTACAGCACTGTACGGATCACACCTCCCGAAACATTGACAGGTGTCCACATTGACAGCCCCATGCCAAAACGGCTGTGTGCTTGCAGACACACGTCACAGGTGAGAGGTTACATTGCACGTGCCAGGTAGCAGACGTACATAGTGGGAGCTGGCATGTGTGTGCATGTGTCTCCTGTTCAGGATCCACCAGATGGGCGCTGACTCTGTACTGACCATTGGACACAGCATGTTTCGTGGAAGGCTTGTGTGTGTGGGATGGTGGCACTGGATGTGCCTCCGTTGGGTGGGGGGCCATGCACAGTGCGGGTACATCGGTAATTGCGCATTGTGGTCACGGTGGGTGCACCCACTCAGATGTGTTGCCCTGTGTTCAATTCCTATGTCCGCATGATGATGGACTGTAGATGTGGGCAGACTACACATTGGTCGATGTGCTGTCTACATGCATGTGCCTTCACACCAGGCACAGCTGCCCCTGCACATGTGACCCCTGCTGGACTCGCTGCTGGGTCTGTGGAGCTGATGCACCTTCTGTGCGTGGGGCGGACAGCTCTCCTCACTTCCCTCATTGCGCATGTCATGACTTTGCCGCAGGTGACATGGATCATGAAGGGCCCACATGTACGCGTGGGTAGGCTACACATGATTGTTCACTGGTCACCACCCCCAGTCAGTGTTTCGAATGGGAAGGTTGTTGTGCTGGTGGTATATTCGATGTGGCGGATGGGCGGGCCTAGGTGCGGGCTTACATTCCGGACATGGGGGGTAGTTGGATTGGCGACTAGTTGCAGTACACACGGGACACGTCTCTTCCTGTCCACATCTGGGTCATCCCTTGTACTCACTGACAGTGATACAGTCATCTTCGCCCCAGCCCTCATGTCCTCCCCTCGCTCCCCCAATATGCATGTGCACCTGCGAGGCTAGCGCTTGCACAGGCAGCCCCAAGCTCGCACCAGAGAGGGCAAGGAGTGTATGTGTGGGTCCAGTTGCACGAGTGGGCTGTCTCAGGGTATGATGTGTGGCGGGACGCCGTCCACCTGCGTGGTGCCCCAAATGGAGACCCGGCCTGCATGGACTATGCATCACAGTCTTCGCCTTCCGGATCCGCCACCTGCGACACCCAGAGGCTGTGGCTGCCCTTGCGGACAGGCCGCGTCCGTCTGTAGCTGATGGCCCACACATTCACTCTTTGGCCTCTCTGGGGAGGGCTCGGGGTGGTGGCGCACGCACTTGCACTTTGTCGCAATGGCATGTGGCGTGGTTGGAATAATGGGCAATGGATGTGATGGTGCGAGCCACCTCCCGTGACGTCAGTGCTGCTCGTGCTGTGGTGCGTCCCCCTACACTTCCATTTGACTTGTGCCATGCTACACGTTGAGGTTCTATTGCCTGCGTGATATGACCAGGAGGAGCGCGAGGAGACCTCTCACACACCATGCTCCACTGCCATCCCGTGCCCTGTATCGCCTGTGCGGATTGACCATGTTGGGGTTACACCTGGTCGACTGGGGCTGTGTGTGCCTTGTCAAGGGGCATGGCGGGCGCACAACAGGATCCAGCTTGTCCACAGAGGGTGGGCTGACATGTGCGCCTGGTACCGCATTGTTCGTGTGCCCGGCTGCTGTGCACACACGTGTTCACTTCCCCCCGACAGGTGTCCTCTCACAATGCCCAGGGAAGCGGTGGTGTACTGTTCATGACCCCTCCCAACACGGCGTGCTCCAACTTGGCATGTGCGCATCTACCCGTCACACCCACCCACCTGAGCACTGCGTCCATACGACTTCACACGACACATGTGTGTCTTCCACAGTTGTGCTACTCATTTGCGTTGACATCCAATGCCAGTGGACTACATGGTCATGTCACGACTGCCGTGTACTTCACATACTCTCATCCTCTCTCATTCGTACTTGTGAAATGAGTCAGCGGAGACAGTTTTGGTTTCAAACATTATATTGAGTCTTCTGTCCTCTGTGATGCAGTATAGTGGACACTACTGGCATCGGAATACATGTTGAGGATATGCTGAGCATGATTACAAATGGGATAGGGTGTAGGGTTACATGTGATTAGCTGTTGCATGTGGGATGTGGGCTTCAGAGTTACATCTGCTTGGCCAAGGCTGTGCTAATGTACATGTACGTATAGCTGCGGAGCTGCGGACTTTGACACAGACGGTATACAAGTAGCCTACCAGACCGCTTGGCATCATGGGCACAGTCCATCTCAGTTCCATGTGACAGGTTTGCTGCGGTTGTTCTTCATGCACGCGTGCATGTGAGATGACATCAGGGCATGTGCTTGCGTGCATGCAGCGGCGTGCCACTTGTTGTTGCAATGTGGTGGTTACTGGACATGTCACAGTCACTGGGGTCGTGTTGTTGTTGTATGCACTTGTCGTCCATGCAAAGGTCCTGGTATGGGATTCCCGGGGCGGGGGTGGGAGGGGTGCAGCACCCACAGACTCCAGGCGACACTGAGCGGTGTGTGTGTCCATGGGCGCTGGATCCATGTCGTGTCCTGGTTGTTCGTGCAGTTCCGTCCATGTGGGTGCGATACACAGACCCCATGCCACTGCCTCACACGATGCATGCGGTGTTCCTGGATGTGATGGGGAACAGTGTGCATGTCCCGGTCATATCCGATGTCATGGCGATGTCGTTGATGGTGTGGTAACAGTTGCCGGTCGTTTGGTATGGCTGTTGTGGTGGTGACTGGCCAGTCCGTGCGGAAGCTAAGCATGGGTGCGGGGTTGGACATCATAGGTCAATTGGGGGACTTGCGTTGGGGTCCGACGAATTGACAGGTTGTCAGGTATGCGATGCCGTCCAGCAGGGCTTCCATGTCATTGGTGGTATACATGTTTGCCAGCCAATGTAGCGGATGGTGGCTGTCAAGGTGTTGTTCGTAAGTTGTCCCTTGGAGGAGCATGATGGGGCATGCTGGGTGACATTCGATGTAGCTGTGCTCGATGATCCGTCGCGTGGAGGCACAGTGGTCCCATTGCAGTGCGGGTCCGATGTTCGCCACATACGCCATGCCCCCATAGGCTGAACAGGCCCTGTCGTGTGCGTCCAGAGGGAGGAATAGTTGTAGCAGGTCCGCCTTTAGACATGCCGCGTTGGAGAGACACAACTCCACAGGATGGTGGAAGGGACACCTCCAACAGTAGAAGACGGGTATGACGCAGCTGAACAATGTGATGCGGTAAGTCAGTCGGTAACTTACGTTCAGCAGGGACAGGGGTTCACATCCCAATATCTGTGTCAGGTTGTGTTTGTACAGCTTGACCTGTCCGGCGTAGTTGGGTAGGTGTGTTGAGAGTGCCATTTTGCAGCGGTGCGTTGTGGTGGCGTGCTCCGGCTGTGTGTGCAGTCTGCAATGTGCACGCTCCGAGGTTGCTGTGAGCTCTGTGTAGTCGTAGGGAGACAGGACTTGTGTTCTGTTGGCTTGTGCGGAGGACACGGGCCCTCATCCCACATGCTTCTCAGACTTTTCAAGGTCAGTGATGTGTGACTCCTTCCAGATAACTTGCATGGGGCAGACATGGGGGAGTGTTTTCTTTTTTCTTTCCCGTCCGTAGTGTTCTTCGGTGATATGCGCTATCTGCCCTGTGGTCGGTCTCCTCTGCATGCCTGTGTTGGTCTTTTTTGGACAATGGCTGTATTCACCGGCTTCTTTCGTAGGGCTGTGGTTTCGGAGTTGGAATGGAAGGTCATTCAGTGCTGTCTGCTCTCCCTTGTGCGGGCCAGGCTGCCTTTCCGCTCTGCGTTGGGCCTTGTGTGTGGATGTTATTCTTGGGCCACCTGTTGTCGATCCCCGGGCTCTTTGGTGTTCCGTTTTGTATGTCTTGTTCATGTGTGCAGGGTGGTATGGGTGTTTCAGTGTGGTACTGGCGTTCCTCTTCCCGAAGGGGCCCTGGTTCTCCTGGTTGGTGTTGCCGCCGCTGTGTGCTTCGCCATGTTTGTTACACTGGGTTGTGTCCTGCTGTTGCGTGACTTTACTGACATGTGTGCGTCAGTTGTGTGACGTTGGGTGTTGACCGTGAATTGGGCATTGGGGACATGTCTGTGGCAGGCCTGTCACGTGTCATGTGCGTTCGGGGTGGGGCTGGTGTGTGTGCTGCTTGGTTGTGTCCCTGTGTCTGTGTGCGACGCATGCATGGCGCTGCGGTTGGCCTCTGCGTTGTGCGCATGTGTGGCAGCGTCATCGCCGCTTTGGGGCCGTGACGGGGTCGTTGGTTCCTAGTCCCAGGTGGTGTGTACACATGTGTTACGAGATGTTACAATTTGGCCTGTGTGTCATATGTGGATGCAATGGTGGATGTGTCGTGTACACGCGGGGGTGGGGGTTGTCCGCTTTTTCCTCCCTTGCACTGTGTGCGCTGTTTGCGTGCACTTGTTGTGTG
Organism: Calotriton arnoldi; assembly: GCA_963921515.1. Lineage (NCBI taxonomy): Eukaryota > Metazoa > Chordata > Amphibia > Caudata > Salamandridae > Calotriton > Calotriton arnoldi. Next base: position 215,358 of record CAWUFW010004337.1, on the reverse strand, counting down.
TGTGCCTACCTGCGTCTTCGCGGTACGTTGCGTCCTTGGTGGTGCATCAGATAGAGCATAGGGAGGGCCTGCAGTGCTGGATTCATGCTCGGGGTGCCGCTTCTTCGATGTCCGTGCTCGGCGTTCGTGTTACCGCTTCGGTTTGACGTACGGTGTCTCTTAGCCGTGGGATCCGTTTGTTTGCGGCATCGTAATTTGTACGCCGGGCGGTACGTGTTTCGTCGGACGGTGTGTGTCAATTGGGCTGCGCCGCTACGTGTACGGGCGCACTTTGATGGCGGACGGTGTCGCTGGCTTGCCGGCGGTGTTTGGCTGACTTTTCGCATCGTAATCGGGCGGGCGTGTGGACTGCTGCGTGCGGACGGTAACTGGTGGTTTTTGCATCCGCCAGCACGGCGGTAGTGCTTCCGCCCGACATCGTAATGGGCCCCTAAGAGAAGACCCAGAAATAATCATTAAAGCCTCTGACAAAGGTGGGAATATCGTGATTCAAAATCGTGAGGATTACATAACTGAAGCTGTAAGACAACTAAGTAATAATGATCATTATTGCGCGGGTACGTTTCGTTCGGGTTGATTCCTGGTGCGTGTCGGTCGGTTCTATTCGCGTGGTTTCCCGGCCGGATAGCTTGTTTCCGTCCGGTTCGGTCGTTCGGCTTGTGTTCTGTACGAGTCGGTCGTGATTCACATGCATTTCATCGTACTTCCCAGGTCGGGCAACGCCGGTACGTGTCGGTCGGACTATATTCCCGTACCGAGTCGGTCGGTATGTTTTCCGGCCCGAATCGGAATCGGCCCCAGAGTGTTGGCACTTCTCCCTGTCTTCAGCTTTCTAGAGGCACACAGGGCTTTCAATTCTTGGAATTAAAGCTCACTGTATCTAGAGGGCAGAGAGCCGCTGGCATCTCCTTTAGAAGACATAATAAGTGTGGTGAGGTGTTGCACCTTCCTAACGTAGTGGGAAATAAACTCTCTGAGGTTGGTGAAAGAGTGCGCTAAACCCTTGACTTACCCAACCCTAAGTTCAGTAGAACTTACTTATTCTAAGCTAGTATTATATGTACTTAGTGGTTTTCAGTTAATCAATACAAAGATTTATCTGGAAAAACAATGCAGGCTTGAATCCCAACCACTGCACACCAATGTGAGAAGTTGGCCTGGTAAATGATGTCCACTAATCAAAGTGGGCACCTTGCACCAGTCCAAACAACCCTTATGGTGATTTAAGAGGTCAAAGATAACCTTAGAAAGCTATCCAAGTGGTAGCTGTGGAGAGCAGACTTCAGGCTTAGTCTTGAAGGAATGTTAAGCAGCTTATTTTACCGGAATGCAACCTTATTGTATTGGTTACATGAAAGGAGAACCACACAGTAGTTATAAAAATATGTATTTATTATTATAACACATTCTAAATATCTCACAGTATCTGCTACACGCAGATAAGCACAAAGTACACAATACTGTCGCACAGAAACAATTGTAAGTAGCAATAATACATAGTGGGCTCCAGGGGGAGACCAAACCATATACTAAAATAGTGGTATAAGAACCACGACTCGAGTCAAGACAGTGTCTAGAGGATGTAGAATCGCTGGGACCCCAAGGAACCACCCAAGGTGAGTAAGTAGGGACCCCACGGAAGACAGGTGCAGTGTGGAAACACGACCGTGGGCGCCGTACAATTCTATGGGAGAGTCGCAGTTGCAGTTTTAAAGTTTAAGGACCCTTCCCAGTGGATTACGAGGAAGTCCTTTGGATCATAGGAGTTTGAAGAGCCATCCCACACGTGGATACCGTAGTACCAGAGTTACCTATCCCTGGGCGAATCACTGACAAAATTTCGAAGGTCAGAATATCGACCTACAGAAATATCGACGCAAGAATATCGAAGTCAAGAATATCGACATCCTATCTACATTATGGTAAGTACAAAAATATCGAGAAAAAAATATCGATGTCAAAAATATCGTTGTTAAAAATATCGTTTGTTAAGTTAAAAAAAGAATGTAAAATAAAGTAAATAATACCTATAATTAAAATAAACTTAGTTACAAATATTTTAAAATGTTTAAAAATTATAAGTAATATATATGTAATGTAAAAATAAATTAAACATATACATATAATATATAATATATATACTTACTAATAATTTTTAATAATTATTTTAATAACTTATAATTTAAAAATAAATATCATATAAATTATAAATACATCTATACACATAAAACAATAATATAAATAAAAATTAAATAAATATATATAACAAATAAAAAAAAGATTTATTTTTAATCTTTTTTAAATTAATTATATACTACATTAACTAAAATAATACAAAAAATATTAGATAGCGGAGGTAATAAAATTACTATTCCAACTACAAACAGTGCAACAGTAGGGAAAGTGCTGGATAGCGTAGGGGTAAATATTACTATTCCCACTCCAGTGAGTGCAACAGTAGTGAAAGTGTTGGATAGCGTAGGGGTTAAAATTACTATTCCAACTCCAGTGAGTGTAACAGTGTGGAAAATGTAGGATAGCGTAGGGGTTAAATTAACATACTTACTATTAAATAATTTTTGTAAAATAAATAACATATTAATAATTAATTAACTAAAAAATTAATAATAAATACCAATAAAATTAAATTAATGTTTACTTAAATAACATTAAATTACTTCCCACCCTATTCCCCCATAAACACACAACCCGCTACACATAAAAAGAACACAATTAATTTAATTATCAATTAATCAATTAATAAAAATTAATTACCAATTAATAATAAATTAACAATAAATTAATTAAAAATAACAATAAATAAAAAATAATAATAAATTAATTATAATTAATATAATTATAAATTAATCAATTAATAAAAATGTATTAACAATAAATAAAAACATATTAATTAATTAATTATAATTGAATTACTTCCCACCCTATTCCCCTATAAACCCACAACCCGCTCTGATACTAAAACGCAAAATTTACTTTAAAAAAATTACTAATTTCTAAACATTTAATACATATATTTAAAAATAATAAAAATATATTACAAAATATGTTAATCATACATATAAAATACATACTAAAATACATAACACTAATATAAATATTGATATTAACAACAATGTTTTTGCTAACCATATTACTTACTTCGATATTACTTACTTCGATATAAAAAAAAACGATATTACTTACCTTAAGGTCGATATTCTGGTCACCGATTTTCTTGACATCGATATTCTGTCCCTACGATATTAAAAACTCGATATTAGTGTAGGTCGATATGAAAAAAATCGATATTTTGACTAAGCACCTCCCTGGGCAGCCGGGTGCATAGGGCTGAAGTGGTGTCGGAAACCGCCGTCGATCTCAATGGAGGACTTCAAGGAAATGCCACTGCGGGGAAGAAGAAAAGTGTCAGTTGGAATCCAAACGTGGATTCTTGTCGAAGAGTACTTGAAAGCAGAGGGGACAGAGTCTGGGTCACTCAGGAGTGACCAGGGGCTCGATAGACGACTGCCCACCGATGTCGGGTGCTTCAGGTGCGTTGAGGTGGTTCTTGACTCTGCAGCCACAGGGACCAGGAGATGTCGAGGACAACCAGGAGCCAGATACGAGCTGTCCCACAAAGGATGTCGAGTGCTGAGGGCTCGGTGTCCGGCTGGAGCACCAACAAGCCTTGGCATTGGTAACCCATGAAGATGGTCAAGAGGAGTTACGGTTCGGACCAGCAAGGCCCAGGAGACTCACCAAACAAAGGGGAGTTGGGGCAAGCCTGGAGCAACCAGGGGAGCCCAAGAAAAGCCGTGTTGACCCTCAAGAGGACTCACAGGCCTGAGGCACAGGAGTCGAGAGGGGACCTCAAGCAGAATTACAAAGCAGCAACCCACGGAGCACTCGATGCGAGGAGGCCAAAGTTCTTTGGTGGAAATGGTGCCAGAAGTTGCGGCTACTCGGAGCCCAGTGCACTTGTTTTGGGAGAGTTTCAAGCATATGCACTTGCAAAAGTACGAGGTGCACAGGGGTACGGGTATTGCAGCCCCCACAAGGGATTCTGACCTCAAACTTGGTGAGAGGGCAGCTCAAACCTTGAGGGATGTGGAACCCACCTCCTGTGTTGCTGGGGCCTTCAGAGTCTGCAGTAGCTTAGGATCAGCAGACTGGTCATTTGCATTACGGTGCCTGCGGTTGCAGGGGAGTAACTCCTTTACTCCAAGGGAGATGTCTTTGGTTGTCCTTGATGCTCCACAGGTCCTGCACGGAGCCTGTATGGTGCATGGGCACAGACGATGCTTTGGACGGAGTGGGATACGAAGTTGAGCCCAAACAAAGTCCAGCGAAGTCCAGAGTGTCCAGATGGTCAAAGGTCAGTGGTTTCTTTATCAGAATCATGTCCATGTCGAATATAGGGTCCTACAGTCAGGTAGGCCCTTTTGTACCCACGGGATAGGGTTGGACAGATTCAGGGGACCCTCCCAGGGGAGGGTCAGGACAGTGGGGAGGTTACTCCCATGTCCTTTGTCCAGTTTTGCGCCAGAGCAGGAGCCAATGGCTCCCAGGACTGGTTTGAATTGAACTATGCACAGGGACACCAAATGTGCCCCTCATGCAGACTTGCGGTCGCTGGCAAGCACACCCACCCAGGCCTAATACACTAAATCCTGTCTGGGAGGTGGTCACACCTCCCTGTGACAGGATGCCTATTGTTCTGCCTTTCCCTGCTCGAGATTGGCTCAACAGCAGGAGGGCAGAAATGTGTCTCTGGTCGACAGCAACCCTTTTGGACTGCCCGGGACTAGAACTGGTACCGGGAACACCAGGGACCTCACAAAGCTCATTTTTGAGGGGTGGAATCATACCTCACACACCGGTTACAGGTGTGGGGTATGATTCCACAATGTTTGATACCAAACACAATAGGGTTACTTTCAGCCTTTTTAGAGTTGGTCATCACGCAGTCGCATAATGCCACTCTATATGTCGTAAATGGCTGTAGCACTAACAACCCGGGAGAATGGACTCTGTAGGCTGCAGGGGTGTCCTGCTCATGCAGTGGCACCCTCTCACTTAGAACCAAGCACCCTGCCTTCAGGATTGTCAAGGCCTGCTATAGGGGTGACATAGGTTTTAAGTGTAGTGACCCTTAGATATAGTAGACCCATATCTTAAGTAAGTGGTGCATGCACATACTTACACAGGCTGCAATGGCAGGCCTGTAGATCCATTTTGCATGGCCTCTCATGGGTGGCATAATACATGCTTCAGCCCATGGGAGGACTCTGGTGTACCTATGCCCTGGGTACATGGGTACCATATACTAGGGACTGACAAGGGTACCCCAGTTTCCAATCTGGAGTGTACCTAAGTACATGACATAACATTTTTGGGAGAAAGCAGATAGACTGGGGTCCTGATTAGCAGGATCCTAGTCAGACTAGTCAAAAACATATCCTACTTTCTTACAGACGGGCACCACCCAACAGTTAGAGCTTATTTGCTAGATACAGGGGAGTGTTGAAATGGAGTGCTTTATGAGTCATACATGTAATTTTTAATTGAATCCTTGCCTCAAACAGAAGCCAGTTAAGAGATTTCAGGTCCGGAGAAATGTGGTTGGTTTTCTTGGAGCCAGTGATGATCCTAGCCGCCGCATTTAGAGGTGCCCTGAGGGGGGCTAATCTGTATCTCGATAGACTGCAGAGTGAAGCACTGCCGTATTCCAACCGTGAAATGACTAACGCTTGCACAGCAGATTTGAAGTCATCCTGGGGAAGGTAGGGTTTAAGTTTCCTTAGGATGCTCAGTTGGAAATTCGCTCCTTTGGTAGGTGCGCTGATGTGATCCTGCATGTTTCAGTTCTTATCCAGCACTATTCCCAGCGATTTCGTGGAGTCTATGATGTGAGGTGTGCAGTTGAGCGCGGAGAGGTTTTTCAAATATTTCTCCACGATGGGGGTTTGCTTGGTCGGTGAGATAAGGAGGAATTCCGTTTTGAGGGCGTTCAGTTTGAGGTGGTTGGAGGTTAACCAATTTTGGGTTTTGTGCAGGGTTCCGTTGAGTGTCTTGATGTCTTCAGGGGAAGAGATTTTCATGTACAATTCGGTGTCATCCGCGTACATGTGATATTGGATGTTAGATGCTTTGAGGGTTACAGTAAGAGGTTCAACGAATAGGTTGAAAAGCGTGGGGGAGAGAGAGGACCCTTGGGGCACCCCCAGAGTGCAGGGACTGGAATTGGATAGAGTTTGATTGGATTTGACTTGCTGCGTTCTGTTATTGAGAAAAGAGGCAAACCATTTTAGTACAGTGCCTGAGAGCCCCATCCTAGGTTCCAGAAGGCTCAGTAGATTGTCATGTTTGACAGTGTCAAAAGCAGATGAGAGGTCGAGTAGGATTAGTAGGCAAGATTCGTTCTGGTCAAGCATTGTTATTGCGTCGTCAACTATATGAGTGATGGCTGTTTCGATGCTGTGGCTGTGACGTAAGCCCGATTGGAATTGATCAAGAAGTTGGAATTCCTCAATGTGGTTACACAGTTGTTCATGAACACATTTCTCAAGGAGTTTTGCCAGAGTAAGGATGTTTGTGATTGGTCGAAAATTATTCAGATCTTCTGGGTCAGCCGTAGGTTTTTTGAGAATAGGCAGAACCAGCCCCTACTTCAAGCAGTAAGGGCTCTCACTTTGAAGAAGAGAAGCATTGATAATCTTGGTCCAGAGCGGGAATAGTGACCTTATCATTTCTTTAAAAAAAATTGGGGGGTGGGGGCAGGGGATCATTGAAGTGATTTGAAGGTTTCAGGGTCGAAAGAATGTTGAAGATGGATGTGTCGTTGAAGGGTGTGAATTGACTCCAAGAGGCATTGTTTTTAGGGGAGAGACAGGGCACAATAAGAGGCTGCAAGGGTAAGGAGGAGTCAGGAGAGAGTGATAGATCGATCAGGGTAGACCTCACTTCAGATTCAATCTTGCTCGCCTTTTCAAGGAAGAAGTCGGCAAAGTCATCGCAATTTGGCAGAGGGCAGGAGATGAGAGGTGATTGGATAGGAGTGTTATTGGATTGTAGCTTAATCAGCTCAAACAGCCTTTTGGGGCGATTTTTAGATTTGTCCAGTTGGGATTTGAAGAAGGCCGCTTTCGCCGATCTGATGTGTTTGTTGTACCTTCAGTCTTAAAATCGTAAGGAGATCAATAGATGGAGAGGATCTCCAAGAACATTCAGCTAGTCTCAGGTTGCGTCTGTCTGAGTTTAAGCTGTCATTGAACCATGGTTTGGAGTCTTTGTTGGACTTTCTTTTTAGTTGTAAGGGGGCAATTGCATTCAGGGCTGTCAACATGGAGTTGTTGTAGTGTTCAGTGAGTTTGTGAACGTCGGACATGCATGCAGGCGGAGGTAGGGACAGATTGCAACAAGATATGAGCTCATTTACGTTTGTGTTTAGCAGCGTTCTTTTCCAATGTTTTTGTTTTAATGGTTGGAATCTTTTGGGCATTCCATCTTTCTAGGATTCGGATGGTGATATAGTGATGATCCGGCCAGTCACAAGGGTCAATAGATTCCAGCTGAATGCAGTTGGGATTGGAGATGATTAGATCGAGGGTCGAGCCTAAGTTGTGCTTTGGGCTGTCACAGAATTGAGTTAGGTTGAGGTCAGCAAGGACGTTTTTGAGACTGTTCACCGCCTGATCATTCGGGTCATTCCAGTGAAGATTGAAGTCACCAAGAAAGATCTGGGGGCAGTGGAGACCCAGGTTGTATGAGATGGTTTCCATAGTTTGTTCGATCAGAGGGAGGTTGTCTCCAGGAGGATGGTAAAAGATGTGCAGGTTGCATAAGGGTCTATGTTTGCTGATGATGTCTATGCACAGATATTAACAGGATGAGAGAGTTGCAAAAGGGGACTGCTTTGCTGAGAGACTGTTGTGGTAAATACAGGCTATGCCTCCTCCAGTTCTCTTAACTCAATCGAGTCTGATAATGTTGTGGCTAGGCGGGACTAGGATGTCAAGGAAAGGTCCTGAGGAGTCGTTAAGCCAAGTTTCAGTGAGGGTTAGGAGGTCTAGTTCCTGAGCTAGGATGAGATCAGCGAGGTCCGTGGCATGTTTCACAGCTGATCTACAGTTAAGCAACATGCATTTCAGGTGTGATTTGTGGTCTGTGAGAGAAGGCTGTGTAATGGGAACTTGCATAAGGTTAGCCAATGTTTAAAGCATTAGCGTTGTGTCTGGGAGCTCTATGCGGATTTGGTGGAATAGTTTGTATAGTCTCTGCTATGACTTGCTTGTGATTAGTAGCTCCAGGAGGGTTTAGTGGGGAAGTTTGCATGGTTCCAGGAGAGACTGGGTTGACAGATTGAGAGGAGTTGTAGGCTCGGAGGAGGGAGAGAATGTCCGGTTCAGATAGGTGATTCTTGGATCTGGTGGGTCTGGAGGGGGGGTTAGGGTAGGGAGTGGTACTCCAGTTCTGGATGGGCGCTTTCTGCCAGGGGTCACTCAATAACATAGAGGAAGGAGTTGGTAGTTTAGGGTATTGGTTTGTTATTTGCAGGATCTCATGCGAGGTCATTTTGGACAATAGGTCAAGGGCCAGCTCCGAGGTGATGTTTATGAGTTTTTGTATGTGAGTTTTAGAAGCTTCCGGTTTATTTCCTTAATTCTAGAGACGGGACCCATTGAGGATCATAGCTCTTGGGAAGGGGAGGAGCAGGGTTGTTCACTAGGGTGGAGTTAGGCGTGTCCCAAGAAAGGAGACAATGAGGTGGGGGCCGCCCCCTGAGGAGGATTTCCGGCGCTGTTGGTCAAAAGGGAACAGCAAGGGGGAGCAAGAATTGGATTGAAGAAGGAGCTTGGGTGGAAGGGGAGAAAGGTTCGAGAGTTGGGGATTCAAAAAGGAGTGAGGTCTCTTGCTGTAATGTGGTTCGGGAGAACTGACTTCAAAGTGGAGAATGGGTGAGCCTGCAGCGTAGTTATGGAATTATCTAGGAGAGTTCCAGGAGGAAGGGGAATGAAGGAAGTGTTAGAGAGGTTTTCAGATCTAAGGCTATCATTTGACCCAGCCATCCAAGAGTGGAGGCGGTCTCAAGACTGGGTGGTCGGGAGATGATGGGTGAGTCAGTGCAGCCAAGATGTGGAGGAGCTATGGCCATATGAGTGTTGTTCAAGGTAGGCGGGGAAGTCACCAGATGATTGTGGCTCAGTAAAGAGAGTACTTGGGCGTCCTGAGGATTGATTAAAGGACTAGCGTCTATAGAGTAATTGAGAGTGTCATTTTGGTCAAGAGATTTTTTAATGAAGGAGAAACTGTCATCGAAGATACCCAGATTCCGATCGGATGCTTGTATGAGGATAGTCCCATTGTTGTAAATGGATATAGTGGCATTTGCTCTGAATGTGGGTGACGGCACTGCCGAGAGCCTTAGGCCATGGGGAAATTTCTTAGCCGAGGCGATCCTGAGTAAAGAGTGGAACACCTTTCTCCACTGGGCTCTTCTTTTAGTATAGAAGATCAGATCACTAGTAATAGCACCTTTTTTTAATGCAAAAATAAGGATCAGAGATAATGTTTCTGGATTAGCTTTGAGCAGTCTATGTTTGAGAGATTTAGCTGCGTTTTTGGACAGGTTGGGCAAATAATTAATTATGCAGCTATTCATACTTAGCTTCTCTAGACTGGAGTCCAGACTGCTCTGAGCATGGGAGGGCATGATTTAGAAAGAAGGCGGAGGGACCACAGTGGTAAAAACTCGCATGGAGGGTGGCAGTGAGTGGAATTACTTTTATTTGTGGTAGCTCGCGTGGATAGCCAAGTGTCTCTGACCGTTCCTAGATGGACGTCAAGTTGGGATAATGAAGAGCTGTGAAAGGGACCTCGATGTTGAAGAATCGCGGTGGGGCAGGAAGAGAGTGGATGAGTTTTCAGTGGAGTAGCTCGAGTGGATAACAAAGTGACACTAACCGTTCCAAGATGGCCGTCCCATAGTTGTTGCGGTAGTAGAAGGTGTTTACAATTCTGATTGGAGTGCAGGGAAACCCCGTCAGGTATCTGGACAAGTTGATAGAGAAGATATTTGCCGTTCCCAGAAGGCCGTTACATTGGGATAGCGAAGTGCTGAGTGAGTAGCCCTGGATGAAACCCTAATGAGGAGGGGGTGAGTGAAGAGCCCAAGGAGGTTGAACAAAGAGACCCCAGCCCCGTAGTGATCCAAATAGGTGAGGACTCCAAAGGGCAGCAGCAAGCACCCACCCCACAGAGGGTGGGCCTTGTGAGTCAGGAGAGATCACCAGAGGACCATAACGTGCCAAGATGGCCGTCTCATTAGTATAGGCATTCTCCCAGTCAACAGTTTTGTTAGTAGCTGGAATGGCGCTGATATTCCATCTAGCTGTCCAGGATGTAAAGAGGTTCTTGAATCAGAAATTCATTTCCTCTTTTTCTGTCCCATGTATAGTCAACCGAGAAGAACTTGGCTAATTCCAATTTGTCGAATTCTGGCAGCTAATCGTCTAATAGAGATTGTCAGAATCTTGAAAAGTGACAGCGCAGAATATCTAGTGTTTGGGTTGTCTAGATATCTACTCCATGCATGGATTATACGAAGTAAAGTAGTAAAGAATATCCAACAAGCAGGAGTAGGGCAGTGAGAATATTAATTATGGGAAGAACTATATTTGTTGGAGGATGACCAATGCTCAAGGGACAGAATGACATCGAATAGAGAAATAATGGGTTCCCGTTACCCGGCCTATTTCAAACAGAACGGTTACAATGCATCCTTGGTCGGAAATATGTGATATGACATAGTATGTGACATTTGAATTTGAACTTAATATGCTGCTATTGTTTTTTATGGTGAATTGATATTTTATTATATTTGTGATAGAAGGATAATTACGATTTTAATGTACATTTCAATCACGACCAAAGTATTAAGTGTGGTTTTATTGTATATGCCGTAATTTTATCATGGCTTTTTTTCATAGATGTTTTAAAAGTATAGGCACTAGGCACTTTAGCAATCCCAAAATGCAAGCACGATAGTAAACTGAATGTTATTGCTAAACCTACAGTTTCCCATACAAGGATTGGTAGTGGGGATGTTATTAGGAATGATGGAAGAGGGGCTGGTGCTAAGCATAATGTATCGAACAATTTATTTCTTCTTTTTTGGTACACCTGATGTAGAATTTGCTCTCTCCACCCTCCCCCACTACTTTATTAGGATGTACTGACAAATGTATGCAAATTGATGTGCTTTTATGATTTTAAAATGAAATCGAATAAAGATATTTAATAATAGTATAGGTAGGAACTGAGAGTGGAATTTACAGAAAGCTGTAGAGATACCAAAGAGTAACAATAACCTTCCTTATCAGGCTGGAATTGGTGCTCTTTCATAGCTAAAGCAAAGAAGCAGGGCTCTGCCCCTGCAGTGTAGGTATAAGGGGGAGCAGAGATGGGCGAAACGCTATAAGCAGGGGACAGGTCAAGAGAGAAAGATCGTGGGCCTCTTTCCCTGTTTGTTAATTAAACCAGGAAACGAGGATTCATCTGGAGCGGCCATTCTGAGTAGAGGCCGATTAGGAGAGTAATGAAATGGCGGGCAGTTCGGACGCTAGCCCGGCAATCAGGAGAATGCAGTGGCAAAAAAATAATGCTCCGACAATGCAATGTTAGTCACCCAGCCAAGCAGTGAGTGTGCTCAGCAGGCCGAGTGTAGCGAAGGGCCGGGCCCGCCCCCAAGCCAGGCTGTCTGGCGCTCCGCGGGTATCGGAACCTCTGGCGTCAAGAGGATCCCATCCGCTGGCTGGGGCTATACACAGAAACAATAGCACGACAGCGTACGTGACAAAAAGAGCTAGCGACAGCCCCAGAGTTGTAGTTCCGGGTGGTGCAGTAGAAAGGCACTTACCCTATTATCAGTGTTGCCGAGCGGCACTGAGGAAACGTTGCACAACCACCCACAGGATGTCTGATGTGTCACGGGAGGATGTGTCCGCAGTCCTCAGCATCAGCAGACAGATCGAGGCAGCTGGCAGGAGGCTCACGGACAACAGAGCCAGGTTAGAAGGCTGCCTCAAAGCACAGCAGAGCCTGGCTCGAAGGCTAGAAGGCTAGAAGGCCAGGCAAGAGGGCCTCCTCACAGCAGAGGCTGCGGGATGAGCGGAAACAGGGCACACACCCCCCGCTCACTGGACGAGAGTCGTATCTCCATAGAAAGCAGCCCATGATGTGGCGTGGAGCATGTGCAGCCTTCTACAGGGCCAGGCATTGCCATCTTGGTGGACAGGGAATGAGCCCGGGCACAGGGCAGTGAAAAAGTCTTTGTAGCCCCTGCCGCATGGAGGCCAGCAGACAACTGCGAATGCGGAGGCTCCTGGGAGGCAGATGTAGCAGCGTTTGAGGCCCCTGATCAGTGTAGACAAGGTTAGTGGTTCCAACATGGACTGCACTGGGCTCCAGGTGGTGGTCCTGGACCCATGTGGCTCGAGTTGTGGTCTCCAAGGGGCATCAGTGGTCTCAAGAGGGCAAGGCACCTGTCTCAGAGTGGTGACCCCTCCCCCCCGGGTAGAAGTAGGAAGAGGCTCTTAAGCCACTTGCCAGCAGGAGCGCTCTTAGGGGCATATTCTCAAGGAGCTATCGCCAAGCCAACGGCACTTTATCACAGCCAAATCCACGATAAAGTTATCACCCCATTCCCAAGCTGGTGCTAACAGCCCATAACACCAGTTTACCTACGATAGCAGTCGCAAAAAACATTGCCACAGAGGAGCCCGGCAACTAACGCTAATGATATGCAGAGTAGGCGTTCCCGTTCTAAAAGCCGCGACAAAACCACTCCACAACATTCTCAACGACCAGCCAGATCGGCGATAAGATCACAAAACATGCTTTAAGGCACGTTAGCAGCTAAGGCGCGTTAGCAACAGAAAGCTAACACCTGCTCCTACCTGGTGTAAAGTCGGACGACAACCGGCACCAGACAAGGGAGCACAGCCCAAAGCCACACATGAAGAACAACAGATGCCCTGGAGCAACCCATCATGCAGGCCTGAGCCCCAATAGGTCAACAACACCCACCGCCACCACCCCCAGGCCCCCCCCGGGCCCTACCCGGGCACCCCCTATGGACAAAGATATTGCACATCAACTCCACGAAATCATGAACCAAACAAATCGCCTGAAGTCGCACAATCACAACACCCAACATACATGTGTGGCCAGAAAAAATGAAATCATACACCCATATCAAAATATCCAAACAATACGTTTATTACAGAACAAACCAAAAAAAACAATTCTGAAGAGGCATGGCGGGTCATCTCAGGACATTCTGTAAGTCACAGCCTGCAAAACAGAAATCTGGATCAGAAGGTGTGCCATGTACAGAGAGAGAAAGCGAAAGAGAGGAAGAGAGAGGGAGAGAGAAAGAGAGAGGGAGAGAGGGAGAGAGAAAGAGAGAGGGAGAGAGGGAGAGAGAAAGAGAGAGGGAGAGAGGGAGAGAGAGGGAGAGAGGGAGAGAGAAAGAGAGAGGGAGAGAGGGCCGACACTGAGGACCTAGGCCTCACTGCTCACCTGCTGCCACCGGTATGTCTCCAACCACGTGCCGGTATTCACAGCAGTCCCCAGGGTCACTCATCTGAAACAGTTTCCAGAGACATGAATGGCAGAGTCCATACAGTTGCACACGCCATCATCGCTTGCCCGCCCCTGCGCACACAGGCTGCTGCACCCCAGCCCCTCCCGCCGCCCAGCGGTGATTGCCCGCCCCTGCGCAACCAGGCCTCACTGCTCACCTTCTGCCACTGGCGTGTCTCCAAGAGGGCCCACCACGTTCCGGAGGGATCTCCAAGCCCGGTGCCCACGACCATGGCACCCTCCACATCATGCAGCCCCGCACCGCGGGCCACCAGGTCACACACCTGACTCTGGGTCTTGATTACGCAATGGCAGAGACCACATCAGTGCACACGGCATCATCGCAGACTGCACACCCGCTCAGCGCTTGAGGTGCCACTAACTCTGTGAAGCGCGACGCAATGCCACGTGGCGGGAGGGCCGCACTGCCCGCTGGCCCAAGCCTACACTGTGGTCCAGCAGGGCTCACACTAATCCTTGCCAGTCCAGACCGCCAGGACGGCGCATCATCGCAGGCTACACACCCGCTCAGCACTTTAGGTGCCCCTATCTCACTGCACCGCAGGACACCGTCCCATGGGAGGGTGCCTGTGCCTGCCGCAGTGTATCCAGTGCCACCAAGTCTGTGCCCCGCTAGCCATAGACCCTTAATGATTGAGTCCCGTTGTGCGGACGCCATCATGTCACCCCCGGCACTGGGCAATGTGAGGTGGCAGGGCCCTAGGCCCTCATGCACACATGAGAACTACACGGAGACACCCAGTCAGAGAGAGTGGAAATGGCGTCCAGCACGTGCGCCAGGCCATTTTTATTGCCAGAGTCACATGTCCTGTGACGCCAGTGTTGGATGGGTGTGGTGTGGGTGTACACCAGCCGTGAAGGAGTGGCTGTGGCATGCCGACAACTAGACCTGTGAGCTGCAGATCCCCACAGTGAAGACCTAGGACATGTGCGTAATCGGAGTGGGCTGTCCTGGCGTATGCCAGTCCAGCGTAAGGGTGTGAACAATGACCCCGGGGCTCTGGGCGTGGATCCGTCCTGGGCTGGACAAGGAAGTGATTAATGGATGTGTCTCTGTTGTAGTGTCGGCGCCACCCAGACCGGAATCGGCAATCTGTCACCCTGTGACAATAGTCCCACAACATGGGCAACATGGACGTAAGGGGGAATCACTGACCCTACATTCATCCATACTTCCACACTTGAAAGATCATAGACATGACACATCTGTGTGGATATGAATGTTTATTACACATTCAAGGGAGTATTGCAGCTGGAGCAGTACAGGGCCATGCCAACCCCACTTCACATTGTCGGCCCGTGGAGGGCCAGCCAGAGTCCTTCAGGGAATGACAGGTACATCTGGAGAGGAGGACTTCAGTCCGCAGTCTGATAGCTGTGTCATTGGTGACCAAACAGAATATGGCAGTCCATGTCGAGGTCCGAGGTGAGTGTCGCAGAGTGCATCGGGGGACAGTGGAAGGTGATGATGCAGAGGGCAGAACCAAGCAGAAACAGGCCACATGGCGGAGATGAATGCTACTGCGTCCTCCTGACCACGAGGGTGGGTTCATCCGCATCTTCGTCCTCTGCTGTTGCATGTGCCTCACATGTGGGTGGTGGTGTACTGTCCCCAGCACTGTGTGGCACAGACACATCAGGGTCCGGAGATGTGGATGGGGTGGTAGCAGCAGCATGCATCAGCGCAAGGCCTTGTGGCAGCAATGCCATGAGGAAGGTCTTTAGGCATTGAGGGACCCAGCTACCTCTCGCTGGTGTGCAGCCGTGGCAGCCGCTCTTTCCGCCTGCGTCCGCTCCATGTTCTCCATGATCCTCCGCATGTGTCCCAACTCCCGGGCGAGATCGCTGGAGGAACTCTGGCTAGACAGTCGTTCTTGTCGCAGAGTCAGGACTCTGGCGATATCAGCCATGGTCCGTTGGAGGGCATGGAGCGGACTGTGGGCGTCCGTTAGGGACTGTGAGTGGTCCCTGATGGGACTTAGACACCCATGTATGGCGTCTAGTTTGGCTGCCATGTGGTCGAACCCCACCTGCACCTGTTCAGCCAGCTTCTCCTGGCACCCCAACACACGGCATTGGAAGGCCATGTGTTCGTCGTGGGGGTCCTGGGAGGCAGCCGTGGTGGTGGGTGCTGCCTGCTGTGTGTACTGTGCAGGGGGGGCTCCTCGTGGCAGCTGGGTTGCCCTGATCCTGGATGTGGGCTGCGGAGGCTCTCCACAAGCTGTTCGAGGGCGTCTGAGTCAAAGGTGCGGTGGTCCTCTTCGTCATCAGAGAAGAGAAGTTTGGACTGCTCTGCAGGTGGTGTTGGATTTCCCCCTGCAATGTGAAGGGGAGATGCAGTTTGACATCATGTACACATGTATGTTGACGAATTGTACATGTCTGCATTCAGACTGCATGACAGTGTACATTGTGACTGTTTGGGGGGAGCTGCCTATTTGATGCGGGACAGTGGACATTCCGACTACATCACGGATGTGAGTTTGTACTTGTACATTGTCAACTCACATTTCCCAGCAGTGCCATATGTGATTGGCCAGTTTCTACTCACATGCGGCACCTGTTGTGTCCTCTGTTCTGTTGTGGATGTGTTGCGGTTTGTACCACCTCGTTGTCAATGTTGATGTGCTCTGCATGTTATGTGTGTGTGCCGCATTTTGGGGGAGTCGCCCCTGCAGCTCTGATTTAGCTGCCCTCCTCCCTTCCATGCGGTGTGCCTCTGGATTCTGTGCTTCTGCAGTGCTGAGATGTTGCATACCTGTGTGCATTGGTCTCTTGGTGGGAGTTGTGGGTCTGGGGCATGGTTTGTCCGCAGATGTGCTATGCTTAATTGTGCATGTGTGCCATTGTGCCCATCTCCCCCCGTCCCCCCAGTCCCTGGTGGTTACTCACCCTGTTGCTGTTGTGTCCGGTCATGTTGAGTAGTGTCCGGTCCCCCGACTCCTGCCACCATCTCCCCACTGATGACTGTGGACACCATTTCCTCCATCTCGTCCAGCTCCTCCTGTGGCGCAGGACTCCCACCTCTAGTCTGCATTGCTGCCTTCCGGTTGTTTGCGAGTTTCAGCTTGGTTTTGCACTTCACATCATTCCAGCGCCTCTTGACCTCATCCATTGTCCTCTTCAGCACTCCGACTGCATTCACCTTGTCCACGATGGTCTGCCATATTCCATTTTTAGTTGCCAGTGACACAGTGGAGGTGACGAACAGTGATTGATGGTGTTCTATCACCTCCGTTATCAGGATCCTGTTTTCCTGCGGACTGAACTTCGTCTTCCTCTTCTTCTTGTCCTTGCCCTTCCCTGACCCCGAGGTCCCAGGCTGGTCCTCCGTGGGGCTTGTGGGGTTCTGGTTGTCCTCTGTACTTGCTCCGGCTGACTCCATTGTGCTTCGCTGTTGTTTGGCTTTTGTTGGTATGTTTTTTTCTACTTTTATGGTGCATTTTCCCGCATGACACATGGGAATTGCAGGCCTGTGGCTGATTTTTGTAGATTTTTGTATCGCGATTGGGGTCATCGCTACTACTTTCACGTTGGGGTTTCGCATTTTTGCGGCGTCGCGTTGTTTTTAATGCGTTCATTTGACGCGTTGTCCTGTGACTATTGCATGGTACCGCCATGTTGTGAATACCACGTTAACACGGAGTTGTTTTCCCGCGATGGACTGCGATGTGTAGGGTTGCGTTAAGCTACACTTGCGGTAGTTATCACACGTTCTTGAGAATATGCCCCTTAGAGCACTGCTAATTTGCCACCCCCAGCCTCATGGTACTTTCCATGAGCACAGTGATTTCTTACCTACCAGTACCACATGTGCTCTCTGTGTGGATAGGACAGGTTTGGGCACATGTGGACTTAGAAAGAGCACCAGAGAAATTTGGGAGTTAGTAGGCACACAACAATGTTTCACATTTGACATTTCTGAGATTGGTATGAAGACATCAGATCTAGCACATGAATGTGCTAGATCTGAGGTCCTCCCTAACAATTATCCATGGCATACAAGTGCAAGTTATTGTCAGTCACTTACCTGACTGAAGGATGATGGGAGGCTGAGATACTGCTTGTGGTGGACCCTGGTGCAATGTGATTGTGTCCCGGAAACATTCCTGGATGCCACTGTGAACAAACTCATATTGGGACTTGTAAATATTACTAGGAACATCTTTAAGAGGAGGAGCAAAGTGTACAGAGAGCAAGATCAAGTACCTGTAATATGTGCTTGTTAGACCTGACATCCTTGGCGTGGTAGTCCCCCAAACATTTTGCCTTCACTTCTCCTGTTTGCTGAATTTGTTTTTGTTGGCTTTAGGACTCTGCACCTTTACTACTGCTAACCAGAGCTAAAGTGTTTGTGCTCTTACTATAAAACATGGTAAAATTGGCCTGCACCTGATTGGCACACTTAATTTACTTGTAAGTACCTAGTTAAGTGGGACTACAGACCGCCAGCAGTTTCCATTAAGGCAATGCCAGAAATCAAGCCCCAGCCTGCAGTGGCTCCAACTCACTAGCTATTCCTCTTTGTTTCACGGGCCGGCTCGGGTCAAGACAGGCGGCAGGATAATAAAGGATTTGATCTGGCTTATTGCACAGCTTGATCAGCCTGCATCTGCTATCTTCTTTGCACACTGTATCAATAATGCCAGCATTGTAGAGGCCATGGTTTTCAATTGGATTGCAGCTTTGTTCTGGTCCATGGCTCCACTTCTATGATGGGGAGGCTATCCAGTGAAGTCCTGTCATGTTCCAGAAAATGTTGGAGATCCTACCGAAAGACAGAGACGAATGGAACAACATGTCACAAGGTAAGTTGCACGTCAGCTTCAGGAACTACATGTCCCAGGATTCCCAGGGCGTCCCCAGGCGGAACGAGGGCAGAAGATGGGGACAATTAAACCAGCGCTATATAGCACCATCAGTTGTCCCACAGAGCAGGAGCAGTAATTGAAGCCAGCATCAGGGACTACCTATGCCAGGATTCCCAGCGCAGCCCCAGGTGGAACAAGGGCACGAGGTGGGGTCATTCACACCAGCACTGTATACCACCATCAGTCATCCCGCAGTGAGGAATGAGCGCATGCAAAACCGGGGCCAAGTGCGGGTCCGTCTTTACCCATCATCGCCTGGAGGGGGCTGGGCTGGACCACTTCCATTGACTCAACAATAGCATGATTTATGTTTCTGCTTGGGGACCTGGGAATGCTTTACAGGTAAAGCCCTGTTGCTTTTCTGCACCTTAACTTATACTTGAGTAACAACTGTGGAGTCCAATTGCTAATGTGGTAAAGGGGACGAATGATAAGGAAATGTTTTGTAAGAGCACTCGAAACCGCTGTAATATTAACAATGAGAATTATGTAGCAACACAGTGTTCTATACATACACATGGAAGAAATGATAAGCCTAAGGGTATTTTAAGAAGTGGAGAAAACATAGGAAGCAGGATGATGAGAAGAATGTTCCCCATCACCCAAAATCTGTATAACATCCCAGAAGGATTATACTGCAGTCTGGTTCCTAATGCCTCGGCTCATAGTGTAACAAACTCAGGTCCAGGGGGGTTGCCACCTAGGTTAATAATGTCTCCTGTCCATATGCTTTAGTTTAAAAATTCTTCCTTGACACAGAACGATGATCAGTGTGCCAAAACTATGCCCTAGAATGCAGAAAGATTCTGAATCCTTGAAAATTAGGTGATCCACTAGATCAGATTAGTGCAACATTGTTACGCTGTTATCTATGCCGGCCTGGCCAATGTTAAGCGATACCCCGATTCCACTGGACACAAGTCATAATAGTAATTGCAGAACTAGGCAGCTATTGGTAGAATATATGGGCCTTATTATGACTTTGATGGTCTTGGAATGGGGCGGTCACGCCACCGCCCAACTCCAAGACCGCCAAAGCCATAAGAAACCACCCGCTAGATTACAACTTTTTTGTCTCTGGCGAGCGGTTCTTTGGCGGTCCCACTGCGGTGCCTATGAGAAAGACACTGCAATGGGAGCATCAAAGGCAGTTCCTGCTGGGCATGGACTGTCAAGTCCATACCCTGCAGGAAATGGGGGTGCATGCATACAGGGGGCACACCATGTGCCCCCCTGTATGCATCCCCTGGCACAAAGGCAACAGGGGGCCCTGTATGGCCACCTTTGTTTCCTCACTGACACACTTTTCATGGCAGGCTCACCACTGTGTGGTGAGGAATCTCCTAATATGCTTGGTGGTGCTATAGCGGCACCGCCAGCATATTAGCAGCCTCAGACTGCTGCAAGACTGCCAGGGATCGGTCCCACGGTGGTCTGACTGCCCTACTTGTAATAGGGCAGTCTGACCACCGGTGCAGTCGTAGCCGCACTGCTACTGTGGGTTTGGTGGTACATCGGACTGCTAACTCATAATAAGGCCCTATGTCTAGTATATATCCAATTGTTTTCCATCATTCGACTTTTCTGAGTCTAGGCGATGGTCCTAAGGTACCTGACAAGTCCAAGGGAATAATATGTAAAGTTGGCTTGGGAAACAATTCTCTGATTAATCAAAGTGCCAGACGGGAAGTCCCCTCCATACAACGTGCATCTTCAAAAGATCCACCCCTAGACTATCGGGGAGAGGGTGGTAAATCCTTAGCATGACTCCATTGCGCAGAAAAACTGTAGCCATGCTTAGTTAGAATGTATCAGGTACAAAGTCAAAGTTGGATGACAAGGATTGGGGAATTTTGATAGATTCTTCTGATTTGTTTAATGTTTCAAGAAACGTGGGCTACTTATGAGGTGCATACATTAGGATACAGGAACTATCAAGTACTTGTTAAAGAATCTACTGTGGGTCAGGCAACGGGTGGCCTAAGCACATGGATTAAGAAGTCCTTGTCTTGTAACATAAAACAAATTGCCACTGAGTCCCCCAACTCGCCAGCCTTAAGGCTTTGCCTAAAAAATCAGATAACTATCCTCCTACTTAATGTATACAATGGAAGTGCTCCTCATTCCCGGGAGCTAGCAACATTGAAATATTTGAGGAATTTCATACGGTCACATCGAGGCGAATCTGTAATTATAATTGGGGAGAGTTTATAGCTTCATTTGAGCCATCAAGGCTACTTATGGACGTAGCCAAGAAGAAAACTATTGCTGCGGTATCCCAGATTTGTTAGCACTCAAAGAAAGAATCCTTCTAAATTGGATCTGCAATTAGTTGACAACTCCTTATCTTTTGGTGTCTGTGCTTTTGATGAATGCAATCCCTCAGACAGCATGGAGGCCCTTATGTTTAAGAGAGGATCCTGGAGAAGTAACATTGACTATATGCTACTTGATGTGTTCTTTTGGTACGCATTGAAAGAAATGAAGTTATTAGATAACAGGAAAGTGATCATGACCATCTAGCCTTACATTTGATTGAATCCCTAATCCATGACTTACCTTAGCCTTGGCTATCCCGATGGGCTACCAGATCATCAGGAAAGACTGTTTGGCAGGTACAGGGGGTGGCATCGCTATCATTTTTAAGAACCATTACTCCTGCACTACAATACCCTCGGTTGATGTCGAGGGAGCAGAAGGCCTCAGCTTCCACTTGGTGGTGTCTCCCCCTCAATCCATAGTGGGCATTCTAATATACAGACCCCCGGGGCCCGCTGGGAGGTTTCTAGCCTCAATTGGTGACACGGTTTCACCGTTTGTCTTGAAACACAAACATTGTCTGGTTTTGGGTGATTTTAATTTACATATGGATGTACCGGAAGATGCAGACTCGTCCAGACTACAAGAGTCACTGGAAACGCTAGATCTGGCTCCTTATGTCCATGCCCCCACCCATGAAAAAGGCCACACCTTAGATCAGATCTTTTCCACGGCCGAACTAGGTATGAGCCAACCACTTCCACTTGTATGGTCTGACCACTTCCTTCTGGAATTTTCATGTGAGAAGGTATCTAATACTCCCAAGGCTTCCGGGAAATCTAAAAGTATTAATTTCAGACCCTTCTACTTAATTACACCTGAGGCACTACTAAGGCCATTAATAAGCATCCGATCTCTCTTAGTGGGGACCTTGAGGCAGATGTCGAGGTTCTGGATAACTGGCTCCTGCTCCGGGCCGGGAAACTTGCTCCTCCTGTCTCACGTTCTGGAAAGACGGTGAGGTCTTCCGCCCCTTGGTTTACCACTGCCCTTAAAGAAAGTAAGAGGTCGTGCAAACACCTCGAAAGGACCTGGCGGAAAAACTTTGACCCCAATGATAAAACAATTTACAAACAGGCATTAAAAGCCTATTTTAAACAAATTCTCGAGGCAAAAAAATCTTTTCTATCCACCAAAATCGAACAAAAATAAGGACATTTTTAAAATAGTTAGCGATTTCTCCTCCCCTGCAGTGGTAGCTAAGCCATTTACACCTACTGAGGCATGGACGAGTCGCATGGCCTTATACTTTCATGACAAGATTGTAAGCATCCAAGAGTCTTTTCCGACTACTCCTCTGGCGCAGAGTGATAAGGGTGCGCCAAACTCCTCACAAATACAAGTTAGAGGACCTTCTTTTGAACAGTTTCCAATGATCTCAATGGAAAAAACTCTAGAAATCATGAAAGGCCTTAAATCCGGCTCACCCTCCGATCCTTGCCCGGCCCCTACTCTTGCATCAGTCGCAGACATTATTAATCCAGCGGTCAACCAGATCCTGAATCTCTCCCTGAAGACTGGTCAGGTCCCTGACAGGTGGAAGAGAGCCAAAATGTTGCCCCTATTAAAAAAATCAACTCTGGATCCTGAGCTAGCCTCTAACTACAGGCCTATATCTCTGCTCCCCTACTTTTCTAAGGCCTTGGAAAAAGTGGTGAACCATGTCACCACCGCATTTGTCGAAACTAACACTCTACTCCACCAGAGTCAGTCTGGTTTCAGGGCTAACTTCAGCACGGAGACGGCACTCCTGGAAGTATCTGAATCAATAAAGGAGGTAGTGGATAGAGGCGGCAAAGCCATACTGATATTGCTGGAATTATCTGCGGCTTTTTATACCGTCCCACACGACCGCCTCCTGCTGAGACTTCGGGAGTGTGGGTTCGGAGGTACGGTATTCAATTGGTTTACCTCCTTTTTAAAGGATCTCCAGCAAACAGTGTGGGCCCCACCTTTTGCTGCCCCTATCCCCCCTCTAGAGGTGGGTGTGCCCCAGGGCTCTATTTTGAGCCCCATCCTTTTTAATCTATATATGACACCTCTAGCAACTCTGGCTGAGAACCATGGAGCAAAAATAATATTGTATTCCGACGATACGCAGCTGCTCTTCACCTGCAACAAAGACACAGACTTCAAGGGAGACATGATTAACAGCTGTCTAACAGAAGTTTTCTCCTGGCTCCAGCGCCACCAGCTTAAATGTAATCCTGGTAAATCGGAGATTATCTTCTTTGGCCACCGCCCCAGCAACCTTTGGCGCAGTTGGTGGCCTGCTGACATGTCCCCCCCCACGTCCCCAGTAAAGATAGTGAAAAATCTGGGGGTGAAGCTGGATGATAATCTTTCCATGCTGGCACAGATCCAATCAGTGGCCGGTTCCTGCTTTGGCCTGCTCAAAATGCTGAAACAGTTCCTGCCCCTCCTGTCTATCACCCACAGAAAAACGGTGGTCCAGGCATTAATAATCTCCAGGTTGGACTATGTGAATGTACTCTACCTGGGGCTGCCTGAGTATCTACTGGCAAGACTGCAGCTGACGCAGAACGCTGCAGCAAGAGCAATACTCATGCTTGGCCCCAGAGCTCGTATGTCCACACAGCTGAAATCCTTACACTGGCTTCCTGTCCGCAAAAGGATCCATTTCAAGGCCATGGTTTTGGCTTTTAAGACTCTCCACGGCATAGGGGCTGGGTACATTGTGAAGAGAGTTCAATTTTACCACCCTCACCGTGCACTTAGGTCTGCAGCACTTCAGCTGGCTCTGACCCCCAGATACCTCCGGGCACGCATCGGGGGTCGCTCCTTCCAGGTGCAAGCAGCAAAATTGTGGAAGAATCTACCGGTGGACTTAAGGTTGACTCAGGATCTCCTTGCATTTAGGAAATCACTGAAAACTTGGTTGTTTCAGCTTTAATATCCAGTGCGGGGATCACACTGCTTAGCTAGGCCTTCATCCTGCTTCAGCGCCGGGACACTCAACTGAGTAGCTGCGCGCTCTATCAATAGCCATTTAACATAACATAACATGACTTCAAAAATTGAAAATGGGCTAGTATTAGTGTCAACATGATTGCCATGTGCTCTATGTATGAAGTAATTAGTAAGAAGATGGAAATTGCCATCACCAATCTAGACAAAACAGTTGTTAGAAATTGGGTTTCTGGTTGGCAGAGGTATGCGCCCTGTCCAAGCAGGAAACACAATCCTAGTCGGGGGGAGTCACAACACACCATAAATTATCCTGTGCTCACCCTCTGGTAGCTCATCTCAGAGCAATCAGGCTTAACTTAAGGAGCAATGTGTAAAGTATTTGTAACACAGTGAAAACACCACAAAAGACTCCACACGAGGTTAGAAAATAAAAAATATAATTTTGTAAATAAAACAAGACCAAAACGTCAAAAATCCAACGAGTAGAAGTCGAGATATTAATTTTTAAATAATAAAGGTAAAATAGAGCTTAGAAGCAATAAGCACTTAAATGGGATATCTGGTCTAGCTGGACCGGGGCAAAGTCAAAAGTTCAGGCCCACTGTGATGGAGCGTGGGCCGGATATAGGGACACACTTGGGCCCATTGAACCAAAGTACCTTGATCAGGGTTGCATCGTCGTCGACAAAGATGTGTTGTTCAGCTGAAGCGATGCGTTGGTGTCGAGCCACGCAGTGGATAAGATGCGTTGATTTTCTCCACGCAACTGCGGTGATGCAGCGGTTCCGAGGCACTGGTTCCGAATGCGATGCATGGCTGCTGCTCCTGCAGTAGGCGATCCGTCGATTCTGTCTGAAAGCAATGCGAGGAGTCCACTCCGAGCAATGACAAGGATGCCCTAGTTCCTACTCACGCAAAAGCAAAGATGCGCCGGTTTCAATGAAGATGCATGAGTTCTTTTAAAGCAGCACTTTATACCCACTTCCAAGGGCCCAGGACTGTGTTGGCACTACTTGCCTCAGTCTCCAGTCACGAACGCAAATCTGATTCCTCTCCTCACGAGCCAATCTTTCCCATAATGTATCTTCCTCTGGGCCACTGCCCTCTTGTTATTCTGGCTGGGATTCCTCCTCAGAGTCATCTGGCAGTGTTGCTTCCCAGCGTAGTACCTCAGAGCTATGCAGGGCTGCCTCAAGATCCTGCCTTGTGGATCTCTTCTTCACAAGTAGCCTCCTCTCCTTGCAAAAGAATTTTAGTTCCCTCATCTTGTAGATGTTGAGGTGCCAAAAGTTGGTTTCCATTTTGACAAGACCCCACAGGTGCAACAGCTAACCAGAGTTCCAACAACCAAATTCCAAAGGGAAACAGGGAAAAATAGTATGTGGGTGCGTAATGGTCTGCACTATACAGTAGTGTACACCAATCATTGTATGTTAGGCACAAATGCAAGTCCTAATAGTTGGCAATGGTTTGCACCTTTGTCCAAGTAGGGACCCTTGCTTCTAGTCAGGGTAAGGGAGTTACACCCTTAGACAACCCCTGCTCACCCCCTTGGTAGCAGACAGGCTTATCTTAGAGGCAGTGTATAAATCATTTGTGCACACATACAGTAATACAGTGAAAACACTACAAATGGACACCATACCAGTTTAGAAAAATAGAAAATCTTTATCTAAACAAAACAAGACCAAAACGACAGAAATCCGCCATACATATATCAAGATATCCTCAAAATAGGTTATTTACAAAAATAAAGCTTGTAGCAACAAATAGCTCCACCTGGCGCTATTACAACTTTGTGACAGCTGAAAATCCCAAAGTACGGCATTGACCGTGAGGTGCGCAATGTTGGGCCCAGAGTCACACGGACCCCAAAGAACAGTAACTTAGTAAACGACGAAAATAAAAATGGTGCAGAGCGTCAGGGAAGTGATGATTCGTTTGCGCCGAGCGGCGTCAATTCCTTACGACCACAGGGGAAGTGAAGCATTGGTTCCTTACTGCAATGCTGGGGAGGTGAGGCGTCGGTTCCTTGTTGCCGGAAAGGTGACATTGGGGTGTTGTCAAGGCGTCGGTTCCTTATAACGATGTGGGGTGGATGGATTCGGGAGGTCACCTTACGTCAGGTATCGGCTCCGCTATGATTAAACACCGGCGTTGGTGAGGTCGGGGCTGCGATGCGAGTTGGGGCGATGCGGCGTGAGCGTCACGAGCGGTGCCCTCGTCTCCAGTGCAGGCAGCAGCTTCAGTGACGGTGTCAGAGTCGGTACAGTGCGGTGTCTGCAGGCGTCAGGGCTGCGGTGCAGGTTGGGGCAGTGTGTTGTGCACTTCACAAGCGGTGTCCATGGCTTCGTTGCAGGTCCCAGCATTGCTCGCCGGCATTGGTGTTGCTATTTCCCTTTGTGGCAGTTGAAACAGCAGTTCGAGGTGCAGGAGGGCAGAGGAAATGAAGTCTTTGTGTACCTGAGACTTTAGAACAGGAGGCAAGCTCTACACCAAGCCCTTGAAGATCTTCTTCAAGCAGGATAACCAGCACACAGCAAAGTCTTGGTCCTCTCCTTGGCAGAAACAGCCACTGCAGGCCAACCCCACACAACACACAGCAAAGGGGCAGTACTTCTCCTTCAATTTTCCGAGCTCTTCTCCTTGACAGCAGTTCCTCTTGAGTCCAGAAATAATCTAAAGTTCTGTGGTCTGGGCCCCAATATTTATACCACATTTTCCTTTGTTCTCTTGTGGCAGAGAGTCTCTTAGCTCAGTCCAAACCAGCTCTGTCCTCTCTGGTCCAGCTTCCTGGCAGGAGGTGGAGACAGCATTGTCCAAGGCAGACCAGGCCTATTCAGGGGCAGGGAAATCTCCTCCCACCACTCTAGATGCAGCACAGGTCTATTCAACCCAGCCCTGACTCATCTAGGAAAGGCAGGACACACCTCAACCCCCCCAGTGGCTGTCTGAAGAGAATGCACATCCCCAGCCCCTGTCACTCCAAAGACAGACAGTCAATCCACAAACCAGCCGAGGCACACAGGATGGCTAAGCAAGAAAATACCCACTTTCTAACAGTGATATTTTCAAACATACAATATAAAAATCACCTTTACTAAAATATGCATGTTTATATTCTGAGTTCAGGCCTACTAAACTCCATCTTTCTACCTTGTCCCAATGGGAAGTTATACTTATAAGATGTTATACATAAACTCCCATTCTATCCTATGGAACACATAGCCTTTCCATAGTGAAAAACGAAATATACTGTATTTCACTATCAGGACATGTCACACACACCAACCAGTACATGTCCTACCTTTCACATACACTGCACCCTGCCCACAGGGGTACCTTGGGCCTACATTAGGGGTGACTCACATGTAATAAAAGGGAAGGTGGTAAGTGGATGCACTTGCCAGGTCGATGAGGCAGTAGAGACTGCGCACAGACACTGCAATGGCAGGTCTGAGAATCCTTTAAAAGGCTGCTTGTGTGGGTGGCACAATCAGTACTGCAGGCCCACTAGCAGCAATTGATTTACAGACCCTGGGCAAACACAGTGCACTGTACTAGGGACTTACCAGTAAATCAAATAAGCCAATCATGAAAACACACATCCATAAACATAGTTTATTGGGAGACCATATGCACTTTAGGGGTGATCAGCAGTGTAAAGTACCCAGAGTCATAAAACCAACAAAAACAGGTCAGAAACAGGAGGCCAAAGAGCAAAAAGTCTGGGGATAAACCTGCTTAAAAAGCCAGGTCTAACAGTGACACACAGCAACATACCTTTGGAATAGATGTGTTAGCCATTAAGCCTCACTGTAGTGAACCAGGTTCACATGGTCATGTACATTCGTGATGTTCAATGAACATTATTCTGCCATACACACATGATCTCTGTCTCGCTCCTATCATAGGCAGTAGCAGTACATCTACTCTGAGGGCCAGTCTTTGTGTGGCCCTCCTGGGCCAAGAAGACAGTATTCCCTGATGCAGGCCTATGTCATAGAACACATTCAAATGTCATTTACCCATTGGGATGATACAAGATTTGTGAACCCATCAACTATGCACTTGTACACTCAGGGCAGGGGTAAACTACTCTATCCATGCAGAGGTAAGTGTTAAACCCAATTTTCCCATGAAAACATTTTAAATGAGTATGTGTGTGTACACATACGGTTTTTGTCTGACTTTTCACATAGACATATCATACTCTTTACATTTCTCTATTCTTCAGGTGTTGTGATGTTTGCAAAAAAAATCTCCATTGTCATACTCCTCTGGGTAATTACTCACAGTGCAAAGTATTCCGCTCATATTGTTGTGTTACAGGACTTTGAGTCACATCACATTACTGTGCAAGGCCTGTGAAATATGTATTCTTACAACTGTGGCCTGAAGTGGGATATATGACAATGTGGCCAGGAATGGAGTCAATCAATCAATAATAACTTTATTCGATCTTAAACATTAAGTTCATAAAAGTACAAGAAAAATACATTGATCATAATTGATAGTTAAAATTCATCACCAACAATTTCAATAAAAAAAATCGCAAAAAGTGCAGGCAGAAAACAAAGTAATAAAAAAGCAGATACGAACTTCAGTAGCTCATAAAGTGCTTTGTGCAAAAAAAGCAGCATACCATGTAAAAGTGCTAAACCGTGCCATTTGTGTAAACAATACCATTACATTGGGTAAAATACATCAAATTGTCCAATATCTTGATAATAATTGAGTCAAATTTGTAATGTTTGGAGTATCCCCAGAAATGCATGCATGCATTCTATGCAATTTTTCATCTTGAACACATCATACTTGACCTTTGTCCATGACAACTGTCACTCATGATCTGTGAAGGTATGTGCTACAACATGAGCTCCTGTTAAGTGATGCCATTTGCACAGTACCACCTTGGTGAGACACAACACACTGAGTGGATTGTCTCAGGTATGGACATATTGTGTGGTTTGTGTTCCAACACTCACTGAGTGCCATCTGAAACACACCTTGCTGATGCAGAATACAGCAAGACTGCTAGCAAGTGCGTAAGGACAGGAATGATCCTTTTGGATGTAGTCAGTCAAAACCACTTTATTCGGTTAATAAAAACCATAAAAGTACACAGCGTACAACATATACCACAACAATAAGATTAAAAATTTCATAAATAATCTTGGACACCATAAAACATTTCATCACCAAATTCATAGAGAGGCAGATAAAACGAGCTACCGCTAATTAACATTAAAAGGGAAAGTCTGAATAAAAATTTCTCTATAAGATCTCAGAAGAAGGCAAACGATCCAGATTACATATTATACAGTGAAACTTCTCAGGTAGAAAGGCAGACATTAAAACAAAATTCATTTAATCAAACAGAAGCAACCAGAGTACTTAACATTAAGTGCCGTTTTTTCCTTTGCCTAACAGCGGCCACTAAAAAGCTTGCAATATTAAAAGTCTCCCAGGGGTCATTCAGCATCTGCAGATATAATAGTGCAGGTCTGACCTGAGTAAAGCCTTTTCCCTTTAAAATAGGTATTAAAAACTTTCTACGCATATCACTAAAATGATCACAAAACATTGTAAAGCGCATAGTATTCTGGGTAGAGAAATTATCACATGTACATGGACCTAGGTCATTCACCCTTCTCCAACCCTGTGGATCTGCTAGGAGACAATGCATGAGGTTAAAACGAAATCTGATTAAAAGGAAGCGATGGTAAGACTTAGTGACAATTTTTAGATAGGGTTCTGTCAGTGGTGAAGTTTATAGCAAGAGGTATGCTCTCACCGTGGGTTTCGTTATCTCACTCGCCTCTCTCTCTAAAAACATCATGTTTAAAAAGTGTTTTTAACCCACGCCAGATCCTCTTTGGTATTTTCTGGAGAATCGAAGAGTTTGGAGCGCCCTAATTTCTTTAAGATCGTTTTTACATATCGTAGCCACAAAATACAGCTTGCTCTCTCCATGGAAACACAATCCCGGGCAATCTCTCGGTTCAGCACCAATTCTGGATTAGTCCAGATCGTTAGCCAGCATACAACTGGGGCCAGGCCTATCAAGTCAGAGACAAAGCCAGTGCCTAATTCTTGATGTGTAATGTACGTGGGGGTGGATTGAGGGACCGACAGCAGGTTCCTTAGAAACTTATTTTCAACTATTTGTAACCCCTCTGCCGGCTTATAACCCCAGATTGCAGACCCATACTTCGTGATGGCAATACATTTGGATCTGTAGATATTAAGCATAGCTTCGATTGGCTTGGCCCCAAGTCGCTGTGCAAAACCATGAACAGCTGCTATAGATCTTGCCATGGCATGTTTTTTAGCTTTGTGTTGAGGTACCCACAAGCCCCTCTCATCAAACAGTACCCCCAGGTAAGAAAAAGAGGTCACCCTAGACAGGTCTGCACGATCATAATAAAAAGTTTTAAGCTTTTTTGGTCTCTGGCCCATGATCATCGTCTGCAATTTGGCTATATTAACAATTAGATCCAGAGATCGCATAAAGGCCCCAAAAAAATCCAAAAGCCTCCCAAGCCCTACTGCTGTGCGTGCTAGCAATACTGCGTCATTCGGGGAATATCTTGGCTGGCAGAACACAGGGATGTGTCAAGGTTGTTTATATATAAAGTAAAAAGAAGGGGAGCTAAAATGCAACCCTGTCTGACACCTCTACCAATATGAAAGTGCTTGGTGCAATTGCCATCTTGGTCGACTCTCACCCTCGCAAAGAGATCCCTGTGTAGGTCAGCCAGGAAATTGACTATGCCGTGATCCAGTCCCATATCAATCAATAAAACCCATAGTTTTGATCTATTAACTAGATTGAACGCCGAGGACAGGTCCATAAAGGCCAACTGTAATGTCCCAGCCTTGGCCACTGTATATTTCCCAGCTAATAAGTGCAGATTTAGACACTGGTCTAGTGTACTCCTTCCTTTTCTAAAACCATATTGGAGATTTGACAGTACACCACTGTCATCCAGCCGTTCCAAAAGTTTCCTAAGAATCACTCTCCCTAGTACTTTTACAACAGAATCAATCAGGGATATAGGCCTATAACAGCGTGGGTCACCTCTCTGGCCCTTTTTGAAAACCGGAATAATGGTGGAGTGGGACCAAGACCTCGGAAATCCCTGCTGACTAGCCACATTAAACACTTTAGTTAAAATTTTTGCCCAGAGAGTTGGGTTCAGTTTGTATAAATCAGCCGGGACACCATCCGGGCCTAGAACCTTATTACTAGTCATTTGCATAATTGCTAGCTCTACTTCTCCTTCATTAAAAACCAAAACAGAAGGACCCGTATTTTGATCTAGGGGAGCGGGGGATCCAAACTCCACTGGGACCTCATATATGTGTTTAAAATGAGAGAACCATTGATCCCCCGTGATATTGCATTCCAGAGGAGAATTATTAATGCCAAAAAAAAAAGGTTTGTTTACTATTGCCCAAAATCTGGCACTGTCCTTAAGGACATCCATAGCAAGTAGGTCATTCCAGGCTTCATCTTTAATTTCATTCTTACGGAATTCCAAAGCAAGCTTGTATGACTTTCTTAGTGTGGCTATAGAAGTTTTATCTTGTGGAACCTGTTTCAGAGCAGCAAAAAGCTTTCGGTGTGCTTCAGAACAATTGCTATCAAACCATCTCTCGGCTGCTTCTTTACGATTTCTAATGGGCAGAGTAAGGCCTTTCGCTACCTGGTCACAAACTCTTTCAAATGCAGAGAGTAACTCAGCCCTCAATTTTGTTGGATCAAGACAGAGGTCGAAGTTCTCCTCAGCTCTCTCCCGTAAATCCTGGAGAAAAAGGTCCGGAATTACCTTACTCCATTTCAGCCTACGCCCCTGGTCATATGGTTTTAAGCAATTAACAATAGTTGACGCTCCTTGTTTACCCTTTAAACCAGTCCCCGGGCCCAGCGCAAGGTAGATGGGGTTGTGGTCACTAAAATGCGACCATTGCGAGTTATAAGAAACCACCTGAGTTGACAGTGCTGGAGAAATAAATATATAATCTATTATAGAATCCCGCCCTCTTGCCTTAAATGTGGGGATCCTCGCCTCACTAACATGTATACTAGGTTGAACAAGATCTACTTCAGCCAGAAGATCCTCCAAGCACTCCCCTTGCTGTGTGTGCTCAAAATGCAAATTGAGGGAATTAACCGGCCCCAAACAATCAGCAACATTACAATTCATAGCACATAATTGAATATTAAAATCGCCCAAGATTATAATCGAGTAAAAAGTGGTTTGCTTCACTCTATAGTCCTCTAAAAAACATTTTAAATTACATAAATGTTCAATTGTAAAATTACTATCAAAAGAATTATAAAAATTAACAATAAGTAATTTTGTTGTGTGGGTAGGATTAATTTCTATCGCTAGGCAATTACATGATCCAGAGTCCACAGTACAATGTGTACCCAACAGTTTAAGTGAAATTAGTGTTAAAAGACCCCCCTTTGCTTTACCTGCTGGAGAGGGCCGTGCGGGCTCACCATAGGACTTATACCCATCCAACCAGAAATTGTTTTCCCTATCCCACGTCTCTTGTAAGCCCACTATGTCATACTCTCTTAAGAGATCAAGCCACCTAGGTTCATCTTTTTTATTTCTTAACCCTGCTATATTCCAGCTAAGAATCTTGATGTTTAAATTATTTCCCTCACTTGTCCCGGCACCCCTTAATCTATCCGTATTATGATTCCGCTGTTGGGGGGGGGGGAGACACCAGCCAATCGTTATTGTCCAATTGACTTAATGGGAGGAATCTATTTGTAAACACTAGACTACTCTCCCTTCCTTCCTCCCCTGGCAACACTTTTAGCAATGTAAGTTGTGTCGGGGCAATATGGGGGTTTGGCTTAAATAGCTGGCCGTCCCTAGACAATGGACACACCCTCACTTGGGCCGGCACAAAATTTCCCCGCTCACTCATGCTTGGAACCTGTTGCCCATCGGGTGGTGGGTAAAAAAACCCCAGCAGCAGGACCCTAATGCCCCCCGGGCCCTCATTTAGACCATCCTGGAACAGCTTCCCTACTATTCCTGCCTGATCAAAATAAATAACAATACAATCTCCCTCTACCTGTTTTGGCCTGAAACCCACCCAGCCAACTCGTCTTGCCATTATGATGTGGGTGGAAGCCAGCGCCCCATTGCCTGAATACTGTTTACACCAGAACTTAGTTTTCTGTATAAGTTCCTGGGTAGATTCTGTACAGTTATCTTTAAGCGGGGAGCACCTATAAGAATTGCTACTAGGGGAGTTGCATCTTGTGGCAAGTTAAGTCTGCAGCTATTTAAAACCCTATTATCAGGCCTATTTGGGGGGGTCTTACCCTGTCCTACTAGTTGCTGATTAGCGACAGGGCTTTGCTCACCCCCATATTTACAGAGCTTGTCTGCATCCCTACGCCCTGAGCTCACCCCTGTCTTGGCGTTAACTTGGGAACCTATGCCAGTCTGTGGTGAGGTCTGATTTCCAGGCCTTGATGCCCCCTCCCCCTTTTGACTTGAGACCGTATTTCGTAGGGGCCGATATACCAGATCTATTAATCGGCACACCTCTATTGTTCATGTCCATCAGTTGAGTCTCTAAACGCTCTAGTTTCCCCATTACCCCATTTACCAAAGTTTTAAAAAGTTTAGAGATGTCTTCGATAACAGTAGAGAAGAGTGGCTCCAGGCGCATTTTAAATAGGTCCTCCATGGATTATCTAACAGCTGGATAGATGGGATAGTCGAGGCCTCAGTCTAATCCACCATCGTGACTTGGGATGGGTTCCGCTGGTGCCATGCCAGGTTTAGTGCCTCTCTTTTCCCCTTTTGTTTAATTGAGGGTACGGGCAGTTCCTGATGCGATGGCGCTTCCTTTCCCAAAGTACCTACCTCCGTAGACTGGGACCCCCTGTCAGGAACCGACGGACCCTCCCTCAGAACACCCTGCTTTGTGGGGATGTCTGGGTTCTCATTAGGGGTTACATTCAAGGGGGGGCAACTGGGGAAACACTCAGCCCAAGGTGATCAACTCTCAAACCCAGCTGGTCCTCAGCATTTTTAATTTCTTGCGTTAATGCCCCCACTACGGAAGTTAAATGTGAAATAATTGAGGCAGAGTTCCGGGGTACTTTAGCTTTGGATTTCCCCAAGTGAAGACTACAGGGTTGTTTGCACTTACCCATGGTGGTGGCTGGAGAGTGGACAAAAGGGGGGTGGCCCAGCCCAGCCTCTGCCAGTCGCTGATGGGCGCAGACGGGCCCGCCCTTGGCCTGGGCTTCGCATGGGCGTGGCCCGGGCGCAGCCCGCGCTGCAGGGCCCGTGCGTGGGCTATAAGCATCTCCGGGCGCGGGCTGATGACTGCGGCAACGGCCGCAAGGGCAAAGGCTCCTGGGGCTTGATGTTTGGCTACCCCCTCCTTCGCACTGCTCAAATGGGCTCCCACGCTGCAGGGCCTGTGCGTGAACTATACGTGCCTCCGGGCGCGGGCTGATGACGGTGGCAACAGCCGCAAGGGCAAAGGCTCCTGGGGCTTGATGTTTGGCTGCCCCCTCCTTCGCGCTGCTCAAACGGGCTCCCGCGCTGCAGGGCCCGTGTGTGGGCTATAAGCGTCTCCGGGCGCGGGCTGATGATGGCAGCAATAGTCGCAAGGGCAAAGGCTCCTGGGGCTTGATGTATGGCTGCCCCCTCCTTCGCGCTGCTCAAACGGGCTCCCGCGCTGCGGGGCCTGTGCGTGGGCTGTAAGCGCCACCGGGCGCAGGCTGATGACGGCGGCAATGGCTGCACAGGCAAAGGCTCATGGGGCTTGAAGTTTGGCTGCCCCCTCCTTCGTGCTGCTCAAACGGGCTTATGGATGTAGATATATGGCATGCATGGCCTGTTCCTTTAACTGCAGTGCACTGCATCACATTGCATTTCTGTATAGGTGGATTGATTAATGAGAGCCATGACCCTATGCTGCTCAATGGTCTGACGACATGATTGTTACTTGTTGAGGCCTAATTCTAGTTGAGGAGATGTGAGTGACTAGATGTTTACAGTAACTATGACATAAAAAGCCAGCACAAAGAATAAGTACAAATGTTTATTTACATGTTGCACATTTCAGTTAGTATCTGAGATTTTGTCCATCCAGTAAACGTAAATTGAGCAAAGACATTCTACACAATGGGGTTGCATTGCCGCATACCAGCCATTGTGTGTTGGCTCTCTCCTCCGTCCTCCTCTTTCTCCTCCATTGGTTACTGCTCTAATGGTCCACGTCCCATGGGACATTTGTCAATACATATAAGTTGTGTAGGATGGCACATATGAGGATGATCTTGCAGAGCATAGCGGGCGAGTATAGCAATCTCCCCCTAACATGTCCAGGCATCAGAACCGGGACTTCAGCACACCAAACGTACGTTACATGATATTCCTGGTCTTTATGAGTGTCTGGTTGTACTGCCGTTCAGGCTCAGCCTGTGGATGTGCAATTTGGATCATGACACATGGCTGCTGTAGGAAGGTAGGATCATTCTGCATGGTTACCCACAATTTTTGCCTGGTGTTGCTATGGTTTCTGACTAGTCTGACAGGGATCCTGCTAAGCAGGACCCCAGTCTCTGAGCTTCTTCCCTAAATTGGACATGATGAGAACTTAGGTACACTCCAGATTGGCTACTGGTGTACCCTGATAAGTCCTTAGTACATGGTACTAAGGTAGCCAGGTAATAGGTACACCAGTGGTCTCCCATGGGCTGAAGCATGTATTATGCCACCCATGAGAGACCACTCAAATTGTGACTACAGGCCTGCCATTGCAGCCTGTGTAAGCTAGTGCTAGCACCACTTACAACAGATATAAGTTTGCTTATATCTGAGGTCACTGCACTTAAAACCTATAGGTCACCCCTAAGGCAGGCCTTTCAATCCTGAAGGCAGGGTGCTCAGTACTAAGTGTAAGGGTGCCCCTGCATGAGCAGGACACCCCTACAATCCACGGAGCCCATTTTCCCGGGTTGTAAGTGTATCAGTCATTAAGACATATCGAGTGTCCATGCGTCATTACGTGATGACCATCTCTAAACTGGCTGTAACAAACCCTGTCATGGTATCAAACATTTTGGAATCACACTATAAAGCCCCTCTGGGAGGCCCTCAGTGCTCCTTGTACCAGTCTTCCAGAACCAGCCAGCAAGCTAGGGCTGCTGCTGACCAGAGACACGATTCTGCCCTCCTGCTGCTGAGCCAAGCTCGAGCAGGGGAAGGCAGAACAATAGGTATCCTGTCACAGGGAGGTGTGACCACCTCCCAGAGAGGGTTTAGTGTATTGGGACAGGGTGGGGGCGCTTGCCAGTGCCACTGAGACTGCTTGAAGGGCATATCTGGTGCCCTCCTTGCATACTCCGGTTCAAACCAGTTCAGGGAGCCGTTGGCTCCCGCTCTGGCGTGAAACTGGACAAAGGACATGGGAGTATCCTCCCCACTGTCCAGCCCCTCCTCTGGAAGGGACCACTGAAACGTTCCAGCCCTTTTCTAAGGGTACTTAAGGGCTTACCTGTGGGTGGGTCCCTAGATTCGTCATGGGACAAGATTCAGATCACATACCACTTCAACTTCGGCAATCTGGACACTCTGGACTTCGCTTTGGGAACCAAGACTGCAACTGGGTAGATTCCTGCTGCTCCTGGTCTCGTTGTCCTGCTGGTCTTCTGCAACGTCTGTGCCCATGCTCCAAACACGTTCTTCACCAGGCCTGTGGACATCCAAGACAACCGAACGAATCTCCCTTGGAGTGAAGGAGTCACTAAGGTACCCAGATAATAGGTACACCAGGGGTTTGCAGGCACCGCAATGCAGCTGACCGGTCTGCTGATCCTGGGCTCCCATGGACTCCTAAAGGCTCAGCAACACAGGTGGTGGTTCTGCAACTCCCTTGAGGCCTGCACTGTCTTCATACCGAGTTTGAGGCCAGTATCCCTCGTCGGAACTGCTGAACCCCTCTGCAACACGTCGACTTGCCGTTACCAGGGCTTGTTGACTATCTCCTCCAGAGATCTTCGGGATCCAAGAAGCTCCAACCTCGAGCAACTCCTGCAGCTAAGATCTTTGCCCTCATTGCTTCCTCTGCACAGTGGGCCTTCTTCATTGGTGAGCTGCTCGAGGTCCTCTTGCGACTCCTGTGCCTTCGGCCCGTGGGTCCTCTTTAGGGTCTTTTTGGGCTTCAGTGGGCTCCCGTGGTTGCTCGGGCCTGCTCTGACTTACCTACTCGTGGTGAGTCACTTGGACCTTGCTGGTCCCGACACTGCACCTTTTTCGTCGACTACATTGCTTGCCATTGCTAAGGCTTGTTGGAGCCCCTGCCGGACACTGAATTCTTGGCTCTCAACATCCGACATGGGACAGCTCATGAATGGCTCCTGGTCTTCTACAGCATTGCCTGGTCCACACAGCTGCAACTACAAGGGCACCATCAACATTTCCTGCATCTCCAACATCGGTGGGCATTCGTCTTCCATGCCTCCTGGTCACTCCTGAGTGGCATAGACTCTGTCCCCTCTGCTTGCAGATACCTCTCATCTTGAATCCACCTTTGGGTTCCTCCTTCATCTTCTTCTCCAGTGGCATCTTTCCTGAAGTCCTCCATTGTGGTTTACAATGGTTTCCGATGTCAATTGTCAGCTATGCACCCGCCTTCCCTGTTGTAGGTATCCTGGTTCCTGGGGTATCCATGGGGTGACTCTCCAACCTTCCATCTTCCACAGGATTTCCCTAGGGTCCACTGGGAAGGGTCCTTCTTCTTTAAAATTGCAACCACAGCTTACCTATTGACTAACATTGAGCATGCAGTCGTGTTCCCACTCTGCACTCAACCTCTGTGGGGTACCTAGATACTCACCTAGGGTAGTTCCTTGGGTCCCGGGCTCTTCTACATCTTCTGGGTCCATTCTTGACTTGAGTCGTGGTTCGCATTCAAATATTTTAGTATATGGTTTGGTCTCCCCCTGGAGACCACTGTGTATTTGTGCTATTTACGAGTTCTATTTCCTAAGTATTGTGTGTATTGTGTTTTTATCTCCGGGTAGGAGATAATACAATGTGTTAGTGAGTGTTTGTAATAAAATACATATCTTTATAACTACACTATGTGATTCTTTTTCACTTAACCTATACCATAAGATTAAGTACTGGTAAAACAAGCTGCTTTACACTCCTCCTGGACTAAGGCTGGAGGCTGCTCTCCACAGCTACTACTTAGAGAGCTTTCTAAGGTTGTCTAAGACCACTAAAATCACCACAAGGGTTGTCTGGATTAGTGCAGGGTGCTACACCTACATAAGTGAGCACCATATACTAAGCCAGCCTCTCACAGCTGCAGACTATATACTTGGTCAGTTGAAATGTGTACTGGATGACTCATTCCCATTTCTTACAGTATTTGACAATATATTTTACATATACATTTGGCCATTGTTTGGCACATATCTCTTCCAGTTCTTGGTATAATAGCAAAAGATGAGCAAGCCCTGACACTATGGAAACTTCTACATGCAGACATCCATGTTTGGCCAGTAACTTACTGTGATAGGTATTTTGAGAGGTTCTTGACCACTCTATGTTATGTGCACTCACTGCATGTGCAAAGTGGAAGACTATTGGTCTGATTTTGGCCTTCTGGTCATCCCTAGGTAGGCTGTGACAGTGCCAATATGTTTGATACCCACACATGTCCCTAGAGAACCACTGATGGTGTTGCTGCCTTACACGACAATGATACAGCCTTTCAATTGTTCACTTACTTTAGCATGACTGATATTGAGAGTAGGTACGCCATTGAGGAGACACTAATCTCACATGTATCTATTATGTAGCCTTTGTACTCATATTGACTTGTCTGGCATACCACATGGTTTTTATTGTGATTTGTTGCCCAGTGCAGATGATGTGGTTCTGTCCATTCACAAAGAGTAAAGTGACAAAATACTACTCAGTGATGTTCTGTAGCTACTGCCATTGACAGGTTAGTGAGGTCATGTCAATGTGGGAAATCATTAGCTACATGTTGCAGTATGTTGTTCCCACTATGTGTACATATCACAAAGGCCCAGATATTTGGGAAGGTTGCACTGTGCTGTGCAGCAAGCCACCTACCTACGCTGCACTGCGTTACTGAGAAAGCGCAGTAGTGCCAAGTATTTTGGCTATACAGCGCATTCCTATCCTTTCACCCTGCACTGGCACACAATGGGCTCCCTAGCACAAACACAGGAACACTTGCACCAAAGTGCAAGGGTGCCTGTATTGCATGCAGGATTGTATTTGTGCAGGAGGGGGCACCTTCGTGTACATGATGAATCCTTAGAGGCAAAGTCATCTATGCATGTGTTACACAGTATGCTGCACACATAGGAAGCGGGAGTAATTTGGAAGTTATTTATCCTTGTTACATATCACCTGGTGAAACCTATTCATTTAACGCATTTTGAGGTTTACTTGTTGTGGTATACATGACATGCATTATCTACCGTGGGAGTTGCATGGAGACACCCACACAACACCCATGGAACACCTCCCTTGCAGACAGTGATACAACACTGCATTTTGGAAAGCATTGCATTGCTCTGAATTTGTACACCCTTCAAAGGCACCCAAAGTAGCTTTGTGTGTCTTTACATGTCTGACTTAGGGTTTGCATTACACATGTATCATGGCGCAAGTCTGAGGCACACCCCTCATACATATGGCCCTCGCTCCATCGACAGACACAGAGATGGCTATTATGTCATACATTTCCTAATATTAGTAGGTCTGTTATGTACTTCAGATTTGCTTTCTAACAAGTAGGCCATTCCAATATCGCCCATTCTGGAAGTGATCATTGATGATGCTGTGCCTGAAGATGAAGGCATCATGCGTGCTTCCAGGGTATTTTGCTAGCACATTGGTGAACATCCCCAGATGGTCCACGATGGCCTGGACGTTGATGGAGTAGGTGTGCTTCCGGTTCCTGTACAGGTGTGATGTGTCTACAAGGGGAACTAGTTGCACATGTGTGTAATCCATGGCATGTAGCACATGGGGAAATCCTGCAATAGGACAGAAACCTTGATTGGTCTCCAGCTGCTGTTGTTGGGTGTTTGGGGAAGAGGAGGTACTGAAGTGTGAGACCGATGAAGGCATCCAGGACATAGGGTAGGAACTAGGAAGGCAGAAAATGATGACTGCAATATTCCTGCCACTCTCGCTGTTGTGATCTGGAAGGAACCAGGTGTCAACGTGTG
Organism: Calotriton arnoldi; assembly: GCA_963921515.1. Lineage (NCBI taxonomy): Eukaryota > Metazoa > Chordata > Amphibia > Caudata > Salamandridae > Calotriton > Calotriton arnoldi. Next base: position 175,290 of record CAWUFW010004337.1, on the reverse strand, counting down.
GAGGACTGCCATAAGCTTGACCTGCGGAAGGATGTTAGTGGGCCTGGCAATTGTTGGCTGGTGCCTTGCAATATCTTGTTCAGCAATTCTATAATGGAGTCCCTTCTGAGTCTGTAACATCTGATGACCTTATCCTTCTTGAGGTCAATGAGAGAAAGTCGCTGGCAAAAAATACGCTTCTTTCTCCTGTAATTCCTAAGTGGTGGTGGTCTCCTCGGATATCCTAGCTGCACAATGACCACATCCATAGCATAGTTGTGCTTAGCAAATTGTTTTGTATGGATTTTCTTTCTGTATCACACCCACTGCGTCATTTCCTACACCTGGGTTGCAGAAGTAGAGTAATAATGGCACATTACAGGCTTTGCGTCCAGTTGCCGACAATGCGTCACACATTGACAAAACCATAAATATCACTCTGGTAGTTTTACGATAGAATTTGTGGGGAATGCCTACCTAGCATATTTGTGCGTGGTGCAACCAGTTTTGGCGCAGTTTTTTCCATGCAGGCCTTCAGAAACTGACGCATTTGACCACATGCATCAGCTTGTACATATGGAGTAGTGCCTGCACCACTTACAAATTAGTGACACAACTGCGACGCAAGCCTCTCATAAATATGCCCCTAATTTCTTTCAATTAATTTAATGATTTAATTTAGTATGGTTTTATGTATTTTGAAAGTCGTTTGCAATCCTGTGATTTTAGGTATGTAATTGTCAATGGAAACTGACAACAAAGTAAATAAAGTAGGTACTACATGTACCTAGGGCCTACTACTGCGCCTACAACACTCAATCAATCAATCAGGCATTTGTTAAGCGCGACTACTCACCCGTAAGGGTCTCAAGGCGCTGGGGGAAGGGGGGGTGCAGGTTCCAGTCCATCAAGGAGAGCCAGGTTTTGAGGTTTCTTGCGAAGATGGGAAGCAATGTTGTCTGTCGGAGGTGGAGCGGAAGGGCGTTCCAGGCTCTGGCCGCGAGGAAGGAGAAGGAGCGGCCTCCCGATCTGGTCTTTCTGGTGCGGGGGACCACGGCGTAGGAGAGCTGGGCTGATCGTAGGGTCCTGTGGGGTGCGTGGAAATTGAGTCGGCTGTTCAGGTATGCTGGTCCGGTGTCGTGGAGGGCCTTGTGTGCATGGGTGAGCATCTTGAAGGTGACTCTGGCCTCGATGGGGAGCCAGTGGAGTGTGCGCAGGTGCTGGGAGATGTGGCAGTGTCTTGGCAGTTTGAGGACCAGTCTTGCGGTGGCGTTCTCGATGTTCTGTAGCTAGCGGGTGAGGTTTTTGTGTGCGTTGCCGTAGTCGAGTCTGCTGGTGACCAGGGCATGAGTGACGGTCTTTCTGTGTTCGAGGGGGATCCATTTGAAGGTCTTACGTAGGAGGCGGAGGGTGTGGAAGCAGGAGGACGAGACGGAGTTGATCTGGCGGTCTATTTTGAGTTCGGAGTCCAGGATGATTCCCAGGTTGCGTGCGTGGTCCGTGGGGGTGGGCGGGTTTCCGAGGGCGGGGGGCCACCAGTTGTCGTTCCAGGCGTCGGGGTTTGGGCCCATGATGAGTACTTCTGTCTTGTTGGTGTTTAGTTGTAGGCAGCTGTTTTTCATCCATTTGGCAACGGCTTCCATGCCTTCTCGAAAGTTGTGTCTGGCGGTGTTGGGTTCGTTGGATAGGGAGAGGATGAGTTGGGTGTCGTCTGCGAATGACACGATGTTGAGTTCGTAGGTTCTGACGATGGGGGTGAGTGGAGCCATGTAGACGTTGAAGAGCGTAGGGCTGAGGGAGGACCCCTGAGGGACTCCGCAGGTGGTTGGTGTAGGGTCCGAGAGGAAAGGGGGGAGTCTGACCCGCTGCGTTCTGCCGGAGAGGAAGGAGCGGATCCATTTGAGGGCCTTGTCCTGGATCCCTGCGTCGAGGATCTGCGTATTAGGGTGCGGTGAGAGACTGTGTCCAACGCCGCTGAGAGGTCGAGGAGGATGAGGGCTACTGTTTCTCCTTTGTCCAGTAGGGTGCGGATGTCGTCTGTTGCGGCGAGGAGGGCGGTTTCCGTACTGTGGTTTTTTCTTAAGCCGGATTGGGAGGAGTCGAGGATGTTGTGCTCTTCGATGAATGTGGCGAGTTGGCTGTTGATGACTTTCTCGATGACTTTCACTGGGAACGGGAGCAGGGAGATGGGTCTGTAGTTTTTGAGGTCAGTGGGGTCCGCCGAGGGTTTCTTCAGGAGGGGGTTGACCTCGGCGTGTTAACAGTCATCGGGGAATGAGGCGGTCGCCAGGGAGTGGTTGATGGTGTGGCTGAGTATGGGTGCGATGGTGTCGGCGGCTCTGTTGAAGATGTGGTGGGGGCATGGGTCCGTGGGGGCCCTATAGTGGATTGACTTCATTGTCTTCAGTGTGTCTTCGGTGGTGAGGGCTGTCCAGTTGTCAATCGCTGGCTTCAGGGTGTCGGGGTTGGTTGGCGGGGGTTCAGTGTGTTGGTTGTCTTCGTCGAAGTTGTCATAGATGCTCTTGATTTTGTGGTGAAAGAAGGTGCTGAGTTTGTCGCAGAGGTCTTGTGAGGGAGGAATGTCCGTCGATTCGCTGGTGGGTTGGGCGAACTCCTTGATGATGTTGAAGAGTTCTTTGCTGTTGTGTGCGTGTGTGGAGATTCTGTCTTCAATCGCTTTTTTCTTGTTTTTCTGATGCGTTGGTGGTGGGCTTTGGTAGCGGCTCTGAAGTTTTTGTGTGCTTCTGTGGATTTGGTGTTCCTCCAGGCCTTTTCGAGGCAGCGGCAAGTGCGTATGGACTCTCGAAGTTCAGTGGTAAACCATCTGGCTTTCTTGGCATGGGTGTTGTTGTTTTTCTTGAGGGGGGCTGTTAGATCTGGCATCATTGGCGCGGGTCTCCCTTCCTCTTTTTGCTTCTTACCTTTTATGTTGGCTGGATTTAGATGCTCTGGGCGCTGTGCCACTGCCAATCAGTGACACAGCGCGAATGCTCCCTGTGTAAAGATAACTGTATGAATTGGGATAACCATAATTGGCTCGTTTGGTTTACCTGTCAGCCCCTAGTATCAGTGCACTGTGTGTGCCCAGGGTTGGTAGACCAAATACTGCTGGTGGGCCTGCAGCACTGATTTGCGCTACCCACCGAAGCAGCTTTTAAAGTATGCCTGTGTAGCATGTTCTAATAGCGAGTTACCCTCCATTTCACTGTTTACTATTGTGAGGCTATCCGTTCTCATAGGCCAGAATGGGCAGGCTGAGTATTACATGCCCTAATCCTACCTGCCCCCAGGAACCTGATAGGAACGTCGAATTTGATATGTCTAAGCTCAGAACATTGAGATGCATCTTTTAGTAAGGATTATTAGCGTAGTCCGTGTTCGAAAAGGCCTCTACGAGAAACGAGGTATTTTCTGGCCTAAGCTTTCCTGTAGGCTTTGCTAGCGTGTGTATTGGCCATCTGGTTTTGGAGCAGCAGGGCCAGCTGGGTCAGACCTGGCTGGAGAGAGAGATCGGCATTTAGAGTATGGGGAGGGGTGACTCTTTGATCTGAGCAGGGCCGTGCCTGGCAAGGTGAATGATGGCTCCACCTCCCACTGGGCGTCTGATAGCAGACCCCCAGATCTCAAAGGGCAGGATGTCGCCTCGTAAACCAAGTGCTCCCCGACCCCACCGAACTGGTTCTGGCTGGATGCAGTGATTTGTGACTGCAGAGAACAAAGACTTTTTAGGTATAAAACGCTGCGCTGAAACCTTGTTCAAGTGTGTTTCTTCTGGATGTCAAGACGAAACTCTGTCCGAGTGAACAGAGGAAAGGACTTTGAAACTTTCACCAAGCTTGCTGAAGAAACTACCCGAGGGCCTGAATTGAGAGCGCCTCCTGCTGAAGTCTCAGGGACATTAGACTTCACCCCGTCAGCCGTCTGAATTCCTGTGCTAGGGATTCTACTTGCAGGTGAGGCCTCCGTCGAGTAATCCAGAACCTCTAGTTCTACTATGAGGAATGCGGACTGGTAACCCTTGTTAACTCTGTGTGTGGGCCGCCGCAGCTAAGAGAGAGCTGCCGCCGCTGAGTGCCTGCCTTATTTTGAACCTTCAGAACCTTCGCTGAATCTGTGTGGGCCGCAGCAGCTAAGAGAGAGCTGCCGCCGCTGAGTGCCCGCCTTAATTTGAATCTTCAGAACCTTCGCTGAATCTGTGTGGGCCGCCGCAGCTAAGAGAGAGCTGCCGCCGCTGAGTACCCGCCTTAATTTGAACCTTCAGAACCTTCGCTGAATCTGTGTGGGCCGCCGCAGCTAAGAGAGAGCTGTTGCCGCTGAGTGCCCGCACTTGTGTCAGCTGTGCATCATCGTGATTTGTCCTGTGGGCCGCCGCAGCTAAGAGAGAGCTGTTGCCGCTGAGTGCCCGCACTTGTGTTAGCTGTGCATCATCGTGATTTGTCCTGTGAGCCGCCGCAGCTAAGAGAGAGCTGCTGCCACTGAGTGCTCGCACCTTTGCTAACTTTGCATCATCGTGATTTGTCCTGTGAGCCGCCGCAGCTAAGAGAGCGCTGCTGCCGCTGAGTGCTCACACCTTTGCTAACTTTGCATCATCGGGATTTCTCCTCTGAGCCGCCGCAGCTAAGATAGAGCTGCTGCCGCGGAGTGCTCGCGCCTTTGCCAACTTTGCACCATTGTGATTTGTCCTGTGGGCCGCCGCGGCTAAGAAAAAGCTGCTGCCGCTGAGTGCCCGCATCTTTGCCAACGTTGGATCATCGTGAGTCGTCCTCTGGGCCGCCGCAGCTAGGAGAGAGCTGCTGCTGCTGTGGGCCCACCACGGAACTGCACGACGCGAGTCATCGCCACCACCAGCCCGGGCCGTTGCAGCCGCGTGCTGCCGCCGCTGAGGGCCCGCCTGTCCCCGAGTGCCCGAATCATTGTGAGTGCACATTGCAGACCACTACAGTCGAGAACTGTGGTCGCTGGGAGTCCGCCTGTCACCGTCTCCGCTTCTTCGAGAAGCTACGTGCTGTGTCCCCGTCCAACAGCAGGTATCTGGTGCGCAACGGGTCACGTAGATCCAGGCCTTGAACTCAGTCAGTGCCACGTTCTGGTAAATACGTTATTGCCTTTTTAAGTCCCTACTGATTTACGTGCATTGTGACTGGTTAAAACGCTTTTGAAAGTCTCGTGCTAAACCTTAGATAAAGATACTATTTTTCTATACCTACTTGAGTTGTGTCCTTTTGTGGTGTCGTTACTGCCTTATTGTGCATGGTCATAAATGCTTCACACACTGCCTCTGAGATAGGCCTAACTGCTCATGCTACGTTACCACAGGGTTGAGCAGGGGTTATCAAAGGGGGTAGCCCACTTGCCCTGACTTAGGAAGAAGGGTCCCTATTTGGACATTGGCGCCAGCCATGGCCAACTAGAGACCCCCATTTCTAACATTGGCGGTCAGCGGTGAGGATCAGGACTTGCGTTTATGATCCACGTACAATAACTGGTAGACACCACTAGTGAGTACAGACCAAAGCGCAGACACGCGCGGATTTTTTTTTCCTCTTCGAATTTTTTTTTGGGTTGGTTGTTTTAGTATTGAATTGTTGATCGCAGCCATGAGTACTGCTAATATGGGAGGCCAAAATCCAATGCTTCGGAGGATCTCGCCTTTGAGGAGGAAAGATTAGATACCTATACTGCCAAACAGCTGAAGTAATTTTGTAAGCAATTCGCAGTCCCCGTGATAGGTCTCTCTAGGAAGGAGGAGTACCACAAGGCACTGAAGGCCTGGTGGGAAGCGAGAGAGTCTGCTGGGGGTGAGGAAGAGAATGCTGGAGGGCAGCAGGATGATGCAGTAGAGGGGGGGGAGATAGAACACCCTCCAATCCAGGTACTAGTGTATCCCAAAGGAGCCTGACCCCAGAAGAGCTGGAGGACAGGGAGAGAGATAGGAGGCATAGTTTGGAGATGGCTAAATTCGAAGGTCAGAAGGACCTTGAGATTAAGAAGTTAGACATTGAGAAGAATCGATTGTCAATTGAACTTGAGAAAATGAGAATGGAACATGAGAGAATGTTGAGGGAGATAGAGATCAGGGCGAGGAGTGTCCCGGTCTCCCCCTCTGGTGGCAGCATACCTTTAGTAACTCCTGAGAGTAGAGTTTATATTCCTAAGGATGTCATTAAGGATTTTCACAAGAGTGAGGATTTTGGGCAATGGTTTGCCGCATATGAGATAGCAATGGTGTCCCACTGGGTCCCTGAGCAGGATTGGGGAGCGGGATTGTGGGGCGCTTTGTGAGTGATGGTAGGGATACCCTGTTGGACCTGCCTGAGGAGAGCAGGATGGTGTATGCCCATATGAAAGAAGCTTTGATGACCCGTTATGGTTTGACCCCAGAAATGTACAGGCTGAGGTTTAGAACCTGTAAGAAGTTAGAGGGTACCACGTGGGTTGAATATGTGTCTTTTTTCTGCAGAGCAATGGATCGGTGGGTAAAGGGTAGCAAAGTGGAAACTTTCAAGCAATTGTATGATTTGTTTGCGTAGGAGCATTTTTCTAGTAACTGTTTTCCAGAGCTATGCCAGCACCTGATTGATAGCAAGCTGACTAACCCTAGGAAGCTTGCTGAGAAGGCGGACTGCTGGGTGAGCACCCGGGTCCGCAAAGGTTTTGTGGGAGACTTCGCCAGAGGTGGGCAGGGTCCCCAGCAGAGAAGTGGGGGGGACAAGGGTAAGCCGAGGGAGTTCCAGAGAGGGCCCCAAAGTAATTCCCAAGGGAACCAAGCAGTGGTGTCCCAGCCTCCCCCTGAGAAGAAGCCAGTGTCCCCGACAGGTAGGCCTGTTCAGAGGGGGCCACTCACTTGTTTCAAGTGTGGTCGAGTGGGCCACCGGTATTATGATCCCCAGTGTCCCCAGAGGGACCCCAATGCATCCCCTCGTGCACCACCCCGTGCACCATCCCGCCAGATTGCCAGTGTAGCCCTGGGGGGGAGAAGGTGGAGGTCCAAGGTGGGTGGGATCCCGTAGAGTTAACCCTTGTCTCGCTAGGTGACTTTGAGAAGGTCCCTAACCCCACACTGCCGAATAACACTCAGAAGTACCGGCAGTGGGTGACCATCAATGGCCATAGGGTGGAGGCTCTCAGGGACACCGGAGCTAGTGTGACTGCTGTCAGCTCCCGGTTGGTGTCCAAAGAGCAGGTTGTCCCCCATGCATTCTGCCCCGTAGTGTCAGCGGAAAACTCAGAGAGCCAGTGTGAAGTGGCTCAGGTTCCCTTCGAGTGGGGGGGGGTCTCAGGAACTCTTCAAGTGGCTGTGAGGCCCGCCATGCCTGTAGACTGTCTGTTGGGCAATGATCTAGAGAACTCCCCGTGGGCTACGGTGGAGAGAAAGTCTCATTTGGAAATGTTGGGTCTGCCTGAGTGGGCGTGTGTGACCACTCGGTCCATGACAGCTCAGAAGGATGTTCAGGAGGCTCTGGAGCCTGAAAGTATGGCCCAGGCCCCTGCCTTAAAGAGAAGGGGTAGGGGGGGGCGGGAAACTGGCCCCCGCAGTTCCCACGGTCCCGGAGGGAGCAGACCTTGAGGGGGATGCCCTGGAACCTACAGGGGAACAAGTGGCCGAACTGGGGGACCTACCGGAGCTGACCCATTGGTAGCAGGAAGGGGGGCCCTCCAGGGAGGAATTTTGCGAGCAGCAGAGAACCTGCCCTTCTCTTGAGGGGGTGTGGCGACAGGCCGCCGCCCAGGCAGTAGGTGACCAGACAGGGTCACATTGGATCTATTGGGAGAACGACCTCCTTTACAGCGAGCCTAAGGTTGCTGAGCCTGGGTCAGCCCGTGTGCTGGTGGTACCCCAGCGCTTCAGGACCTTCCTACTGGGGTTGGCTCATGATGTGCCACTGGCCGGACATCTGGGGCAGACCAAGACCTTTGAGAGGCTGGTCACCCACTTCTATTGGCCCCAGATGCGCAGGAGCTCAGATGCTCACTGCAGGATGTGTGAGACTTGCCAAGCAAGTGGGAAGAGTGGGGGGAAGATTAAGGCCCCACTACAGCCCTTTCCCGTTGTGAGCACCCCATTCGAGAGAGTGGGCATTGATATTGTGGGGCCTCTGCATCCCAAGACAGCCATGGGCAACAGGTTCATCCTGGTCTTGGTGGACCATGCCACCCGGTACCCTGAGGCCATCCCGCTCAGGACAGTGACGGCCCCCGTGGTGGGACGGGCACTGATGGGGATTTTCTCCCATGTGGGATTCCCCAGAGAGGTGGTGTCCGATAGGGGAACTAACTTCATCTCCAAGTACATGAAGTCTCTGTGGGAGGAGTGTGGGGTAACATATAAGTTCACCACTCCTTACCACCCCCAGGGTAATGGGCTGGTTGAGAGATTCAACCGGACCCTCAAGGGCATGATTATGGGCCTAGGTGAGCCCATGAGGTGTAAGTGGGACGTCCTCTTGCCATGCCTGTTGTTTGCTTACTGTGAGGTGCCACAGAAGTCCTTAGGGTTCAGTCCCTTTGAGCTGCTCTATGGTCACCCGGTAAGGGGGCCTCTGGGTCTGGTCAAGGAAGGCTGGGAGCAATCCCCCAGGAAACCTTCCCAGGATGTGTTTAGTTACATGCTGGCCTTCAGGAACCAGACTCGGCGCTTCAGGAAACTTGCTGAGGCAAACCTGGAAGCCAGCCAGGAAGAGATGAAACGCTGGCACAATCAGAATGCCACTCTGATCGAGTTTCAGCCTGGACAGAAGGTTTGGGTCATGGCCCCGGTGGAGCCCTGTGCGCTCCAGGATAGGTGGACCGGCCCCTTTGAGGTGGTAGAGCGCAAGAGTCCTGTTACCTACATGGTGGACTTGCAGTCTCCCAGGAACCCCTTGCGGGTCCTGCATGTTAACCGCCTGAAGCCCCACTTTGAGAGGTCTGAAGTGGGCATGCTTCTGGCCACAGATGCTGGGATGGAGGAGGAGAGCGAGCCCCTTCCTGACCTCCTGTGTGCAGGGGAGCGAGATGGGTCAGTGGAGGGTGTGGTCCTCTCCACCACACTGACCCCTGAGCAGCAGGGTGATTGTCGCCAACTGTTGGGGCAATTCAGTGATCTGTTCTCCCTGGTACCTAGTGTCAGTGATTGGTGTGTCCATGACGTGGACACCGGGGACAGTCCTCCCATTAAGCACAAGGCTTACCGAGTGACTGATCGGGTAAGGGCCTACATTAAGGATGAGGTTACCAAAATGTTTGCCCTTGGGGTGATTGAGTCCTCTAGCAGCCCTTGGTCCAGCCCAGTGGTCCTGGTACCAAAAGCTGCAGCGCCTGGTACCACCCCAGAACTTCGGTTCTGCGTGGACTATCGGGGCCTCAATTCAGTCACGAAGACTGACGCGCACCCCATCCCCAGAGCAGATGAGCTCATAGATCGGTTAGGGGCTGCAAAATACCTCAGCACATTTGATTTGACGTCTGGGTATTGGCAGATCGCCTTGACCGAGGGAGCAAAGGAGAGGTCAGCCTTCTCCACACCCGAAGGGCACTACCAGTTCCGGGTGATGCCCTTTGGAATGAAGAATGCCCCTGCCACCTTTCAGAAGCTGGTCAACAGGGTGTTGGTTGGGCTGGAAGACTTCAGTGCCGCCTACCTGGATGACATTGCGGTGTTTAGCTCCTCTTGGGAGGACCACCTGCGCCACCTCTGGGAGGTATTGATGGCACTGCGGAAGGCAGGCCTCACAATCAAAGCCAGTAAGTGCCAGATTGGGCAGGGTTCTGTAGTGTAGTTGGGGCACCAGGTGGGGAGTGGCCAGGTGGCGCCCCTTCAGCCCAAAATTGAAACTATCCTGGCGTGGGAACCCCCCAAGACTCAGACGCAGGTGAGAGCCTTCTTAGGACTCACGGGGTACCACAGGAGGTTTGTCAAGGGATATGGCAACATTGTTGCACCATTGACTGAGCTGACTTCTAAGAAGCAGCCAAAGAAGGTAAACTGGACTGGCACCTGTCAGAACGCTTTTGACGCCCTGAAGACTGCCATGTGCACCGCACCCGTGCTTCAGGCGCCTGACTTTTCAAAGGAATTTGTTGTCCAGACAGACGCCTCAGACCATGGTATAGGGGCTGTTCTGTCACAGATCAATGAGGAGGGACTAGACCAACCGGTAGCCTTCCTAGCAGGAGGTTACTTCCCCGGGAACAGAGGTGGAGTGCAATTGAGCGTGAGGCATTTGCTGTGTTCTGGGCGCTGAAGAAGCTGAGACCATATCGGTTTGGGACTCACTTCCGGGTTCAGACAGACCACAGGCCCCTTAGATGGTTAATGCATATGAGGGGTGATAATCCCAAGTTTTTGAGGTGGTCCATTTCCCTACAGGGTATGGATTTCATGGTGGAACACCGCCCTGGTACAGAACATGCCAATGCTGACGGTCTGTCCAGGTTTTTCCGCCTTAGTGATGAGAACTCCCAAGGGAATGGTTAGTTCTCCCCACATTTCAGCTGGAGGGGACGCGTGTTAGACCTAGCATCATTGGCGCGGGTCTCCCTTCCTCTTTTCGCTTCTTACCTTTTATGATGGCTGGATTTAGTTGCTCTGGGCGCTGTGCCACTGCCAATCAGTGACACAGCGCGAATGCTCCCTGTGTAAAGATAACTGTATGAATTGGGATAACCATAATTGGCTCATTTGGTTTACCTGTCAGCCCCTAGTATCAGTGCAATGTGTGTGCCCAGGGCTGGTAGACCAAATACTGCTGGTGGGCCTGCAGCACTGATTTGCGCTACCCACCGAAGCAGCTTTTAAAGTATGCCTGTGTAGCATGTTCTAATAGCGAGTTACCCTCCATTTCACTGTTCACTATTGTGAGGCTATCCGTTCTCATAGGCCAGAATGGGCAGGCTGAGTATTACATGCCCTAATCCTACCTGCCCCCAGGAACCTGATAGGAACGTCGAATTTGATATGTCTAAGCTCAGAACATTGAGATGCATCTTTTAGTAAGGATTATTAGCGTAGTCCGTGTTCGAAAAGGCCTCTACGAGAAACGAGGTATTTTCTGGCCTAAGCTTTCCTGTAGGCTTTGCTAGCGTGTGTATTGGCCGTCTGGTTTTGGAGCAGCAGGGCCAGCTGGGTCAGACCTGGCTGGAGAGAGAGATCGGCATTTAGAGTATGGGGAGGGGTGACTCTTTGATCTGAGCAGGGCCGTGCCTGGCAAGGTGAATGATGGCTCCACCTCCCACTGGGCGTCTGATAGCAGACCCCCAGATTCTCAAAGGGCAGGATGTCGCCTCATAAACCAAGTGCTCCCCGACCCCACCGAACAGGTTCTGGCAGGATGCAGTGATTTGTGACTGCAGAGAACAAAGACTTTTTAGGTATAAAATGCTGCGCTGAAACCTCTTTCAAGTGTGTTCCTTCTGGATGTCAAGATGAAACTCTGTCCGAGTGAACAGAGGAAAGGACTTTGAAACTTTCACCAAGCTTGCTGAAGAAACTACCCGAGGGCCTGAATTGAGAGCGCCTCTTGCTGAAGTCTCAGGGACATTAGACTTCACCCCGTCAGCCATCTGAATTCCTGTGCTAGGGATTCTACTTGCAGGTGAGGCCTCCGTTGAGTAATCCGGAACCTCTAGTTCTACTGTGAGGAACGCGGACTGGTAACCCTTGTTAACTCTGTGTGTGGGTCGCCGCAGCTAAGAGAGAGCTGCCGCCGCTGAGTGCCCGCCTTAATTTGAACCTTCAGAACCTTTGCTGAATCTGTGTGGACCGCAGCAGCTAAGAGAGAGCTGCCGCCGCTGAGTGCCCACCTTAATTTGAATCTTCAGAACCTTCGCTGAATCTGTGGGGGCCGCTGCAGCTAAGAGAGAGCTGCCGCCACTGAGCACCCGCCTTAATTTGAACCTTCAGAACCTTCCCTGAATCTGTGTGGGCCGCCGCAGCTAAGAGAGAGCTGCCGCCGCCGAGTGCCCGCCTTAATTTGAACCTTCAGAACCTTCGCTGAATCTGTGTGGGACGCCGCAGCTAAGAGACAGCTGTTGCCGCTGAGTACCCTCACTTGTGTCAGCTGTGCATCATCGTGATTTGTCCTGTGGGCCGCCGCAGCTAAGAGAGAGCTGTTTCCGCTGAGTACCCGTACTTGTGTCAGCTGTGCATCATCGTGATTTGTCCTGTGGGCCGCCGCAGCTAAGAGAGAGCTGTTTCCGCTGAGTACCCGTACTTGTGTCAGCTGTGCATCATCGTGATTTGTCCTGTGGGCCGCCGCAGCTAAGAGAGAGCTGTTGCCGCTGAGTGCCCGCACTTGTGTTAGCTGTGCATCATCGTGATTTGTCCTGTGAGCCACCGCAGCTAAGAGAGAGCTGCTGCCGCTGAGTGCTCGCACCTTTGCTAACTTTGCATCATCGTGATTTGTCCTGTGAGCCGCCGCAGCTAAGAGAGAGCTGCTGCCGCGGAGTGCTCGCGCCTTTGCCAACTTTGCATCATCGTGATTTGGCCTGTGGGCTGCCGCAGCTAAGAGAGAGCTGCTGCCGCTGAGTGCTCGCACCTTTGCCAACTTTGCACCATTGTGATTTGTCCTGTGGGCCGCCGCGGCTAAGAGAAAGCTGCTGCCGCTGAGTGCCCACATCTTTGCCAACGTTGCATCATCGTGAGTCGTCCTGTGGGCCGCCGCAGCTAGGAGAGAGCTGCTGCCGCTGTGGGCCCACCACGGAACTGCACGACGCGAGTCATCGCCACCACCAGCCCGGGCTGCCGCGTGCTGCCACCGCTGAGGGCCCGCCTGTCCCAGAGTGCCCGAATCATTGTGAGTGCACGTTGCGGACCACTGCAGTGGAGAACTGTGGTCGCTGGGAGTCCGCATGTCACCGTCTCCGCTTCTTCGAGAAGCTACGTGCTGTGTCCCCGTCCAACGGCAGGTATCTGGTGCGCAACGGGTCGCGTAGACCCAGGCCTTGGACTCAGTCAGTGCCACGTTCTGGTGAATGCGTTATTGCCTTTTTAAGTCCCTACTGATTTACGTGCATTGTGACTGGTTAAAACGCTTTTGAGAGTCTCGTGCTAAACCTTAGATAAAGATACTATTTTTCTATACCTACTTGAGTTGTGTCCTTTTGTGGTGTCGCTACTGCCTTATTGTGCATGGTCATAAATGCTTCACACACTGCCTCTGAGATAGGCCTAACTGCTCGTGCTACGTTACCACAGGGTTGAGCAGGGGTTATCAAAGGGGGTAGCCCACTTGCCCTGACTTAGGAAGAAGGGTCCCTATTTGGACATTGGCGCCAGCCATGGCCAACTAGAGACCCCCATTTCTAACAGGGGCTATGGTGTTGGCGCTGTTGGAGATCCATCTGTGCAGGGTTCGGGCTGCGGTGTTGGGGTCGTCGTTTCCCGCGATGGTGCCACCCAATTAAAGAGCACCTGAAAACAAATCTCAGTCCTGCAAACGCAGCATGTATTTTAGTTTTAAACTGCCATTTCGACCTGGCAAAATAGATCTTTTGTCAAGCATAAACCTTCCTCTTTAGTACATATAAGTCACCCCTAAGGTAGGCCCTAAAGATCCATATGGAAGACTGCATTGTATTTAAAAAGCAGGGCATGTGTTCTTAAGTTTTGCATATCCTGGTAGTGAAAAGCTCCTAACTTTGTTTTTCACTACTGTAAGGCCTATCTCTCCCATTGAATAGCATTAGGTTACCTTATTACACTTAAAAAATGCTATCTTTTGATTGGGAGCAGGTAGGGATGCCATAGTAAGACTCAGATGGATTGTAATTTTAAATCCTTTTTAAGTCACAATTCTGAAAATTCCACTTTTAAAAAGTTGCCATTTCCTTGTCCTAACCATTTGTGCTATTTGCCAGTGTCCTGGGTCACATTACTGTGAATGGCTGTGCTGTTGGGCTTTGTGTATTTCTCCGAGGCAGTGAGGCAAAGGAGACTAGAAGTTGGCAGGATGGTTGGGGGACGGAACTGCATTCATCTGCACTAACATTTCAAAGGGCTTGCCTTCAACACACAGAGGAACCTAACGCTATTCTTTTATCACCCCAGACTTCTTGGAATCTTGACAGTGGAAGGCAAGAACTTTCCAAAAACAGATGTGGGGGCAGTATAGGGAATCCCTCCACTGCAAAGGCTGGTACTATGTATACATATTGGACCACCAAAGCCATTCATCAGTACACTGCTGGACCTGCAAACATTAAAAGAGGAAGGACTGTCTTGTTCCCCAGAGGACTGCACTGCTGCTTGAGGCCTGCCTTATTTCCAGAGGACTGCCCTGCTGCTTGAGGCATACCTTGTCCCCTAGAGGATTGTCCTGATGGTTGAGGCCTGTCCTGATCTCTGAGAAGGAAGATAGGACCTGCTCCCTTCCTCATGAGCTACCTGAGTGACTCTAAGGGTCAGTTGGCTGACCTCTTGTTCTGAGTTATAGGGAGTTACAAGCTAGAGATACCTCCCTGCAGCTGCCCAGCTGACCTGCTTCATTGGACCTGCCTGGACCTGCCACTGGACCTACCTGATCCCTGCGGGCCTCTTCTAAAGTTATCCCCTGATCCCCAAGAGGTGCTTCTCCCAGGTCCGGGACCTTTGGCTGGCAATAGAATGCACTCCTCTACAAGACAGGGTAAAATCCTGACATTTTGGGCTCTTTGTAACTGTGAACTGGCCTGTTCACACCAAGACTCTGCTGCCTGCATCAACCACCAACTCGAAGCTCTGGTGAACCTGACTCTTCATGCCACAGTAACTGCCAGCAACAATCGGCAACCCAAGATCTGTACTTCTTGCTATACCAACAGCCTGCAGCGATCGCCAACACTAAGTTCCAGCAACGACCATCTGCGACGCCCGACAGGATCTTCGTGCTACAGAAATGATGATTTGTTATGCTAGGCCTGCTCTTCGCACTACTGTGACGACCATCCACGACACTCTCCCTGCTCCTTGTGGCCTCCTCCACTGAGAATAGAACTCTTCATGCCAGACATTGAGAAGTTACTTTTTCAGAAGGATTAACCTGGTCCCTGTATCCAGCCTCTGCTCTATCGCAGTCGGTCTGTACTTTCCCCCGATCTAGCCCAACTAGGTAACCACAAGTGGAGCTTTGTGTTTTAGACACTGTCTCTAGCTCAAACCTTTAAATTGAATATGTACGTTCATTCTACTGATTGGACTTTAGTTGTTCTGGTCTCAATTTATTTCTTGCAATGTACTCTATTTAACTAAATCGGTTTGGCATTTTTCTTGTGTTCTGTTTTCACTTTATTACTGTTTGTATGCTTCAAAAATAGTTTACACATTGCCTCTAAGTTAAGCATGACTGCTTTGGGCCAGGCTACCAGAGGGTTAAGCACAGGCTAATTTTGAGGCTATTGTGGTTCACCCTGACCAGGATTGTGGTTGTTGCCTGAGTTTTCAATCTCTTACAGTGCTGAACTTCCTTCGTGATCCTGAGACAAGAAGTCCAATGTCTCTAGTAGTTTATGATGTGACTTATAACAGTGGTGCATTTGGTGACTTGATACTTTTGGGTTCACATACAAATAAATGATAGAACATTACATTTATACAATTGCTGATCACATACATTCAGCAGACATCCATAGTCTATGATGTAACATTATAAACAATCCTTTCCTTTAAGAGATTGAGACAAATAAGAACTTTTTCTCGCATTACATTGGATTTCAGTATGCCAAGTTACAATTTGTAATCATCTTGAGATATAATAGAGGTTAGCATGAATAGGGAGTGGTGATGTCAGTGGTGGACATGTGAACGTCTGCTTTAAATAAGGAGAGTTCTCATATGACACTCGTGAAAACATCAGCAACATTGTGCAGTAGAGAGCAACAATGTGGTGCACATGTAAGTGTGTGCTGTTTCAGACGTGCAATGAAATATTGTTGCTCATGCAAAAGGGCCCGAACTAGGTTCTGCAATCCATCCAGTCTGAGTAGCCAGGGCACTTGACACCACAGTAAGGTCCTACAGCAGCAGTGGTTTTAGCAGACAACTGAGTGGCCTAGCATTAAGGTCTTGCAATAGTTATATGAACTGACCATTGTGGTACGATATGGGTATGTTTTTGTCAAGTTTTTCCCAGTATGAGACTATGTTAGATGTGTACAGACAAACATGGGTGGTTGTGAGACCCGGTAAAGACAGTGGGCTTATCAGCAGGTGATGTTTGCCCAAAAGTCATGAGGCACACATATCTGGAGGTGATGAAGAATTGCTGTGAGGCCTCTTCTGGAGCCGTATTACAGTAAGTGCCCTGGGGGCGCAACGGGCGTTTGCACCCGCTTAGCGCGCCTCCGGGGCACTATGGTATTACAGAAGGGGGTGCAGATGCTTGTGAGTCCCCTTCAGTAATACCGATAGCGCTGGTGCACTTAAAGAG
Organism: Calotriton arnoldi; assembly: GCA_963921515.1. NCBI lineage: Eukaryota > Metazoa > Chordata > Amphibia > Caudata > Salamandridae > Calotriton > Calotriton arnoldi. Next base: position 158,929 of record CAWUFW010004337.1, on the reverse strand, counting down.
CCAGCGCTACCTTCAGGGGGCATTCCCTCATTTGCATAGGGGCATGCCCTATGCAAATGAGGGAATTCCTTTGCCTCTGCACCCGCGCCGTATTACAGATGCAGGCGCAGAGGCAAAGAAGCTCTCAGCGGGCGAGAGCAACCCTCTGGAGGGGGGAACAGGGGTCATATGGACCCCCTCAGAGTTCCCCTTGCAGGCGAGTGCAGTCACTGACTGCACCCGCCTGCAAGGAGATCTCTAATCCCCTACAAAAGTCCAAGTAGGTTGCACTGTGAAAACACAGAGTGGCTGTGGCAGCGCCTTCGTTGTGATAGGGTGCATTTTTGTTGTTTGCACCTGGCGCAACTTTTAAAAGTTGCACCCTGCGCAAACAATGAAAATGCGTAATACGGCCCCTGGTTGTATATTTGCCAAACCGCAGGTGGTTGCTGGTATTGGTCCTCATAAGCTGCAAGAACAAGATCTGTGAGAAGCAAAGGAGATTATAGTTGGCATGTGCTTCCTCTGTGTGGAGGTGTGTTTTAATAGTTATATGTGCTGCCAATTTAGTGTCAATGTGCAGTATTGTATGTGTAAGAGTATGTCCTTTGTATTGTGATTTGCTTCTGTGCTTTTGCAGGCATGGTGAAAATGGCAGGGGCTGAGACGTATTCCTACCAGTACCGGGTATCCCTTATCATTCCTGTTGATGCTGGGCTCCACAAACGTTAGGTCATGCAGCTGGTGGGGATGCATGAAGGAGAAGCTATACTGCTCCATCGGGGTGGTTTGGAGGCCTGATCCAGAGTTTGCCACCCGGAAGAGCAGCTGCCACCTCTAGCCTGATAAACCTATACTACACACGCCTTGTTTGAGCTTGCATTTTTTGTACCTCCCGTGGTGCATGCCTCCATGTCCAACACGTTTACCCAGTCAGGGATATCCTACCAATGACCTGCTTTTTGCTTTACTGAAGGTGTCTCTGTAGTTCACAAAGTGGTCAACTACAAAGTTCACAACAATGTTTGCGTCCAACTCAGTGAAGTTCCTCTTCCTCTTCACTGGGATGAACTATTGTGCCAGAATCACTTAACAAAAATACTGATTAAATTATGTGTGTGTGTGTGATTGTAGCCTGGAGTGGCTTAACTCCTATTTCCCCAATTCATAATGGTATGCAACACACGTGTATGCTGTCAACCACTCTGCCTCGAGTACATATGCAAAGGTACATATTAACTTCAAACGTAATGTCATATGTAATTCAGACATAGATCTACAGTCCCCTGATTTACACAGTTGTAAGGCAGTGTTGGGTACTCTTTTTCAAAGCAATGTGCTTAGAAACCCTGCATAAAAGCAAACATTAATGTGATATGCATGCATTCTAAGCTGTTTTCACTTTATGACTCAAACCCTTTGTTTGTGTTGTCTGAGTCGGTGAAATTGATGTGCATATCTTGTGCGAGATACTTATGTATATCCATTATTAAAAAGACTATCCAAGGGTACTGAAGGAGATAGTATATGAGAATGACGTATACAGAAATACTGTCTGACCACAATATTCTCTTTCCATGTGGCTCAGGAGTTATTTCTGAAAACTAAGAGAACATGAACTTTACTCCATGCAGAGGAACATATTCAGCAAACATTTCTGTTGCTTTTATGTAGTGTGACACGGGACAACTCAAAGAGAGGCATATTTCACAAAGTTATCTTCAGCATCAACAGCCTCAACAACGACCACCTTCTCTCACCTCTGTCCTCTTTTTGTGACTATGGTGAATTGTCTGCTCTTCCATAATGTAATATCCTAGTCCCTGCACCTCTTGCTCCTCTAAGCTGGCTTGCTTACAGCGCTCTTGATTGAAAGACTCGCACGGTTGCTGAGTTTATACACTTCTTCCCCAGATTCTTTACACAGAGCTACACTCATGCGGAAGGTAGAGAATACGCAACGCACAATGAAAGTATTTGTTTTCCTACCATTCCGTTTTATCATGTGTTGGTCATTCTTGGTGATTGCTTATATAAGTACAAGTAGATGGTCTCGGGCACACCATGTGCTCTGCACACATTCTATGACAGATATCTGTTGGCAGCATGTTACTGGCATTTCAATGTGACAGTTACCCAACAGGGGCCTCTTTAGATGAGCACCAAGGCCTTTACCCCAAGTAAGCCGGTAACAGCTAAATTTGACTTTCTTTAGGTCCATTCCTCAGGAAACGAAGCTAACATGACCCATCCTGGATGCTAAGGCCACTCCACTGACCAGAGCACACAAAGGAGCATGCCAACATCAACAAAGGCTTTCAAGAAAAACATCACTGTTATCTGTAATTAGGTGAATATTACCCTGCAGGTAGGAGAGATATCCATTTAGCATAATTAAATATTGCTGTGGCAGGAATATTATTAATTGTGTTCGAATTCTAGTCAATTTCTTTATAACATATAGTTTATTTGAGAATCTACAGCATATCCAAGTTTGAGGTCTGCTAGCATGCAAATAATATAACAACATATGCAAGTTTGAGGTCTGCTAGCATGCAAACGATATAACTACATATGCAAGTTTGAGGTCTGCTAGCATGCAAACGATATAACAACATATGCAAGTTTGAGGTCTGCTAGCATGCAAACGATATAACTACATATGCAAGTTTGAGGTCTGCTAGCATGCAAACGATATAACTACATATGCAAGTTTGAGGTCTGCTAGCATGCAAACGATATAACTACATATGCAAGTTTGAGGTCTGCTAGCATGCAAACGATATAACAACATATGCAAGTTTGAGGTCTGCTAGCATGCAAACGATATAACTACATATGCAAGTTTGAGGTCTGCTAGCATGCAAACGATATAACTACATATGCAAGTTTGAGGTCTGCTAGCATGCAAACGATGTAACTACATATGCAAGTTTGAGGTCTGCTAGCATGCAAACGATATAACTACATATGCAAGTTTGAGGTCTGCTAGCATGCAAACGATATAACTACATATGCAAGTTTGAGGTCTGCTAGCATGCAAACGATATAACTACATATGCAAGTTTGAGGTCTGCTAGCATGCAAACGATATAACTACATATGCAAGTTTGAGGTCTGCTAGCATGCAAACGATATAACTACATATGCAAGTTTGAGGTCTGCTAGCATGCAAACGATATAACTACATATGCAAGTTTGAGGTCTGCTAGCATGCAAACGATATAACTACATATGCAAGTTTGAGGTCTGCTAGCATGCAAACGATAAGATGTAAAACATTTCCTTATCCCTCCTTTATGCTTTCTATTTTATAGATTCATGTTTATTTCCTGATTTCTCTGTCAGCACTCCTCTTCCTGGGGATGCGATGATTTATAAGGTACTGACAACAAACTCTCATGACATATACAAAAATGTCAATACTTCCGTGGCACTAAAGTGAAATAGTAAAACTTTGTTTACTAAATATCAACATGTCAACGTCTGCTTCTAAAACTAACAAATAATTTCTGAAGCGCACCTGATGGACTGTAAATAAACCAATAAAAACAAAGCGTTTTCCCGAACTCCAAGAAGCACAATATGACATCTACTAATGCAACCTCAAGAAACAGTAATGAATCAAGTCTTCAGAAAAAGTTGAATATGAATAACATAATGACAACAAGATCTAATTTAATTTAGAAAGTATCATTAATAAAAGAGTCAAAATCCCATGATTAAATCTGCACCGACTCTTTGTCAATTGTTTGGGCCCAATTTGCACTTAAGTTGAGAAAATTGTGGAATGTTTTTAATAAATACATATTAGAACCCTATTTTCTCCTGATTTCGTTTTGTTTTTTTGAAGCGCTCTGATGCTACTGGGCCTTGTAAGTGCTATATTAAAACGCCAAATTAATAAAACACGCAAAAACGATTATAGTGCCCACTATGGACACATTATTACACTTTCCCCACTTAGACCCTCATAGTTGGTGCGACCAGCTAGTGCAAGTGCAATTAGTGTTCTACTCATAACCGGTGCAGCAAGGAAAATGGACACCAAAACTATTTGTGCCAATTTCTTTCCATGCAATGCCATCCAGTGAGGTTTTTTGTTGTGTAATCAGGATTGAGAAAAAGAGCTAAATAAAAAGAAACTAAAATATAATCCATTGCATGATATAAAACATGTTTTCCAGCTATTTAAATAAACACATCTTGTTATTGCATAGGTATTCCTGTAATTCTGCTCCTCTAGAAACAAGATTAACATGGACTCTTGTAGACCCATAGTCCCTGCCACTGACTGGAATACAACTTTATCGGCTGCCCATTCAGAATTGTTTTTATATCTACGTGTATTATACACAAGATTTACAATAATAAAGGTCATTGGGCCTGATTTAGAGTTTGGTTGATGTGTACTCCATCAAAAACGTTCATTAGTATATAATGCACTTGTAATAAGGTGGACAGGATATCCATCACATTTGTATTGGAGTACCCGTCTGCCAAACTCCAAATCAGGCCCATGGTTTTTGGCAAATCAATTCACCATAGAATATTTTATGGCTGAATAGCAGCCTAACATTCCTGGTCCCCACACTTAGATACACAATGAGGTTGGGGGGTAGGAGTTCACAGGGAGGGAGGGGCAGAACATTCCAAGCACAGGGTCCTGTAACTTGCCACTCATTACCCCCGGAAATGCTGGTCAAAACTCAATTCCTACAATTTAAGGAGAGACTTGCAATATGTCTGTATTAGCAATACATTTTGTATTCTGTTTCCTTAGCTAGAATATGAGACTTTACACAGCAGCACCAAGAGACTCCTATTAGTTTATGTTTACACTAAACAAATGTCCCTAAACAAGTAGAATACAAAAATAAGAGAGGCTGCTAAAAACAGAGATGACTAGCTAGAAGAACCTTCAATGTCATCCATACAGAGGATGGGAACAGATCACTGAGTAGGTGGTGTTGTACTTACTGTAGGCCTAACATATCTCAATAAATGGGAGAAAATTATAAAAAGTCTGCTGTTGCTTAATTTCAACAATACAATTAAAGTCCCATCTTAAACCCATGAAATCAAAGTTTATAGTCCCTCTCTTTATTGTTATGTATGTTGTGCTTCGAAAATATAAGCTCAAACAATGTAAACAGTTGCCACACCTTTAGCTGAGCAACATCCGTTGTCATCTATTAAAGTGTGAGAGCCTGTCCTGTTCTACAAGCCTTGAAGCTATAAATTCCCAAAAGATTTTGAAGTTGAGTCGAGAGGGTAGATGGAGCAAAATGCACATTGAAATTGCCCAATCAAACTTAAGTATAACAATTACAGCCTCCTTTGTTGTAGAAATGGTAAAAGTGCAAGTTGTCACACATGTCATTCATCAAATTAATGAAGAACAGCGAACAAAGCTGAGGAACACATTTTAATAGATCAATTTGGAGTTCCTCAATGGTCAGTTGTTTTAGGACTTGACTAAGTCCAAAGCAGTAAGTAAATTTCCAGGATAGGAAAAGGACCAAGGCCATTATTATTATTTCTAAAGCTTAATTACATGGTAGGAGAATCCTCAGCTGAAGAATGATGCGCAGTAGAAAGGAGATCCACTAAGTTTCCTCTGGAACATTAAGTTCTTCATGTCTCATTGTGGTTGCAGAAACCCCATCTACTGCACAAAGTTCCATAAATGGAATGAGTATCATGTTACACAGCCCCCACCAGATCAGGTCAGGCATCTCTCTGATTAAAGACTTATTGCCTGATCTTTTCTTTACTAAAAGACTATGGCCATCATTATGAGTGGCCCAGAAAATGAGCCTGTAGTTATAGATACTGATATAAGTAAAAGGTTTAGCTTTTCTCTTTGCCGTATCGTTCACAAGAAAGTCGAACACCACTGTGCACTAGAGAATATAAAGCATAGCATGACATCCAGGTGTACACAAAGTCCAAGGCCTACAACCTTGCAACAAGGCCTCCAAACAGTGTATTAAAAACATTACTTGTAGTTACCAGAAGAAAGAGAATCTTCCAGATAGATTTTCATTTAGATAACATTCAATAATGGAACTGAGTTACAGAGAGAAAAAAGCAATGTTTATCTCATCTGGCAACTCCCCAAAATGGAGGCACAACTGGAGGCCAGGTTTTGAATGGTCGCCCTGGTGCCTCTTTCCCTCTCTCCAGCTCCCCAGAATTACTGCAGCTGGCACAGTATGGCATTAGCAGAGATATATAGGGAGAGAGAGAGAGAGAGAGAGAGAGAGTAAGAGAGAGAGAGAGAAAATAGGGAAAGAGAATGGTAATGAAAGAAAGAGGAAGAAAGGAGAGAAAGGCTTGAGAGAAATCAGTGAAAGATGGAGATGAGTTAGAGATGAGAAAAGGAGAAAAATGTAGAAGGAATGGACCAAAATAAAGAAAGGAGGAAAGGAGAGGTGCTGATTTGAACATTTTTGCCAAGTCTGCTTTTGGTTCCCATGCCCACCTTGGTTCTGGGCCTCACTCCAGACATCCGAGTGCCAATGTCAGGTCACATGGACACTCTCTTACCTTTATTTTGAAACACCCATGCCTGGTAGGCCTCAGGGGCACTCATAGCCACAGCTCTGCTCAGTCTTTATTGTTGGGGAATCTGTTCTTGAAGGGAGATAGATGGGAGCAGAGACAGCATAGAACCTCATCCAGCTGATACTCAGTAGCAGCAACGGCAGTTAGAGTCATCTCACCTACCCCTCAGAGCTGTATGACCCAGGGCAGCTTTTTCTTGTTGAAGAGACTCATTTTTGCATGTGCCTGGGAGTGGGGTGGAGCAGTAACTATTCTTTGAACAAAATGTGAATTTTGGCTACTTTATAGGCAGTGGGCACAATTACGAGAAGCACAGTACTGGCAGGGTGCAACCCAGCACACAGAATTGATGTTACCATGCTCTTAAACCCCACCAGTACTGTGCAAATAGAAGTTAATCCCTAGAAGGGGGAATAACTATGGGACCCAGTTTTACTGGACATAAATCTGCATAGTTTCACTGTTCCTGGAGGATAAACACTACATTTAGCACCCGTTTTAAATAGTTGGTAAATGTGAAAAGGGGAGCAGGTGGTGGGTGGAGGTGGTAGGAGGAGTGTTCAGAGGTTAGGGGAGAGGTTTGAGGAGAAGCGGAGAAGGGTGACCTGGTGGGGGGAGTATTACATGATCCCTCCTTGTCAAAATAACTCATCAGAGATGGGGACAGAGAATTTCCTGCTATTGTCGCCAAAGCTTCAAGTGATTTTGTCACCCAGGTTTTTGGCCAGTAAAATCTGGTCTGGAGTTTCCACACCTGGGAAAACTGGGGGCAGTAACACTGCTACACATGTGATCAAGAAGAGCAGAAATCTACATGATAATTCCGCTCCGCCAGACCTATAATTGGGCCATATGTGTGTGCAAGTTATTGCTGTCCAAATAGATGTTCTTTTTCCATTCAACAAGCATTGTCTTCTCAGATTGCACTCTACGGATAAGGTAAACAAGGCCTAAACACATCTGGGGTTACTCGTTTTTCTGGAATTGCACCTTACGTAAGGAGAAATCTTTTCGTATAAACCACCAACATTTTGTGTTCTATATTCCATATTACCAAACATTTATTTGCAGCGATGATCAATGGTTTGCTTTTTATCTTTTGAGAGAGGAAACTTTAACCTCAAGAAAAAAAGAAGCTTTATTATTTGGCACCAAATGATCAAGCACAGCATCCTGTGCAGAGCTATACAGTAGTCTGTTTTTAACGTTTGAAAATATTTTATTGAGTAACAGACAAAAAATTGCATGAAAATGAAACACATAATTAATGATCAAAGAATTGAATATCGTGAAATATGAGTGACACATTAATGTAAACAATTACAAAGTTATTTTCTATCTGTGAAAGTTGATTTTATTAATGAAATGTTATATGTAACCAGGAAAAAGCAAAGAGAGGTAATGAAAAGGTAAAGCAAAGAAGAGGAAAGAAAGATAGTAATACATACTTTATGCTTTATGATTTTAATGATTACGTAGTTCAACTGAAATGTAACCATCAATCATATACACTTAGGCTGCAGGAAAGAATACATCCATACATTACAATTACTAAAGACAGTTGTATAGAGAAAACAACCATAGAAACATACCCAAGAATTCATATATGTTTGTATATTTTAAACAGTTAAGGTAGCTTGAGTACGTCTATATTGATACAAAGTGTGGTGCAGTTCATTGAGCTATTGTGAAGATATGCATTTGCTGGGGACCATCATGATCTCTATTATGTGCAAGTGTAATTGGTGAACCATAAACGCTATCAAGTCAATAAATATGGCATACACTGTACCACCATGCTTTAAAGGAGACAGAAGCATTTTCCAATTTGTAGTAATGTGCTGAAGAACAGTTGCTATTAAAACAAACTATCAAATAAGTACATAAAAACAGGGATTATAATCATCTATAAAGATAACTAAAATATATTTTTGAATGGAATATTTGTACTACAAATACAGTTTATTTGATTCTAAATCTGCCTCCAAAATTCATTTATGGCTCAAAAAATCATTGAACATGTAAAACAGTATATGTCTGAAATTGGCAAATTCATGTTTACAAGACCAACAGGAATTATCAAATGTACTGTTGAGTTTATGGAGAGAACATGGGTTTAGTAATTGTCTATTGTAAAAACGTAAGTAAGTAATACATTTTTATTTGCACTAGCTGTGCATGAAGACTTGTGAATTTTCGACCATACTTTATTCCATTGATTAATAGATCAAGAAGAATAAACATATTTCTCCCAAGCTAATTCAACCTTAGACATTAGTCTATTGTCCATATTATGTTTAAGAACTTTGTATATACTAAATGCTTTGGGTTGTGATAACAGTGTATGTAAAATGTTATCGTTACATGCAGTTTGGAAGCTTGGATCTTGAACAGTTGAATAAATATTTAATATTGCATTAGATGAAATTTCATATGTTCTTTTAAAGTAGCCTGTCATAGCAAACTTACTTGATTATTTGTTAAATAAAATACTGAATGTTTGCAGAATACATGCTTAACCCAGATTAATCCTTTACTTCCCAATGCATCGCAGCATATGGTTGTATTATGTATTTTAATGTGTATATTATGCCAAATGGTAGAAGTAAATCCATCTTCTCAACAACATTTGGGCAAAGAAATGGCTGCAAAAGTCTAGAAACATTCCTAAGAATAGGCAATAATATTTTTTTTTTAAATCTCGCTGAAACGGAGTGGATTACTGAGTGTTCTCTAAAAACCTACCTAAATAGGATACAATAATTATTTTCATTCAATAGTCAATTTGAAGATTGCTTAAACATAAATGTGTTTAGATAAGATTGGAAATCTAGGATGTGTCTGATTTGTTAATTTTATTATGGAAATACATTTCCAAATAGCTTATTATTCTACAGAAATGTGTTTAGTAATGGATGTTGTTTCTTGAAAAAGGACGATGAACTACTGATAGGTAGCATAGGCATGTATTGTATTGTAATATGTATCAAATCAATGAAACTAACATCATTTTGATTGAGTTTATCCAACCCCACCAAGTTAAAAATAAAGGATTCCATTTAGAAGGTAGATCTGTAGTATTCTTTCCATCAAATTTAATTTAACTAATTTATTTTGAGTAGATGCAGTAAACCTTAACCCCAAATATTTTATTAGGTTAACATGAGGTATTTGCACAGTCAAAAATATGTATTTAAGAATACCTATTTGATGGAAGCATTTCACATTTATCAGTGTTTGGCTTATAACCTGAGAATTTGCAGAAAGATTGTTCTTCTGCAAGAAAAGCTAGTAATGGAATGTAAGCGTTGGACACATACAAGAGCATGTCATCATCAAATATTGACATTTTAAGATATAACTCTAAAACCTGGAATCTTCATATTTTGTTGAATCTTGGATAAAAATATCTCTAATGCTAAAATAAATGCCAGGGTGAAAGGTGTCCGCCACCTCTCACTCCTCTGTATAAAGAAAAGGGTTAGCGGTGATGTTATTAACAAATATTGATACCTTCCATGAGGAATAAAATAAAGAGATATGTTTAACAAATCTTGTCCCAATAGTAATCCAATGTAGAATGCATAAAATAAAATTCCCGTCCAACCTATAAAAAACTTTTTTAGCATTTAATGTAATTACTGGTAAAGGACGTTTATTAATGCTAGACTTACCAATAACATCTAAAAATACTCTAGTATTAGCTAACATTTGTCTGCCTTTCATAAAACCAGTTTGCAGTTGACCACGTAGCTTTGGTAGAAAAGATTCTAAATGAGAAGCAATAATTTTAGCAAATAAATCTTTACATTCACCAGTGAAACTGGTGTATATCTATCTATCTATCTATCTATCTATCTATCTATCTATATATATATATATATATATATATATAATTTTTTTTTTTTTTTTTTACGAAACGTTTGATCTTTACCCTCTCTTGAGATTAAGCAAATATGGGTGCTTCCTGAAAGGAACCTTGAAATAATTTACTATCTGAAAAATATAAGGTAAATCATTCAGGTAAAAGATGCCTGGAGAAATAGGCACAGCATTCCACAGGGAGCTCATGTGGATTGGGATATTTATTGCTCTTTAAAAGACCAACTGCTTTATTAATCTCTTCTGATAAAATTTCTTCTAGAGAGGAAAAGTCAACATGTAATTGGGATTCCTTTTTAGTTGATTCTAACACTCTATTATCAATTGCTGCAGCAGGGAAGTTTCTGAGGTGTATGGTTTTTTATAATTAAATTGAACAAATGTATTTAAGATATCAGAATCCTTAACGGTGAGAACATTTATAATATTAAATATAGATTTAACTTTTTAACACTCTTTCTTTACTTTTAGAGAATTGTCTAATAATTTATGTGATGAGTTTTATTCACTAGAATATTTAGCTCTTGACTTTAATACTGGCTGTAATTTCACTTAAATGCTTTTCTGCAATTTCCTTTCTTATCAAGACAAAATTAATGATGAAATCTCTAGCTGAAGCTTTGAAAGAGTTCCTTGTCATTGGAAAAGATATACCTTCAGGTCTGTTTTTGTTTAAAAAAAATATTCAATGGCATGTAAATGTTTACTCTCATTTAAAAGAGCTGTATTGCATCTCCAATCAGGAGCAACATAATTGGTTGACACAGTTGAGGGAGGTACATATAAAGCGATGAAAACAAAAAGAGGGAATAATTATTCAGTGTAAATACCATCAAAGCAATAACTGTAGCAGAGGCTATTTCCAATGGTTAATATCTTACTAAGATGATAGGAAAATGAGAATGATTAAACATTTTGAGATCTAGATGTATCACTATTTTCTCCTCTAGAGTGTTCTAAGACTTTCTGTAGTTTAGCTGGTTCTTCAAAAGTTATTGTTTTGTTCGTGTAGGTCCCCTTGAAAAAACATGGATGCACCAAGCCAAATCTTGCATTTAGGGCTTTTATAACAGGACAGATTTGTAAGAATATCTTTCTACATTCAGCAATTGCTCTTAGAATTTCTTGTGAGAAAAATAAGGTGTTGCCAGACCATATAATCTCCTTTTATTTTTGGCAGCTGTAAGAACTTTTAGCAATTCTGTATATTCTTGGAACAGGGGTATAATTGCTCTAGGCTTAGGAGTAGCTATCACAAATCTCAAATGTATGGCCTAATCTATGTGCTCTCTGAATGTTTAACTTAATATTATCCGACAAACTCAAAATCTTCGGAACAAATGACTGAAATAATGATAGCGAATCACCTACCTCTACCTCAGATAAGCCCCATATCCTCGCTCTATAACATCTTTTACTGTTTTCAAGTTCTACAGTCTGTTTCTTAAGTAAGGATACTTCTCTCTGCAAAGAATGAATTTTGGCTGTTGCATCAATCTTTGTTCTATCTCAGAGGAGCTTTTATCCCTGAATGACTATTTATCACCTGATGTTTAAAGCCTCTTATTTGTTTCTTCCTTAAAAGTTTAAAAGGCCTGTAAGAAATTGGGGCCCTTATCTACAAGTATTCAATTTATGAATCGTAATTTGCAGCAAACAATGATTTGCAATTTGTGATTTATTAAATGGAATGTACAAATATTGATTTGTTAGATGTGGTCGGAAATCCGCACGCCGACTTCTAATGAATCCAGTAGCATTTTGAAAACTGATCTAAATATTAATAGGTAGGTTTGCAAAATACATATTCAGTAATGGGTCACAATTCAACCTATCTCATACTATGCAGGAAGGAGGTTGCACATTTTGACCCATTATGATTGAGTACAATGACAGTCATGATGGCCTGTTTGGTCTGCAGGCCACCATGTATGTGAATGCTTTTAAATAAAACAATCTTGTTTTTTTTAAAATTAAGGCCGTTTTCCTTAACGGAAAATGGGATGCAACTAAAAAAAAATACACACAAACCTTTTTTTTATGAGCAGGCAGTGGTCTCATGGACCTCTGTCTGTGCATAGAAAAATATGTTTTTGTGAACTTTTACAAAGAGAAAGTTGTCCCATGGGTAACCCTTCCCATTTGCAAATAGCTTACCACCTCCTTTGAGGAGATGGTAAAATATTAATGTTTTGCGATCGGATTACGTTTGCAAAACAATAATACATAGCTTAAAAATTCGGTTTCTGAAAGGAACACCCTTAATATGCCCCTTCCAAATATCGAAACTATATTTGTTTGCAAACCCAATTAGAGATTTGGTAAGATTTGGTAACATGTAACATGTTACCGAATCATTACTTGGGTTTGGAGGATAAAAAAATGACATTTTGGGGTTGGAAAGGCTCTGATTTTATGAATCTGAGCCTTACCAACTGTAAAATTGCTTCATACATGAGGGCCTGGGTTATTGGTTGAGGGTGGTGGAAATCTAACTCAGGCAACAACCACAGTCCTTAACGGTGGACAACGAAAGTCACCAAATTAAAAGCAGTCAGGCTTAACTTAGAGGCAATGTGTAGTGTTGATGCCGTACACAAACAGTAATAAAGTGAAAATTCAACACAAGAAAAATCTCAAACAAATTTAAAAAAATAGAGTGAATTTTAATAAATATGATAAAAATCCAATCAGTAGAACTGCAGATACTCAATTTTAGAGTTTTAGATAGGTATAGCAACTAAAAGCACAAAGCACCACTCATGGGCATCTGGCCAAGCTAGACAAGGAAAAAGTTACAAGTTCAGGCAGACCACAATGGGGCTCCAGCTGGATAAAGGTACCAGGTTGGTCCTGATGAAGTGCAGCAAGAGTGTTGCACATAGTTGTCCCTGTAGCGCAAAGGGCAGACCGTGCAGCGCAGGCTGTTGTTGCTGTAGCATGAAGAGCTGATCAGGTGCCACATACAAACGTTGCTGAAGCTTTGTGTTGGCCACCACAGTGAGCTGTTGTTGCTGTAGCACAAAGCTCAGATCTTGAGTTGCCGATCGTTGCTAGTGGTCGCTGTAGCGCAAAGAGTCGGGTTCACTGCAGCTTCGTATTGGCGGTCATCATGGGCAACGGAGTCTCTGGTATGAACAGGCCTACTAGTAGTTGCGAAGAACCCAAAACTTCAGGATTGAAACTTTCTTCTTAGAAAGAGCTCAGTTGATGCCAAGTGGTGCTAAATGGCCAGAATCTGGGGAGGCACCTCTTTGTGATCAGGAACTTACTCCAGCAGAGGCCAGCAGGGATCAGGCAGGTCCAGTTGCAAGTTCAGACAGGTCCAGTGCAGCAGTTCAGCTGGGCAGTTGAAGGGAGGCCTCTGGAGCTTGTTGTGCCCCTGTAGCACATCCAGAAGCTAAGCAGCCAACTGACCCTTGGAGTCACTCCTGGTGGTCCTGGATTCAAGGAGATGGTCCAGTTCTCCTTCAAGCAGCAAGGCAGTCCTTTAACAGCAGGGTAGTCCTCTGAAAGCAGCAGTACAGTCATCTGGTGGCAGGACAATCCTCCTGAAGTCTTCTATATGCCATGGAGGATAATGAAGAGTGGCTCTGTAGGTCCAATATTCATACCGTATGCCAGCCTTTGAAGTGGGGGGATTCCCTATACTGCCCCTACATCTGGTCTTGGAAAGTTCTCTGCTTAAACTGTCAAGGCTCCAAGACATCTGGGGTGACAAAAGCAGGGCAGGCCTGGTGTCAGAATCCTTTGTGCTTGTGTGTGTGAGGCAGAGTCCTTTGAATTGCAAGTGGTGATGGGTACAGCTCCCCCCAGGATGGCCCACACTGTCCACACCTAAGTCATCTTTGTGTCACGATCTGTAAGGAACAGACAAACCCCAATAGCAGAGTGATTCACAGTCATGTGACCCAGGAAACTGGCAGAAGACACAAATGGTTAGGACAAGAAAATGGCAACTTTCTAAAAGTGGCATTGTCAGAATTGTGACTTTAAATCCTACTTTACCATTAAAGAGCATTTTAAATTCCAATTCATTTGAGTGAAACAGTATGTTTCTATCTTGTCCAAATTCAAAATTATCACTTAATAAATATAATAAGGTAACCTTGTCGTAGTTTATGGGAGCAAGAGGCCCTGCAGTAGTGAAAAACGACTTTAGGAGTTTTTTACTACCATGACATGTAAAACTTGAACCCACATGTTCTACTTTTTAAATCCATGCCCTTTGCCCAATGGGCTTTTAGTGCCTACCTTAGGGGTGATTTATAAGTATTTGAAAGGAAGGTTAAGGCCTAGAAAAAGGTTTATTTTGCCAGGTCAAAATGGCAGTTTAAAACTGCACTACAGGCTGCACTGGCAGGTCCAGACATGTTTTAATGTGCTATTTTAATGGGTCGTGCAATGAGCATTGGGGACCCACTAGTAGCATTTAATTTACAGGTCCTGGGTACATGCAGTACTTTATACTAGATACGTCAATTAAATGTGGCAATCATGTGTAGGCCAATTTTACCATGTTTCAGTGAGAGAGTACAAGCATTTAGCACTGGTTAGTAGTGGGAAAGTGCATAGAGTAATCATACCAACAAAAATGTAGTCGGAAAAACAGGAAGAATGAAGGCAAAACATTTGGGGGTGACTTTGCAGAGAGGGCGAGGTCCGGCAGGGCTGTATTTCCACTAGTAACAACTCCATGTGCATAGAGGGTGAACGTTTATTTTGAAAAGGAGGGTGCCTCTTGTAGGCCTTATATTGTTGTTGGAACTCAAGGTGAGAGGTCATTTTGATATAGAAGAGGCTTGAGGAGCTACTGGTGATGTGGGCCTGATTCACAGAACTAACTTACGTCAAAAACCTAAAGTTAGTACTTTTGGTATTCAGAGAATACACTTACTCATTTTGGTATTCACAGAATGAACTTACTCATTTCGGTATTCACAGAAGTTAGTAGCCCTAACTTTAGGACTCCTAAATGCCTTCTGTGAATACCGAAAGTCTTAAAGTTAGGATTTTTCTCAGTTTAGGAGTAGTAAAGTTAGGACTTTACTACTCCTAAACTGAGAAAAATCCTAACTTTAAGACTTTCGATATTCACAGAAGTCATTTAGGAGTCCTAAAGTTAGGACTACTAACTTCTGTGAATACCGAAATGAGTAAGTTCATTCTGTGAATACCAAAATGAGTAAGTGTATTCTCTGAATACCAAAAAGTACTAACTTTACGTTTTTGACGTAAGTTAGTTCTGTGAATCAGGCCCCTGGTGTGAACTTACACATTTTGTGTAACTTACTCATTTTGTGTAACTTACACATTTTGTGTAACTTACTCATTTTGTGTAACTTGCACATTTTGTATTCACAGAAGGCACTTACTGTAAGATGAGTAAGTGCCTTCTGTGAATACCAAAATGAGTAAGTTCATTCTGTGAATACCAAAATGGTAGTAAGTTCATTCTGTGAATACCAAAATGGTAGTAAGTTCATTCTGTGAATACCAAAATGAGTAAGTTCATTCTGTGAATACCAAAATGGTAGTAAGTT
Source organism: Calotriton arnoldi (assembly GCA_963921515.1). Classification (NCBI taxonomy): domain Eukaryota; kingdom Metazoa; phylum Chordata; class Amphibia; order Caudata; family Salamandridae; genus Calotriton; species Calotriton arnoldi. The sequence goes on along the minus strand of CAWUFW010004337.1, from coordinate 142,955 downwards.
CATTCTGTGAATACCAAAATGAGTAAGTTCATTCTGTGAATGCCAAAATGAGTAAGTTCATTCTGTGAATACCAAAATGGTAGTAAGTTCATTCTGTGAATACCAAAATGAGTAAGTTCATTCTGTGAATGCCAAAATGAGTAAGTTCATTCTGTGAATACCAAAATGAGTAAGTTCATTCTGTGAATACCAAAATGGTAGTAAGTTTAGGATTTTGTCGTAAGTTAGTTCTGTGAATCAGGCCCGTAGAGTCTTGCTTAAACAGAGGAGGGTCATTCATTGCATCAGAGTCTAAAATAACAGAGTAGGTACAGACAGTCGATTGCAACGTACTATAAGTGCCTGTTAATTTATGTTTCCTAGTCTTTCCCATAAAATGCTGCTTTAATATTTATATGATTTTATGACCAGAAATTGAGATGGCGATTAATTTGTAGAGGTGAAAAAATAACAAACTTTATTCGTTTCAGGAATGGGTTGTTAGCACTTCCTAATTGACATTTAAAGCATTGTTAAACTTGCCAGTGAGTGTTTAAATCCAAATAGAAAGAGATACTCATCAAGAGATACTCATCAAGATAGACCAGTCAAAACTATCATAACCAAGCATTTAGTCTTAAACATGAGGAGGTTGAAAAGAAAAAATACCAGATATACTTAGGTAGTGCTGGTGTATTGAAACCAAAGATAATAATGCTGGGATGCAAGCAGCCAGACTGACAACAAATTCCAATTGGATAGGAACAAAGGTCAGTTGAAAAATATTATCCTGTTTTGACTGCACTAAAATGATTAATTTCTTATTGAAATCTTCACCAGAAATAGTTCAAAAACAGGGGGAAAAAAATGCAGGTTGCTTTTCAATTCGCAGTTGGTGTTAAGGAATCATCAGATGCTGGAGAGATGCTTCATTAACTTGAAACACTGCTCTGCGTTCAATGAAAATGGTGGATGCATCAGCAGAGATAAAAGGATGCAGATGCATTTGGCAGCTGTTGGCAATCAGCTGCCTTAGTCGAAAACTCTTTTAAAATAATAAGGGCCATATATATCACTTGGTGGAGAGGGAACTCTATCACAATGGCATCAGAAATCCCTCCCCATCAAGACTATGGTCCACCCGCAAGATTCAAATGCGGGTGAACCATAGTTTGACGATGGCGGAGACTACTCCATCTCCACCATGATCCAACTTCTCTGATGGCCTGACGGAGTAAGGGACGTTGGAGGTTTGACTATATGTCCACCCACCTAATTTATATAGGCAGAAATATAGCAGCTTTTCAATATCTGTCACCACCAGGAAAACCCTGCCATTAAGGGGCACTGAAAAGTGCTCCATGCTACCCTTGCATGGAAAGAAACTCCTACGGCGAGGGGGCATTGTTTTTTTATTTAAAAAAAAAAAGAAATCCAGTTTTGAGATTTTCTTTATGAAAATATTTTTTTAAAATTTTGACATATGGCCCTGTCATGTTTGATGGAGCTGTCTGGCCAAGTTACAATGCATTGGGAGGAACCGCATTGATGGTGGTTCCTGTCAATGCTTGAAATATTTGGCCCACATTGCAAGTAATTTAACCTGTCGCCCAGGCCCTCAGTATGTACTGTGAAACTATTTCATTTTAGCATCTTTCGGCAATTGTTTTCATGTCCATGCTCAAGGCGAGAAAGTGAGGTTCAGCAGACCTCAATTAAGGTGTGTCTCTTCAGCATCAAGCCACAACCCCCACAGTAGTTCATTTTTAATGTGGCAAAATGCTTCACGTGTTCCGTATTGGTTCGCACAGCCTTCATGTTTTGAACAATGACGTGTCTTAAAGAAATCGCTGTAAGTGAATAGAAGAAAATCAAGTACTTGTGGATCATGTCTTCCTCCTTTGCATCATCACATTAATGTAGTTAATTTTTTAGTTATATGTATTCCTGAATAGCAGAGCAGACCACTTTTTAGGCACAGAACCAGTACAAAGTAGATATGGTCGCTGTGGCATGACACATTAAATTTATTTGAAGAAGAAAAAACAAATCATCTGTCAAAACACGACTTTGGTCAATAAATATCTGATGCCTCAGCATCTATGACATTTAGGGGCTTATTTATAAGCCCCTTGCGCTGCTGGTGCATCACTTTTTGTGATGCTCCGGTGACACAGGAGCCTGCTCCATATTTACCAGGCACCACTAAGCCACTTTTTTTGGCTTAATGCTGCCTTGTAAATATCGTTCCCTTTAACGCAGTTTTCTGCGTTAAAGGGGCATGCAGTTGGTGTTCCTGGGGGGCGTTCCCAGCAACATCCATGGCTTTTTGACACTGCTCCAGATTTACGAGAAATCGTCACTCTGAGGCAGCGCCCAAAACTTACGCCTCCCCAGGGAAGGTGTACGGGAGGCACAACGAGGAGAAATATCTTTATTTCTCCTCGTTTTGCCTTTTTCTATGTGTGCTGCATTCTGCAGCACACATAGAAAGAGGAAAAAGCCTCTTGTGATTGTTTTTGTGTAGGAAGGTTTCCCTTCCTGCACAAAAATAATCATCCCCGCAACGCAGGCACCCTTGCACTGTGGTGCAAAGGTGCCTGTGTTGGCGCATGGCAGCCCATTGTGCGTCAGCGCAGGGGAAAGGGACAGGATTGTGCCATATTTGATAGCTATGGAGCATTCTGCCCTTTTCTTTTGCTATAGGGTTCAGCACAGCAGGAAGGCCTGCCTTGCTGCCCTACGGCAAAAAACTCATAAATGAGGCCCTTAGTTTGCAACCTGTAATGTAACAGTAGTTTTGGGACATTCAGAGGTGGCTTCTCCACAATGGCGGAGGAGCGCTGTTATTGTTTTATTTTTTAGCTGCTGGCTTTGACCAGTGTGTGCAGAGAGGGGCGGGCCGGGGAATGAGAGTGGAGAGGAGGAGTACTAAGTGCACTCTCTAAGTGAGCATGTGTGTTTGGTCGGCCATCTCAGGCTGACCAAAACACACATGCGCACTTAGGTTTTGCTATCCCGGCTGCATTGAACAGCTGGGCTGGAGAAACCCCATAGACTCCCTGACCTGAGCGGAGCGTCTTTCCAGCCCTCTCAGGCCACTCAGGACACACTGTGACATGGTCCCAGTATCTGCTGGGACCAGGAAGAACCAGCACGGAGGCGCGACATGGGAGGTGGCTGGCAGCAGGTAAGTTTAACTTTTTATTATTATTAAACTACCTCCCCCACCCCCTGCACTCCCCTTCCTGCGCCCCCGCATCCCATCCCCCCACCACTTTATTTATGTGGTGGCTGCCGCTGGGGACATTACTGTAGGAAGCAAAGCAGTGTCTCTTTTCAGCATAGTCTGTTTGCAGCTGACATACTCCTTCTACCATGGTAGAAGCACTAGTGCAGTAATTCTTAACCTGTGGTCTGCAGACCCTACTCAGGGAGCCTGCATCGGTTTATTTAGTTAAATATTAATAGAATGATAAAGTACATGTACATAAAAAAGCAAAATGTAAAGTTTTAAAATGTTCTGTAAAAGCAAATTGAAAGCTGAAAATTACAATCACAAGTACATCAAATAGACTCTAGTGTGCACAATTGAAGGCTAAATTGAAGCAGGACTGTTAGGCTCAGATAAAATGAGAGTATGCATTAGGAGTAAAAAAGACAAAGTGATATGTTAGAGTCTAGCATATCACTTCATCTCATCTTTGCGAAATAAAATTTTGAAAAGCGTGAACCTTCCTATTAAAATAAACATTTCGATTTTTGTGTATTGCTTTGTTTCTGAATCAAAATAAATAGTTGATAATTTGTTTGAAGTTTACTTGCTTATACATTTATGTGTTGTTTTGATGTTCAAATTATACAAATCGCCGAGGCAGGGGTCCCCGGATCGTAGTAATTCAGTGGGCCGCTGCACTGGTGCATTGAAGCACTTTTAAAGAAAATGCAGGGTAAAGGACACAAGAGATACTTGTTTGCAAATTTGCTTAAGTTTATCACGATTTGACTTTACAAAGCTGATGCTACAGTCACAACACTGTAGTCCTTGTACCACTCTCTGATTTCCTCAGCTCTATTATTTGTCGTTGGCATCTCTCTTGTTTTCTGAGAAGCTGCCAATGTTGAAGTTTTAAAGATTTTTTCCAAATAGGAACATGTGCGCTGGTGAGGCCAGAGATCTTGTAAAATAGGATCGTCCTAAAGTTACGATATATTTGCTGGTGAATAATGAACAAAAGAGTCACCAACATGAGATTCCATCCACAGGCAGCACAGCAGAATTAGAAGGGTGTCATGGCTTCAGATGGTGCAAAATGCGGCAGCTAGGCTCCTACTGAACATACCAAAATATGCATCAGTTAAGGAAGAAATCAGCAGACTCCATTGGTTGCCAGTGATAAAACGAATTAGGTTCAAAGCGCTTTGCTTAGCCTATAAAGCCCTGAATAACATAGGACCGGCTTCATTGAAAAGCCTATACTCATGGTATAACCCGGGCAGACAATTGAGGTCCTCCAATGTCGGGCTGATGGTAGTTCCCAGGATTCGAACAGCGAGCTGGGGCGGCCGAAGCATAGCCTATGGCACGGCTAAAATCTGGAACACGCTACCAAAGGAAATAAGAGCCTCCAACTCCCTGGGCGCTTTTAGGAAAAAGCTAAAGACGTGGCTATTCCAGAATTAAGATACGCAGGAGCGGCAGAGTTGGTTCAGTTCAGCGCCAAGACACCTCTGGGTAATCGTGCGCTATAGAAGTTATAATAACATAACATAACATAACATAACATAACATGGCCTCTAACACAAACAAGACCAAGTGGACATTCTGCCAAAGGCTACTTTCACTTTAGTTGTAGCCACCTTAATGACAATTGTAAAGATGTAGCCCTAAGGCACTCCTTACCAGATACCCACTGTGGTGTCAACTCCTGGGAGTTCTGCACCCTGAATATCACTTCCAAAAATAATAGAGAACAATTTAAAAACCTCTCTTTGTCATGTCTTTAGGCTAGTCCTGTCATGTATACCCCTTTTTACATTTACATACACTGTCCCATCCACACGACAATAACAGTTCTGAACAGGTGACCTTTTACCTAGTAGCTTGCTCCTGTCTCTTCGACACCAGGCTCTTAGTATTCTATCATAATCCCTGTACCTGACGTACATAAACATGTCCTCAGGCACGGCATAATTATTCTGTATATGGGTCACCATTTTTTTCATCCTTGGCCTGGGCATGATCGCATTTGTTTGGAAAAACATTTATGATTGTTTTCAAAACATTTATGATTGTTCTCAAAACATAATGGGGGATATGTACAAGGAAGTGGAGGAGAGAGGCGTTAGCCTTCCTGGCTTAACGCCTCTCTCCTCCACTTCTGAAATGCACGGCTGCACCATATTTACAAGAATGTGGGACAGCCTTGCGTTTCCCCCTGAGATGGCGCTAAGTTGAGCAACAAGTTGAGCAACTTAGCGCCAACGCAAGCACCCTTGCACCAGAGTGCAAGAGTGTCTGCGTGCAGGGGAGGATTGTTTATGTGTGGGAAGGTGCCCCTTCCTGCACATAAACAATCCTAGAAATGCCATTCTGTCTCTTTCATGCGTGCTGCTTCATGCAGCACACATGAAAATGCATAATGGCATTTTTTTAAAAGTTTGTTTATGTACAGGAAGGGACACCTAACCATAGCGTGAAAGGAGGCCTTATGTACAAGGCAGCGTTAAGCCAAGTTAAGTGGCTTAACGGTGCCTTGTACATAAGGCCCAGCCCCTATCGCCACCACAACGCCACTATAGGTGACATTGTGGTGGCGATAGGGGCTTGTACATATGACCCTGGAGTGACCACTCTAGTATATAAGACCCTTATTCCCCCCTACAAATCAGAGAATTCCTTCCAAGCTGACACGGGTCCTGCATGCTGAATCTTCGACACACAGCGGTCTGACATCCCTTGCAGAGTGTCATCCTCGAAGCAGAGACGGGGTCCTTCATTCTCTACCATCAGGTGAGGGGGATGGTTCTTCCCTAGGGGATTCTTGGCTACATATATGCATATACATGCTACACATACAGATCTAGGCTAGGTACATTTAGGCAAATTACTTAGGGCATGCATTTTAGGAATATGCAAGTGCTACTGTTTTTATCTGAACTGCTTTTGTTCATCTTATTATCACTATGGTATGGTAGACATGTATCTACTAGTTACTATATTGGTACTTGTAAACTCTTTCGTATGCTTCTGTCTCCTGATTGTCACAGCAAATATGTTTTACACAAGACTGACGCTGGACCAATAAATACTTATTGAAATGTCCTAATCGTCATCCTGTGTATTTTCTGAGAATAAGTGAGCACGAGTGACTGAGCGAAAAGTACTGTACTGTTTTCCACGATCCCTAAGGAGTCAGGGTTGTCATGTTCAGTGGTTGCCAGAAACTACCTACACCACTGTAAGATGCAGGGGGTGGTAGTGGCACTGTAGAGCTAGCTGGTCTAACAGCTGACATATCCTGTGAGGGTGTCTGGAAGCGGTTTGGACACCAAGCCCTCAGTTTAGGTCATCCAAAACGCGCAGGTCCTGGGGATTCCTAGGAACTACATGACATGGCGCCGCCAACGTTGGTTTGGTTCTTATATTGACAGTTAAGATCTGAGTAGTTCAGTGGTGCTTTTCAGAAAGCCCCACTCACTTTTCAGAGACGTCTAAAGTGAGAAGGGAAATTCGCCTCAGCTGAGCAGAAATACTCTGTGTATTGACTGAAGATTTAACAAGCTTGTAAGGATAAAAGGTTCCCACATTGTGCAAAAACCCTAAATTTCTAAAAACATTTATTCTTCTCCATTTGAGAATGACTGAGTCCACGAGCAGTGGTTCAGGCACAAGGGAAGAAGAATTTGCTAACGGTCTAAACATTACAGAGAACTGTAGAAATTCAGTAACTATTAAGTTGATAGAACAAGGTGTACCAGCAACAGGTGGCTGTGTTACCTTCGTGATTGAGGCACATGAGGTGTTCAGATCAGTGGTATTTTATTCTTGGGCTTAGTTCCCACCTGCAGATCCACAGACTAAATTGTTTCACACATACATTGTAGTTGAACTGATAACGCCGATTCTTATCTAATTATCTATAGGAACCTTCTGGTCGCCAAGATCTTTTTACCTGTTGAATAGTGTAAAGGAGAGAATCTCATCAGGTTAGACATCAGCATTAATTTTTATCTGAAAGGACCACTGACTCCGAATTCAAGTTTGAGAATTTATTATCGCCAAAAATAACTGAACGTGCAAGCACCTCAACACGAGGTTAAAGAAATAGATGGGCACTAATACAAATAATAATCTACGCAAAAATCTCATCCGACTCAGGATAAGGAGAATAGAAAGTTCTAGAAGGATCAACCAGACTATGATTGCTCCAATTTCTAAGTTGCTCTTCATTGGCCTAAACAAGCTTAAAATCAATTGCTGTCCCTACACTAACGCTAAGTGACATCCCTGCATAACGATTTTCCCAGGCAAGAAAGAATAAAAGGTGTCAGCTGTGAGGACTTCCTAAGAAGTGCAATCACATAATACCTAAGCTCAGCTCTGTCCTTCTCTCTGGTCTCCCCTACCTCTTCTCTGGCCTCCTCCCTCAGGGCACTATCCCTAATACAAAACCCCAATACAATTGTACACGCCTTTGTCACGCCTCCTTGGCCAGGTCTTCTTTCTTGTGCTTTTCCACTGAAACGGTGACTTCATCCTGGACGGTTGCGTTGACCTTGAGTCCCAGGCACCTTCTCCGCTGAAAGTATCATCCCTACATTCCATCTAACTCCCCGTACCATGCCTCCCCTCTCTCTAGCTTTTGAAAACAAAGAGTTAGTCTTACTAACGAGACATGTGTCCTTGCACCTGCAACAAAAGATACTTTCAACAGAAACCTTCTACTGTGCAAATTAAATCTACCGTTTGTGCCCAGAGAGCCTTACCAAGAGAAACCTTTCTCTGCCTACAAAATAAGCTAACATAAGAATAAACCAGGCCTTCCCTAAGCATATATGTAGTCAGGCCTTTACATATGACTTTTAAACACACATCTTACTTTTCCCTATGAGCATTTTCATTACACTTCACATGCAAAAATGAATTACATGTGCAACTTTAATATGGTGCACGTTTAAACTACTGCAATTACATTACATCCACGAACTAATTTCTCTATGCATTATGTTCACACAATTCAATAAGCATTACATTACATCATTATCCTAGCACCATTATACTGCCGAGTTCACTTTGTCTCAGTGAACTACTCATTCTTTACTAAACATGCATGGGTATACAATGGAATATAAACGAATATATGTCTGAATACATATGGGTGCGGCCTATCAGTGATTATGATGCACCCCTACAATTCACAAGAACATTTCGCTCTATCAGTTCCCCCTTTGATGACTCCTGTCATCACATCTCATTCTACTCCCTCGGAGAAGGAACCGACCTAAACAGAACTTGTTCCCATCTTCCCTGATCTGAAGTTCTCCATGCTCTTGAGCCTTTGATACTGATTGTCCTGCAATCTTGCCAATCTCATGTCATTTTCCCTCAAAGCTCTCTTGACTCTGCCTGCTCGATACCACTTGTAGGCCTTGATCATAATCCACAAGCCAGCCACACAAACCACCAAAATAAGGAGTGGTCTCAGGAAGTACCCAAGGAATCCCTTTCCTAGGTTCGCAAACCAACCTCCCACTTGACCAAAACCCTTTCCGACCTTTTCCCAGGCCCCTTCTTCGGTCAAATCCGCTATCTTTGTGTGGATCATAGTGATGTTACTTATATATTTCTCCAGATCCTTGCTACGGTCTGGTATATAAGTGCAGCACTCTTGAACCTTCAGCATTTTACAGACTCCGCCCTCTTTTGCCAATAGGACATCCAAAGCAAGGCGATTCTGCAAAACCATTCCCCTTATCGACAACATCTCTCCTTCCACCAACACCAACGACTTTGCTGTGTTCATCGAAAATTCATCCACCACAGTCGCTAACCTCCGGATCTTCACATCATTCAAGACTACTCCTAGACTAGGTATCATAGCTCCAAAGATATCCCCCACAACGATTCCTGCACTTGCAGCTCTTCTCGTTCTTGAATGCTCTCCACCCTCCAGAAGATTTAAGTCTTCTGTATGGTAAATCTTTGGAAATATTATTGACAAATAACATGTTCCATACCAATTTGCAGGCAACCTCACATAAGCATTCTTCCCACATACGTAATACACCGTAGGTATCACTTGTACAGGACCTTGGAGAAAATCTTTTGCTACATCTGCCATGGTGAAAACGTGATCACAAGTACTCTGTCCCACTGGAACCTTTTCGTAGTAAGTCTGATAACGCCTTATACACAACTTACCCCTCTGCTCCTTATCTAACGCTATAGGACCATAGCTTCCCCTGGTCTTATGCAACCGTTCTTCATCTGTCCAATCAGTCCTGTGATGTCCCATATCTCGGGATTCAGTCAGCTTTCTATACCTATCTTCAACCTGATCTACAAACTTTCTCTCTACATCCGACATCAAACAAGTCAGATTGTTTCTGTGTGCGAATGCTGTATCCAATGCCAAACTCGGTATGAAGTACTTCCTCAGTCTGTCTTCGGTCTTATAATAGTCATACTTATTCAAATGCTTGTAAGCTGGGACTTCAGGAAGCACTGCATCGAAATTGGAAAAGAAATACTCGAACTGATCTCTCTCATAAAACAAACTAAGCAAAAGACTACATGAAATACCATAAGTCAGTGGAAGATGATGATACCTAATACCCTCATCCACCGAAGTAGGCAACTGCATACACACATAACAATCTTTCGCATCCATCACGTCAACATACTCATACAACAACTTAGCATACGCATTAAGCTTAAAATCACCCTTAGACAAATCTACATGTAATCTACGACTTTCTTCTAATATCAAAGCTCTATCAGCTGCCCTGTCTACCCCCTTCTGGCTAGGTGTGATAGGTGTCGGTGTCCCTGTCACTGCCTCTACTTCTGGCTCATGCGAACCAGTATATGAGACTACAACTACTATGATTATAGAAATTATCACACTACTTATAAGAATGCCTACAATCCACTTTGATCTACGATTGGGATCTCCCGGCTCCATGATTTCAAAAGTTCTCAAAAGTCTTGGTTATCGCAAAGAACTCAGAAAAAGTCTCTGTCCTTTATTTGTGACTTGCTTAACCAGCTCGAGCAACCGTGAAATCTCCGGGCTTTCCCTTTCCGATCACAACTTATTTACACAGTCCAGAAAAAGACTTCCCTAGTTTTTCGTTCCTCTTCTTGTGGAAAGTCCCTAAGTTTATTCTTCTTCCACTCGGACCTAGGTTATCTTCTTCTTTTAGACTTTTATTTACAGTTCATAACTGATCCACAATGAGATCCTCATTGAGCGAGACCAGAACGTGATACAAAAGTTCAAGACGCAAAATCAGCACTTCATGTGAAAACGGCTCAACTCCAAAAGGCGGGAATTCGAGTCGATGCAAAAGCAAGTTTCGGACTTCACTCAGAAGCGGGGGATTCGGAACCGTGAGTGTCAGTGTTCCCTCTATCTCGAGCCCTGGCATCCGCAGCACCACCTTCACCACCACATTCGGGCTCCGACAGACCACTTCCACTGACCTCAGCCTTCCCGTACTCACCACCCCCTGCATCAAACACAGTGTAAGTCCACTCAGGGGTAGAGTATCTGCGACAAGGCACTCTTGTTCTCTTTGACCTTCGCCGACTGTCTTGTGCTTGGTCTTCGTCACTTGCTTCCGTTTCAGATACTTCAGACACTGGAGCAAGGTCTCTCTCAGGTGCTAACCTCAAGTTCAGTCGCCTCTGTCTCTCAGGCCAACTTTCTGCACGTCTGTTCGTTTGTCTGCCTTCCCCTTCTATACCCAGTGCACTACTTCCTCTTTCTTTTGAATTTGACTCTTCTCCGCCCACTGCACCATCTCCTTCTTCGGTGTCTGAGTCAGGGTTCGAATTGTGGAAACCCCCTTCAGCTTGCTCTAGTGCACCACCAGTTGTGTCAGCGACCCTTACAGCTTGACTTGTCCTCTCATGTGGCCCTGCCACATCCGCTGGGTTTTCATTTACGAGAGGAGCTGTTTCTTCCAAGGGTGCTGGAACTCTGCGGGTATGGGAAGCATGCACCCAGTTCGGCAATCCTCCACACTTTACTGCTGTGTTCGTGATCAGAATCACCTGATACGGGCCACGCCAACGGGCATCCAAACAACTCTTCCTCACGTGCTTCCGGACGAGCACCCAGTCACCGGGACACAAGTCGTGGCACAGATCACTCGAGGCTGGAACCACAGCTGCTTGCACCTGCTGGGATACAGAACGGACCACATCAGAGAGTCCTTTACAGTAATCGAGAATCAAATCATCAGTGATGCTTATCAAGGCTGTAGCTGGTACTGCTGGCAGTCTCATTGCCCTCCCCATTAATATTTCATGGGGGACAACCCGGTCTTTCTGTCTGGGACACTTCGCATGCTCATGAGCACCAGTGGCAAGGCGTCGGGCCATTTCAGGGATGTCGAAGAACACATTTTTGCCATCCGGGCTTTCAAAGTTCCATTAACTTGTTCCACCATCCCAGAAGCCTCCGGTCTGTAGCTACAGTGGAGTCTCTGGTCAATGTTCAATGCTGCACAAAGTAACTTCATGATTTCGCTATGGAAGTGCCCTCCTCTATCTGATTCCAAAGAGGTCGGGATCCCGAATCTAGGGATAAGCTCCCTCAACAATAATTTAGCCACTGTCAGAGTGTCACACCTGCGTGTGGGGTAAGCCTCCACCCACCGTGAGAATACACATACTATCACTAGAATGTACCTCAAGCCATTGCACCTAGGCATCTCCACGAAATCCAACTGTAGTCTATTGAAGGGCCCTCCTGACCTTCCAATGTGACTCAATGTAACTACAGTTTTCTTTCCGGCATTCATCTGTTGACACGTAACACACCTCTGACATACCGTCTCAGCCATTGCTCGGAACCGTGGGTTATACCACGTCTGTCTGAACACTCTCATCATTGCGTCTCTACCCAGGTGTGCCTGTCCATGTATCAATCTTGCCATCGGACTCAGCAATTCTTCCGGCAACACAGCTCTCCCATCGTTTGATACCCACACATCCACGTCTCCTTTCTCACACCCAGCTTTGATCCATCCCTCTCTCTCCTGGTTAGAAACTTCATCCTGCAATCGCTTAAGCTCTTCCCAAGTGTCTGCCATGGTCAACATTATGCTGAGATCGGTTCCCTCTTGGCTCTCTTCTATCTCTCTTCCTGTGAATATGCATCCTTGTTCTGCGCAGAAGCGGGCTACCTCGTCCGCGTAGTTATTACCCAAGGATACAAAGTCCTCCCCCTTCCCATGGGCTGAACACTTTACCACAGCAATTTCTTTCGGATGCTGTAATGCTTCTAACAATTGTCTTACATATTCTCCATTACGAATGGGTGAGCCAGATGATGTCAAAAATCCCCTCTGAGACCATAACTGCCCGAAGTCATGCACCACGCCAAAGCCGTATTGGCTGTCTGTGTAAATCGTGATTCGAATTCGATCAGCGGCCAAACAGGCACGGGTCAAGGCAATGATCTCAGCTACCTGCGCGGAGCGTACTCCTTCTAGGCAAGCAGCGTCGACCACTCCTGAAATAGTACATACAGCAAACGCTGCTCTCAATTGCCCCACACTGTCTCTTAAGCATGAACCATCGACAAAGAAAATTTCATCTGGGTCAGCCAATGGCTCATCGACAATGTCAGGTCTCGGTTTGGTGCAAAGTTCAGTCACATCGAGACAATCATGGTCCGCACAATCTTCATCATCTGTATTCGGTGTAGGCATCAATGTTGCAGGGTTCAAGACAGAGCACCTTTTCAGAGTCACATTCTCTGCGGCAAGTATGACTTGCTCGTACCTCGTTAACCTATTGTTCGTTAGGTGCTGGGTCTTGGTCCTGGTCATTAATAACTCAACCGAATGTGGCACATGTACAGTCAATGGATGTCCCATTACAATGCTTTCACATCTTTCAATGCTGACACCTGTTGCAGCAACGGATCTTAGACATCCGGGCAACGCAGAAGCTACTGGATCTAAAGTAGCTGAAAAGTAGGCAACTGGTCTACGGACACCTCCATGGTTCTGAGCTAACACTGCTAATGCACATCCTTCCCTCTCGTAACAAAACAATGAAAAGGTCTTGTTGTAATCAGGCATTCCCAATGCCGGAGCTCTGCACAAATCCTCTCTCAGTTTCAGGAATGATATCAAGCACTCCTCGTCCCATGGTACCGGATCACTCACATCCTTGTGCGTAAGCCTCTGCAGAGGCTTTGCTCTCAAGGAGAAACTAGGAATCCACTGTCGACAATAGCCAACCATTCCTAGAAACATCCTAACTTCTCTCTGTGTCGTGGGTACTGCCATGCTCATTATTGCCTCAATTCGATCTGGTGACACCTTCCTCTTGCCTTTTTCCAATCTGTGTCCCAAGTACTGTACTTCTTTCAAACAGTACTGCAGCTTGTTAGGGGACACCTTATGTCCGTTCTCTGCTAAGTGGTTCAACAATGCTACAGTGTCAATTCTGCAAGCATCTTCTGTTTCTGCGGCAATTAGCAAGTCATCTATGTATTGCACGAGAACTGAGTTCTGTGGCAACACAAGACTCTCAAGGTTCTTCTTCAGGATCTGGTTAAAGATCGATGGACTTTCTGTATACCCTTGAGGGATACGACACCATGTTAACACGCGATTTTCTAGCCTGAACGCAAAAAGAAATTGGCTTTCCTCGTGGAGCGGTATCGAAAAGAAGGCTTGACACAAATCGATAACCGTAAACCACTCGGCTTCACATGGGATCTGGAACAGTATTACTGAAGGATTCGGTACCACTGGACAACAAGGGACAACTATCGTGTTGACCTTTCGCAGGTCTTGCACGATCCTGTACTTCCCGCTTGGTTTCTGTAGTCCCATTATGGGCGAATTACAGGGACTACCTCTGATCTCTTTTAAAATACCCTTCTCAATGAAAGTCTCGATCACAGGTTTTATTCCTGCAATCGTTTCTGTCGACAGGTTGTATTGAGGTGTTCTTGGGAAATCAACATTCTGTTTCACCTCAATCCGCACTGGTTCAACCCCTCTGATTAGACCTATTTCGTCTCCTGCGAAATCCCACACCACAGACGACACTGCGTCTCTCAGATCAGGTGGAAGTTCTTCCACCGTCACCATTGGGTACAGATCTATACACAGATGCTGATTGGCAATCTTAAAGTCAGCATCGTCATCTCTCGTCTGGACCTCCACTCCCCGTGGTGTACAGTAAATCGTGCAGTTCAACTTGCACAACAGATCTCTCCCTAAAAGACAAACTGGACTCGTATCACACACTACGAACTGATGTCTAGTTTGGAAGGAACCTATCTTTACTAGGATCGGTTCTGTCAATGGGCTGCTTATTCTCTTGTTCGCTACTCCAACAACCTGGATTGATTGTCCCGAGAGGGGTAGGTTAGGGACTACTGCAGATCTTACAGTAGACCGGGTAGCTCCAGTATCAACCAAAAGTGTTGCAGGATTGCCCTCAATCTCTGCCTCCACAAAAGGTCCTCTCTGGTCTACCTCCAAGACCGCTCCAAGTGTGCAGTCTTCCTCCCCTCTCAGGCACCGTCAGGATAAAGGGTCTGAGCTATCCTCATCATAACCTTCGAACAGGGGCATCTGTTGGTACGTTCGTGTTCCTTGTGAAATCCTTGGAGCTTGGGGAATCTGAGCGTGAGAATTGTAAACCCCCCTTTCATCGTCCTAGGTCTCGTTATTGTGTTAACTACCTCTTGCGCGGGTGCCTGAGCCCCCTCTTCCTCTTCCTGTACCTGATTTGCTGGGTTCAAAGGACACTCGCGTTTCCAATGTCCGACCTGGCGACAAAGATGACACGCAGTGGTCTTCTTTAGTGTGGCCACGTCCACTCCTGTCTTGGGGTCTACTGGTTTTCCCTTTCCCTGTACCTGCCCATTCTGGTTTCCCTGGAAATTTCCTTGCTTTCTTCCTAAGGTCCCTCCACTAGGCTGACTCTGTGCTGTCTGCATCTGGACAAGCATCAATTTGTCTTTTAGCTTTCGATGTTTCGATTCCACCTCATCACTACAGTATCTCGCATATCGCAAAATTTCATCCAGTGGCTTGTTCTGCCAGCAGATCAAATGGTGCTGTATCATGAGGCTGATTTCCATTCTCAGACCCGTTACAAACTTTGAGACAAACTGTCCCATATCCTTAGGGTCCAAAACATCTAACCCACTATACTGTTTAAAAACTTGCAGAAGTCTTTCATAATATTCATGCACCGTTTCCTTGGGTTCCTGTACAGTCCGATCTATCTTAACCCAATCTATATCCTGAGGTGAAATCTTCGACTTCAACCATGTAATCACCTGCTCATACTTTTTCATGACATCAGGTGATGGACCATTTGTAACCGCCTCTCTTTTCGGTTCCGAAGTCGGCCACTCAATAGCGACTTTACATGCTGTCCACAAATCTCCTGGTACCACTATGTCAAACAAAGTGTTCAAATCAATCCACAATACTTTTGAAATCTTCACAAACCGCTCAACCTGCTTGTACCACTCCACCGGTTTTTCCCTCAGCCGAGGAAAATCATTTGTAAATGCAGCCAAATCACCTCTATTCCACGGCACATGCACGTACCCTCCATTCTGTACTTCCCGTAAAGGAAAATTTCCAACACCCGTCGCCCCCCTCCTGGCGGCGGCGTTTCCCCTTCTGCTCTCTTTACTGGTTTCTTTTTGGACCACCTTTCTTCCCATTTGTCCAACAAAATCCATATTCTCATTCCTATGATCAGGTCTCTGGTGTGCGTCTTTAATCCTGTGATTCTTTTCTCCTCCAACTCCTGATCACTGTAATGCAATCTATGTGGTCCCTGCAACGCTTTAGTTTTGTTCAGGTCCACCTCATATCTTTTGGCCAATTCCTTCAATCTATCATGTGCCATTCTAGCTTTTCGAGTCACATCTTTTGCTACAAACAGCAGCTCATCTGATCCATAAATTTCTATCCTTTCCAAAGGCAGACCCCCACTGATCATTTCGTCTACCTCTGCTTTCAGCCTCACTACGTCTAGCAACCTTGCCTGTACTGCACTCCTCAGTACGTCTCGACAACCCGAGCCATCTCGCTCATCACAGTCACTATTCTGTCCTTGTGACCTATTCCCTTCTATATTCCTGGAACCTGGTCTGTCTTCCGAGACATTTTGTGCCCTATCTCTTTGCATCCTATCCTCTTGGTTCGTTACTGTTGGTGTCCACTCCCTCAAAGCTGACTTAGATTCCCGTAAAGACCTCGGTCTTTCCGGTCTCTCCTCTTCTCGCCCACATGAAGAGTCCGCAGTAGCCGGTAACGGCGTACTTGTCTCCATTGGTCTTGGGAAATGAACCACCCTTACTCCAAACCCATTCCCACTCTCACTGTTTCCTTCTTCCCTTCTCATCGGTACGGAGCTCCCTTCTCTCACTCGGTCTGGGTCATATACCGGTACTATAGGGCCAATGGTAACCGGTACTGTCAAGGAGTCCGGTAATCTTGTGTTCCCCGCAGGAGGCTGTGTTATCATAGACGCCGTTGCCCCTCCGTTCCTGTGGAAATTCTTCCCACTACTCTCATGCTAGTCTGGTTCTGGCTCTCATCAACTATTGCCACTGCTGGGGTCGTCTTTCCCTCTTCTGAATCTGGGTTAAATGGTGGTGGCCTCTCCGCCAACATCCTATCCAACAAACTGTCATCTAGATCACTGTCGTCCTCATCGATTCTTATTATTTTCCCATTTTGTACTAACAATGGGTACAACTTATCTCCTTCGATCGTGTCTGCTCTCCACCTCTTCTCCAAGGCATCCCACCTTGCATCTTGAAATGCCCTGACCGATTTCTTCACCCTTTCTTGGCATCTGTCCTTCTTCCTATCATACGCTGCCCTTATCCACGCATGTAGTGCCTCGAACTGTGTTGGTCTAGGTAGTGGTCGTAATGAAGCCATTACACTCTTGAGCTGGTACAGCACCTCTAACCTGAAAGTACCATATCGAGGGAACGACAATTCTCCTTCTGCTTCTGTCATTTTATGCCAATTCTCAAGCCAAATTATGGTATGCAATCCTACATTCTTTGCCATATAATGTGCTGGTGTATCCTCGGGAGGAGCTTCCTCTCCCTCCCGAACAACCACATGTCTATCACCTCTACAAAGTTCCCTTAAAGCCTTAAAACATTTCATGATGAATCAACTTTGTATTTGCACTCAAAATGTCCGCTTTTACTTCCTGATTTCAATCCACCAATACCAGCGCGGTTCACACCAACCGGCCTATCGCAGCGCGGCTCTTGTCTGACGTCACTTTTCCTCCGCTCGCAGCAGTTCCCCTCCTTTCTAATTCACTTGTTCTCACTCGCATCTATCCCAATCATACTCTGAAATAATGTCCGTCCTACCGAACAATTACCTCTCTGACCGTCGGTCTTACCAATGACCGATCAGCCTCTTGAGCTTGTTGACCTCAATCTGGCAATCGTCTGTCCGCGAAACGACCGGACAATCGCCTTTAGCACACTCGATAGGATTCAATCATTCGATGTTCTGCACACAATAACCTACGACCTGCGTTGGTTATTCACACACTCACTCATGTGTTCCCTATCTTCAGTGGGTCTGTCAATGACGTCTCGTGACCCCCACAACTCTGGTCAACGTTCTCAACTCTGGGTGTATTCTACACCACAATAAATCTCCCGGTCCCGCGCGCGCTCACGGTCCGTTTCTCAATCACACAACTCTCGTTCCAACTCCGCAAGACATCACACAACAATAAAACACCGCAATCTACCAAACATCACTCTTTTCATACTCACTCTACTACGAACTGCTACTTCCGCCGCACCGTCACTCTCCGTCAGTTTTCCACGACCTCCGACATCCTTCTCCCGCGGTCCTCTGGATCTGCGTCACTCGGGCTCTATGGGGCAACTTAGTCTCCTATCTTGCTCTAGATCTCCCCTTACCATCAAAGGTAACCATCCTACTCTGCTACCAACTGATAACGCCGATTCTTATCTAATTATCTATAAGAACCTTCTGGTCGCCAAGATCTTTTTACCTGTTGAATAGTGTAAAGGAGAGAATCTCATCAGGTTAGACATCAGCATTCATTTTTTATCTGAAAGGACCACTGACTCCGAATTCAAGTTTGAGAATTTATTATCGCCAAAAATAACTGAACGTGCAAGCACCTCAACACGAGGTTAAAGAAATAGATGGGCACTAATACAAATAATAATCTACGCAAGAATCTCATCCGACTCAGGATAAGGAGAATAGAAAGTTCTAGAAGGATCAACCAGACTATGATTGCTCCAATTTCTAAGTTGCTCTTCATTGGACTAAACAAGCTTACAATCAATTGCTGTCCCTACTCTAACACTAAGTGACATCCCTGCATAACGATTTTCCCAGGCAAGAAAGAATAAAAGGTGTCAGCTGTGAGGACTTCCTAAGAAGTGCAATCACATAATACCTAAGCTCAGCTCTGTCCTTCTCTCTGGTCTCCCCTACCTCTTCTCTGGCCTCCTCCCTCAGGGCACTATCCCTAATACAAAACCCCAATACAATTGTACACGCCTTTGTCACGCCTCCTTGGCCAGGTCTTCTTTCTTGTGCTTTTCCACTGAAACGGTGACTTCATCCTGGACGGTTGCGTTGACCTTGAGTCCCAGGCACCTTCTCCGCTGAAAGTATCATCCCTACATTCCATCTAACTCCCCGTACCATGCCTCCCTCTCTCTAGCTTTTGAAAACAAAGAGTTAGTCTTACTAACGAGACATGTGTCCTTGCACCTGCAACAAAAGATACTTTCAACAGAAACCTTCTACTGTGCAAATTAAATCTACCGTTTGTGCCCAGAGAGCCTTACCAAGAGAAACCTTTCTCTGCCTACAAAATAAGCTAACATAAGAATAAACCAGGCCTTCCCTAAGCATATATGTAGTCAGGCCTTTACATATGACTTTTAAACACACATCTTACTTTTCCCTATGAGCATTTTCATTACACTTCACATGCAAAAATGAATTACATGTGCAACTTTAATATGGTGCACGTTTAAACTACTGCAATTACATTACATCCACGAACTAATTTCTCTATGCATTATGTTCACACAATTCAATAAGCATTACATTACATCATTATCCTAGCACCATTATACTGCCGAGTTCACTTTGTCTCAGTGAACTACTCATTCTTTACTAAACATGCATGGGTATACAATGGAATATAAACGAATATATGTCTGAATACATATGGGTGCGGCCTATCAGTGATTATGATGCACCCCTATAATTCACAAGAACATTTCGCTCTATCAGAACCACCAGGAAGCATACATTCCATACGAAGACATTGAGGTCCTGTTAACTTACTGGCAACACAGAAACTGGTTTAAAGGCGCCCTCCCACACAAAACATCTGTTGTAAGACTCGGTCCACTCAGCATAGAAGGAGCGACCTGGCCAGTCTTAGCGACAAACACTCCACATCCAGAGATAGATACACTACCAGTGGATGAAGTCAGTACAATATATAAAGACATAGTCAGGCTATACAGATACATTGTCCAGTACGTTATGCGAACATTAACAGTTCAGCCTGCGAGAAATGCTCCAGTTGGTCCACATCAGACCACACCTACAATGAATCCACAGATACTAAAATCAGTGATGGGAACAATACCTTCCAAACAGGAGCAAATTCCATTCTGGCAAGCAGAAAAAATGGAACAACTGGAAGCAGTATTTCCCCATATGGGTCCGCAGGAAATACATAGGGGGATATTCTCAAGAACGTGCGATAAGCATCGCCAAAAAAGGCTGACATACGTTTTCATATCGCCGTCTATCGCGGGAAAATAACTCCGTGTCAACGTCGTATTCTCAACACGGCGGTAACATGTGATAGTCACCCGATAACGCGTCAAATGTCCGCGATACAACTACCGCGACGGCGATACAAAAGGAAACCCGAACGTGAAAAAAGTTGTGATGGGCCCAACTGCGATAGAAAAATCGGGGACAAGCAGCGCCAGGCTTGCAATTCCCACGTCAGGCGGGAAAAATCACTACAAAAGCAGAAAAAAAACACAAACAAAAACAAAACAACAGCGAAGCACAATGGAGGTAGCCGGAGCAGGAACAGAGGACGAGCAGAACCCCACAAGCCCCCGGAGGACCAGGCGGGGACCTCGGGGTCAGGGAAGGGCAAGGACAGGAAGAAGAGGAAGATGCCGTTCTGTCCGCAGGAAAACAGGATCCTGATAACGGAGGTGATGAAATACCATCAACAACTGTTTGTCACCTCCATTGTGTCATTGGTGACAAAAAATTGAATATGGCAGTCCATCGTGGACAAGGTGAATGCAATCGGAGTGCTGAGGAGGACAATGGAAAAGGTCAAGAGGCGCTGGAATGATGTGAAGCGCAAAACCAAGCAGAAACTCACCAACAACCAGAAGGCAGCAATGCAGACTGGAGGTGGGAGTCCTGTGCCACAGGAGGAGCTGGACGAGATGGAGGAAATGGTCTCCACAGTCATCAGTGTGGAGACGGTGGCAGGAGTTGGGGGACCGGACACTGCTCGACAGGAGCCGACACAACAGCAAGAGGGTGAGTAACGACCAGGGACTGGGAGGACGGGGGAGATGGGCACAATGGCACACATGCACAATTAAGCATAGCACAGTGCACACCCACGATTACTCTGGAGCATGTCCCTGATCCCCTTGCACACTGCAGCACACCTAGAAACTGCAAGTAGGCCCCCGTCGACTATGTACCCAGAGGGGGCTCACCCACACATCACTAATCTCACAACAAACCCATGCACAAGTACAAACACACATCCGTGATGTTGTTGAAATGTCCACTGTCCCGCATCAAATAGGCAGCTCCTCCCAAACAGTCACAATGTACATTGTCATGCAGTTTGTATGTAAACCTGAACAATGCATCAACATACATGTGAAAACAATGCTAAACTGTATCTCCCCTTTACATTGCAGAGGGTGAATCAACACCTCCTGTAGAGCAGACGGTACACCTCTTCACTGATAATGAAGAGGACCTCCCCTCCATCGACACTGACGCCCTCCAACAGCTCATGGACAGCTTCGGCACCCCACCTCCAGGAGCAAGGCAGCCCAGCTGCATCAAGGAAACCCCACCCCCTGCACAGACCACACAGCAGGAAGCACCCACCACCACTGCTGTCTCCCAGTACCCCCACGAACAACACATGGCCTTCCAACGCCGTGTGTTAGGGTGCCAGAAGAAGATGGCTGATCAGGTGCGGGTGGGGTTCGACCTCATGGCAGCCAAACTAGATGCCATATGTGGGTGTCTAAGTCCCATCAGGGACCACTTACAGTCCCTAATGGACACCCACAGTCCGCTCCATGCTCTCCAACGATCCATGGCTGACATCGCTGGAGTCCTGACTCTGAGACAAGGACAACTGTCTAGTAAGAGTGGCTCCAGCGATGTCAGCCGGGAGTTGGGACACATGCGGAGGATCATGGAGAACAGGGAGCGGATGCAGGCGGAAAGAATGGCTGCCACGGCTGCACACCAGCGTGATGTAGCTAGGATCTACCATGCGCTGCAGATCCTCGTCATAGCATTGCTGCCACAAGGCCTGGCGCGGATGAATGCTGCTGCTGCTTCGACATCCACATCTCTGCCCCCTGATGTGTCAGTGCCTCAAAGTGTGGCAGACAATCCACCTCCGGCACCTGATGTGTCACTGCCACACAGTGCGGCAGCCAATCCACCTCCGGCACCTGATCTGTCAGTGCCACACAGTGCTGCAGAGAAAACACCACCACCCACATGTGAGGCACATGAGACATCAGAGGACGAAGATGCGGATGAATCTGCCTTGCTGGTAGTAAGGAAGCGGTAGCATTCTTCTTCGCCATATGGCCTGTTTCTGCTTGGTTCTGCCCTCTGCATCATCACCCTCCACTGTCCCCCGATGCACTCTGCGACACTCACCTTGGTCCTCGACATGGATTGCCATATTCTGTTTGGTCACCAATGACACAGCTATCAGACTGCGGACTGAACTCTTCCTCTTCCGATGTACTTGTCATTCCCTGAGGGACTCTGGCTGGCCCTCCACAGGCCAACAATGTAAAGTGGGGTTTGCATGGCCCTGTACTGCTCCAGCCACAACACTCCACTGAATGTGCATTAAACAATAAAATTCACACGGATGTGTCATGTCTATGATCATTCAAGTATGGAAGTATGGATGAATGTAGGGTCAGTGATTCCCCCTTACGTCCATGTTGCACATGTTGTGGGATTTGAGTCACAGGGTGCAACATTACCGATTGCGGACCGGGTTGCGCCGACACCACATCAGAGACACACGCATTAGTTACCTTCTTGTCCAGCCCAGAACGGAACCACGCCCAGAGCGCCGGGGTCATCGTTCACACCCCTACACTGGACTGGCATACGCCAGGCCAGCCCACTCCGCTTACGCTTACAGGGGGGGACGACAACGCTACATGTCCCAGGTCTTCCCTGTAGTGATCTGCTGATCACAGGTCTAGTTGTCAGTATGCCACAGCCACTCCCTGAGGGCTGGTTCACACCCACACCACACCCATCCAGCACATGCGTCACAGGACATGTGACCCTGCCAATAAAGGGGCCGGGCGCACGTGCCCGAGGCCATTTCCACTATCTAGCTGAGTGTGTCCGTGTGGTCATTATTTATGCATGAGGGCCTAGGGCCCTACCACATCACATTCCCCACTGCCGGAGGTGACATGATGGCGTCCACACGACGAGACTCAATCATAAAGGGCCCATGACTTGAGGTGCACAGAGTTGGTGGCATCCGAGGCACTTAGGCCGGCACGGGCCTATCGCCACGGGACGGTGACTTGAGGTGCACAGAGTTGGTGGCATCCGAGGCACTTAGGCCGGCACGGGCCTACCGCCACGGGACGGTGACTTGAGGTGCACAGAGTTGGTGGCATCCAAGGCACTTAGGCCGACACGGGCCTACCGCCACGGGACGGTGACTTGAGGTGCACAGAGTTGGTGGCATCCGAGGCACTTAGGCCGGCACGGGCCTACTGCCATGTGGCGAAGACTTGAGGTGCACTGAGTTAGTGGCACCAGAGCTGAGCGGGTGTGCAGCCTGCGATGATGCGTAGGCCTCGATACACCGTCCTGCCAATCAAGATTCGATTTGAATTGTGATCCCAGCTGGACCGCAGTGCACGCCGAGGGCAGTAGGCTGCACAGACATAACTCTGCGGCACGGTGCTGCAGGGTGCGCTGGGAGCCTGTGGCGCGGAATCCAGCGATCGACTGAGGAGGTTGCACCGGCACGTGGTGGGCCCTCTTGGAGACACGCCGGTGGCGGCAGGTGAGCATTGAGGCCTGGGTGCGCAGGGGCGGGCACTCATCGCTGGTTGGCGGACTGGTCTGGGGACCAGGGCTGGGGTGCAGCAGGCGCACAGTATCGCTTAGACACCACCGGTCACGGCGGCGCCCTCGTGGCTGGGTGGGGGGAGTGAAGGTGCAGGGGTATCAAGCTGATACATACCGTGATGCCTTCAGGTATGAGTAATCCTGCATCATGAGACCGTAACAGAAGTTAGTGTGACCGTAACCTTCCTTTTCTTTCCTACGAAGGTTACAACCACACGTACTTCTGTTACGGTCTTTTTGTGCAGGATTTGTCTTTCCTGTGAGCATTCCGGTTTGTCCAAGTCCTATACACTGTACCAGATTAGGTTTGTGACTATACGGACGCTTGACCATTGTCACCATTTGTCCAACAGGTTTCTGGATACTGACTTCCGGAGTATGGAATGGTATTGGGGAGTTCCCGAAGCATATGCAGTTACTTGAATCCCCACGTTGCCCTGATGAAGTTCCCCGTTGGGCGTTGGCTGTGCTTTTCATATTGT
Organism: Calotriton arnoldi; assembly: GCA_963921515.1. Classification (NCBI taxonomy): domain Eukaryota; kingdom Metazoa; phylum Chordata; class Amphibia; order Caudata; family Salamandridae; genus Calotriton; species Calotriton arnoldi. The sequence goes on along the minus strand of CAWUFW010004337.1, from coordinate 118,803 downwards.
TTATTGTTGTATTTGTAATAATGGACTGTTTTTACACTACTGTTGACTACTGGACTTCATGACCGTGCGCACCCCCATTTAGTTACTACAGTTTTGGATCTGGGGCACAGTGGCGTCTGGCAATGGCTGGCGTTGGGGTTGGTTGCGCAGGAACACTACGATTTGGAACTGTCGTGTGGTGCGGTGACAGGGGCCCACCGTTGCTATTGTGGACATGCATCCATGACATGGGTGAGGACGTATGATAGGGCTGGCCGTGAGACTCCTCCGACTCTGGCAGTTGTTGTTTGGGAGGTACCAGGGGCCAACAGGTGCAGCACGGCCAGCAGGTTCGTCTGCGGAGGGATGGTGGTTGTCCGCCGTGTTGGTACCGTCAGCCTGTGGGCAATATGGGTCAGGATGCGGAGGATGGTTGTCCTTTTGTGCCTGTAGTGGGCAATGACTTCCTCTGGCGTTGAGTCTCTGAGGCTGGTGGGTTTTGGGAACGTCCGCTGTCCTGTTCTGTGCTGCCTCTGTGGTAGTCAGGGGGGCCTGGGGTGGTTGCGGTGGGTGTTGTGGCCCTCTTGGGTCTCCAGGCTGCACGATCATTGTCTCCATGGCATCTGTTGGTCTTCAGATGTGGCTCTGGGCTGGGCTCCCTTTCTACTGCAGTTTGTCGTCCTGCTTAACACCAGTAAAAGGCAGGTGTTAAATCCCTGCTGCTAACGCGCCTTATCGCCTGTTTTTGGATCGCATCGCAGATCTGGCTGGTCATTGTGAATGTCTCAAAGTGGTGTTTTCGTGTGTTTTTGCACGGGAACGCCTACTCTGCATATCATTAGCGTTAGTTGTCTCTCTCATCCGTGGCGATGTTTTTTGCGGCAGCTATCGCTGGAAAACTGGCGATGTGGTCAATTTGCACCAGCTTGGGAATGGGGCGTATAATTCTTTCGCCACTTTTGCTGCGCTAAAGTGCCGATAACTCGGCGATAAGTCCTTGAGAATATGCCCCATAGAATGCTAACCATTTGCTTGCCAATGTGGATGGTTCCCTCAATTGAGAATTGTACCACTTGGGGAACAATCTTTGCTGCGTATACATCAGAATACACGGTACCCCTTCCATAGCAGTCGTTCCAGAGGTATTGAAAGAGATACAGAATGAGTACAGAGTTGGTCCTGCCCTGGACTTGGGAATGAAACTGATGGGTAACTTTGCCCAAGTCTCTGCAATCATGATGAGCAACATAAAAGGGGAGGCAGCATCAGTGGCTATATGCCACCACCGCCTAAGGGAATTAGCTCCTATAAATAAGGAGCAGGTGTGAGAAGTTGGCCTGGTATATGCTGTCCACTAATTATAGTGGGCACCTTGCACCAGTCCAAACAACCCCTTATTGGAGATAGGTTAAAGACAACCTTTATTGAAAGCTATCCTAGTGGTAGCTATGGAGAGCAGCCTTCAGGCTAAGTCTTGAAGGAATGTAAAGCAGCTTGTTTTACCAGTCTATAATCTCTTGAGTGACCAAATGAAAGAGGACCACACCAGGTATATATTCAAAATATATGTATTTATTGCTAAACACACCCCTCTAGTCTCTTTATGAGGCTAGAGTTCGAAGTACATAAGTTATAAGTTAGTTATCAACAGTAATAGCACAAATACACGTTTGAGCCCTAGGGGCGTACCAAACCATATACCAATAAAGTGGTATAAGAACCACGACTGAGCTAGACACAAGGCCTAGAGCCTGTAGAAGTGCTTGGACCACAAGGAACCACCCAAGGTAGTGACACTGGGGACCCACGGGGGACGCGTGCAATGTGAGAACACAGCCGCGAATCGCCGTTGACTTCTATGGGGAAAGTCGCAGTTGGAATTTTAAGGAAAAGGGACACTTAGAGGAGGACTTGGAGCAAACCCCTTTAGAACTGGGTTGTTCTAGAGTCTATACCCACGGGAGCACCGGAGTACTCGAGTTACCTCACCCAGGGAAGCCGGGTGCATAGGTGTCTTTCGGGGTCGGGTTTCGTCGTCGTTTTCAATGGCGATCTGCTGCAAAGTGCTGCTGGCTGCCAAGTCGAAAGTGTTCGGGTGGATCCAAAGGTGGATCGAAGATCTGAAGAACCTGAAAGCAGAGGGGACAGAGTCTGGGTCACTAGCCAGTGACCAGGAAGGCGATGAGCGGATGCCCACCGATGTCGAGTGCTTCAGGTAGGTTGCCAGTCGTCTTGACTCTTCAGCCACGAGGTCCAGGAGGCGTCGACGATGACCAGGAGCTGGATTCGAGCTGTCCCACGATGTCTGTCGATTACTGAGGTGTCGGCGACCGGATTGGACCCAACAAGCCTTGGCAACGGCAAGTCTCGTGGAAATAGAAGAAGGACGGTGGTGCAGACCAGCAAGGTCTGAGGGACTCACCCAGCAAGGGTAAGTCAGGGCACGCCTGGAGCAACCAGGGAAGCCCAAGCAGAAGAAGATTGGCCTTCGGGAGGGCCTACTAGCCAATGGACTAGCGACCGCAAAGGAGCCTCGAGTGGATGCACTTAGAGCTGGCTCACGGGACACTCGTGGAGTGGAGGCCAGTGATCTTCGGTGCAGTCGGTGCTGGAGGCGGGGGCTACTCGGAGCCCAAAGCACAACTTCGTGGAAGACCAGGAAGAGGATGCACTTGCAAATGTGCTTGGTGTCCAGGGGTCACGGTTCCACGTTACCCACGACAGCTACGGGCCTCAGCTTTGCTGGGGACTCAGGGCAGCCTCGGGGAAGTCTGGAAATCCACCTCTGGTGATGCAAAGACTTCGGCGTCCGGCGGGAGCTTCAGCGATGCAGACCGGACAATTGCTTCGTTGGTGCCTGCCAAGCAGGGGAGTCACTCCTTGACCCCAAGGGAGATTCTTCAGTCCTCTAATCTTAAAGTAGAGCGTCGAAGGTCCAGGATTCTGTATCAGAGTTTCGTCCAGGTAAATCTAAAGTCCTAAGGACTGGGGTCCCATACTTATACTAAGTTAGGGGGTTGGACATACTCTGGGGACCCACCTATGGGAGGGTCAGGGAAGAGGGGTGGTTACACCCATTCCCTTTGTCCAGTTTCACGCCAGAGCAGGGGCTGGAAGCCCCTGAACCAGTTTGAACTGGGGTATGCACAGGGACACCAAGTGTGCCCCCAGTGCAGGACTTCAAAGCACCAGAGAGTGCTCCCGCCCAGCCCCAATACACATTATCCTGTCTGGGGAGGTGGTTACACCTCCCTGGGACAGGAAACCTATTGTCCAGGCCTCCCCTGCCGGAGTTTCAGTCAGCAGCAGGAGGCCAGACCCGTGTCTGTGGCAGCGGCATCCATTTTGTGATGCCAGGGCTTGGAAAGAAGTTACCGGGCAGGCCGGTGTGTACATGTCTCTCCCTCTAGAAGGGTGGAATGCTACCCCCGCCGCCAGAACTGGCGGGGGGTAGTATTCCAAGATGTTTGACACCAAACACGACATGTTTCCGTGCAGCCATCCCAAAGTTAGCATTTAACGCGAGGTTATAATGCGCTTAAGAGTATATGGTCAGGCTGCACTACAAACAGCATCAGAGAAGGGTCTCCGAACGCTGCAGAGGGGCTCTGCTCATGCAGGGGCACCCTCTCACATAGGAACCAAGCACTCTGCCTTCAGGATTGACAAGGCCTGCCATAGGAGTGACTTATAGGTTTATATGTGTGTATGTATGTAGTGATATAGGTAACCTATATCACTGTAAGGGGTGCATGCACCACCTTACCCAGGCTGCAGTAGCAGACCTGTGGTGTCCTTTTGGCTGGCCTTCCAGGGGTGGCACAATACATGCTTCAGCCCCTGGCAGGCCTCTGAGGTACCTATGCCCTGGGTACATAGTATACCATATACTAGGGACTTACAAGGGCACTCCAGATTCCAATCAGAGATGTGCCTAAGGCACATGGAAACCATTTTAGAGAGGAAGCAGCTAGGCTGGGGTTCTGATTAGCAGGGCCCCAGCCAGACTAAAGTCGAAAAACAGTGAAGCATCAGCAAAAAGTGGGGGTACCCATGTGAAGCAGATCCTACTCTCCTACACAACCCCCCCAAACGTAGGGACATTAAACTAACCTTGCCCAGTTAAGTCTTCATGTTCTAAGTGGAAGTACCTAGAGAGTCCATCTGCATTGGCATGGTTACTCCCAGGTCTATGTTCCACTGTGAAGTCCATCCCCTGTAGGGAAATGGACCACCTAAGCAGTTTGGGGTTTTCACCCTTCATTTGTTTTAGCCATAAGAGGGGCTTATGGTCTGTTTGAACAAGGAAGTGAGTACCAAACAAGTATGGCCTCAACTTCTTCAGAGCCCAGACCACAGCAAAGGCCTCCCTCTCAATGGCTGACCAACGTTTCTCTCTAGGGGTCAGCCTTCTGCTAATAAAAGCTACTGGCTGATCCTGACCTTCATCATTCAATTGTGACAGTACAGCCCCTACCCCCAATTCAGATGCATCTGTTTGGACAATGAACTTCTTGGAGTAATCAGGACTCTGTAGAATGGGAGCAGTGCACATTGCCTGCTTTAGGTCATCAAATGCCTTTTGACAGCTAACTGTCCACTGAACCTTTTTGGGCATTTTCTTGGAAGTTAAGTCATTCAGGGGTGTCACTATTGATCCATACCCCTTGACAAATCTCCTATAGTACCCAGTCAGGCCTAAAAAGGCTCTCACCTGAGTCTGGGTAGTTGGAGCAGTCCAGTCCATGATGGTCTGGATCTTGCTCTGCAGTGGTTGAACCTGGCCTCCACCCACAAGGTGGCCCAGGTACACAACCTGACTCTGCCCTATCTGGCACTTGGTGGCCTTGATAGTCAGGCCTGCTTTCTGCAGGGCCTGCAAAACATTTCTGAGGTGGACCAGGTGATCCTCCCAGGTGGAGCTAAAGACAGCAATATCATCTAGATATGCTGCACTATAGGCTTCCAGACCTGTAAGGACTGTATTCACCAACCTCTGAAAAGTGGCAGGTGCATTCTTCAGACCAAAGGGCATCACCACAAATTGATAATGCCCACTAGGGGTTGAGAATGCTGTCTTTGGCTTTGCATCATCAGCTAGTCTGATCTGCCAGTAGCCAGCTGTCAGGTCAAATGTGCTTAGATACTTGGCTGAGGCCAAAGTGTCTATTAGCTCATCTGCCCTAGGTATTGGATGGGCATCAGTCCTAGTGACTGCATTGAGACCCCTGTAGTCCACACAAAACCTCATCTCTCTTTTCCCACCATTGGTGTGAGGTTTTGGCACAAGGACCACTGGACTAGCCCAAGGGCTATCTGAGGGTTCAATAACTCCCAAATCCAACATCTTCTGGACTTCTGTCCTGATACAGTCCCTGACATGGTCAGGTTGCCTATAAATCTTATTTTTAATAGGCAGACTGTCCCCAGTGTCCACTTCATGAGTGCACCAGGTGGTCTGACTGGGTGTCAGTGAGAATATGTGCCTGAACTGATTGAGCACCTGTCTGCAATCAGTTTGCTGCTGGGCAGTGAGGCTGCCTGCCAAGGCTACACCATCCACTGACCCATCATCAGGGTTCTGTGAGAGCAGGTCAGGGAGTGGGTCACTCTCTTCCTCCTGTCCCTCATCAGTAGCCATGAGCAAGCCCATGTCTGCCCTGTCCACATATGGTTTTAATCTGTTGACATGGAGAACCCTGTGGGGACTCCTGGGTGTTCCTAGGTCTACTAAGTAGGTAACCTCACCCTTCTGTTCAACAATGGTATGGGGTCCACTCCATTTGTCTTGGAGAGCTGCTGGGGCCACTGGCTCCAACACCCACACCTTCTGTCCTGGCTGGTAAACAGTCAGTACAGCCTTTGGTCATGCCAGGCTTTTGAAGTTCCTGGCTAGCCTCAAGGTTTTTAGTTGCCTTTTTCATGTACTCAGCCATCCTGGAGCGGAGACCAAGTACATAGTCCACTATGTCTTGCTTTGGGGGCTTGAGAGGTAACTCCCATCCTTCCTTCACCAAGCACAATGGACCCCTGACAGGGTGACCAAACAAAAGTTCAAAAGGGCTGTAGCCAACCCCTTTTGAGGCACCTCCCTGTATGCAAATAAAAGGCAGGGCAAGAGTATGTCCCATCTTCGCCTAAGCTTCTCTGGGAGCCCTTTAATCATGCCCTTCAGGGTTTTGTTGAATCTCTCAACTAAACCATTGCATTGTGGGTGATAGGGTGTGGTGAACTTGTAAGTCACTCCACACTCCTTCCACATTGCTTTCAAGTATCCAGACATAAAGTTAGCACCCCTGTCTGATACAACCTCCTTAGGGAAGCCCACTCTTGAGAAAATTCCCAGGAGGGCTCTTGCCACCACAGGTGCTGTAGTGGTCCTAAGGGGAATAGCCTCTGGGTACCTGGTGGCATGATCCACTACCACCAGGATAAACCTGTGCCCAGATGCTGTTTGGGGATCCATGGGACCAACAATGTCAATCCCCACCCTTTCAAAGGGAACCCCCACCACAGGTAGTGGTATCAGGGGGCCTTTGTAGTGCCACCTGCCTTGCCACTGGCCTGGCAGGTTACACAGGAGCGACAAAACTCCTTGGTGTCTTCAGACATGTGGGGCCAGTGAAAGTGAGGGACAATTCTGTCCCAAGTCTTGTTCTGGCCCAGGTGACCTGCTAAGGGAATGTCATGGGCTAGGGTCAATAGGAAGCCCCTGAACTTCAGAGGTATAACCAACCTCCTGGTGGCACCAGGCTTGGGGTCTCTACACTCTGAGTACAAGAGTCCATCATCCCAATACACTGTATGGGGACCACTAGCTTTCCCAGCAGCCTCAGCAGCAGCTTGCTGTCTGAGGGGTTCAAGAGAGGGGCAGCTCTGCTGCTCCTGGCTCAGATCTGCCCTGGAAGGGCCCCCTGTCCCCAAGAACTCAACCTGGTCAGGTTCAAGCTCCTCTGGGACAGTTCCTTCCTCAGGACTGAGATCATCCCCCTCAAGAGACTGATCTTCCTTCTGAGCCAAGGGGAAGGCACTGCCTTTACCCTACTACTCCTCTTCTTGGAGGGCACTTGGTCCATTATTCCAGAATCCAAGGCCTGTTCAGTGTTAGACATTTTGGCTTGTGACCTGGTCACAGCAAACACATCTGCAGGGATGCCCAGCATTTCTGCATGGGTCCTGAGCTCCACTTCTGCCCAAGCTGAAGTTTCTAGATCATTGCCAAGCAAGCATTCAACTGGTAGGTCTGCACTTACCACAACCTTCTTAAGGCCAGTTACCCCTCCCCAGGAGAAGTTAACAACTGCCAGAGTATGGTCTGTTCTGACATTGCTAGCATTGGTCACTTGGTACATTTCACCAAGTATAATCTGCCCAGGATCCACAAGGTCTTGTGTCACCATGGTGACACTTGCCCCTGTGTCCCTAAATGCCAAAGCCTCTTTTCCATTGATTAAGGGCTGTTGCCTGTACTTGCCCAGATTACTGGGACTCACAGAGGAGGTCACATCCATGCCTCCATCACAGACTAGGACAGCCTGAGTGAGTTCTCTGACTAGGTCAGAGCTCATCTCCTTACCCAGGGTCAACCCTACTAAACCCTTGGCTTGTGTAGTCCCACCACCAACTGTAACTGCACTAGGGGGAGCAGGTGCCTTAGGGGCATTGGTGGGGGCTGGAGTAGAGTCTTTGGACTTGGTGCAATCACTGGTCCAGTGGGTCTTTTGCTTACAGACCTTGCACCATGGTTTCTTTTGGCCTTTCCCTTTGTTAGACTGTGAATCCCCACCTGAAGAAGATTTTTGGGGGCCTTGTGAAGACTTCTGGTCTTTACCCTTCTCCCCACCCTTATCAGAGTTCTTAGAATCTTGCTTCTTTGGGTCACCACCTTGGTTCTGTACCTTCTGCCTCACCCTGGTTCTGACCCATTTGTCTGCCTTCTTTCCCAATTCTTGGGGAGAGGTCAGATCAGAGTCCACCAGGTACTGATGCAACAGCTGATTTTGACAGTTATTAAGAATCTGCTCCCTCATGATAAGATTGTACAATCCTGTGAAGTCACATACCTTACTGCCCATCAACCAACCTTCCAGAGCCTTAGCAGAACAATCCACATAGTCTACCCAGTCTTGAGTCTGTGCTTTTTGGGTATCTCTGAACTTTAACCTGTATTGTTCAGTTGTTAGGCCAAACCCATCAATCAGAGCACTCTTCAAGACTTTGTAATTGTCAGCATCCTCTTCTCTTACAGTGAGGAGCTTGTCTCTACCTTTGTCTGCAAAGGAGAGCCACAAGATTGCTGCCCACTGCTCCTGAGGGACCCTCTGTACTTTACAGGCCCTCTCCAGTGCAGTTATCCATTTGTGGATGTCATCCCCACTCTGGTAGGGAGGGACAATCTTGCTCAGGTTTCTATGGTCATAAGACCTTTCCCTATCTCTGGGGAAATTGCTGCCACCATGGGACTCTAGTCCCAACTTTTTCTCTCTCTATAGAGATCTAGGGACTCCCTGTCTATAGCCAATTGCTGTTTTCTGAGTTCAAGCTGGGCTTGCTCATACTGAATCAGTCTCTTCCTCCTCTCATGAGAGGATTCCCTTCCATGAGAGGAGACAGAGGTCCCTACTGAGGTGTCAGAGTGGTTAGACTCCTGAGAAGGAGATCTAGTCCTTCTGGGCACACTCACAACTCTTCCTGGGGGGGCAAAGGGGAGGTCATTCTGATCCTCCTCCTCCTCCACAGGAGGAATTGGGTTTTCCAGGTCAAGGTCATTTTCACCTTCCTGGCCAGTTTCAGAGGGGGGCCCTGGGTTTCTTCACCCCTGACCCCTTCCTCATTTTCTGCCCCACCCTCTCTGCCTACCCCTTCAGACCCTAGGGGCCTGCTGAGATCATCAGCTAGTAGCACCTCTCTGAGGTGTTGGGTGCTGGCACTTTTGCCTGCCTTCAGCTTCCTAGTATTGCACAATGCTCTCAATTCCAAGAATGGGAGATTATCATACTTGGAGGGAAGAAGCCCACTGGCTTCTGGCAAGGACTCACTGGGTCCTGGCTTTGAAGACATTACTAGTGAGGTGTGGTGTATGCACTACCTACTCTAGTGTGGCCTACTAAACTCTCTTGAGTTGTAGAAAGGGTGTGCTATCCCTTAACACACAACTCTAAGTTCAGTAGAACTTACTGTATACTAAGCTTGATTTATATGTACCTAAGGTACCCTTAGTGGTTTTCAGTTGATCAATTCAATTGAGATTATCTGGTAAAACAATAGCAAGCTGGAATCCCACACGCTGCACACCAATGTGAGAAGTTGGCCTGGTATATGCTGTCCACTAATTATAGTGGGCACCTTGCACCAGTCCAAACAACCCCTTATTGGAGATAGGTTAAAGACAACCTTTATTGAAAGCTATCCTAGTGGTAGCTATGGAGAGCAGCCTTCAGGCTAAGTCTTGAAGGAATGTAAAGCAGCTTGTTTTACCAGTCTATAATCTCTTGAGTGACCAAATGAAAGAGGACCACACCAGGTATATATTCAAAATATATGTATTTATTGCTAAACACACCCCTCTAGTCTCTTTATGAGGCTAGAGTTCGAAGTACATAAGTTATAAGTTAGTTATCAACAGTAATAGCACAAATACACGTTTGAGCCCTAGGGGCGTACCAAACCATATACCAATAAAGTGGTATAAGAACCACGACTGAGCTAGACACAAGGCCTAGAGCCTGTAGAAGTGCTTGGACCACAAGGAACCACCCAAGGTAGTGACACAGGGGACCCACGGGGGACGCGTGCAGTGTGAGAACACAGCCGCGAATCGCCGTTGACTTCTATGGGGAAAGTCGCGGTTGGAATTTTAAAGAAAAGGGACACTTAGAGGAGGACTTGGAGCAAACCCCTTTAGAACTGGGTTGTTCTAGAGTCTATACCCACGGGAGCACCGGAGTACTCGAGTTACCTCACCCAGGGAAGCCGGGTGCATAGGTGTCTTTCGGGGTCGGGTTTCGTCGTCGTTTTCAATGGCGATCTGCTGCAAAGTGCTGCTGGCGGCCAAGTCGAAAGTGTTCGGGTGGATCCAAAGGTGGATCGAAGATCTGAAGAACCTGAAAGCAGAGGGGACAGAGTCTGGGTCACTAGCCAGTGACCAGGAAGGCGATGAGCGGATGCCCACCGATGTCGAGTGCTTCAGGTAGGTTGACGGTCATCTTGACTCTTCAGCCACGAGGTCCAGGAGGTGTCGACGATGACCAGGAGCTGGATTCGAGCTGTCCCACGACGTCTGTCGATTACTGAGGTGTCGGCGACCGGATTGGACCCAACAAGCCTTGGCAACGGCAAGTCTCGTGGAAATAGAAGAAGGACGGTGGTGCAGACCAGCAAGGTCTGAGGGACTCACCCAGCGAGGGTAAGTCAGGGCACGCCTGGAGCAACCAGGGAAGCCCAAGCAGAAGAAGATTGGCCTTCGGGAGGGCCTACTAGCCAACGGACTAGCAACCGCAAAGGAGCCTCGAGTGGACGCACTTAGAGCTGGCTCACGGGACACTCGTGGAGTGGAGGCCAGTGATCTTCAGTGCAGTCGGTGCTGGAGGTGGGGGCTACTCGGAGCCCAAAGCACAACTTCGTGGAAGACCAGGAAGAGGATGCACTTGCAAATGTGCTCGGTGTCCAGGGGTCACGGTTCCACGTTACCCACGACAGCTACGGGCCTCAGCTTTGCTGGGGACTCAGGGCAGCCTCGGGGAAGTCTGGAAATCCACCTCTGGTGATGCAAAGACTTCGGCGTCCGGCGGGAGCTTCAGCGATGCAGACCGGACAATTGCTTCGTTGGTGCCTGCCAAGCAGGGGAGTCACTCCTTGACCCCAAGGGAGATTCTTCAGTCCTCTAATCTTAAAGTAGAGCGTCGAAGGTCCAGGATTCTGTGTCAGAGTTTCGTCCAGGTAAATCTAAAGTCCTAAGGACTGGGGTCCCATACTTATACTAAGTTAGGGGTTGGACATACTCTGGGGACCCACCTATGGGAGGGTCAGGGAAGAGGGGTGGTTACACCCATTCCCTTTGTCCAGTTTCGTCGCCAGAGCAGGGGCTGGAAGCCCCTGAACCAGTTTGAACTGGGGTATGCACAGGGACACCAAGTGTGCCCCCAGTGCAGGACTTCAAAGCACCAGAGAGTGCTCCCGCCCAGCCCCAATACACATTATCCTGTCTGGGGAGGTGGTTACACCTCCCTGGGACAGGAAACCTATTGTCCAGGCCTCCCCTGCCGGAGTTTCAGTCAGCAGCAGGAGGCCAGACCCGTGTCTGTGGCAGCGGCATCCATTTTGTGATGCCAGGGCTTGGAAAGAAGTTACCGGGCAGGCCGGTGTGTACATGTCTCTCCCTCTAGAAGGGTGGAATGCTACCCCCGCCGCCAGAACTGGCGGGGGGTAGTATTCCAAGATGTTTGACACCAAACACGACATGTTTCCGTGCAGCCATCCCAAAGTTAGCATTTAACGCGAGGTTATAATGCGCTTAAGAGTATATGGTCAGGCTGCACTACAAACAGCATCAGAGAAGGGTCTCCGAACGCTGCAGAGGGGCTCTGCTCATGCAGGGGCACCCTCTCACATAGGAACCAAGCACTCTGCCTTCAGGATTGACAAGGCCTGCCATAGGAGTGACTTATAGGTTTATATGTGTGTATGTATGTAGTGATATAGGTAACCTATATCACTGTAAGGGGTGCATGCACCACCTTACCCAGGCTGCAGTAGCAGACCTGTGGTGTCCTTTGGCTGGCCTTCCAGGGGTGGCACAATACATGCTTCAGCCCCTGGCAGGCCTCTGAGGTACCTATGCCCTGGGTACATAGTATACCATATACTAGGGACTTACAAGGGCACTCCAGATTCCAATCAGAGATGTGCCTAAGGCACATGGAAACCATTTTTACAAAGGAAGCAGCTAGGCTGGGGTTCTGATTAGCAGGGCCCCAGCCAGACTAAAGTCGAAAAACAGTGAAGCATCAGCAAAAAGTGGGGGTACCCATGTGAAGCAGATCCTACTCTCCTACAGCAGGAATTACCAAAAATTAACGAAGAAACCTATGCCGCATTAGGTAGAGATAGTTTGAGAGCCAAACCAGGGAAGCCACAAATGGCGGGTAGTCCTGACAAGGACAACTCGAAGCAAGCACCCTCTTCTTCTAAAAAGAAATGAGAAATTAAAAACTCTAAAAATAACAATTCAGAAAAGAATTTATGATCAAGGGGTGGGTCTCCCCAACGGGAGTCCTCTGAAAAAAGGTACAGCCTTAGGAATCATGATAACATTAGGAAACCTGACAGGTATCAGGACACTGATACACATTCCTTTCATTCTTTTCAAAGCTCAGAGAGGGACGAGCGATCAGAACAAAAGACAGAAGATCGACCAAAGACAAAAAGGGAAACACATCGTAATTCAGATTACATTATCAAACAGGAAGAACATCTAAAGCAAAGCCTCAATTCAAAAAGAAGAAAGTAGCTGGCTTGAAAATTAGACATGCCCAGGTTACTGAGAACTCAGCTTCTGAATGGGGAATGGGCTCTGGCGATGCTAGACAGTGTAGCAGAAGTAACAATAGCTCACCAGAACCTGAAGGATTTTCTGGTGACAGCAGTATTGAATGAACACATCACGGTGGAAACACCTGATACAAGAGTTAGTGTCTCACATCGACTTTACGAAATTACACTCCAAATAGAGGGGGACATCTCAAGAAAAGTTAAAGGTCTCTTTTGGGAGAACTTAACATTTGGATACAACATTACCAGAAGAAGATTGGCCACCAGAATTTGTGATGGATTGCCGAAAAGTGAAAGCGTAATTTTGCCTGCTTTCTCCGACCTTGTTCCAGAATCTTTAAAACATTCATACGCGCAGAAGTGGGCGCTAGCGCTAGCTCCGGCATTATACCGCAACCATGTAGGGTGGGACGTGAAGTCTACTCACCACGAAATCCCATTAAAATCTACTCCAAATCCTTAGAGACAGTACCCTATTAAAAATGATGCAAAAAGACAGGTTAAAGACATCTTAGACCAACTTGAATACCAAGGTGTGATTGAGACTTGCACCTCCCGAATGAACAATCCTTTGTTTCCCGTAGTGAAACCTGACAACTCATATCGTCTAGTTTTAGACTACGGATATTTAAACACATCCACACGAACATTTTCAGTTCAAAACGCACATAGTGCTGCATTAATGAATAACATTGTGCGGAAGAAATACAAAACAACATTAGATATCTTGAATGGATTCTTCTGCCAAAATATAGCTCCAGTGAGCATATATTTGACAGCACTCTCTGCCCTAGGCACTCAGAGAAACTTTTGTAATTTGCCCCAAGGGTATAAGAACAGCCTGGGGCTATTCTCGGCAAGAGTATCAGAATTATTTCAAACATGCGACGAGGAGGCAGTGTCCTATGTAGATGACTTCTATCTGATGAACGATGAATTACTTGAACACTTGAGCAGAGTGAACAACATAATTGTGGGTTTCGCCAACTTGGGCTACAAATTTAATTTTAAAAAATCAAAAATTGCCCATCTCAATGTCCTATTTTTGGGATATGAGCTATCAAGTGAAGGCAAGAGCCTGGCAGCCAACTTTTCAGAAAAGTGTGCGGTGCTCCAACCTCCAAAGACTCTAAAAGGTTTGCAATCCATATTAGAATTTCAAAATTTTGCCAGAACTTGCATTCTGGATTACGCAGAAAGAGTAAAAGCTTTCTACCACTTAATCAGACCTTATTTCACAGCACATAAGTGGACACAGGAACATACAGATATACTATGTTCAGGTTGGGCTGACATGATAGCATCAAAACACTTGCACACACGTGTGAATACTACCAACTTGGTGATCCGGGTGGTCCCGGGTTTATCAGGATATACATTCATCACTTTCAATGAAGGTGAGACACTCCCAATTGCATACAAATCACATTTATACACAAATGCTAAAATACGATTTGCGGCCACAGAAAAAATACTGACAGCAGTACAGACTGCTCTAGTGAGAGAAAGAGCACTAGCCAGAGGAAACGCATAATAGTTGTTACCTGGTACAAACTTTAGAAGCTGTTACCAAAGCGACCATTCCAAATGCAAAAGCACTGCATCCACGATGGATACAATGGGCTAATTCTCTCACTGCAACAGATGTAGATTACAAATACGATCCTACATTGAAAACACAAACATTCCTGCAGTACGAACAAGAATACCCTCTCCTGAATGAAATCTTGCCTCTAGAAAAATATGAATACATCGTTTATACTGATGGTTCTGCTCAGCCTGCCATAGGAAGTAAACAACACTATAACGCATCATGTGCTATAGTGAAGGGACGTATGCAGGATTGTAAGTTTCATCCCAGCAATACAACTACACAATCTCTAGGAGATTGTACAATGCAGTTGGCAGAGCTGAAAGCTCTGATACTAGCACTACAATATGCGGATTGGGAATTCCAGACACTGATAGTGTGCGATTTATTCTACTGTGTGCAGTCCTATAATGAATATCTTCATTACTGGGGCCAGAATGGGTTTAGAGATTCCAAGGGTTGCACAATTAAACAAAAATTATTATGGGAACAATTGGCAAAGCTGAAGGAATGCCTGCCACAGGCTCAAGTTATTCACACCTTGAGTCATCAACATGTTGGCATACATGTTGAAGGGAATTCACTGGCTGATGAAGCCGCCAAGGCGACAGTGCGAACTGCTGCCGTTGCTGCAATCACTCGTCCCAGCATGAGGATAGACGGAGGCATACCGATAGCTGTCAACGCCCCGAGAAACGGCCCTACCATGCTGAAGGGTTTCCCACTCAAATATTCCTATAAATTAGATGCGCAAAACAAACCGTATGCTCAAATTCCAGGAGTGGGGGATAGAGTTATACCAAACATGGATTGCAGATTAGGTTTAGTTCTAGTTGCACATGAGGGTCTGGGCTAAGCACACGAAGGAGTCACTGCTACAATTTCATTACTGAAGTGGCGATATTGGTGGCCAAGTTTGCCTAAGCAAACAAAGGCTTATGTATTAAAGTGCGACATCTGTCAGCAGATGAAGGGTTCCACCGTAGCACGGCAACCACAAACACCATTACTTATTTCAGACAGACCTTTCGCATGTGTCTATTTGGACCACTGCGGCCCCTTAAATTGAGATGGGGCTTACAAGTACATCTTGGTGGTGTTGCGGGGATTCTGCACATATACAGAGCTATGCACAGGAAAATAGGACCTCGGTGTATAGTGGTGTACCAACCAATCACCTTAGTACCCACAATCCCAATCCAACTAGCTTTAGCGTCTCATTCGTTCTCCCTACTACAGCGAAGCTACCAATGATTAGACATCCCAGAACACGGACTCTCTCAGGAATCGCGGGAGCAAGAACACTCTTTCATTACTCACTCATACTTGTCCACAACGTGCGTAATAAGAGACACAGTATAGTTTAAAATGTTTATTTCAACTATCGTGCTCTAAGATAAAGTACACGTGCCAGTACTATCAGCATAATGCATAACGATAAAATAATAAGCATGGCTACAATTCCATAGAATACAAACGGGGACAGCATTTTATAAAGACAGTGGATATAGGGCTAAATTTCCTTACCACCCTCCCCGTGCTATTAACTAGTTTATTATAAAAATAGAAGCCCTCTGGGCTTTGTCAGGCGGACCCCCATACCTCAATATCTAGATGCAAGGTTTACATCATCAGACAAGCACAGCTCTTCTCCCTGGAAAGGTTTTTCTCCAAGTGCCACCAACAGGGAGATCACAATATTAAAAGCACACGAATTTCTCCAATGCAGCTGTATTTCGTGTTATGTCTAAGTGCGAGGGGCTGACCAGATCAGCAACAACAAGGGACGTTGTTTTTCGACCTTGTACATGGTGTGCAGACGAAACCCACAGGGAACAGGAGAAAAGGTGAAAGGCAAAGAGGCAGACAGTTCTAATATAGCCAGTTCCTGCCAGTACCTAAGACTCTGGCTGTCAAGGATTGCTTTAAGTCACGGTTCATTCATTCCACAATCGAGTTGCCCTCAGGCCTATATAGAGACGAAAATTGCACCAGCACCCCCAGTGACCGCATTGCGTCCTTGTACGCCTTAGAGGCGAACGCTGGACCTTGGTCGGAATGGAAGGTGCCACAGGCAAAAATTCCCACAAAGACAGGCAAATCCCTGATGACATTTCGAGCGTCAGCACTTCGTTGTGGCCAAACCCAGATGAAACGTGTGCACGAATCTACTGCAACTAAGATGTATTTATATGCAGTGTCAGAAGAAAATGGACCGCAGTGATCCAGGTAAACACACCCAAAAGGTTTGTTAGAAATGCAGAGCTGTGTTTGTGGTGGTCGTGTAACCGTTGAAGGCTTAATTTGCTGACAAACGTCACAAGAAAGCACATAAGTACGAGTCTGTTTATATAAACCACGCCACCAGTAACGCTGCTGCAAGATGGAAACAGTCGCAGATACGCCAGCATGGGCCGAAGCCAAGCCTTCGTGTGCGGCCGTTATCAAGGAAGTTCTGCGGTCCGCATTGGGAATCAGCCGATCACCAACGTCTGGAATTCTTACGTAAGGAACCTTTTCGGGACTTAAATGATAAGAGTACTTGGAAGGGAAACCCCGTGGGTAATTAGCACCTTCCTTTGTTGCAGCAATAGCTGCCAAAATCTCATTATCTATTTTTGTCATGGATCTTGTAACTGCTGCTATTGAGCACGTGGCTACTGCTGATTTGGCAGCTTCATCCGCCAAACTGTTACCGACCGCGTGTGCGCCCACACGCTGGTGGCCAAGAGTGTGAATCACCTGTGTGAGAGGCAGACGTTGTTTAAGATCTGCCACTCAAACCCAAAGCATTTTATGCTTAATTGTGCTGCCTTTAGCATCTCTATAGTCGTTTTGAGACCAAAAGAATAAGTTGTCATTAAAGGATTGAACACAGTAGTAAGAATCGCATACAATAAGCGTCGTCACGTCTGGATTCGCGAACTCAAGTGCGAGCACCAAAGCACACAGCTCGGCCAATTGTGCAGTACTGTCCCCTAGTGCCTGCATGTGCACCACACTCGATTTGAACTCACCGCTCACCATAGTACCTGCAACAATAGCACATGCTGCAGAATAAGCATGCTTAGAACCCCTGGCCGGTTGTGCCGAACCATCAGTGTAAATGATACATTTGTACTCCTCAAGCGGCAGCAAAGACAGAGGAGGCGGATGAACAAATTCATACTGCAAGAACTCCTGTGTCTGAAGAGAGGAATCAAAAAGAAAAGTGACATCCGGGGACGTCAGAGATGTAGCCCATTGTATCCAACGGGGGTGCAAAGCCTTGGAGTTTGGTACACTTGCCTTCGTTACTGCCTCAAGGGCAGGATATGGTGTTACCACCAAAATGCGTTTTCCCTGTGCCAGTGCGCGTTCCTTAAGAATCGCCATTTGCACTGCAGTCAAAACTTTCTCCACAGTGGAAAAGCGCAACTCCGCCGAAGTGTAAAGATGCGACTTGTATGCAATAGGTACTGTGTCACCTTCGTTAAACGTCAAGTACGTGAAACCCACTGCCTCTGGCACAATCCTAATCACCAAGTTTGTGTGGTTATCACGAGTCAACAAGAACTTAGATTCAAGTAGATCAGACTGCAAAGAGTGCAGTATAGAGGAATGCTCAGGAAGCCAGCATGACTTCGAAAAGTTAGGTTGTATCAAGGCATAAAGAGGCTTGATACGCTGGGCATATTCGGGAATGTAAGAACGCCCGAAGTTTAAAAATCCCAGTAAGGACTGAAGTTTCTTCAGGGTCGTTGGAGGGCGCAAAAGTGCGCACTTCTCCAAGAAATGGGGAGCTAAGCCCCTACCTTCATTGTTGAGCTCATAGCCCAAAAACAAAACAGTGAATTCTGCGATGTGTGATTTGGCAAAATTAAATTTGTATCCTAAGACCGCAAATTCAAGAATAATGCGGTCCACTCGGGAAAGATGCGGCCATAATTCGTCGCCCGTCAGATAGATATCGTCGACGTACAAATACGCATCTGGGTCTATGCCGTCCAAAAAAGAGACAACACGGGCGGCGAAGACTCCCGGGCTGTTCTTGTAGCCCATGGGCAAACGCCGAAAGTTACATTATTTTCCACCGGAAGTGAAAGCACTCCATTGGCTACACTCCGGGGACAAATTGTGCGTGTAAAATCCATTGGATAGGTCAAGTGTCGTTTTATATTTTTTGCGAACAAGACTGTCTACGAGCGCAGAACTGTGGGTATTTTGAACCGCAAAGGTCCGACAATGAGAGTTCAAATGTCGGTAATCCAAAACTAAACGGTACGACCCATCGGGTTTAGAAACCACAAAAAGGGAATTAAGTCTTTCGGCAAGCTAATCGTCAAAATCCTGTGTTTGTCCACAGGAGAAGTATGTGGAAAAACAGCCTCCAGCTGGTCAAATTTTTGTGCAAGCCAATAAGCCAAATCATCCTTGTTCTGCGGGCGCTTGCCCATCACCGAATTAACCATGACAGGACTTATGGTTACACCGCCTGGTCCAGCTGGAAGCACCGCAACACCAGGAGGGGCACCCTGGACGTTGCCTGTAACATATTGTACCAAGGCTCTCGGCACGCGGAATAAGGAAGTATGCATCACGCGCAGTTCATCAACCGGAACTGCTAAATGCCGTGGATGTGGGGTATACCCGGCCAAAACAGGCCAAGTGGCCCCCTCAATTGAAAAGGGGCCTAAACGAACCGGGGTGACCGGATGTGGGAGGGCGCCATTAAACCAAATACGGTGTTGCCATGCCGTAAGTGGTACTTCAAGAGCCTGATAAGGCCGATAAGCATTGGGTAAGGCAGTGAGAGCGTAAACATGAAACAAATTGTCAGCTCCTTCCACCGTCGGAAATGTGACCCAAGAGTAAAACACCTCAAAGTGGTGAGCCAGATCAGCCTGCACCACAAAGATGAGAGCGACACCCCTGTCTGGCACTCCATAAGCCAGTAAATGAGCCCGGAGCGCAGCGCGGCTGTGTGCCGGGATATTTACATTCACAGCCATTAAGACCAGGAATGATCAACAACCTAGTGCGTGGCAGCGCAATATAGGGTTAACATGAAAGAAAACACCTTTTAATAACTTCAAGCTTGAAAGAACCTATAAAAACATCAATATAGGAGGTATCACCCTCACATACGTTTCCGGAAACGTAAGCGAAGGTTATTGTGGACAAGCACAAGCACTACTCAAGCGTCTCGCAGATAAGAAGCCCAACACGTTGGTGGCGCCATGTTGCGGGGATTCTGCACATATACAGAGCTATGCACAGGAAAATAGGACCTCGGTGTATAGTGGTGTACCAACCATGCACCTTAGTACCCACAATCCCAATCCGACTAGCTTTAGCGTCTCATTCGTTCTCCGTACTACAGTGAAGCTACCAATGATTAGACATCCCAGAACACGGACTCTCTCGGAAACGCGGGAGAAAGAACACTCTTTCATTACTCACTCATACTTGTCCACAACGTGCGTAATAAGAGACACAGTATAGTTTAAAATGTTTATTTCAACTATCGTGCTCTAAGATAAAGTACACGTGCCAGTACTATCAGCATAATGCATAACGATAAAATAATAAGCATGGTTACAATTCCATAGAATACAAACGGGGACAGCATTTTATAAAGACAGTGGATATAGGGCTAAATTGCCTTACCACCCTCCCCGTGCTAGTAACTAGTTTATTATAAAAATAGAAGACCTCTGGGCTTTGTCAGGCGGACCCCCATACCTCAATATCTAGATGCAAGGTTTACATCATCAGACAAGCACAGCTCTTCTCCCTGGAAAGGTTTTTCTCCAAGTGCCACCAACAGGGAGATCACAATATTAAAAGCACACAAATTTCTCCAATGCAGCTGTATTTCGTGTTATGTCTAAGTGCGAGGGCTGACCAGATCAGCAATAACAAGGGACGTTGTTTTTCGACCTTGTACATGGTGTGCAGACGAAAACCACAGGGAACAGGAGAAAAGGTGAAAGGCAAAGAGGCAGACAGTTCTAATATAGCCGGGCACAAGCAGAGTCTGGAAAAACAAAGTCACAGAGTAACGTGTGCAAAAAAGGCATCATGGCAGCCAGGCTTAAGCTAACTTAGCAACGTAGACAATGAGGCCACAATCCACACTACAGTGGCAGTGGATTCATGCTCTAGATTTCTATGAGTTTGGCCTCAGTGCTTGGCTGACGCTCGAACTGTTTTAAAGGATTTGCGAGTCTTCATCGGACTACATTCTGACCGTGGCCCTGCGTTTAGCTCACAGACTTACAAGGAAGCATGGAAGGTAAGGGCGTGGCCTTACGGTACTCCTCCCCCTACCATCCCGAGGGAAATTCGGTGGCAGAGAGGAACAACCGGGACCTAAAGCAATCCTTAACAGCAAGAGTATTAGGTGCAGGCGGTAGTTGGGTCAATCAACTATATGGCGTCCAGAGGGCACTAAACAATATGCCAAGAAAATCCTTGGGAGGACGTACCCCCCTATGAGATCCCTTTTGGGATAAGAAGGTGGGTACCTGACCTCGATTGTGCCAGCACAGTGGCGGATGCAAAACCATTTGAATTGAATGATCGTTTGGCTATTTTACAGGAACTCAATGAATTCCGGGCATTACAGAGCAACGTCCTAATAAAACGCACCGCCACTGGGGAAGTGAAACTGGTACTGGCAAGACCTGTCTGGGTCCCGAAAATTGGGGACCTGGTCAGAGAAAAGATTGTGGACAAGAAGGAGTTTGGGCCATCCTACAGAACACCTGTACCTGTCCTGGCAGTTCAAGGAACAAGAACAGTACTTTTTCTGCCTTTTGCCGGCAAAAAAGAAAGAAGATTCGTCTCCATTGGTCTGATCACTCCACGCTATGTGGCCGATTCTCAACAGTAGGCTGTGTGGAATCCTGGGTAGCCGCAGATCTCCTTTTGCTACTATACAGGAAGTTCAGATGTAAAGACCAATAACGTTTCAAGGCTCCTCTGCACAAGATGCTGGAGTAGCAAATAACGGAGTATGAATTACACCAGTTGAAACTGAACCACATTCACATACAACTGAAATGCACATTGCAATTGGGCCCAATAATGAAATTTACATCAATATGCCTTCTCAAGAAGCAACTGCCAGTTCTACAAACACTGCTGAACTCCCAAAGATAGATCAAACTGCGTCCGGCTACTTCATCAACTTTGATGACTTTTCTTCAGATCCAAGTGAACCTGAGAAAACCCCACCCATTTCCAGAAAAAGAAAAATTCTGACAATTCTATCTCTGGCTGCAAAAAACTTACTTTGTGTATGCTTGGTTGCATCTTTGGTTTGCATTAGGGATCCTGTTCCTGTTCATTGGATTGGTATAGTAACTGTCTTTTTCCTACTACTGAATGGACACTACCTCCCACAACTTCAACATCTAATAGTACCCACTCTTTTTATAGCAAAGTGTGTAAAACAACCGCTTTCTGGATTTTCAATGGTGGGAAAAGTTGTGTTCAGATCCTATCTCAATTTCAGAGAATCTTACAATTCCTTGAAAATTGAGACTAATTAACCTGGAGAAGAAGCAGTTTATGAAGATTTTTACAATAAGCCTGCACTACACCAGTACAGGTATGCTTAATGGACACCTGACCTTGTTTACAACTTACTTCCACCACTACAGAAACAATAAGCCACAATTGAAGCGAGTATCACCCACATCTGGAACTAATCAGGCAAAACTAAACCCATTGGGCAGAAGTAGATGTACCCTCACACACTGGAGGTCCCTCCTCTATCTCTTCTCCCCCCATAAAGCAGCTTAGAGCTCTCCTATTGGCTTCAAGGTCCAAACTGAGGGCCCCTAGCACAATCCTTCCCACACCAGCAAAATCCAACCTAAGATTGATGCATACAAAAAGTCCAAACAAATAGTTAGGTACATGTCCAAAAAAATCACAAATTGTGCCCACCAATTATGAAAGCACAAATAAGCTGAAGACTTTCTTAAACTACCAACAAAGCTGATCCATCTCACATGTATATTCACTACGTAGGCCAACCAGATATACCCGAGAATCACTACACATGTGTGTTATTAATGCATACTCAGTGGGCAAACACTCCTTGGAAATCCATGACTTGAGAGAACAGGAGGAATTCTCTATCTTATCTGCAACAAAAATATGGTTCATGATAGATAATCCAACCCACCTTGATGTCCTCCTTTCCTTATGCTATAAACTTCCAGAAATGACCAGAACTAGCAGTAGAGGTTTAGATTACATAGCATTAATTTGTAAACTGCATGGTGATCTTGGATTCAAATTATTCATTCTCTAAGCACCTGTCAATATGTTTCTTAACACGCTGCTACTACTTCATTTCATTCATACAATGTTTTAGTGAAAAGTGGCACAAACATGTCTGTTGCCGGACCACTTTCAGCTCTTGTTGAACATCCTAAGTAATAAGAAGGATTTACACCACTGACCTTAGACCTAATGAAAAAGTCATTGGGAAAACACTGGGCATGACTTTCACCTGCCACCTTTGTGTTTCTGACACAGTAGTGAAGCTCAGCTTTTTGTTGAATGCCTAGCTGTTTATCTAAACAATCCTCTTGACTAAAACAGCCAGCTTTTAATATCCAAATCAAATGCATCATATGAAGAAAGGAATCCCCTAAGCAGTGCATCCCCCCTCCTGCACTACCTGACCCAAAAGTCTTCTTCAGTTGATTGATCACAACATTGTCAGAATACTCATTAAGCCCAAGAAGGCTTACAAATCATTAACCAGAAAACAAGGCCTGTAGCAAAGGCTTTGAACCAATCCAGGCCAACTAATAAAGGCAGAGTCCGGAACTGGAATAACAGTGGAAAAAGAGTTGATCTTGGCAGAGAACTGTACAGCTCAGAGGCAACACAAGGTAGTATAGAGGGCCAGAAAGAGCTATTGCATGCAACTTATCAATCAAGTAACAAATCAAACAAAGGATGTTTTTTAAAATGTTCCAGAGACATCCAGCAGTTTTGAAGAAGTACCCGGTCATCTCCGATCAGTTTCTGGGAAACTTGCTTACGTTGTTCGACTTTATGATCAAGACGATTTGGTCGAATAGCCATGAGAAAGTGGTGCTATCTCCAGTCTAGCCAATGAACTCACCCTCTGATCGCTACTCACTCTCCTATTTTACTAAGTGTCTTGAACAAGTATGCAAGGAAGTAGAAAGAACTAAAGAGTTATTTCTGTCAGTTGCGCCATGACAAGCATTAACATTAAAAGACTGAATGCCTATATTTAGTCCAGATATTCCAAATATCATATTTGTCATCTCCAACAAGTCAAGGTGTTAAATGGTCTATGTTATCCCAGGATAATTCCCTGCTAAAGAAACCAACTGACAATTCCCTGGAGATGGCAATCTGAACAATTTCAGACCTTACCTTCATAGGACAAATCATGGAAGGGGGTCACACATCAGCTCCAGGAATTTTCGGAGTCAAATAATAACCTACACAACAGAAAATTGGGCATCAACCGAGAGAGACTGACAGAAACTGCAATTGTCTATATCAGGTAAGATCTGCCTTCCTCTCTTGAGACTGGTGAGCTGGATATTCTAATCTTACTTGAACTAATTGTGACTTAAAGTAAAGTGGACAACAGCATCATTGTGAAACACTGGGAAAAGTGGGGAGGGTTCAGAGGTACAGCTCTTCACTACTTCAGCACTTCTTAAGCAAGTGCTGCTCTCAAACTGGAGTCAACAATTCAGAAAGGGATCAGCATTGTTATCAATAAAAATAATTGCTTGTGGTGCCCATGCGGATCACTACTGTCTCGCTAGCTTCACATTGCCTGCATGAGACCTCTATCTCAAGGGATCTCTCAGTAGCAGATGCGATTCCAAATGGATGTGTATGAAATGCAGTACTAGTTTTTCAAGCAATTCTACTTGAATGCAGTCTGCACTGTGCATATACTTTAACTTTACAATATTAATCACAATACTAAATTGTCATTTTGTTCTTTACCGTTATTTAATCTCGTCTTTTAGCCATGATACACCATTATGAAATCCATTTACATTCATGAATTTGCATCGTGATTTTTGTTACATACAAACACAATCTTCTTTCATATACATTCTTTTTATGCTAAAACATATTGTGATCATTCTGAATGATTCATGCCCAATGCATTTTGGGACAATTAAGTCCCTTCTTCAGGGGCGATTCTGCAAAAGAAAACAATTTTGTTTTACCAAAATAATGAAGTACAAGGGTAGATCTGGTGTCGTTAAACAATTGCATAAATTGAACATCTGAGAATATTCTCCACCAATGATGTGTTGTTCCATCTATCTCATCATTTCCCCATAATACATGCAGTACACTTCTTCACTTCTACCAGTTATAGTGCTTGAGATGCAAACCGTCATGCTCTAGTCAGTGTTGGTGTTGGTTATATGGGTCAATTGCATGTTACATCACCATGGAGTATTCTCATAGAGATATCTGTGCGAGCCCACAATTTCATTCTCATATGTGCTCACTAACGTTTCATTGTGCTCCCTGTGTATGAAGATTCCTACAGTTCTGCTAGATTTAGACGACGCTGAAACCTTCCAAATGCACGTCTCTAACTCTGATGAATATGCTATAGTAAAGTAACCAAACTTTCTGTGAAATCATCTAAACCATCTGAAACAGTTTTTGAGCACTCGTGTAAAATGTAAAACCATATTTCTTACTTGTAATAGAATGTTACCACGTTCTACCTTGAGCAATATCGTCCCGATGTTTCACAAACTCTGCATAACCTATGGAAATAATCCAATGTGTTCGCCATCTTCGACTAGCTCGAAATATTAGCCAAATTAGTATTATTGACAGTTACTCCTTGTTGTTATTGATGAATTAGTAGTGACTTTTACCACCGCAACGATTATAATAAACCTAATGGCAATGTTTAAAAAAAGTAGCCACTACTTTTTCGGCGTTAACGTCTTTCTACTATGCATTACTTATTCCCAACCCAACAGAACATTGTTCGAAAATGCATTTTCCGGTCAACATAATCACCAACTTGCTTTGTGTCTTAAATCATTGAATACCCGCTACACCAATTACTATAACCAACTTGCCAAGCCCTCCGTTTTTATGCTGGATCTCAGAATGTGCCATCATGACTCTCCAAAAATTGTCCTAATCAAATCCCCATCGTTGTTTGTATAATGTTGTCATTGTATGTTGTCAGTATGTGAACATGTGTCAACCTTTGTCAGTCACAATCATTGTATCTCGGGCTGCCATGTTTCCTCCCATGAGCAACCAGACAAAATTCCCCTATTTAGTGCACTGCTCCAATTGTTTTCATCGTACATGAACTCCTCACTAAGAAGGAAACCTGTGTTTATATAAAAATATAAATTTATATATGAGTATGTTATACAGATTCCCATCTAATTTGAAGTATTCATTGATGTTATAAGTAGCAGCTCATATTCATTTTGTCATTGAGGCCTTTTGGTATAATGAATCCAAATGTTTGATCCAGTATATTTCACGTTGGAGTAATCTTTTGGTTATGTCAGTGCCTGGTTTTGGCGTTACTGTTTCGATGATTTGAAACCTTAATTTGGAAATTGCATGTCTTGCTTCTTGCCAGTGTGTTGCTACGCTAGATGTTTTATTTTGTGTTCTTATCGTACTTTTGTGTTCCATCATTCTTATCTTGATCTTTCTTTCCGTTTTTCCCACATATGCTTTTCCGCAAGGACATTTAATATTGTATATCACATTCCTTGTGTTGCAGTCCAATGTGTGTCTCAATTTTATGATCTCTCTCGTGTTTGGGTGAAGTAAATTCACCCCTGTGATCACATTATTGCAATGCATGCAATTTAAACATTTTCTTGTGCCTTCCCATTGTGTATTATTCATTTTCTCCGGTGATGCCAGTAATTCTCTGAGATTATTAGCACTTGTGTAGGCATGCATAGGTTTCTCCTTAAACAGATTGTTGAAATCCAGTTCATTTTGCAGCAATTCCCACATAGTATTGATGATCTTTTTGATCGCTCTCGAACTAGTAGCATATCTAGACACAAAAATCAGTTGATTATCCTTAGGTTGATCTTTTTTGTCAATAACTCTGATCTCTCCAACTGGTTGGCTCTATGTATTCACACTGTCAACGTGTCCTCTGGATATCCCCTGTCTGCATATTTTTGCTTTTGTGCTAGTATACTCTGCGTGCTCACCCCTTGATCTGAGCAGATCCTTTCAATCCTTAGAAATTGGGAGAATGGTAAGTTGTGGATTAAACTCCTTGGATGAAAACTTGTAAACAGCAATCCATGGTTCCTATCTGTAGATTTAGAAAAAATCTGGGTGTGTAATCCTGTGTCTGTTTTGATTACTAATACATCCAGAAAAGCTATGCTTGTTTGGTCATCAATGGTATGTGTAAACTTGATCTTGGAGTTGTGTGTGTTCAATAAACGAAACATGTTTTCCAACTCATTTCTTGTATCATTCCAAATTAGAAATATATCATCTATAAATCTGCAGTACAATGCGATTTTCGTGTTTCACTCCTGCACCTGAAAAATATGTTCCTCTTCAAACTTTGCCATAAATATATTTGCATATGGAGGTGCCCCAGAAAAGCCCATTGATTTTCTGGTTAGTTGTGCAAAAAAAATTTCCTGCCATTGAAAATGACTGTGGTGTAGACAAAAGTATAACAGCTCCAATAAAAATACCTTGTCTGCTCTTATATTAGAGGACTGTAACAGTGCCCATTCTACTGCGCCCATACCTTGTGCATGAGGAATTGAAGTGTAAAGAGCTGTGACATTTATAGTGCAAAGGAACCATTGCTCTTGAATTGATGCTTCTATGGTCTGAAGTTTTTGTAAAAATCCGTTGTATCTTTGATGTAAGAATACCATGACTGTACGAACATTTGCAAAAAGTGATCTAAATACTTCCCCAAAGGTTCAAAAAGTGATCCACTACCTGATACTATAGGTCAGAATGGTGGATCTTTCAAGTCTTTGTGTTTTTTTGGAATCATATATAGCCTTGGTCTGTGTGGATTGGTGGTCGTTAAAAATGATCTAGTCGTCCCATCTATCCAACCCATGTCGTCAGCTTTATCCAAGATCATGTTCAGTGTCACGATTAATTGTGAAGTTGGATCTCTTTCTAGAGGCATATATGTTGATTTGTCAGACACATGTTGGTCTACTTTAGTTTGGTAGTATTGAGTGTCCATTACAACTAGTGCTCCCCCTTTGTCAGCTGGTTAAAACGTGAGCTTAGAATCATTCGCTAGGGATTTGATCACTTTACTTTCATATGTTGTCAAATTTTGTCCTCTGTGTTTTTTAAAATGTAATTTCCTGATGTCATTCTTCACCATGATCTCAAATGTGTCCAACATTTTATGGGAGATGGGAGCTTGAAATGTGCTCTTAGGTTTGAATTGTATCATCACCTTTTATTCTTGATCTTTGATGCCTGATGCTATGTTAGTAAAGAAATGTCTTAATCGCAAAGTTCTCATAAATCTAAACACCGCCTTCTCACTTTCTAATTCATTCATATCGTTAGTTGGTACGAAAGACATCCCTTTATTCAAAACTTGTATTTGTTGACTTGTTAATTTGGAGGACGATATATTGACTATTAGACTTTGTTTTGACTTCTCATATTCTTGCGTACCTTTTCCCTTTCTTCTCCTGGTTTTACGATGGATACCTTAGTGCTTCGTCCTGATTGTAATTGAGGTTGTCCTTGATCCGGTATTTGGGACAAAAAAGACACTGAAGTAGAGCTATGAACTGTTTCTATTGATTCTGTTGATGTGCTTAGTTGGACTGGATTAGTTGTTAATTGGACCGGTTCCCTGAGGCTTCCATGTCTTTTTCAGATATTATACTTTCTCCCGACGACATTGCTGTTTTCTTGGTTTTAAAGCCTCTCTGTGCATATACCTCCACCCAGGTGTACACCTCGTTCAACTTGTAGTCAATCGTATCCCTTTTGAACTTACGTAACTTTCCCTCTTGCAACTTTCTACTGTATTACTCCAACCTCTGATTGATCCCCTCCAGAGTAATCTTCCAAGTGTCTTGTTCCATCCTTATTTCCAAATCTCTTTTAATGGTGAAAATTTCCAATTTGCGGATAGTTCTGGATAATTATTCAATCAATAATAAAATCAAGTCTAGGGAGCACTTATTAAGAATGGCGTACCATTTATCTATGAATCCACTATTTAGATGAAACCTGAATAGCATTCGCTTAATTGAGAGATGTAAACCCCTAGGGATTCTCTTTGCTTTGTTGTACTGCACTAATGTTGATGCGTGCAATCTTTGGTTAAGTTCACGTCTAGTCAACTACTCCAATTGTTTAAGTTGTTGAGAAATCGATCCCCCTTGTACATCTGTTAGTTTAACTTCTTGTATAAGAGCATATATTTCTGAAGCTTGATCCGATGTGTAAGCCCGAGTTATTGCTCTGTTGTCCGTTATATTAGATATTGACTCAAGCAACATCTTGTGGGTGCTACCTCACAGGTCTGACAGATGATTATTTATGAATAGATTTTAATGTGAGGTGCACTCCTTTTTTCTTCTAATAAAACAAAATTGATACTGCTTAACTAATGGTGCTACACTGCTATGTATGCTGTCGACATACATCAATAAAAATTTGTACTAGTTTTTCAAGCAATTCTACTTGAATGCAGTGTGCACTGTGCATATACTTTATCTTTACAATATTAATCACAATACTAAATTGTCATTCTGTTCTTTACCATTATTTAATCTCGTCTTTTAACTGTGATACACCATTATGAAATCCATTTACATTCATGAATTTGCATCGTGATTTTTGTTACATACAAACACAATCTTCTTTCATATACATTCTTTTTATGCTAAAACACTGGCAAGAACACAGGCAAGAAGCAAGACATGCAATTTCCCAATTAAGGTTTCAAATCATCGAAACAGTAACACCAAAACCAGGCACTGACATAACCAAAAGA
The DNA here is from genome assembly GCA_963921515.1 of Calotriton arnoldi. Taxonomy (NCBI): domain Eukaryota; kingdom Metazoa; phylum Chordata; class Amphibia; order Caudata; family Salamandridae; genus Calotriton; species Calotriton arnoldi. Next base: position 89,644 of record CAWUFW010004337.1, on the reverse strand, counting down.
TTACTCCAACGTGACATGTCGACAGTGGCTCCCAGTGGCATCTTCAACCACACATTCTGCATCGTGGTGATATTCTTGCTGCTATGAATAACCTGCTCTGCAACACCCTAGCCCTCTGCACCTTTGTGAATTCAAAGGATACAAGAAAGCAAAGGTACTGACCAAAAACAAAAGAAATGAACAAGTGGCAAAAGTTCCAAGTCAAGAAGCATCTCAAGGCCCTAGAAACACTGAACTCTACATACTAGAAACTCACCGCCAAAGCTACCTGTTATAGAAACACCTGCAAGTAAAAGTTGAATGCTTCTCAATCCCTCAAAGTTTCTGTGCTGTGTTGCCTCAAAAGATATGATAGAAAAATAGTGTTGATCTAGTAAAATATGACAATATTTTTCTCTCTCTCTGCGCTGGTGCACTTTAGACTGCCATGTACCAACGCACACAGCCTGGCACCATAGTGAAAGGGTGTGCGTGTTGTATGAAGCATAGGTTTTTACTGGAAGGAGACCCTTGCACTATTAAAACTATGGGCCATATTATCAAGAATGGCGATAACATTATCGCCGTTTTAGCGAGTGATAAGGGGCTTGATAATATGCCCTATAGAATTCAATAGAAGCCCAGGTTCTGGTGTGAAGGACATCAAACCTGGGCTTCTATTGGAATTCTATAGGGCATATTATCAAGCCCCTTATCGCGGCAGTTTCCTGCCGCTAAAGCGGCGATAATGTTATCGCCGTTCTTGATAATATGGCCCTATGTTTTTTTACTCTTCACATGTTGCAGACATGCTGTACAGTGCGCCTCAAAAATCTCAAGAATTATAAAACTTGTTCCTCTTCTATGCCTGCCTCAAGAAGGCATCATTTGTCAGTGCAAAGCCCTGTCTACAAATGTTAATGGATAGGGATTTGAGTCAAAACCCATTGGTGGTTGCATTGGAATGCCAATGTACCACCCGTGGTATGCCCCCTCAAGGCAAAGTAGAGCTAAACAGTGCATATTACTATTTTGCCTTAATTTAGTCAACCTTTCAACACAAATCATGATTTGCATTGGACAGGAAATCACACTACAACCCTTTACGCTGGGTTTGCATCACTTTTGTGACATAAACTCCCTACTGGACCTTGCTTCCTCCAATATTCTTTTCTTCCTCACAGTGCACACTGGTCTTGGCATGCAGGTGCTAGTGTTCCAGGCTTCAGGGCAGGTGATCTTGGTTTTCCCTGGGTGATGTCTCCTCACCCAGCAGGGAGACTAGCAGGCCTTGGCCCCCAGTTCTGGCCACAGGCAGAAGTCTTGCATAGCTTCTTCTTCTCACACAGCCCGTCTGGTTACTTAGCAAATTACCTGCCCTTCTTATTGTCCTTTTCCAGATGCCTAGCTGGTTCGAGGCTCCCGGAGCCTCCACGGGGCCGCTGTGGGCTGCAGTGCCTGATTGCGTGGGTGGAGCGCCGTCGCTGTTGCGGCCTGAGACTATCGGGCGCAATTGAGGCGACTTGGAGAGAGCTGCTGCCCGACCCTGCAGGACCTTGCCGGTTCCTGCGCTTTTGGCCGTTGGGGACTGGGGCCATCGGAAACTGAGGCGGAGCATCTGCGACCTCCGGCTGGCAGGGATCGTGCAGCCGGGGCCATCGAGAAGCAGGGAGAGGCTGGCAGCAGCTGGCCCTGAGGGTGAGCGACTATCGGAGACAGCGGAGACCTACCGCACTACTGTAGACCCCCTCCTGCGGAGCGGTGAGTGCGTGCCTGGGCCCTTGTTCCTCATCGGATGCAGGCGGAGGGGCCGTGAGCCAAGGCTAACTCCCTGGGCCTGCACCTGTTGGCTCACGGGCCGCCATCTTTTGCCAAGCGCGGACCTGCTGGCGGTCGGGCCTGACGCCTGCGGCGGCCTACCCTGGCCCCGGGGGAGCTGGTGAGAGCCTGATTCCTCACTGAGGGACTTCTCCTGCACAAGGTGAGAGCGCGTCTGGCCCCCCTCCCCGAGTGACTTTTTGGGAGTGAGCGGGGTGCGGGGAGACCGGGAACCCCTCCCTTGAGTGAATATTGGCAGGCGGTGTGCCCCACCTGGTGAACTGTTGACCGCCCACAACACGCAGGACGGCCACCTGTGAAATAATACATAGTCCTATCGGCTGCTGTTGGAGAGGCCTATGGGGCGCGTCCGGGCCCTGCATTCCCAGCCTGGCTTGCGCGACTCCACCTGCGCCACACGGAGGCCCCCATCTGAGACCCTTGGCTATCCCTCACTCCCCACGGGACGCATAACTTTGCGATTGGCCTGCTGCTCCTCACAGACGACAAAATGGGTAAACCCAGAACGGAGCGGCCACAGACACTTCCACCGGAGGTGGAACCAGCATCCTCGGAATCCAGGAGTGCGGACTCCTCACGACCCCCTGCTCAGGGGGATCAAAGCCATCACTCCCATCGCTTTGATGAATTGCTAGAGGCGATACTAGACATTAAAACCACCCTCGGAACAAAGATTGACTCCCTCAGCATTGATATGGGGTGCCTACGGGAGGATCACAAGAAACTGAAAGGCCGGATGGATGATACGGAGTCCGCCTTAGCATCGTTAAGACCCACTGTAAAGGAGACGGCCACCCAACTGCAAACCCTCCAACGAGAGGTAGATTTCCTCAGGGCGCGTGTGGAGGATCAGGAGGGGCGCTCGCGCCGCAATAATGTGCGCCTTGTGGGACTTCCTGAGCGGGCGGAAGGCCCCAACATGGAGCTCTACCTGGAAGAGTGGCTCTCACGAGACGTCCTGCAGGGCAAGATGTTGAAGTTTTTCTCCATTGAGCGGGCGCACAGAGTGCCGGGGGGTCCCCCCCACCCGGGTGCTTTCCCCAGACCGGTGGTGGCTAGGTTCTTCAACTACCGTGACAGGGACCACGTGCTGCAGGTCACCCGTGTCAGGGGTCCCTGGCAAGTCGACAACGCCACAGTTCACATCTATCCAGACTATACCCTGGCTGTACAACGTCGCCGCTCCTCATATCTAGAGGTCAAGAAATGTCTGAGAGATCATGAGATACAATATTCTCTCCAATTCCCGGCACGTCTCCGCATCCACCATGGAGAGGGCACGGTTTTCTGCAATACCCCCAACGAGGCATGGACATGGATCGATCAACAGGGCCTGGCTCATGACCCACCCATGCCGTCGAAGAGCCCCCCTCCGACATGGACAACAGTTGAATCACGCAGGGGCCGGGGCGGTGGACGACCGCACCGTCCGACTAAAGCGCAGCTGGCTCAGGAACGAGCACAAGCCATTAAGTCGGTGGTGCATTTGGGATCTTCTGATTCTTCCCCTCGACAGGACTCAGACTCTGACATTATCATGGACCAAACACTACCTATCATGGCCTCGCAACTTGAGGCGTTGTCAGGGGACGGCCCGGCCCTTACACCGCAAATGCACTGGGTTGATACCTCCGGACTTTGAGATGTTTTCTACTAGAGTGACCAGCCGGTCGACAAATGCTCACTGAGTGCCAGCCTGAGCTATGGGAGGCGACAAGGTCGATACGCGCAGATTTTGCAGCATCCTCCCCAACGAGCGATAAGTAGCTGATATAGCAAACATTTGCATTTAATTTTTTGTTCTATGTTATAATCATTGTTTTGATTGACCCGCAATATAGTGCGAATGGCCCATTGCCCGTTGGCAAACAGGCCTGGGGTGGGGAGTTGGAAACCTCTGATTTTTATGTTTATCTCTTTGTGTGTCTGCAGACGATGGGGTTTGAAACTGAGCTACATATGGGCCCTATTTCATAGGGGTGGTGGGGCACGAGAGGGGGGGCACACTACATATTGTCTTTATACTCTACGACCATGCCGATGGCGCCAGGGTATTATTCTTTACTAGCCTGGAATGTGAGGGGACTAGCGGGGTGTGCTAAGAGACACAAAGTATACCAATACCTACGCAGTCACGGGATTACATTTGCGCTGTTGCAAGAGACGCACCTCACGGCCTTAACACTAGCGTTGCACAGTTTGGGGCATGGTTTTGGGCACGACGTACTCCGGATATGCACGGGGAGCGCTCATATGGGTTGCACCGGGGACTCCACTGCAAATTACGCACTGCAGGCTGGACACACAGGGCCGCTTCGTTACCATGGAGGGTCTTCTAAATGGGTCTCCCCTGGCGCTGGTCTCCCTATATGCCACGAACACGGGGCAGTCCAACTTTTTGCAAACACTCACACCTTCCTTGCTGGCAGATCCAACAGCCCCCACGTATTGGAGTGGCGATTTCAACGGAGTGCGGGACCTTGACTTGGACCGTTCCCGCCCCCCTCTCCTGGGCGTGCAATCTATTAAGCTGGCACAACACATGTCGGACTGGGTGTCCAATATGCAGGTACATGATGCATGGCGCAGGCTGCATCCCCAGATGCGCAATTACTCACATTATTTGGCACTGCATGACCTATACACTCGGATAGACACGGTGTTTAGTTCTGATAATGCCCTCCGCAGTGTAGTACACGCTGACTATTTAGCGCGTATGCTATCTGACCACGCTCCGTTACAATTGACCCTGGCCTGGGGCGAGCGGCGCCCAGAGATCTCGACCTGGCGCCTACCTATCCCTCACTGATCCCTCCTACCGGGCCGCCCTCCTGGCCTCTATCACCGCCTATTTTTCGGATAACGAGGGCACTGCCTCATCAACAGGAGTGGAGCGGGAAGCCTTTAAATCTGTCCTCCGAGGACATGCTATTAAGACCACGTACGGTGCACGCAAAACACTGAGCGTTGCGCTCCGCACGCACGAGTTAGCGATACAAAACTGTGAGCAGCGTATCCCGACTGATCCTCAGACTGGCCTCTTGCTTGCCCAAGCTCGCCTGGCATATAGAAACATGATGGATGACCTTTGCGTGCTCGATTATAAAACGTACTTAGCACGGAGACACAGGGAGGGGGACAAGTCGGGGAGACTGCTGGCGTGGCTGTTGAGAGCTGAAACAGCTCAGCCCCCTATCACCGCCATATACACACCAGCTGGGACCCTGGTGAACACACAAGAAGCCATTAACCAATCGTTCTATGACTACTATACAATGCTATATGCTGCCCCGACCATACAGGACCCCACCCCCATTCAGGATTTTTTAGCCGAAATACCACTTCCGCAGGTCACGCCAGCTCATTACGATGCCCTGGAAGACCCCATTGCGCTCGATGAGGTCACGGACGCAATTGGACAGCTGTCATCGGGCAAGACGCCAGGGACAGATGGGTGGCCGGCGGAATTCTATTCCACTTTCTCTACGCAGTTGGCGCCTAGGCTGGCCAAGGTGTACACCGAGGCATACGAGAAGGGCGAACTCCCACCCACTTTACGGGAAGCGACACTAGTAGTCCTGCCCAAGCCGGGCCGAGATCCTATTCACCTGGCTTCATATCGCCCTTTGTCGAAGTTGAATGTCGACTATAAGGTGCTAGGGAAATTACTGGTGAATAGACTGATCACTGTTGTTCCCCTGTTAGTCCACGAGGACCAAAACGGCTTTATACCTGCGCGCAATAAGGGTCTGAACCTGCGGCGGCTGTTTACATTGTTTGATTGGGCGCAGAGCCAGGCGGACGCGCCTTGGATCGCCTCTTTAGATATAGAGAAGGCGTTCAACACTTTAAGTTGGGCATATCTTGAGGAGGTACTAGTGGGATTCGGCATTGGTCCCAATTTCTTGCGGTGGATCCGACTGCTGTACTTCAAACCACAGGCTATGGTAAAGATAGGCCGCACTTTCTCGCCACCTCTCTCGATAGCGAGGGGCACACGCCAGGGCTGCCCCTTATCACTGATTCTTTTTGCCCTGGCCATGGAGCCACTGGCGTGCAAACTGCGACAACGAGTTATGGACTGGGGCCTGCAGGTTGATCGGCGATGGCACATAGTGTCACTATACGCGGACGATGCTTTAATATACCTACGCGGCAGGGCAGCGATACTACAATTAATTATGGATCTTTTAAATCAGTATGCAAGTGTCTCCGGGCTCCAAGTTAACTGGGCCAAATCGGTGGTGTTCCCAATGTCGCCAATGACACGGCACAGAGGCTGTTGGCACCAGACACACCACTCACGTGGGCGTTTGATACTTTCCGATACCTGGGGGTCCAGATTTATCATCTGGGGACGGATACCGTGGATGGGAACCTCGGCCGGGCGATAGCACGTGCCCGATCGATTCTCCCATTCTGGCTGAACTTACCCCTGTCACCTATGGGCCGAGTGGCCATTTCAAAGATGTTAGTTCTTCCCCGCCTCCTGTATTTCTTTTATACACTCCCCTACCGTCTGCCTCGGAGAATCTTTCGTGAACTGGAATCATTACTGGTTTCACTGATTTGGGGAGCCTCAAGGGCCAGAGTGGCTCTACATAAATTATATCTTCCATTGTCGGAAGGCGGCCTGGGCGCTCCAAATTATGAGCGATATTATGCAGCAGCTCAATTACAATGGCCAATGAGGTGGCTTGCCAAAAGCAACCTCGCTGAAGTGACCACGGGAGCCATGACTTGGGCTCTCCTGACGTTACTGGAATGGCTGTCGGGTACGACCACTGCGACCCAGAAACAGCGAGGCAACATATTATTGATGGCAGCCAGACGGCACTGGTCCAGATATGTAATGCCCAAGGCCCGCCCGGCGCCATACGCTCCCAACCTGACCTTAGAGCTCCTTCCTGGCCCATACTCCTGTCATGGTCGGCCGGAACTGGGGATGTGGAGAGAGAGTGGGTTGGATACGTTGGGCGACATGTACGCAGACTCGCAACTATTAATGTTTGAGGACTTGGTATACACTTACGGGGTCCCGCGGGGTTCCTTTTTACTGTATGCATTGTTGACGCGCCAATCCCGGCAAGTGTGGGATAATGACCTAATAGAACCTGTCACATCGCATCTACTACAAACACTGCTCACACACAGCTGCGGCCGCCATGCCGTAACAGCCATATACACCTCCATCAGATTGGACGACCGGCCCGCACTGGCGGCTCTGCGGGGACACTGGGATGGCCACCACCCTTACAGACAAACAGTGGCAACAGTGCCTAAACCACCCGAAGATTATTTCAACCAACGCTAGACTACAGTACACCCAGTTCAATTACTTGCACCACACGTGCCTCTCCCCCCACAGATTGGCATGCATGTTTCCTACAGCAATAGACACATGCCCCAGATGTCATGACCAAGGAGCAGCATTCACACACATGGTATGGAATTGCAATGTTATCTCAACATTCTGGTCTGAGGTAGCCACTGTGCTTACAGAGACAACGGGCACGTGGGTGGCGGTGGAACCCCTTCACTTTTTATTGGGAGTCACGAGACGTAGCTCGTCTCGCAAGAGCCTGAACAAATTCCTAGACCTCGCTCTAGGCCTGGCCAAACGTAAGATTGCTATGGCATGGAAAGCACAATTGGGCCCCAATGTAAACGCATGGATGCATGACCTTCGTAGGGCATTGGTTTCTGAACACACAAATCAGTTGGAGACTATGGCATGGGCGTCAGCGCCTCCACGGCAGATCCCTACACAATGGCGGGAGTACTTGACCGTTATTGAGACCAAATTATCTGGGCATCCCCCTCCCTCCTAGATTCGTTCCAATTGTCCGTCCTTCCTCCTGTCGCCTTCCTTCTTCTCCCGACCCTCACCCCGGCGCCCCCCCTACCCTTGTCTTATACATTAGTGCATGACCTAACCCGTCCCTGCACCCACGCATACGTTACTCATTGCTCAATTTATCTGCTAGACGCACCCGCGACTGCGATTCTACGAAGAGATTAGTTCTAATATTTTTGTTTTTCCTTTTTCTCTTCCTTTTATCCTTCATTCTCTTCTTCCCGTTTCTCCTATGTCCCCCCCTCTTTTTTTTTCCCCCTGTGTTTCTTTCACTTATGTTCGAACTTATCTTGCAGTTGTATGTAACTCACGGGGTAGGAGTTTTGGGGAACGATAGTTAATTCATTATTTGCTAATCCTGATTTAATTGACTGTTTTTTAGTTATGCGGCGCTGTGGAGTGAAGCGGCATGCCAGCCAGAAACGTGGTCTTTTTTATCTGCTAAATGAGTGTTTCCTTATGTCCTCACCACTGCCATTTCAATTTATAGCTATTGTATAATGACAATGCCAGATTGAATCAACATACAAAAGTTCTTGATGTTACTTTCTTGAAATTAATAAAAATCATTTATTAAAAAAAAATTAACATGAGTAAGCAGCAAAAAAAATTATGTCATGCATCAAGGAGCTCATCACCCAGGATGGTCCGGTCATATCGTGATACACAGTTACGATTATGCAACAACACTGGCAATATAGCAACATGAATCACATAAACCCCCCGGGTGGTCACCCATACAAGACATGATCTGCACTGTACAGTCGAGAGTTAGGGCAGGCCACAGTAGCTTTTCCACGGGTCCCATATTTTCCCAAATGTATGGGGGCATCCCTTCCCATCATCAACAGCTCATTCATGCCCCATGCGGTGGAGCACATTCTTGGCGATGAGGATGCTCTGTTGCCGTTGCGATGGAGCATCCTTACTGCCAATAATTAAATCAATCCCTGTATCTTTGAAGCTTTATGGTGGGATTCTGCATGTTTTGTAGTGTCCATTTCTCCTTTTCTTCTCTCCTCTTGAAAGGATGTCTGTCACAACAGGGAATACTCCAAAGCTGATTGACCCACAACACAATTCATGGGAGTGACTAGAGATCACACCTAGATGTCATTCACAATAATAGGTGCATCAAAATGTTAATCCCAGACTCCCAACCCTTCTCTTTATGATTCACTTAGCTGCCCCATCTCCCTTGTTGAGATGTTTCCAGTCCCCTTACTTGTAATCTATCCCTGAATCAAAGAGAAGCCTTTTGAAGTGTAATGGGTGTCCCTTTCTCCTTTCCTCCGGTGTGTCCCACTCAGCTCCCAGGAATGTAGCAATACACAAATATGTCTTGGGCTGTCCAGGCAGGACTGGGATTCCCAAAATGGACCGAGGGTCCTCCATGTAATGTACAATTGTACTTGCCCAGTGTACATTCACAGTAGACTTTAACTGTCCAGCACTGTTACCTCCATGCATTGTACCATTACAAGTACTCATACAATCATCACACACATTTCGTCAGTGCGCACTGTTCAGCACTTAAGCTTTTCTATACCTTACCAGGATGGGCTATCTGCAAAAACACTCTGCCAGCACACACTCTCACTCTGTGCACACTGTGCAACATTTTACCCTTCATAGTTTGTACTTCACACAAGCACACATACCTCCAGCACATGCTTTTATTGCGTACACACTGCACAGCACTTCATCTCTTATGTAATATATTACCAGCAGGCTAACATACTTTCATTACATGCACTCACCACACATATGCTGCAAAGTACTGCTCTGCCCCTGTACTGTACCCTTCTAAAGCACACATGCATCCACCGTGAAGTCAATACCTCTGCGCTGTGCAGCACTTCACATCTACCCGATGTAGGCCAAGGGTGAGTTAGGCACACAGCAGCGGAACATTTAAACAGTTGAGTGAGCCTGTAGGCCTCTCTCCAGTGACACAGGGTGAAAGGGTCCTGTTCACTACTAACTACCGATCACTACTACCGATCACTACACAGTGTGCTGCCACCATTGCACTTTTGCTGCTTAACTCCTGGTGAAAGCAATAGCCTTCCACTACTATGAGTGTAGCGCTTTGGGCACCCTTCCTTGTCTAATAAGACTGCAATCTGTGAGACAGGTCTATATCATGGTGCACACGCATGATCTGTGTTTGCCTATAAAAAACAAATCAGCATTAGGGATCCAGGCAACAGTACAGTTGGGCACTCAGGTCAGGGGAACACATCTCTTACAATGCTGAGGACTTTTCCACCCTGCACTTAATAAAAATTAAATAAATATTAAATAGAAAAATAAGTCTGTGAATGAAATTTGTAGCTGGTACAAGTTAAACATTATAGCTTTAAGTATATAATCTATACTTTGCCTTTTCCTATGTACCAGTTACAGCCTGACCAGAGACAATGTCAATTTGGGTCTAGTTACTGGTGGACCATGCAAGTTCTAATGTCACACATGTTCGACTTCTAACTATTATTCACCCTATCATGTGGGCAGCAAGGTGATTTTGGGGGTGACTTAATTAATATTTAAAATCATGTTTTCCTACCTGGCAAAAGGGTGATGGTCTGTAAAGCAGTATTCAAGCTGCTACAGGCAGGCCAGGCAGGCAGGCATTGCCACTCAGCGGACCCCACCGACCTCAAAAACTACAGACCCATCTCCCTGCTCCCGTTCCCAGCGAAAGTCATCGAGAAAGCCATCAACAGCCAACTCGCCACATTCATTGAAGAACACAACATCCTCGACTCCTCCCAATCCGGCTTCAGAAAAAACCACAGTACGGAAACCGCCCTCCTCGCCGCAACAGACGACATCCGCACCCTACTGGACAAAGGAGAAACAGTAGCCCTCAGCCTCCTCGACCTATCAGCGGCGTTCGACACAGTCTCCCACCGCACCCTAATACGCAGACTCCACGACGCAGGAATCCAGGACAAGGCCCTCGACTGGATCCGCTCCTTCCTCTCGGCAGGACGCAGCGGGTCAGACTCCCCCTTTCCTCTCGGACCCCACACCTACCACCTGCGGAGTCCCCCAGGGCTCCTCCCTCAGCCCGACGGCTCTTCAACGTCTACATGGCTCCACTCACCCCCATCGTCAGAACCTACGGACTCAACATCGTGTCATACGCAGACGACACCCAGCTCATCCTCTCCCTATCCAACGAGCCCAACACCGCCAGACGCAACTTTCGAGAAGGCATGGAGGCCGTCGCCAAATGGATGAAAAACAGCTGCCTACAACTAAACACCAACAAAACAGAAGTACTCATCATGGGCCCAAACCCTGATGCCTGGAGCGACACCTGGTGGCCCCCCGCCCTCGGAAACCCGCCAACCCCCACGGACCACGCACGCAACCTGGGAATCATCCTGGACTCCGAGCTCAAAATGGACCGCCAGATCAACTCTGTCTCGTCTTCCTGCTTCCACACCCTCCGCCTCCTTCGTAAGACCTTCAAATGGATCCCTCTCGAACACCGAAAGACTGTCACTCACGCCCTGGTCACCAGCAGACTCGACTCACGGCAACGCACTCTACGCCGGCATAAACAAAAACCTCACCCGCAAGCTACAGAACATCCAGAACGCCGCCGCAAGACTGGTCCTCAACCTGCCAAAACACTGCCACATCTCCCAGCACCTGCGCACACTCCACTGGCTCCCTGTCGAGGCGAGAATCACCTTCAAGATGCTCACCCACGCACACAAGGCCATCCACGGCACCGGACCAGCATACCTGAACAGCCGACTCAAATTCCACGCACCCCAAAGGACCCTACGATCAGCCCAGCTCTCCTACGCCGTCGTCCCCGCACCAGAAAGACCAGATCGGGAGGCCGCTCCTTCTCCTTCCTCGCGGCCAAAGCATGGAACGCCCTTCCGCTCCACCTCAGACAGACAACATCGCTCCCCATCTTCGCAAGAAACCTCAAAACCTGGCTCTTCGACAGACCCCCTCCTTGATGGATGGAACCTGCACCCCCCCCACCCCTAGCGCCTTGAGACCCTTACGGGTGAGTAGTCGCGCTTTAACAAACCCCTGATTGATTGACTGATTGACAATAGGTGCTGCTCCACAGGTGGCATTTAACTCTCCATCCAGAAGGGTATTTGGCCTTATAGGAAAGTTAAGTGCAACAATCAGGTTTAAACAAATTTCAACATAGTGGGGGTAAAGTTCATAGAGTTCTAAGTCAATAGGGTCAAAACAATGAATAATCGGGGTGACTACACAGAAAACTCAGATTTCCTACATACAGCAAACACAGATTACATGATGCAAATGTATGCAATGCTTAGCCCTGAGCAAAATATTTCACAAATTATGTGAAATTTTGCAAAGTTTTCAATAAGATTTCACGAAGTGTATGGAGGTAAAGTCCCATTTAGCCAACCCCTACCTGTGACACAATAAGAGGTCACAAATTATCATTAAGTGAATAAATTGGAAAATAAACCCATGTCCTGTTATGATCATTTAGGGAATGACCTGTCTGCAGGTAGATTTTGTCTACCTAGTGGGATGATCTAACGTGCTTCCCAAACCCTACTTAGAGAATCATGAAGTACAATTACAACATATACTGTTTGTGTTTTAAAAGCATATGGCATATGTCTGACTTATTATATACGCATCAGATAATGACGGGATGCACTCCCTTTTGCGCTGTTCATTCCTTTTTTCGAATTCATCAAAGAGTGCGTGCATGCTGGGCTTGTGCCTTGCCCCAATGGCACATTAGACAATTCACCTGACCTTGTGAGGGCACATTTCACCCCACCCCAGCAGCACAGCAAGTGTCTGGAGTTGCTCTAATATTCAAAAAACGTTTAATCAATTTTTCCTTCTGTTATGGATTAAACGTTTTTTGAATATTGGAGCAACTCCAGACACTTGCTGTGCTGCTGGGGTGGGTGAAATGTGCCCTCACAAGGTCAGGTGAATTGTCTAATGTGCCATTGGGGCAAGGCACAAGCCCAGCATGCACGCACTCTTGATGAATTCGAAAAAGAATGAACAGCGCAAAAGGGAGTGCATCCGTCATTATCTGATGTGTAGAATGAATTTTTGCCCTCCAGACGGTTTTGCACCCAACGGAACACAAAAGGATTATTTGGATATTGGCCAGATCCACATGGACGGTGATACCATCGTTTCATTGAGCAGTTGTTCAACATGAGACTGAGAACTAATCTAAGCATTTATTTCCAAGTGGCTGCAGCAGTGTTGGTTTACACATGTTAAGAAATTTTTACAAAGTCGGTTATAGGAATATGTTTTTGTTGTTGGAATTTAGTTATTGATCATTTGCGAAACAGAAAGAAGTAGTTTATGGGTAATGTAGTCACTAATGGCGCTGGTGGTAGTTTAATTAACGAGCACCAATGAGGGAATGGTTTGGGAGTGGTTTTGGGTTTAAATAAGCAGGGTTTAACGGGGAAAGGAAGCCTGTCTAAGCAATGGATGACGGGAATGCAGTGAATCAGATGTAGCAGGTATTGTATTGTATTGTATTGTAATTGCATTTGTATAGCGCTTACTACCCCTGACGAGGCGTCGAAGCGCTTTTTCGGCGAGTAGCACGCTACTCCGGGACCCATAGAGGATTAGTGTTGAATTAGTATAGTGAAACATGCAAGTAAATTTTAAGTGGTGGATATGTTAGTCAGTTATTTGGATTCAGAAGGATAGCGGAGGGATAGAAGAGGGAAAAAGGTTTGCATATATATAGCGCTTCTAACCCCTGATGGGGTGTTGAATTGCTTTTTTTTTTGGGCGAGTAGCACGCTACTCCGGAAACCCATAAAGGATTAGTGGTGAATTAGTATGGTGAAATATGAAAGTAATTTGAGTGGTGGATATTAGTCAGTTATTTGGAGTGAGAAGGATAGTGGAGGGATAGAAGGGAAAGAAAGGTTTGCATTCATATAGCGCCTGTTACCCCTGGTGGGTGTTGAAGCGCTTTGTTGGCGAGTAGCACGCTACTCTGGAACCCATAAAGGATTAGTGGTGAATTAGTATAGTGGAATATGGAATTAGTGAAGTGAACATGCTAGTCTGTTATTTTGATTGAAAAGGATAGTTGTGGGATAGAAGAGTGAAGGATTTCTTTTTGTAGGTCATAGCAGTAGGAGGAGGCTTTTTGATGAGTAAAAGGGTTTTTGGAGGGGAAGAGTCAGAGGGAAGAGTTTAGAAAGGTTTGTCTTGGGCATTGGTACAGTAAAGGAGGTGTAAGAAGATACAAGGAGGGGTAGAGTAGGAGAGAGTCAAGAAAGGGTTATTTTGGGGAACATAGTAGTGGTATGGCGTTTGCGATAAATGAGAGAGTGGGTGTAGAGGATATAGTGATAGATGTATAGGGTGAGATAGGGTAGTGAATTGGAAAAAGTAGTAGAAAGAAGTTTGAGATGAGTCAAAAAGTTGGGCTAGAAGATATATTGAGGGAAGTATAGGCTGAGAAATAGGGTAGTGCATTGGAAATGCTATATTAGAAGAAAGTGATAAATACATAGATCCATAAGTTCATTGAGAGTATATAGATGCATAAAGGAGGTAAGTATATGCAGATTAAAAATATTGATAGAGGTAGCGGATGTGAAATAGGGTAGTGCATTAGATATGCTTTTTCAGGAGAAAAGTAATAGACACATTAATTAATGGGAAGATGGGCAGCATTCCTGGCCCTGGCCCGTCTCGAACAGGCTCAAACAGGCACTCACCCTTGTCCTCTCTGTACGTGAAGTGTGAAGACTGACTCGGCTGTTTTGCGCTAAGAATGTGCTAGTGGGGGAGGGATTTTGAAGTGAAAGAGCGTGGAGAGTGAAGGGTGAAGACTGACATGATCGGATTGCGCCATTAATGTGTTAATGGCTGTGAGCTGTTAGAGAGAAAGACTTGTGGAAGCAGGGAGGCCTGTGGGGGGAAGGGAATAGAAGAGTAAGGAATGAGAGTGAGGTGCGAAAGGTCATTTGAAGTGCGAAGGTGCGTGGGGGTAAGATTGGGAGTGCAGGGAAGGCGAGCGCGGTGTGAAAGTTGTCAGTTTGAAATATGTTTCATGTAGATAACGGGAGGACTTAGTGGGAATGGTGGGTGTCACCTCTGGATTCCTGATTCGTAGTATGGGCAGAAAAGGCCTTTCAAAAGTATGTGTGATCATGGGGGACTATATAGGGAGGTTTATTTAAGGGAATTTCAAAGGGATTGAGAAGGGTTGAATGAAATCACTTGGGTCTTTTGGGGATGTATTTGTTAATGGAGTAATTATGAGATTTGTGATGAATCGACATAGAATTGATAAATTGTATAGTCAAATATAGTTAATGTAGACCAATATAGTAATAGAAATATTTTTAATAATTGCAGTTACCCCTGAAGAAGAGCTGGTACAGCTCGAAATGCATTGGGTTTTTAATAAAGGATTACTGCTATGAACAATCATGCAAGTCCATTGTGTTCGGCCTGGATGGGCACAACGTGAGCATATAAGTTGGGAGAGAGCATGATTCCTTACATGTGGATGAAAAGCATACAAGATGGTTTAAGCGATGGGAACATTCTGTTAAAGAAGGAAAAATGGATTAAACGTTTTTTGAATATTGGAGCAACTCCAGACACTTGCTGTGCTGCTGGGGTGGGGTGAAATGTGCCCTCACAAGGTCAGGTGACTTATTATATAAACATGGCTTGGACCCAGTTTGGGATATTGTAAAAATGTGGCAACCAATTGCTAGAAACTACTTACCCACTGGTCAAAAATCTCTACTATTATTAGACTTACTGGTTATCATTCAGTACTCCCAGACATTTGAGGACACTTTGTTCGTTTTTTCAGTAGAAAGCTTGTAAATCAAGCATAATCTGAGCTACTTCACCACAAGGAGTAGAATGTTGACATCGTAGAATTTCATGCATGTGTAATTTACCCAGTGGATATACTTTATCAAACCAGGATAGACATTGTTTTCAACAAAACATGGTTTGGAGAAAATAGATGTGAAAAACTGGTAAAATGTCTACAATCCTTGGAGACAATACACTTAATGCAAAAAAATTATATTTATTATAGGAAGACACCTCCTTAATAGCAAATGGACATCACAATCACTATCTAAAAACACTAACTTAAGATAGATTACTTTCACTTTTATCCCTAGGAGAAACTTGGAGAGCTCCAACAAATCTCGGTCTATGATATTCAAGGCTTGTAAGGTTACCTTTGCCATATTATCAAAAAATATTTTCCATTCAACATATGTAAGCCTTTCCCCAAGCATACACCTTTCAGACCAACCCTGATCTATGAGACTTACAATATTAATGTAGTTATATATGGCCTGTTAAATGCTTGCTGAACAAAGCAATTCAATTAACAACCTAACTTCTGACCCTCTGAAGCAGATGTCAAACATGTCAATGGATCTATTGTGCCATCCAATAATATTTCAATATTATAGTCAATGAACAGTGGTACATCAGGAAAATCCTTGTTGTTGGCGTTTATCTGCACATAAATAATATTAGCATTTTCAAAATCTATTTGAAAAATTTGGGTTTGGAGATCAACTTCTCAGCAAATTAGAAGACCTCTCTTGCTACAGCCTCTTTGGACCTTATTAGCTGGAACAAATTAAGTATTAAAGTTCTGTAGATGACCAGAGAAGAGGGCTTGTGTTTCCTGTAAATACCTAATTTTGGAAGAAATTATAAATGACTTCTAATCACTATCACTCAGCTTTGAATCAGCGTCTGCTCTATTCCAGGAGGCAGTCTTTAAATCCTCTAGTATTCCTTGAGAAAGGAACCCCTCAGGTTAAGTGACCATCATTCAGTCAAAACAGTATCTCTGCCACTAAATCATTTAAAGCCATACATGTGGGAACACGTTACATTTCTATTGTTGTAAGATGCAATTTCTAGGAAGGTTGAAGTTTAAACATTGAGGATGCTTGCTAAGTTGGTCAAACTAGGGTGGAAACAGCAGTCTAATTAATTTCTGTTTGCTGGGCATGGTTGAGGGGAATCGAAGAATCAGTAAATATGACGGAGCCTGGTTCCAACAGTGGAGAAATCAAAGCATGAAATGGCTTGGCATGGCTGTAGGTGGATTAGCAGGTAATAGCAAAGGATTCAAACCATGCTTGGCTGGAGCAGAAACATTCATGTCAGACCTCTCTGCCATGAGAGAAGGCTCATTCATGAATGGGAGGCTGTTGGTGCACACAGTTACCACAGAGAACAAAGATACTGTTAACATTAGTTTGAGTTATGTCAAACAGATTATTAATGGCTTTAATCACTCTCTTTATTGCACCAGTGCCCTTCATTTGATTTTTACTTGTTTACTCACTTCTGGTGATGCAGCATTCAAGGTTTTTCTTTTGCCCGTTATTGCTTGACATGTAACATAGCTAATACCAAAAATATAGACGTATAATAAAAAAAGAAATTGTCATAATACTACTTTGAAACACATGAGGTACTTTGAGAAGCTACTGACCAGCATAAGCGGGCGGAGCTCATGAACCAGGATAATGGCTTTCCTCTTGCTTCAGATAAAGAAGTACTTTGCAGCAAAAGAGTTGGCGCCAGGCCTGGCCCTCTACTGCATTTGATTGTCTCGTCTTTGATCCAAATTGAATCAGTGTCGAATCAAGGGATGCCTCCCTTTCTTTTCATATTTAAGGTCACTCCCTTTCCTGGATCCACAGACAGGAGTCAGAGGCTCAGATAAGGGATCGGCATTTGGGCATCAAGGAGCCAGAGAACATCCTTATTCATGCAGTCCTCCTGCTGCAAAAGTAGGCTGGCAGTCAGCAAAATGACAGTACCAGTATCCCTAGGGCAACAGCATTATTTTCCGGTAACCTCTAGTCACTTAGATCACTTAGATCACACAGCTTGATTTTAAATGGTCTAGTAAATAAGGTATGGAAACAAGCATAAGACATCATCCAGCAAGCTATTGTAAGACATCTCACTTGGTCTAGCCACTAGGATTCCCATTATGTTAGCAGCGACCGACATAACATGGGTACCAAGGAAACAGTACAAATAGCATAGTGTGTGAGCCAATTCATCTCCAGCCTACCATATGTCATCTCAGAATTCTAGAAACTGATCTTAAATTATCACATTGGTTGAATTCCAAGAATATCTTATTTGCTAATGTGAACAAATCTAAAAACCTTGCCACCAATTGTTGGGAAGTCCGGGTGGAGCTCCCCTCAAGGTCAAACAACATCTCCCTACAGATGTAGAGTACTGGAGCGGAGGATCAGACAAAGGCATAAACCAGAAAGAACAGATAGAGAACAGGAACAGGATAGAGAAGGCAAGCAACTTTAGCGTGAACAAACAGGGAACAGATAAATAATGAACAAACACTGTGGGTTACCACTAGGGTTGTACACAGGTAAGACTCAGAACTTCCCACAGCAACAGGGAATGTCAATGCCTCTGTGCAAATTGCTCTTATAGATATTCACCCTGCAAGCCCCAGGCATTTGTCGCCCTAAGTGGGAAGGGTATGCCCAGATGTGGGTCCCGTGCTCACTACACCACTGGATTCAAGCTAGCCTGGCTGAAGAAGGGTGATGCCCTGAAACCGGTCCCAGGATGCTTGTTTCCGGTCCAGGGAGGACCTGGCTTGGCAGTTCGGGCTGGACTGTTCCCACAAGGAACAGGGTCAAGACTGATTTGCATATGGCTGGGTCCAAACTGGGGTGGGGTGGTGAGCAAAAGAATGATGGATTTAACCCAGATCCTTGTGACGGGGGGTGAATGTTTGCATTGTCCAGCATTCCGTCCATCAATTGTTTCTTTTGTTTCTTTTGCATTTGTCGCCCTAAGTGGGAAGGGTATGCCCAGACGTGGGTCCCGTGCTCCCCTCACCACTGGATTCAAGCTAGCCTGGCTGAAGAAGGGTGATGCCCTGAAACCCGTCCCAGGATGCTTGTTTCCGGTCCAGGGAGGACCTGGCTTGGCAGTTCGGGCTGGACTGTTCCCACAAGGAACAAGGTCAAGACTGATTTGCATATGGCTGGGTCCAAACTGGGGTGGTGTGGTGAGCAAAAGAATGATGGATTTAACCCAGATCCTTGTGACTGGGGGTGAATGTTTGCATTGTCCAGCATTCCGTCCATCAATTGTTTCTTTTGCACCCATAGAAAAGAGGCAGCAAAAGAGATTCTGTCTCAAGACCCTAGGACACAAGCAAGGATTGTGCTTACATACACGAGAGAAAAGCCCTTATGGTTCCTGCTGGAGACACATGCCAATTCCTAAGAAAAATAGACATGGCACACTGTCACAGATAAGGCACTCCGAGGCGGAACGATAGAATCGTAACACCAATATTGATCTTATTTTCTTCTCATTAGAAACTGGCAGGTAGAGAGAAGCATTCCAGTTATATCTATCCATATAAAAAAAACTAGAAATCTAAGGCAGACAGAGATTAAATGCAGCATACAATCCATCAATCACATGAAATTAACACTCAATGTTCAACTCACTCATCAATATCAAAGGGAGAGCTTTGAACTCTGGCCTCTTAATGATGTTCAAGCTGCAATATGACAACTGTGTTAGATTAAGTAAATAGCCACAGCGAACTGGCCTGAAAATCAAAGGATTTCTCACCTTACCACATAGAGCATCACAAGTAGAGGCTTGCTGCTAAATAAAAGGCTTTGTACTGAAGATGTCATTCTATTCTTAGAACGGTTGGTAGGTTTCCACATTTTTCCTTGTGTTTCGAAATCAGGCCCTTCACTGTTATTCTGGCCACTGATGGTACAAGTGTTATTTCCTCAAAGTTGGCAAAATGTGAACTTTTGTCGACATCTTAACACTGCATTGAATGAAGAGTTTTTGGACCAACCTCTTAATGACCCAGATCAGAACGATATTGTTGTTGTCTTTTTGACAGTCCACCTGACTGACTGTGTGGTGGCGTTCATGCTTCTCATTACATAAAAGGAGCTATTCAATATAAGAGCTTAATTTACTGATGCGACAATGCCGATATTGCTTTTACGTGCAAATCAATAGATTGAAAGTAATTAAGTGTATTATCCACATTTTTACTAGCAAGCTTTAATGAAGATCTCTTCTTTCAGTTAAAGGACAGAAATCTGAGAGCTTAATTGTAGAGCTATCTTATACTTAAGAGGTCAAAAGATAACTCTTTGAAGGAAACATGTCTAATACTGTCTTCACCGTGCACCATCTGAAGAATTATACTGCCTAGCAGAAGAAGGACTACCAACAACCAGTTATTAATCGGCTTTTCAGTGCCTTATTCAGGAGGAGCCACACTGGCAGACATTGTTATAACAGATCACCACCTCTGCATAGATGAAACCTGACTAAACCAGACTTTGGAGGTTCACGAGAACTAATTTCCTCACAAGTCCTCAAACTTGCCATAACAGTGGAGCTTATCAACTTCCCTCACCTCAGAGACATTCCATTGTCATTTCAGGACATTCTCACTGAAACAAATGTAACCATTCTTGAGAACATACCACTCAACGACTTACAAAATATCACACAGAAAGAAGGGAAACTAAAAACGTTTCTCTTGTGTTCATGCTTCAAAACTAACCTGACTTGCGTTACCAGAAACACTTTGCTGTGCCTTTGATTGTAAATTATTCCTGCCTCAGTCCATAAAACTGACATAATGGAAGACTATAAACTGTGTATCTAAAAACTCAATTCCAGATTGGCTTCAGACCTCCTGGAAAATATATTAGATTAGGGTGTCATTCAATTTGTGAATGGCCAAAACATCTGAGAACACTCTCAATTTCATGTACATTCATCGTTTTGAAGTGGGTGACTTAAGGATACCATCTTGGAGTTGGTCCATTCCTTAACACCCTTTCCACTCAGAAACATGATTTATTGACCAATTCTGCCAGTAATGAACAGAAACCTCTATTCAAAAGCATAAATACAGAACTTTCAATAAAATCTTTGAAAAAAACAACATGGTTAAGAAGAACTTCTCTACCTCTCCAGAGCAAGAAACCAGATTAAAATTATTAGTTTGTAGCATAACCAGTTAACTCAACAAAGTTTTTCTGCTCAGATCAACAAAGCCTAAGTCTGGGATAAAATTAACAATGGTTCAGTTAAGAACTTGTTGAGGGAACCTGAAGAACAATGTAGTTCTATATTATCTTTTGCTTACTTCAGATCAGTAGTACAGATTCTTCCACTTCTTCGTCATCTATATATGCTATCCTCGCAGGTCTTGAAAAATCTTCCACCGCACCTCTTTGAGCTGTCCTACAGGTGGCCATCTGGAAGTAGCAAAGAAATATGTTCATATTTCCCCTGCTAACACATGTTCATTGGTTTCAATGATCAACCACCTGAATCTTGAAATCTAGTGGCTAGATCATCAGTATAAAATACATTAAATATATAAAAATAAAATACATATTGCAGAGAAATTAGGTTGCAAGATACATAAGAGTGGAGACCATAAATCCATAGGAAGAGGCAAAAGGCATAAGTAAAAAAAGGTGCATAAAATATTCACCAAACAAAACAAGAAACATCTTCTATATACACACCAAGAACTTGCAAATCCTCAAATCCTGAACCCTCCCCTCCTTTGCGTATCAGCAATAATATAATGACACCATGTCATTCTTTACATAAAAAAATCACAACAATTTGAAGGTTCTTAAGGGATAATTAAATTCCATCCAGATATGCTTCTATTTCTGCACCAACCCTAAACAGGTCATTTGTAACATTCAAACTGAAGGTAATAAGACAAGGCTTGAAATTCAAAACTTCCAGCAGGTTCAGTGATCCTTGAGCTGCTGCATGCATGACATAATTCATAACAATCCCCATCCAAAACCAGG
Organism: Calotriton arnoldi; assembly: GCA_963921515.1. Lineage (NCBI taxonomy): Eukaryota > Metazoa > Chordata > Amphibia > Caudata > Salamandridae > Calotriton > Calotriton arnoldi. Next base: position 68,056 of record CAWUFW010004337.1, on the reverse strand, counting down.
CAAGGGTAATTAATGCTTCTATTTTTTAAAGTTATGCACCCAAATCACTCAACCAGACTATCACGATACCTATATTTAACAAAACCAGCTGCAGACACATATATTTTGATCAATTATCATCTGATTTCTAACCTGCCATATTCCAAAAGAATCCCAGAGAAGTGTAAAAACAATTGCAGAAATTTGTGGTCCACAATGACCTTTATGACCATCGTTTGGGGTCCAGATCCACAGAAGCCACTAAATCCACTTTGCTTTAACATTAAAGAGAAAAGTGTTACTTTACCGTCGGAAGATCAACAATCTATTCTGATATTTTTCCCCCCTCTACACTGTACATGATAAAGTTGATCACACAATCCTACTGATAAGTACTATGACTAGAATAGGAACACAGGCAGAGCGCTGGATTGGATATTATTTTTCTTACCTAATCATCATGTGCAAATTAGTTCTGCAAACTCATTTGTTCATTAAGTGAATTGTAGAGAGAGACACAGCTGAGCACTCTCCTCATGTTGCACACTTCATGAGTATGCAGATGGCACTCAAATCCACATTCAACTGCAGAAGATGGATAAAGGCCAGGTAAAATTTACAGAATTGCCAAAGTATTCTCTACTGGATGCAAGAAAGTTTCTTTTGTTTAAATGGAGCTAAGAATTAGACCTTTGGATATGATAAAACAGAAATCAAACCCCTTTAATGGCCACATAATCAAGGAAATCTAAGTCCGGCACTTAAGGGCATAAAGTAATGGAATTTGGGAGTTCTGTTTGATATCCACTTCTGTTAGAAATTGGGTTTCTGGTTGGCAGAGTTATGCGCCCTTTCACAGCGGGAACCCCTACTCTAGTAAGGGTAAGCTAGATACACACTTAAAGATAACTTGTGCTCACCCTCTGGTAGCTTGGCAGAGAGTAGTCAGGCTTATCTAAAGAGGCAATGTGTAAAGTATTTGTGCAACACGCACACACAGTAACGCAATGAACACACCACAAAAAGACTCCACACAGGTTTGGAAAAATAGACAATAATTTTATTAATAAATCAAGGCCAAAATGACAAAAATCCAATCAGTAGAAGCTCTTATTGAATTTCAAAAGAATAAAAGCAGTGTAGTGCTTAGTAGCAAATAGTGGTAAAAAATTGGTTCTCTGGTCTTTGCTGGACCAGGGCAAAGTCAACGTTTGGGCTAACCGCGATGGAGCGCAGGCCAGCTACAGGATTGACAGAGGCCCCGGAGAACAAAGTACCTTTCCTGGTTGCAACAGAGAGATTGCATTGATGTCGATCCGGCAGTGAAGGGGTGCGACGATCTTCTCCATGCAGTGATGACAATGCATCAATTCTGTAGGCGAGACGCTGAGCCACAATGCGTTGGTTCCGTAGAGCGATACACCGGGTTTCTCCGCTCAGTCGAGGGATGCGTCGATCTTTCCGAGCTGCTACGGTGGCAATGTGAGGTTCCAATGCATCGGGCTCTCAAAGATTTGTGTTGGTTCTGAGAGCGATGCCCCGATTCTACTCCCGCAACCAGGTCGATGGGCCGGTTCTGCTACACACAGACAAGAGATGCGCTGATGTCCGTGTTGCAAGTATCTGGGTCCACTTCCAGTGAACCAGGTACAGGAGCAGAGGTAGAGACTTTGATATCCCTGAGCCTCAAGCAACAAGAGGCAAGCCAACAAACCCTTGAAGCAAACTTGAAGGAAAAGACAGAGTCCAGCTCTCCTTCAGCAAAGTCAGAGAACAGCAGGGCAACACAAGAAAAAAGCAGACCTTCCAGGTCAGCAGTCCACAGATGGGTCCATTAAGCAGCATAGCAGTCCACCTGACAATGTACAGTTGTAGTTCAAGCAGTGTCTGATTTGGTGGGGTCGGAGACCCAGTACTTATACCCAAATGTGCCCAAGTATCCTTTCAACTCAGCCCTGGCCCCAGACTACCTGTGGGGAGTAATCAGCCATTTGTGTGGGGTCAGGCCACTACTTAATGAAGAGTGAATTTCAGCTCCTCCCTTCCTTCCTGCCAAGGAAGAGTCTTCAACATGTAAATGTATGTAGATGCATACTCAGACACACTTAGCCTTCCTGTGTTTGTGGCTGTCTAAAGGGAATGCAGAAAGTGTAGCTGTCACCCACCCCAGACATGCATTGTAGACAGGCTGCAAGGCACAAAGAGCTATAAGTGCAAAGAAATGTCCACTTTCAAAAAGTAGCATCACTAAAACAGACAACAGGATGTGGGAGCACACCTCTGACCTCTCAGACAAGGTTTGCCCCTGGCATTCTGGTAAATGCAGTCTCTTGTAGCTCACTCCGATATTTTCGAGTGTTTCGCCAAGGTTGGCGCAGATAGTGCTGATCTCTAGACACGTGTTTCTGGTTTATTAACCATCATCAGTAGAGAATACAGTCTTGTATTTTGGGGTTTGCTGAGTAGGCTGCCAAACATTATATCAGGTCCGGTACCTCTCACTGGCGCGCAGGTGCTTCATCCACGAGCTCGTCAGCTCAATGACTCACAGGAGTACTTTAAATAGACAACAGGATGTGGGAGCACACCGCTGACCTCTCAGACAAGGTTCGCCCCTGGCATTCTGGTAAATGCAGTCTCTTGTAGCTCACTCCGATATTTTCGAGTGTTACGCCAAGGTTGGCGCAGATAGTGCTGATCTCTAGACACGTGTTTCTGGTTTATTAACCGTCATCAGTAGAGAATACAGTCTTGTATTTTGGGGTTTGCTGAGTAGGCTGCCAAACATTATATCAGGTCCGGTACCTCTCATTGGGGCGCAGGTGCTTCATCAACGAGCTCGTCAGCTCAATGACTCACGGGAGTACTTTAAATAGACAACAGGATGTGGGTGCACACCGCTGACCTCTCAGACAAGGGTCGCCCCTGGCATTCTGGTAAATGCAGTCTCTTGTAGCTCACTCCGATATTTTCGAGTGTTTCGCCAAGGTTGGCGCAGATAGTGCTGATCTCTAGACACGTGTTTCTGGTTTATTAACCGTCATCAGTAGAGAATACAGTCTTGTATTTTGGGGTTTCCTGAGTAGGCTGCCAAACATTATATCAGGTCCGGTACCTCTCACTGGCGCGCAGGTGCTTCATCCACGACCTCGTCAGCTCAATGACTCACGGGAGTACTTTAAATAGACAACAGGATGTGGGAGCACACCGCTGACCTCTCAGACAAGGTTCGCCGCTGGCATTCTGGGAAATGCAGTCTCTTGTAGCTCACTCCGATATTTTCGAGTGTTTCGCCAAGGTTGGCGCAGATAGTGCTGATCTCTAGACACGTGTTTCTGGTTTATTAACCGTCATCAGTAGAGAATACAGTCTTGTATTTTGGGGTTTGCTGAGTAGGCTGCCAAACATTATATCAGGTCCGGTACCTCTCACTGGCGCGCAGGTGCTTCATCCACGAGCTCGTCAGCTCAATGACTCACGGGAGTACTTTAAATAGACAACAGGATGTGGGAGCACACCGCTGACCTCTCAGACAAGGTTTGCCCTTGGCATTCTGGTAAATGCAGTCTCTTGTAGCTCACTCCGATATTTTCGAGTGTTTCGCCAAGGTTGGCGCAGATAGTGCTGATCTCTAGACACGTGTTTCTGGTTTATTAACCGTCATCAGTAGAGAATAGTCTTGTATTTTGGCGTTTGCTGAGTAGGCTGCCAAACATTATATCAGGTCCGGTACCTCTCACTGGCGCGCAGGTGCTTCATCCACGAGCTCGTCAGCTCAATGACTCACGGGAGTACTTTAAATAGACAACAGGATGTGGGAGCACACCGCTGACCTCTCAGACAAGGTTCGCCCCTGGCATTCTGGTAAATGCAGTCTCTTGTAGCTGTGGATGAAGCACCTACGCGCAAGTGAGAGGTACCGGACCTGATATAATGTTTGGCAGCCTACTCAGCAAACCCAAAAATACAAGACTGTATTCTCTACTGATGACGGTTAATAAGCCAGAAACAAGTGTGTAGAGATCAGCACTATCTGCGCCAACCTTGGCGAAACACTCGAAAATATCGGAGCGTGCTACAAGAGACTGCATTTCCCAGAATGCCAGGGGCGAACCTTGCCTGAGAGGTCAGCGGTGTGCTCCCACATTCTATTGTTTATTTAAAGTACTCCCGTGAGTCATTGAGCTGACGAGCTCGTGGATGAAGCACCTGCGCGCCAGTGAGAGGTACCGGACCTGATATAATGTTTGGCAGCCTACTCAGCAAACCCCAAAATACAAGACTGTATTCTCTACTGATGACGGTTAATAAACCAGAAACACGTGTCTAGAGATCAGCACTATCTGCGCCAACCTTGGCAAAACACTCGAAAATATCGGAGCGTGCTACAAGAGACTGCATTTCCCAGAATGCCAGGGGCGAACCTTGCCTGAGAGGTCAGCGGTGTGCTCCCACATTCTATTGTTTATTTAAAGTACTCCCATGAGTCATTGAGCTGACGAGCTCGTGGATGAAGCACCTGCGCGCCAGTGAGAGGTACCGGACCTGATATAATGTTTGGCAGCCTACTCAGCAAACCCCAAAATACAAGACTGTATTCTCTACTGATGACGGTTAATAAACCAGAAACACGTGTCTAGAGATCAGCACTATCTGCGCCAACCTTGGCGAAACACTCGAAAATATCGGAGCGTGCTACAAGAGACTGCATTTCCCAGAATGCCAGGGGCGAACTTGCCTGAGAGGTCAGCGGTGTGCTCCCACATTCTATTGCATCCCTAAAACAGTCATGTTAAACCAAACATCACCAGTAAGGAGGATTTATCAATACCATTCCAAACATATTAAAAATAAAACAGCTACTCCTTTCTGATCAGAAATTACAACTTAAAGGGGTTTTAAGGAATTCCCAATGTTAACCTATGAGAGGAGCAGGCCTCATAGTAGTGAAAAACTGATTTAGCTGTTTGTCACTACCAGAACATGCAAAACATAAAAGTACATGTCCTACCTTTTACTTACACTGCACACTCCCCTAAGGGCTACCTAGGGCATACCTTAAAGTTGACATATGTGCAATAAAAGGGGAGTTTAAGGCTTGGCAAGTAGTTTTAGATGCCAAGTTGAAGTGGCAGTAAACTGCACCCACAGGCCCTGAAATGGCAGGCATGAAACGGGTTTGAAAGGCTACTTATGTGGGTGGCACAATCAGCGCTGCAGGTCCACTAGTAGTATTTAGTTTACAGGCCCTGGGTATATGGTATACCACTTCACAATGGACTTGCAGGTAAACTAAATCGGTCAACTGTGTACACCAATGTTACCATGTTTAGGGGAGATTTACATGCACTTTAGCACTGGTTAGCATTGATAAATTGCTCAGCGTCTTAAGGCCAACAAAATAATCAGCAAAAACAGGAGGTAAGCAGGCAAAAAGTCTGGGGAAAGACCACCCTAAGGCTGACGGGTCTAACAACTTCCCACTCCCACCCCAAATCAATACTGTAGTTAAGGCCATCAACATTTACTCCTGTTACTTCACACAACCCACCTTGGCAGAATAACTGGTGATGGAAGAAAATCCTGTGACTTTTCACTTGGGAAGTACACTGAGGCAAAACATTGCCCCAGACTACCCAAATATTTGTCTAAATCAGACTGTATTACTCAACACACTTTAAAAAATATATACGTGACAGTAGATCTGTTTCATGGATCAATGCTTAGGAATGCATTGAGGACAGCTGCATGAGAAATTGGGTTGCTAGTTGAGGAGGGTGTAAGCCCTTTTTAATCTACAACCAAATTCCTTGTCAGGGCAACCCACAAAAAGTCACTACATTAATCTATGCATAACCATCTGGTAGCTTGGCACAAAAGCAGTCAGGCTTAACTTAGAGTAAATGTGTAAAATATTTATGCAACATACAAACAAATAAAGTGAAACCACAACACAAACATCCCATACCAATTTAGCAACATAGAATAAACTTTATTAAATTATTTGACACCAAAATGACAAAATCCAATTAGCAGAACCGGAGATATGCAACTTTAAAGATTTAGTAAAAATAGTGCTTAAAAGCACAAAGCCCCAAATGTAGTTATCTGGTCACGCTGGACCAGAACAAAGTCACAAGTTCAGGCTGGAAGCAATTGAGCGCCCGCCGGATACAGGGACCAGGTTAGACCCGCTGAGAATTGCACCTTATGTCTTTGATGCGGGTGGGTCGCACCGCAGTGGTTCCGAGGAGCAATGCCGGGGTCCTGTGTTGAGATGCATCATGCAGTGTCGGTTCCAATGAGTGATGTGGGTTCCTGCTTCAAATTGGGTCATGCTGTGTTGGGTCCGATGAGGATCTGAAAGGCCTGCGAGGTGAGGTCCGCGTCGAGTTGCATCACGCTGCATCTTTTCAGATGAGGAGCTGTGAGGGATGCTATGCAAGGTTCGTCTCGAATTGTGTCATGCTGCATTGATTCCGATGAGGAGCTGTGAGGGCTACATCAGGTTGCGTCATGCTGCATTGGCTCTGATGAGGACCACAGCTGGGCTGACAGACCACCTTTATCCCCACTTCCAAGGATCCAGGACTGGGGGGGCACCACTTGGGGGGTTAGGACTCAAAACAGGCAGATTTCAGGTGCAGGTATCAAGAGTGTTTAAGCTTGTTGTGTCCCTGTAGCTCAGAACAGGAGGCCAGCCAGCTAGCCACTAGAGTCACTGAGGTGGTCCTGGGTTCAAGGTACAGGTCCAGTCCTTCTTCCTCAGGTAGTAGGGTAGCAGAGTAGTCCTTCTTGCAGGCATTGCAGTAGGGAGCAGAGTTGCCCTTCTTTCAGCAGAGCAGCAAGCAGGGCAGTAGCACAGTCATTCTGAGCTTTCCACTGGTAACACCAAGCCTACTCATCTGTTTGCTTACCCCCAAATAAAACTCCTCATTGCTGGAAAAGAATACAGGGAGACATTGGAAAAGAATGCAGGGAGACATTGGTGGCCTGTTAAAGGAACGTCCTTCATTGGCCACCCCATGCTTTCTGAACAGTAAAGGATTCCCAAATCCCTTGTCACAAGTAGACCAGTGGATATGTAGTAATACCTCATCATTACTCACAATATTCTAAATCACCATGCATGGTCAGGCATATAGAGCGGTCAATGCTCTTTTCAGCCTGGGGAGAATGGGTGGACACAAGAACCTTGTTCATGCCAGAAAGTGTGTCTTTCATGCTGAGGACATGTTAAGGAAGCTCACCTGTAGCTTCAGTGAAGCTCCGGTCCACTTCCTTACGCAGCTTATGAACTTGTGGCTAGTCTACCTGAGTAGTTCTGTTGCTGGTATGGGTTTATCCCAGAACAGGGTTGGATATGCTATGCAATACATGGAAGGACAACAGGAACAGAGTGGTACACCCACATGAGTTACCCATGTTAGACAATACCATGGTATCATGCTGAACCAATGGCTGGGTGCTCCCTGAGGTGGCATTGACAACCACTGAAATGAATGTAAAAATGGACATACACATACATTTTTTTGTGGTGACCTAATATTTTCCTTTCTGGTTTTGCGGGTCTTAAGGCTCTGTGTGCTATGTCACTATCAAACAATGTTGTAGCTACTGTGCTTCCCCATAAATATGGATTTACATTGGATTTACCCAATTGCCTTTTTCAGTTTTCCAAAAGACCATGGTAGATGATGCGGAAAGAGCTCCAGTGACTTGAAAGTTAAATGCCATAAGTAGGCTGCAATGTGTATTTACACCACTCCAATATAAAATAAAAATGTATGACTGCCAGGAACACCACTATGCTCTGATTAGGCTGCAGTTTAAACCATTGAAGAGACACAAGGAAAGAAAACATGTCTTTGCCATAAAGGAAAGCCTATGTTATCTAATAATAAGTCACCGTTAAAGTTTGCCTTGTAAGCCTGCAAACTGCGGAATCATATATAAAAATGTCTCTCTACACTGTGTGTGTGTGTGTGTGTGCCCGCACAGTGAATAAATACCAAAAAACTGCTTTAAATGTATAGGTTAGGCTATAATTTCCATGAACATGCCTAGGTGTCAGTAAACTCTCTATTGCATATATTTGGGACAATGCTAGGAAAGTGAATCAACAATATTTTACGTTTAGTTTAAAAAAACAAATATAATGGTGAATATAGATGTTTGTTAACGGTAGTGGAAAAGTAAGGTTATATAAGTGTACTTTGTAGTACTTGTGCTAAAACCAATTTAGAACCATCTTCTTCACTCAGCCTCACTCTAGATTGCAATACACATTCCTGGCTGATTGCATAATGGCTTGCTCTCTGGGCCGTGGAAGGTGGGGAACGGATTAGCCATCTGGGAGAAGGACAGGAATAGTTAGAAGAAAAAAATAAGTGCCTTTGCACTTCCTCTATTGACTTGAAGATGCCAAAAGGGGTGCACAGGAAGTTATCCAATTCCTTCTTGAAATCATGCTAGACATTCTTGCTCTGATCCCAGCAAAAGGGAGACACAGTGTTTGACCCTGAGAGTGGAGAATACAACTTATTTAAATAGATGGGTAACTAAAGGAGGACCAGAGTCTCTTCAGACGAAGAGAGGACGTGCTGCAAAGGAGGTGGACATATGGTGAAAAAGTAAAGAGGATTTAATGTAGAAAATTCTTTAGTCCCTTGCTATTGTGTAGCTTAAGACTGGCAGATCATGACCACCTCCTCTAAACACTCTGGGAACTGGGATGACTGGAAGAAAAGGACTCAAAGGCACCTGATTCATGCTGGCAACCAAGGACTGGAACTGCTCTTCAAGGGTCAAGTGGTTGGCCTTCTCTTTACTTGCTCCAGGGACACAAAGGACACAAGGTCTCCCAACTTCAGCAAAGTCAAGCTGACTGCTAAGGACTAGACCCTGAAGGAGCCCTAGGCAGAGAAAGACCTTGTGTCTAGACGTTTTCTCAAAAGGAGCTGAGGGCTGCATTAGGGACCAGAAGGAACTTTCGCAACAGTTGGGAATAAGTGAGAGTTAATCATCTTTTCAACCACTGGATTACTAGGACAAGGTACTGAGTTTTGCTATGGAGGTTGTACTCTAGCCAAGCAAGAAAACTAGGTTTGTACCACCCAGATTTTAATTATTGTGGTGTATTTTTGCCTATTACATTTGTCTATGTTCTTCTGGATTGAATTGGTTTGGTTGTTCTCTTGACTTTTGAATTGTTGGTACTGCTTGAATGTAACTCACATTTCTCTGTGCAATTGTCAGAAGTCTTTGCCACAGCTCACAGGGGTTGAGCATAGTTTCACTGAGACTTGCGTTGAGACCTAACCAAGATGTGTTTATTAAGTTCCAAATTAATAATCAATTTTCTGACAATTAGCACAATTCACCTCCTCCAATGATGTCCGTCAATCATCTTAAGAGTGGAAGAAATAAAAGCTAACATTGTTGCTATTGTGACTGAATCAGAAACAGAGAGTGATCAGGAGATCATTATTTTTTTGTGTATCCATGTTTTGATGAATCCAAGAGGAAGCCCATTTTTCATATGAGAAGGAACCTGTAATTCACCACAGTTAAGACTCAAGGATGAAGAAGCTGCTCCTGTGGAGAATCAATTACCTCAGTTTTGAGAAGAGTGACCAAGTAAACCAGTAATAATTTAAACTAGTGCTTTGAGACTGTTGAATGTGTCACACTCGGCCAATCTACCTGCATCATATGAACTAGGTAATTCCTTAGAAACAAGATTTTTGCTCAAAATTGCCTACCGCTGCTCAATATACTAATGTTGTGCATCCACAACCAAGTACACTATGAGTGTTCCCATATGAGAAACTACACTATGTTTTTCAGCTTCTCTAAGAATCAAGTATGCATCTTAAATGTTAAAATTCTGGAGAAAACCACAATTAGCTTTTAGCATTCCTTTTTCAACTTGTACTTCACTGACACCACAGAGTAACAACTTTTTCAGCTCATCATTAGTAGTGCTTAATACTCTTAACCATAATTAGACACCTCACATGAAAAATAGCACTCAAACGAAGTTTATTGGGAACCTGTCTGTCCAGATCTTCTGATGCACTCACCACTTGCTGTGAAGTCCAATAAGAGCAAAAGAGAGCTGCCGATCAAAAGATATTTTTGCCTTAGTGGCAGCCGCGGCCCGTGCAGGTAAGAGCAGTGGGGTGGTGGAGCCGGGTTTGACGGACAATGACGAGGGAAAATTAATTATTTATTTAATTTTCCCTCGTCATCATCTGTCGAAATCCCCCCCCACCCGGCCCCACCGCCTCACCACTTATACCTGCACGGGCCACAGCTGCTTAGTGGTGACCAGCTGCTGAGCGCTACCCACATTGGACCTTTACTTTAAGTTCATTTTTAACCACAAGGTTTTCTGTTGCTATCAGATAATTCAGTTCCATGTTTTGACTAACGCTGTTACAACTCATTTTGGAATGGAGACCCACAGAATTAGCTCCACTATTCCATCCTGATGAAGACCCTTTCTTAATTGTGACATAATGGTAGACACCAATTAGCATATTCCAACAGACCCACTAGAAATGTTTCATTTTCATTATTCTAAAATTAGTTTTGATGGACACATTTTTTGGTTATTTTCAATTTTTTTGTAACCATGCAATATTACCCACCTTACCACTGGTCACTGCATATTCGCATTGCATTTTCACAATTTTCAGCATTCTTTGAATAAATATTTCAATACACTTTAAACAAGAATGGCTTTGGAGAAAGTAATTAGACTTTCTCTTGCTGCTACGGCCTTTTCAGCAATTCATTGACCATTGCTGGTGTCGGATAAACAGTAATATAGATTGTAAAATATGATGAAATATTTCCATTGGGAACATTGTCCTTGTTTCAAATGCGATGCAACATGCTTTGGACTCTTCAAAGTCATGATGCCCTCTTGAAATAACTACAGCTTTGAGAACAGTTTCTTTTATGAAACCTTAAATTTGTGTGAAAGGTGAAGCAAATCATTTTCGTGACAGATTGAATCGTGTTTTCATCCTGTTTCAATTAAATTGAACTAATTTAGGGTGTTTGTTCCTGCTGCAGACAAAAAACCCTCCTCCATATGGCAATTGGAAATGTTTATGCTACCAGAGGAAAATGGCCAGCTCTTGCCTCAATGATGTAATAAACAGCGGAAAAGGGACCAGATCATTTATGCAAAGTGTCAGGTATGGTGTTACACCACGTGTGTAGCAATTTTAGTTACTTTTGATCCATCTAACACCCACAGATTACTTAAGAAATCGTTCACATTTGCACAACTGTAATTTCACAGGTGACAGAGTGCTGCTCTCATAAACTAGAATAGTTTATGCTGTATTCAAATAAAATGTTTTTTTGTTTTGTTTTCGTTATGTCAAACTTGGGACATATTTTGAGAGCAATTTCTGGAAACAGTAAGGTGGTTCAATTTTCTTTTCTAAACGAATCACTGGTTGAAATAGTCTAGCATAATTATCAATAAATGATTTACTCTGATTTGTGATAGCTAAGAGACATTTTTAATTTCTTTACATTTGCGGAATATCAAAGTTTATCCAGAGCCTTTCTTTCTTTCTACTAGGCTTTAAAATCAATGCATTTTGGGTAACATGAGCTACCCATCCATGGTAATAGGAGCTAAGAATTTAATTTTATGTTATGACCCTTTTGCAAGGTTATTTGTATTGGAGCAGGCATGAATATGCAAGATTTTTTGTATATCTTCATCAAATGCAGACCTGTGCAAAATGGTAACAACATAAGTGAATTTGTTCTCTGAACTCAGTATCCACTATAACAGAAGTCTTCAAACTGTTTTGCTCTGAGTCTCAAATAAAGAAAATGTTTTCAAGTCAGGACCCACTCCAAAACATTATGTCAAGGATTGGGGGAGCAGGTGGGGCATGCCTGAGCACAGGGGGTGGGGTTTATATGATCAAAACATGCTCCCAAATCTCACCTCCTCCCTCAGGGCATCTCTCTGAGGAAGCTGTCTCATTCCATTTGTAAATTACAAAATTAGCTCCCACATAGTGCCTCCTCCCCTAGGCCATCTCTTTCACTGTATCCATGGCTTTTGCGCCAATCCCCATCCTCCTGAGCCATTACTTTGAGGTCCTAGAGTCCTGACTATCAGGGCTCTGCCCCTAAATATGACCCTGCTGGCCTTCTCCCTGCCACCCCCTCCAATTACCTGAAAGGTCATCTGCATGTAAACAACAATGGTCGAAGTGGGTGAAAATTAAAAAAACATGGGTACATCGGTCACCATAGATCTATGGTACCGATGCACCCATGGTTTTTTTATTTTTCCAAAAACTGTTCTCATACTGTCTATTAAAAAACAATCATGTCTGGGCAGTTAATGTAGACCTTGAGGTGCCTTTGGGTGAAAAAAGGGAGTGATTCTTCTCCTGTGCTGTAAAGCCGAGAGATGGACAGAGAGCAAAAGCAACAAGCCTTCTCACCACAGTGCCTTCTACCTGAAAGAAATGTAAATGTGTGCAATTGGTTAATTGCCAAAGACAAAGGCTGCTTGGGAGCCTGGATAGAGTTTAAATGATAGAGTCACTTGAACCTTTATGATGACAAAGATTTATTCTTTTGAGAGTTAATGTAAGGAGTTTATCAGTTGCGTTTTTCAAAGCATCGCTTTAATGGACACATAAAATTGTTTGCATTTGATACAATCTATTACGTATTGCTAAAATATGTACTTTGAAAGCAATCGTTTTACCTTAAACACTAAATCATTTTGTAATAGCCTATCTTTTACGATATGTAATACAATTTTAAAATAATGGCTTACATATTCACAGTGCATTCTGTTACAGGCTGGGACCTCATAATACAATAAGTCCCAAAGTCACTGTTCCTCATTACACCAACCAGGATTGAATTCCGCGACTCTCTGGTCACACACACAGACATCAGCAGTGATCGCATTAACCAATTGAAGATTGATAGGGTAAAACAGTGGATTTCCCATGATTACTTTAGATTGCACTGATTTTTTATTTAAGGTGTGTGTGTTTTTATATGCAGCAACGGTAAAGAATAATGAAATAGTTACAGAATATTTTGTTCTTTTTAGCCATGTCTTTGACCCTGCAACCACACTCACTGACCCCTACCTCCACGGCACTCTCCATAACAGTTCCCATTATTTTCTATGCTCTTCAAGTGCTGTAAATAAATACAGCCTGGAGACATATCAAATAAAGAGAGTTGCACTTCCAGGCCATTTTCTTTCCAGTACTTGCAGAGGCATTTGCACTGTCCTGAGAATACAGCCACGAACGCCCAGGGTGGTGCATCCCACAGTTTGGAGACCTTTGAACACCAGCCTTGTGTATAAACATAATCAAATCTCTAGCGCAATCCAAATGGAGTTATCAATTCAAGTGAATGCCTACTGGTAAGGGCTAACACCCACTACCCTGGTCAAGGTCAATCAGGAATTACAACTCTGGAATCTTCAGCCACATTTTTTGAGGGGTCTCTGCTCAAATTGATACGTGAAATTCATTGGAAAAATAGATGAATAACCTCAAGTTATTTTCAAGCATATTGATTTTCCTTAATACAGACAGTAGCCAGTGGCGTAACGAAACTTGAGAGGTCTCCCCTGTAAAGTACATGGATGGGTCGCACCACACTCTGGACTCAGTTAAAAGATCTCAGGCCGTGGGCCCGCCACCCATGCACTGTGCTGGCGGGGGCTCTGGGAGCTATTATTACACCACTGAACAAGATAATTTTCTTCACTGTCAATGCCCAGTGTATCAAATTAACACCACAGGTTATACTGGTCAGGAATTTGGAGCTTTCTTTAATCGCTTTTTCTAAGTATTTTAACATCATTCAGCTCATTTAAAAATGTTAATTCAATAGGGGGAGAATCCATGCAAGTCCAAAACTGGCCTGATGGTTGTATTAATTCCAATGAAGGACTAATGATATTGTGTATTTTTCCTTCAGTAGTTCCATGCACAGCTAAGACAATTCATTACTATATCACAAGTATCTACTTGGCACTTTCTTTCAAGGACATTTTTATGAAAATAGGTCATACTATATACATATGAATGTGGCTGCCTGCATCGCACGCAGAGCGACAATTTGGGCAGGCAGCAGCTTAGTGCTTCATTTCTTTGCCAGGCTGTACACCTTTCCATCCACTTTACCCTTATCGTTGGATAATCAGGGCTGCTGGGGGGGTTGTTACATCGGGAGAGGAAGGCCAAAACCACTTAATTGAAGTAAATTCTGGGGTGGGTGTTCCCCTTTATATACAGCCCAGCTCCACGGGACGTCCTCTTTTGGCGACTCGGTACAGTGAGGAGAAGAAGGTATTTTGGGAAATTTGCTTTGGTGTGAGGTCAGCACAGACGAATGCAATTTTTTTTACTTGCATTTTGCTAGCCCGAAGCGTTGAAATATGAGGGATTGACAACCCCTCATATTTCAACGCTTCGGGCATTGTCCGGCAACCCCTCAGTGCAATGTCATGATTCCTGCCGAGAGTCCCTATCCTTGAGGTAGACCCTACAGCCCAGTGGACATTTATTCCAGCCAGGCCATGACTCTGCTCCTCGATTATGGTGTTTAAAATTGGGTGTGCCTGATAGCTTGGCACGATACCTTGTTGGATTGAGCTGCAGGCCATGTCATGGCAAACATTTTCATGGGGGCCAAAAAGTTTGGTTGATCATGTGACCGAGGGCCGCACGGATACTTGCAGGGGGTGGTCGGTTGGGGGAGTAAGGTGGATGTAGGGGAAGTGAAGCATGTATATCTACTGACTGAATTGAATTGCACGATGTGGAAACAAGAAACCCAGGAACCATCCAAGCTTTCCCGCTGGACGAATTTGTGTGATCCTCCACAGTTGTGTTTTTTTTACTTTCCCTCCTTTTCCTTCATTTTAATAGTTATGAGGACCTCAAAATTCATGACTTCAGAATGTGCTCTGTAAAAAAAACTTCTCCTGAGATTAATTTAATAAACTATAATGTTGGTCATTTATGATAGCAACTGACTTGTCTCTTAGTTCACTATTGGCATTGTTGCCAGGGTGGTGAGGAAGCATAAATGTTTGTAAACTCATGTTTGAAAACTATTCCGTTTTCAAAAAAATACTTCCCAATGCACTGATAGAATCTGATTTACTAAGATGAAAGGTTCTGCATGTCAATGAAATACACTTTTTGAATTTTGGAGAGACTTTATCATATTTTACAGGCTTGCTGCAAGATATCTTTATAAATGAAAATGTTCCTAAAGTTAAGCATTTCAAGACTCCCTAGTTAATGACCCTCTTTAACTGCAATTAACATTTAAATAAACTCTTGCCTGTTTATTTAACACATTTTTAATATTAGAGCCCAGTGCTGCTGTTGACCAGAGGGCCACATGTAAAGGTCAGGAGGGCTGCATGCAGCCCCCGGGCTGTACTTTGAGTATCACTTTGCCTTTCATCATTTGAGTAGCTTTCCTTTAAGGGCCTGAGGTTTCCTTGTGCATATTCTAATTATCCCTGGAAGCATCCTGGGGCATATTTACAAGGATTTAACGCCGCCGTAGCATCAATTTCTTTTGACGTTACGGTGGCTTTTGTTTAATCGCCATATTTAAAGTTGCCACAAAGTCATTTTTTAAGCGTTAATGTGATTATTTCATAGCAGCACTTCTATTAGCGTGACTTACCGAAAATGAGATGCATGGTAGGCGTTCCCACGTAAAAACTCCTGCAAAACACACAACGCGATATATACCAGGATTTCCTTGTACATCGCTAAGAAAGAAAATCTACTGCTAAGTCCCATTAGAGGCAGTTTTTTAACATCAGAAATTAGCTGGTCTTAAAAATGGTGCAAACACACTTGGGGCCTCATTTAAGAGGTTTTGTTGCAGGACAGCTCTGCAAGGAATCTTGCTGCGCTGCCCTGCGACAAAACAAAAAGGCTGGAATGCACCCTATCAATAAGATAGGGTGCATTCCTGTCTTTTTCCCCTACGTTGGCGCACAATGGCTGCCATGCGCCAATGCTGGCACCCTTGCGCCATGGTGCAAGGGTGCCTGTGTTGCAAAGCTGATTGATGTTGTGCAGGAAGGGACACCTTCCTGCACAAAATAATCAATTCAGGCGATTTCCTCTTTCTATGTGTGCTGCAGAATGCTGCACACATAGAAAAGGAAAAAAGAGGATAATGAAAACATTTATCCTCGTTGCGGCTCCGAAACGCCACCCTTGAGGTGGTGTTAGGTATTGACGCATTTCCAGGTTTACAGTTTCTCGTAAATCTGGTAATGCTTCAGATTCCATGGGTTTTGGGTAGGAAGGCCCACAGCAACACCCATGGAACACCCCTTTCACGCAGTTTTACGTGTGAAAGTGGCACATATTTACAAGGCCATGATAAGCCACACAAAGTGGCTTTACTTGGCCTTGTAAATATGCTGTGGCACATTGCACCACCGGAACAACAAAAAAGGGTCATTCCATCGGTGAAAAAGTGCCGCTAGGGCCTCATAAATGAGGTCCTTGTATAATAGAAGAAAACTCCCACAAATCATCCTTGGCATGGTCAACGGCACCATGGACCTCCTGCCATTGCAGCTAGTAGCACCAAGGAGACCACCACCCTGTCATGCCTCACTCACCTGAACAACATCTCCGTTCCCTTTGGGTGATGACTGGACCTGATCCCCTCTAAGTGCTGACTTTGGTAGACCAGAATGCCAGAGACTCTCAGGAGCCATCTGGAACTGTGGAAGGAGAGACGCACAAACAGTCAACCATAAATTAGGTCGGGGCGTGGCCAAGCCGGCGACCAACATGGCCGCACGGCGCTGAAGCTCCGCCAGTCGTCCGCAGTCAAGCAGCAATATCCCCTTAACTAACGCTCTATCGACATTATATCTTGCTCCGGAGGGTGGCCCATCCTGCAGTGACCGCTCAACTGTGCCCGACATGTAGCCAGCGGGGAGCTTCGTGAGGCACCAACCAATCGTGGTACAGCGGGGAGGGGCGCGCCTATGTCGGAGGCCTGCCCGGAACACAGACGCCCGCTGCAGCTGAATCCCTGGCCCACACAGTCGTTGGGACACGAGGTGAGTCCACTGGGCGTGGGCGGCGGTCAGCGCTCTCCCCCCATCCTGGGCTAGACAGCAAACCGTTGCTTTGTGGCCGGACCGGCTGTGTGAGCCAACACCTCCTGAACTTCCCCTCCATAGGCCCCGCGGGGACAGGGCCCGCGGCGGGCCTGGGAAGTTAACATCTTGCCTCTGGAGGGTGCGGGCGGAGTGGCATGAGGGGCTAGGCCCCGCGCCTGCTGCCTAGTGACTCCCTTACAGCGTGGGGCGAACAGCCGACCCGAAGCCCTGACATCCCTGGGGCGGCTTGGAGCTGCTAACTTCTGCCCGGTGCCAGCATTAAGACCCGTCGTTGGCGCCCGCTCCACCGCGCTACTTGTATCCCCTCCTAGCCTCTTATGGGACATTGCCAAGCACGGGGGGAGACACTACTTCTGCAGCGTGCTCCCCCCTGGACCTACGGCTATCGGCACCGCTTCATTCCGGCTCACCCGGGGTAAGGCCCCGAAATTCTGCATCTGGCCCGTCCTTGCGGCGTGCAGTCCCACAACATTGCCGAAGCTTGCCCGCTGGGCCGACATCACTTCCAGCCTGCCTGCCTCTCCCCTTGGCTCCCACGTGAAGTGCACGCAAACGGGGCGAGTTCCTGGTCCCACACTGCGCTTCCACACAGGGCCTACCAGCGCAACGACTACCACTCCTGGTGCACTGTGTGGGCGATCTCCCCCTTCTGCCATCTGCTCGTTTGGGGTTTTTTGACCTGCCGTCATCGGGGGGCCCAACACCGGCCCCTCTGCCTAACAGGTCTTCATACATCGTCAGCCTTCTCCCAGGCCTAACCATTGTACACGGCGTGGCCTAGCGTCGCTACAGCTCCTACAGTTCGACCCTACAGCGGCATGGGCCGTAAAGACCCTAAGCAAAAGACCCTGCCATTTGAAAAAATTGTGGAGCAAAGCCGTGACGACGATCCTACCATGGCGGAGAGTAGGCTGGGCTCGGATAGCACTGACACTCTCTCCGCACAGACATCCACGTTGCTCCTAGAAATGAGGTCGGGTTTCCGTGCACTTGATGGTCGCTTCGACACGCTGGACAAACGCCTAGAAGATATGGGGGCAAAAATTCAACTGCATGATCGGCGCCAGGACGTTGGAGAGGCGCGTATCTCCGACATCGAGGACGGAATGGCGCAATCTTGCAAGCGGCTGGAACGTATGGAGCGCATCCTTAAGGACGTGGCGATGAAGAACGAAGACCTCGAGGCGCGCAGTCGGCGCAACAACATCCACATATTAGGGGTCCCAGAGACAACTGCAATGGGCCGTCTGGACCTCTTTGTCGAGACTTTGCTGGCGGACATGTTTGGCAGGGAGTCCTTCACTCCAGGATTCGTGGTGGAACGAGCTCACCCCTTGCTGGGCCCTAGGCCTAATCCGGGCCTGCCCCCACAGCCTATCATCGCCCGTATTATGAACTTCCGCGATCGTGATACAACGCTGCGCCTCGCCAGAGAGAAAGGAGACACCGATTGGCAAGGCTCCAAAATAGCGCTCTATCCAGACTTCACGCTCATGGTACAGCAAGCTCGCCGTACAATGGGGTCAAGGCCACACTCAGGAACCTGGGTGTGAAATATGGCATGCTCTACCCTGCGAGGCTGCAAGTTGATGTAAACGACCGGTCGCGCATTTTCGACATCCCCACGGAGGCGCAGGAATTTTGCCGCACCTACAAGCAGAACAACAACCGGTCAGGAGCAGACGGGGACAGATCATCACCCTTGGGTAGCGGCTCTAACGCAAGCATGGAACTGTTTTCCAGTGCGGGCACAGGCTGATCAACACAACCTACAGGCGATTGACTAATGACATTCATAGGTTGGGATATTAATGTACAGCTTGCCAGTATATTTCTGAAGGACTGATAGACTGGCGTGCCGTTGCCACCCCTCGTGGTGTACACCTTTGGTTTACTTTCTTGGAATTCGTATATACCTTGTTTGGGTTTACTACATTACAGCTTAAAGTTTATTGGTATATCGGGATACGCATTTAATATCGGGGTATGCCTCTCTCCCTTTTGGAAGAGGCTGGGTGGGGGGGTTCAGTTGTTTGGTTACATGGTAACTCGCAGGATTCTAGCTCAGACGTTTACAGTTGGATACAGGTATGTTCACTGTCACAGCTCCTTTGCTTCTTTTGTTGTATGTGCACGACATGTTTGACGCACACTCCCAATGACTCAGCTGGGTAATATAGATGGTCCTTCGGGCCTGTCACTTATGTCTTGGAACGTCAGGGGCCTCAACGATAACTGTAAAAGAAGGCATGTTATTCATTACCTCCTCAGGCATAGTGTGTATATAGCTTATTTGCAGGAAACGCACTTACCCAAAACTGACTCACTCCGTTTTGCTGCTAGTTGGGGGGCACACCGGTATTTTGCCAATTTCAGTAACTATGCCAGGGGAACGGCCATTCTCATTCACAAGCGGGTCCCCTTTAGCTTAGGCTCTGTTGTCAGGGATAAGGAGGGTAGATACATTATTGTTGCGGGATCGCTCATGGGTCACAGGGTGGCTCTGGTATGTGTATACGCTCCAAACACCGATTCGCCTGAATTTTTTCACTCATTGCATGCCCAGCTGCTAAAACTGGAAACCCTGCCTGCTTTTGGTGGGAGGGGATTTTAATCTGCTCCTCAATCCCATATTGTACAGCACAGCCTCAACCCCTGACACCAAGCCATGCTCTAGACGTGCTCTTATGGCCATAAGCGAGCAACTTTCCCTACTAGATATTTGGCGCCTGCGCAATCCCACCCTCACCGAATACACACATTACGCTGGCCAACATAACACTTGGACGAGAATTGACTTTTGGCTAGTTTCCCCCGCTATTTCTAACTGGTTTCAGGCGCTTGAGATGCTCCCGAGAACATACTCGGACCATTCTCCGGTACAGCTCCGTCTGAGGATCCCTCGCCCAGAGGGGTTCGAACGTCAATGGCGCTTCCCGAGCCGTGCGCTTTACGATGATCTTTGTAAAGAAGGACTACTTCACTATAAACACTGGTTCAGTGGACTCCTGGGCGGTTCTGTGGGAGGGCTTTAAGGCATACATCAGGGGCGTGTGCATAGCCAAACACTCGGGTGTGCTTAAAAGTCTCCGCACCACAATCTCCCGTATCGAGCATGAACTCGCGGACTTGGATGACACTACATTACACTCCTCGATCCCGGACACGGCAGGTCGCAGGTTGGCCCTCCTGCTGGAATTCCGTGAGGCCGCGGACCGCGAGATACTATACCTAGGCAAATATCAGACCGCTAGGAGGTACGGAGAGGGTGAACGTCCGGGAAGAGTACTGGCACAGATGTTGCGGCCCCCTTACAGTAAAGCCTGCATCACCGAGATACGTTCTTCCACAGATCAGACACTCACCTCATCTTCAGAGATTCGTGAGGAATTCCTAGAATACTTCACTGCCATGTACTCCACTAGGACAGGGCGTGACCCTTTGGCCCAGGAAGCTTATTTGTCAGAAATTGCCCTGGTTTACTTAGAGAAAGACATGCAAGACTTTCTCGCAGAACCGATAACTGAAACCGAGGTTCTCGGTGCCATTGACACTCTCCACAGTTCCTCCGCCCCCGGACTGGACGGCTTCACAGGGGACTTTTACAAGGCATACAAAGATCTGCTGGCCCCACAGTTGATTGAAGTGTATGCGGATGCCCTCGAGAAACAAATACTACCCCCCACGCTTAGGGAAGCAGTCGTGATCCTTCTCCCCAAACCTGGGAAGGATCCGACGGCATGTGGCTCCTACAGACCATTGTCCCTCCTGAACTTAGACTATAAAATACTAGCCAAGATCATCGCCAATCGTCTCTCCCAGCTGATGGAATTCATCATATCTTCAGCCCAATCCGGCTTTATCCCTCATCGATCCACCTCATTAAATCTTCGGACGCTCTTCTCGCTCCTCCATAGAATCAATCCTGCGGTTCCAGCCGCCGCAATTCTGTTGGACACCGAGAAGGCCTTTGATTCTCTAGAATGGACCTTCTTTCTTGAGTTAATGCGCCGCATGGGTATGCCATGGGCTTCATAGCCACCACCACCTTACTATACAGCCGCCCCATGGTGCGGCTCCGCATCAACGGAACGTTATCCCGTCCCTTTTCTCTTTCTTGCGGCACACGTCAGGGCTGCCCCTTATCCCCCTTACTGTTTATTTTAGCCATGGACCCCCTAATCCGCCACTTTCAGGAACGGCATCTACAAAGGGGCTTACAATTTAACACTGGCCCCCTACTAATTTCGCTATACGCTGATGACACCATCCTCTATGTTAGGGATCCCCAGATTAACTTAGAGCCTCTCATCAGAGAAATATTGCGGTTCGGCCTCTTCTCCGTCCTAGGCATTAACTGGCGTAAATCAGTGATCTTCCCATTAACCCCCAGTACGACCCCCTGGGAGTGCGAATTTCCCCTTGAATGGTGCACCGATTCTGTCAAATATTTGGGCATTCATATACATCTCGACACTGCACAGATCCTTCGCCTTAACTACGGCCAGGCACTTACCGCCCTTGAATCTCAGGTTGAGAGATGGCTGCACTTGCCCCTGTCCATTGCTGGCCAGGTAGCGATTCTTAAGATGGTAGTGCTGTCCAAATTTCTGTATCTATTCAATAACATCCCTATTCCCCTCACTAATGTTTTTTTTTTGCAATTACGTAAGCACCTTATAAGGTTGGTGTGGGGGGGTAAGCAGGCGCGCGTCCGTTGGCAAATTCTCACCTTACTATACGATAGAGGTGGTTATGGCGTACCGGATCTCCAACTCTATTACTTAGTGGCTCAATGCTGCTATGCCTACGCATGGTTCCACCCAGACGCACGGATCCCCTATCTTCGCCCAGAGGCAGATTTGGTCCTTCCTGAACGGTTGTCAATCGTAATGCCCAGGGGAGTTCCCAGAGACCCCTCTGACATACAGACAGTCTCCACAACCAGCTGGGCCTGGGAGAAACTGAGAAGGGTCACCACTGCCCCTATACTGTACTCCTCTGCCCTGCCTGTTCCAAACGCCCGGTGGCTCCCAATCACTGGCGAAAAGTTGGTCCAGCGCACCTTAACCAAATTTGCCAACACTACCCTAGGAGACCTCTACCCGGAGGGGCATATTTTCACCCCGTCGGAAGATACTAGCTTTCAAGCAGTCACCTTCATGGACAGCTTTGTGCTGAGTCGTATCCGCTCTGCGCTGCGCGCTGCGCTGCCTGGTTTCCCCCTGGAGCCTGACTCGTTTCCGCCCCTTACACTAATAATTGAAAGCCCTGGTGGGGCACACCTAATTTCTAAACTATACAAAGCATGCATGTCACTGAGGCCCGCTCATGACGACAAAGTTTGCGCAGACTGGGAGGTAGACCTTGGCCACCCCATCACGGACGATCAGTGGGCTAAATGCTGCGCAGTGACAAAGGATGTCTCTCTAAACAGCAGACACAAACTGCTGCATTTTAAGTTCCTGCGTAGAATTTATATTACCCCCGCCAAAGCACACAGATTAGACCTGACCAGACCGCACACTGCCGCAAATGCGCAGCCCCACATGCTGATTTTGCTCACCTTACATGGACCTGCCCTAAACTTCACACATACTGGGAAGAAATACACAGCGCACTAGGAGCCATGACGAAGCTGACCCTTACCCCCATTCCGGAAGTAGCACTACTGGGATACACGGTGAACTTCCCCAAAAATATCAGACGTTTTGCTTCCCTCAGTTTATTGTTAGCTAAACGTGAAATTGCACTGTTGTGGGGCCGCAAGTCTGCTCCTACTCTGGCAGGCTGGTTGCGCAGCCTGGCCTATTGTAATACCAATTGTGAGGTTTATGCCGGTTTACTGCCAGGTTCATCCCGTCCTAAAGACATTTGGGGTCCTTACAGAGCGTATACTGCAACACTGCGACAAGCCTCTGACTCTCAAGTACAGCATGGCATAGTACCGGAAGGCGTGGAGTAAAGGGTTCATCCTCACACAGTAGCTCTACTATATGTTACTCTTGATCCTCTCGGTATAATGATCTCTCTATCTATATGTCTAATTGGGAGCGCGGACGCTTAAATGAGACTAAGATTTGGCTGCCCATCACTAGCGGCCTCAACGTGCTGGTAGGGGCTGGCCTGTGGGACTATGCTTTCATTTTAATAAGTCATTCTATTGCTGAGATTATATAACCTATGTCCGGTATGTTGGGTGATACTGATGTGACGTACTGTCAAACTGTTTTATCCTTTGAGTCTTATTATTTTGATACTATGCAATTGACGGTCACCATGTATTCCTACTATGCCTTCTTTCTTGCCAAAATGCTAAATAAAGTGTTAAAAAAAAATAAAAAAACATAATTTAGGTCTTCTGCCATCTGAGGAGTCACATCCTGGGGCCACCTGAACTCCACACCAGATGGCCACGTCACAGTGGGGCCATTGTCACTGGGGGAGCGTTCAGGGGAAGGGTCGCGCAACATCACCGCCACATGCATTGCCTTCCGCCTCTCTTGTTTAACCTGCTCCAGATTGGGGGTGGCTTGTAGTTGTGGCGGGGGACGCCTACTCCTCCTACTTTTACACTACAACTGGATCCACAGATGACAGCTTGTTGCGCAGACCCTTCACTCCCTGTCCGCAGCACCTGGCAACCAGTAGATTCCAGCCAGGTCCAGACCTGTTCAGCAGCGTCACAGAATCGCGTGTTACCATCTGAGACCACTCGCAGCCTTGCCAGAAAGAGGAGGGAGCATTTGATGTCCAACTTTTAGAGGTGTCGTTTAACCACTAGAAATGACCCCCTCTGCCTCTGCACCCCGTGGCATAGTCAGGGAAGAAAAGTACAGTGGCGTTATCCACTTTCACCTCCTCCAGCTTGCATGCCTCCCTCAGGACAGTGTAACAATCCCTGTAGGAGGCTGAAGAGAAAGGGTCTGGGACCTGTCCCCGGCGGTGGATGGCTAGCCAGCTTCACAACAAAGAATGGGGAGAGTGCACCTGCTGGCAGTAGGTCATGTAACCATGTCTCAGTATATGCCACTGCATCAGCTCCTTCTGCTCCCTCGGGCAGACCCACCACCCACATGTTGTTCTTTCGGGAGCGGCCCTCTGCATTCTCCACTCTTCTTTTTAGTGACTTCACACGTGCCATTAGCTGCTGTACCTCCCACTCTGTGGTCTGGGTAACAGGGTGGACTTCGGCCACTTCTTGCGCAATGTCTTGTACCTTGTCAGTCAGCTTTCGATGATCTGCGTGCTCCAGGGTGAATTCGACTGTGATTTTGTCTATGCGGCCCTCAAGGGAAGTGGACTTTTGTTCGAGGGCGGTACCTATTTTCTCCCTAGTCATGAAAACAGAGTCTAGTTTGGAGTCCAGGGTGTCCGCTGTCACATGGAGGAGCGGCCAGGTGTCGATGCTGCACCTGTGTGCAGGCGGCCCATCATTGCTGCATATGCCCAGGCACGATGTATGACATGTGGTGCAGTGCAGTGTGGCCAGCTGGCCCCTCTCCTCCAGTCAGTGTATGATAGCCAGGAATCTTCATTCAGTCGGCACCGAGGGACACCCAAAAGCGCACTAACATGGGGTGAGGAAACACAGGACCACCCAGTCACCGCCTCCGATCTAACAGTGGCGACTAGATTCTGTGTTCCCCAATGCCCCAGCGAGTAACAGCCGATCAAGCTTCGTACCCAAGGGCCTGGGCCCAAGCCAATCCCCATGCCCCTGGCACCCGCTGCCACCAACGGCTGATATCAGCGACTTGAGTCAGTTAGTGGAGTCCCCCAGCAGTCTTGTGCAGTGTCCTCGGCGATGTGTTCTGCTGCAGTGCAGGTATTGCTCAAGGCATGGAGTGCACCACCCACAGGCACTAGGGCTGGACCCGACACAACCCCCATGCCTCCTTCACTCCCAGTCCCACCTGCTCCTCACCTGGACATTGACACCGGCGCTCTCTCAGAATCTGTGACTCAGCCAGCAGGAGCCTCAGCCAGGCCGGATTTTACAAGCCTGGGTACAGCAGTCGCCGCCGAGTCTATTGGGGAGCCTCCTGATGCAGGTGATGCAACAGGGCCATCTTAGGCGCGAAGCTGCGGTGCTCCCGCCACAAAAGCTTGGTGCAGCTCAGGAGCCTCACCCTCCAGGGCATCCGGGCAGCGCCACCTTCTCAGGCCTGTGATGCAGGGAGGCACGGCCCACCATCGGCAATCTCCTCAGTGCACCACGGTGTAGTGGAGGCACGTGTAATGCAATGCAGACCTCCCCCGTTTGGTGCGCAGGACCACCTCTACCAATCTCAGCTCCAAGGGGCACCAGGTGGCCTTCTCACACAGGTCAGCAATGTGTCTCCATGTGACCTGCCAGACTTCGCCACCAGGTAAGGGCGATCGCCGACGCTTCAATGTATACCACTGTGGCCCACAGGCTCGGGCCTGACACGGCCTGCCTCCAACGTCATGCTGCAGTAACTCCACAGCATCGGTGCCTCCCACTCCGGGTCTCAGATGCAGGCCCAGTGAGGCCTCCAGGCCCCAGGGACTGTCCAAGCTTCCAGGCATCGGCCGCCATGGTGTCGCAAGGATTGTGCAATGAAAAGTGCTGCATCACTGTTTTTCCCCAGCGATGCGCCACTTTTCATAAATGAGGCCCTGATTCTGCATTTCCTCTTGCCCTGGGACTCTGGCTGGTCATCCTGGCTGTTGGGGGATTTGGGGGGGTGGTTGACCTATGCTGAACTTGGTCCTGGCTGCTCCATTCTGCATTCCTGTGTTTTTATTTTATTTTTTCTTTAGACGTGTATTTGTAAGCTCTTTTTGCCTCTAGAGGCTGAAAAGTGACATTGAGCTGACTAACGTGAATTGTTTTGCCGCTAATTGGATGGACGGCACTTTTTTTTAACGATATTGTGTATCTTTCTATCGCCTTGACGCTAGTGCCAGTAACAAATTTCCCAGCCGCTAGCTAACGCCATGTACCGAAGTCAAAACTGCTTAGCGGCAATTATTGAAAATATGCCCCCCAGTTTCGTTGCTTTAGATTATAAGGCAATGCTGATCATTTTTGACCTTGCAGTTTTCCAGTGAGGCACCCTGGTCATGGGCAGGTTACCTCCTACCTGTTTTCTGGACTGAAGTGTATCTTTTAAAGCTCTGACTTGAAGCACAAGATGGCTAGGCTTAAGCTTTATGGCTGTTTTCTCAATCCAAAGTTGTAACTTTATAGTGAGCACAGATCTATTAGCAAATTGCACATTTTAAGAGTACATTGCTTGTTTGAGGTTGCCATTTACCGATATGTTATATGGCGTTCAGTGCACCTTCCGCAGACAACAAGGAAGAGACACGTGGTCTCAGGCTAAAAACAGCCAGGTCTTAAGCTGTTTCTTGAAAGTGTAATTGGGATCACTGCGCCACCTTTCAGGAGTTTATTCCACAAATCTGGACTCAGAATGCTGAAATAGCTTCTTCCCTGCCTCACTAACTTAAACTGTGTTATCACAGCCAGGTTGAGCCCTATATGTATAAGTGTACTTATTGGAGGATTATTTTGGTTTTGACTGAAGCTCTTAAAAGTCCAGGGCAGAGAAAGAGAAAAAATAATAATTGCATGATACCCATTTTGTTGGAAACACAAAACCAACTCCTAACTAGGGTGCTGGGGATGCTGAAAAAAGGGGTAAACATTTAGCTTCATCAAAAGGAACAGTTGAGGATGCTTGGCCTTCCGGAAATGCAGGTTGTAACTAAACCACAAGACCCCTCATCAGAGGTAGCAAAGAACCCCACTTGACTTGCACAGGCAACAGCCCGCTCATCAGAGGTCACAAAGAACCCAAGTTGACTTCCCCTGGCAACTGTCCATGACCAACTGACAACTGAATATTACTCAGTTAATCTCAATACTGATATAACCTCTCCATGCCCCCATTGCTGCAACATTCATAAGTAAGATGGGTGAAAGTGGACTACTTCACTGAATTCAGCATGTAATGATGTCATAGGCACAAATTTGGTCTCGGCTGGCTCTACCCTCCACACCCTTGCAAGAACTAAAAGGGCATACTATGAGCAATGTGAATGACTGCCTTTTAGTAAGATGAACATCTCTGCCTCCAAAAAACCAAAACAAAAAAAACCCCCACAAAATATAGTCAACCAAACTGAGGTAACAGGTTTTTGGGTATACAAAGGCACTTCCAGGCCAAGTTCTGACTGACACCATACCTTGGGAATACTCAGCTGGTGACAGGATTTCAAAGAGCATGCCCACACATTCATGCCACAGTCCACTGCTCTCATAGGCAATTACATGCAATAGATTTTGGTGGCTATTTAATCATAATAAGCCCACAATGGCTAGGTTTATTCGGACAATCCACTTATTACTAAGCTAATTGTTTGGCAGCATTAGAGATCTGGGCATTGTCAAAGATTCTGGTCAATATGAATTAGGAAGGTAGACCCATATTCATCTCTCACTCCCTGGTAGCAGTAAAGCCAAGAGTTGTAAGCCTTTGGTTGCCAGAAGTACTTCTGTTCAGCTTCTCCATCAGTGGTACCACCACCCAATATGTTCTTGGCAGGGCACTTGGAGGAACAGCCAAGTTGTCTCACAAGATTGCCACTTTTCACCAGGTCCAAGAAAATCATGCACATTTGTGGCTGTGGAGTCTTCCAAATAATTATAGAATTGTCACATTTGCTGCATAACCCATCACCTACTGCATAATATGCAGGTTTAAAAAAATGTTTTTAACTGTGATCAAAAGTTACCAAAAATGTGCCAGCACATGTTGCAGCGCAACGGTAGGCCTTTTGTAAACAATGACTGGCCACCTTCCTGTTTCTTAATTCTGTATTTGGATGTCAAAATGCTTTTATGGTTGTGAAACCTTTGCCCAGAAGGTGTTAACATGTGCAAAAATGTCAGAATAATGAGGTGATACTACCACAAAATATGCTGCACTGTACTGCATAATTTGCCTTTTATTTTCTCATCTGGCCTCATTATGATGTCGGGAGGAAAGCCATCCGACAGCTCGTCGGAGGCTTTCTGCCCGACATCAGAGGTTTCTGTCTGAACGCCATAATATGATACTTGCGGTCGGAGGGAAACCTGCAGGGGAATACTGCTCCCCTTCCCACGGGGTCACGGAGCTCATCAGGCCAGCGGTTGGAAATGTAATCCACAATTGTCAGCGGAGTCAGCCTTGGCTCCGCCGTCGGGTTTACAGATTTGATTTCCGCCTGCCCTTTCTTGGCTGTCCACCCTTCATGAAAAGGCAGGCAGAAAGTGACTTTGGGGGCCCCTAGCAGGCCCCCCTTGCCCCTGGCCCTCTGTTGTGGGGTCTGGGGGGCACTTGTGGTGCCCCCTAAACATCCCTGCACCGTGTGGCAGGTACCGCAGGGATGTTTAAACTCTGCATTTGTTTCATTGCAGCTTGTGCTGTGAGCGGCAGCACAAGCCGCAATGGAAAAAATACTGGATCCAATGCCAACACAGTAGTCAGATCATAATCTGGGAAGCGGGACCTCCGATTCCTTGTCGGGCGGTCCTGCTTCCGCTACGATGCCGGTCGAACGCGCGTCCCACTGGCATCGTAATTGGCCCCATAATTTGGTCCTACTCTGCCGCATAATTTCATAGTCCCTGCTTATAACACAGGCTGTCACTAAGGCAGAGTGTATAACCATCTGAGCCACCCTTACGGTTTCCAAACTTAGTAGCAACAATTTAGACAAGATGCCTCTGAGCACTGCTACTCATAATTCACATTTACACTCTGGGTTGAGTATATAGCAATGCGAACTACCCTTAGGGTTTCCACATTAGCATAGCAAACATATATGTGCTCAATGGCCTTTATGGAGCCTGGACATTTGCTGGGGGTAGAGAGGTAGTGGAGAAGTTAATTTGGGGTACAACAAGTTTATGAAACTAAAGGAGAAGGGTCACCTTCCCATTTAAGGACATAGCACAGGGAATCAAGTGGCTAGCTCTCACGGGTGATAGTTCACAGGTCCCACAGGCACTTTGACCTAGCTAGGAGCATGGGGAGTGATGTATGAATACCAATGCATTCAATATATTACTAGTTGAATCAAACAAGTTATTGTGCCACCCTGACCTCCCTTTGCAGTCGTGAAGATGCATAATTGTAGTGCGTGTGCTGCCTCACCCAGGTTTAACACGCTGGTCTGAGTGGCTGACACAAACAGGTATTTGGAAAGCAAGCAGGTTGTCTTGCATAGAATTTCTGACAGAATATTGATTCCAACAATATCGAGGGCAAAAATATTGATTACAAAAAAATGTTTCCCTATACTTATAATATTAAGTACAAAAATATCGTTTTACACTAATATCATTTGAAAACATACAAAAATAATTCTTTAATATATATATAGTTTAAAATAGTACATTTTAAATATTTTCATTTATAACATTAATATAATGTAAATTAAATACTTTTATGTAACATTTAATACTATACAGAAATATATGCTTAAATAAGCATGCACACATAGATGTATATGTGTGTATGCATATTTATATATACATATATATATAATATACCACTATTATTAAAAAATATATTTCACATTTTATAATTGTTTTTATTTACTAAAATAAAAAGCCTATATATATATATATATATATATATATATATATATATATATATATATATATATATATATATATATATTCACTGAAAAAACCATAGGTTTCAGGGACGTTATAGTTACAAATTTGCATTTAAAAAACCATAGAAATTCACTGAAAAAACCATAGGTTTCAGGGACGTTATAGTTAGTTGGACATTTCACTCATACAAAACCATAGAAATTCCGCCGATGTGAAAGCATCTTCAAGCTGAAGCTGTACAATTTTTTACTAAGTGTCTTCTCCTGTGAAATTTCCTCCCACATTTCTTTCAATTCTGTCTTCTCAGACTTGGTAATATATTACGTCACATAGCGAGCAACAGCAATTGAGTTATCTGCAACATAATGTATGTACATATTTGCATTCCACATCTTCAAAATAACCGGATTGTAATCATTAATGTACTTCGATTCTTCTGTTCTTTTTATATTATAAGTATTTTTGGGTGATTTCTGAGTGACAGTATGCCTCACTGCTGACATAAAACTGTTCACTCTTCCTTTGGAAATTACTGGACGTGGAAAGCCAAATCGACATTTTGTGTAAAACTTATCCTTTGACTTATATTTCCGTCGGCAATATTTTCCACATCGATGACTCTGAAACCGTAAAACTTGCTTTCTTAACATATTTTCTCCTCCTGTTTTCGGAATCGCACAGGTAACATACTCTTCAATAAAAGATAAAAGTCTCATCCAAATCAGTTCCAAATTTGGGTGCATCCTTGATCCATAAAAGCATATGTATTTGAGGAGCACCTCTAGCTTGGTATTCTTTTCTCCCAAAAAAATCAATAACTTCGCCAATAGGTGGATTTTTTTATTACAGATGAAAGACATCATAGCTTCAAATCTATGATTAAAATATCTGCAGACATTTACAGGATCTAGGGAACACAGTTCTCCAGGTGTCTTCAATTCAATATTTTCTATATTTGAATTTGCTTCTCGTAGAAAATCCAGTAAATCATCCCATGCGTACTCAGCACAACTAAGTGTAACAAACCATGTAGGGGTTCCTAAATTTCTTAACATACATTTTAATTCCCCATGACGTCGATACCAATATTCATTAGTGCCACGTTGACATGCCATCAAATTAATTAACTGTGATTCTAAATGTTCGTCTCTTTTTTCAACTTTGTCCATAAATTCCTTTGCAGAAAGATGCGTTCCAGTTTTCAATATATGGTTGACTGCATATGAAAGTGCAGACAGATCACTCTCAAATAAAAGATGAAATAAATATGGAATACACTGACGAAATCTTGGTTCTTCTGAGTACAGTCGTAAAGTACGATATTCTGAAGCTGGAATCTGAACTGGTCGTTCATTATATCGTCCACCTTTTCCAGTAGGGAACAGCTGTGGAAAACAACAAGCTTCCAAACTTTTTTCCCACACACTCATGGGACTTCCTTTTGCTTTTTTCGTCTGGAACAATTCAATAGTATCTCCTATCAGTTCCTTTGAATGTAGAGGGTGTATAGTATAATGTTCATAAATTTCTTCTTTTCTTGAATTCTCCACTTTTTCTATTTGTCCACTTGAAATGTGTCTTTCATCTTCTAAACTCATTTCTTCTTCCTCTACATTTACATTTTTATAGTAAATATTGTTTTACACCAGATATAATGTAGCCTTTTGGACTTTCGTGACATCTACTAACTCTTGCCATATTTTCCAAGTCTTTGTGGGTACACCATTAACAAGAATGACTACAGGTTCAGTATCCTCTCTTTCTACACCAACAGTTTCAACATTTTTCTTAAAATCTAAAGGTAAATACACAACACTCTTTGTAGATCTGTTGGAGGCAGCTTACCTGTTTTAGGCTCCATACGAATTATAGCCTGAAAAGGGTGCACAGATTGTATAAGGATGGCCTCATATGTATTTAAATCTTTAAGTTCAGGAGGTATAGCTACTAATTCTAAGTCATTATGAACAGCTCTAGCTGGCATTTTGTTTTCTTCTAATTTATTATAACAATATTTACAAATACATTGTACAGTACCTAACTCAGAACGACCTTCCACAAACAGATAAGCAGCAAATTCTTTCCATTTATCATTGTTTTCCTTTTCACTTTTTAAAAACACATCTACATTCCTAGTTTGAATTTTATAATGAGTACGTCGACAACAAATACAAACATAGGGCATCATTACGATGGCGGGCGGACAAAGTCCGCCCGCCACCGCAGCGGAATGCGGGACCGTCCGCAAGGGGTGCGGCGGTCCCACACATGCTATTAGGACGCCACCGCCACCGTGGCAAGCCCTATTCACAGCATTGTGGTGGGCGGTGCTCACCGCACCGCCCGCCACAATACTGTGAATGCACAACATGACAGGCACCGCGCGGTGCCTGCCGCCTTGTGCATACATATGCAGGGGGGTACCATAGGTACCCCCCATGTGCACCCCCCACCCCCTCAACACCGTGGGGCCCGCAACGGGCCCCCATATACAAAGACCGTATGCCTTTCCATGGCGGCAACGCCGCCATGGAAAGGCTGCACTCCGCAGTCATCATAATATGGATGGCGGTGTCTTGGAGACACCACCACCATATTATCCTTGTTTTCCGCTGGTCGACGAGTCGACCGGCGGAAAAGCGGCGGACGGTCTTTCCGTCCACCGCAGACCCCCCAGCCATCATAATATGGCGGGGGGGTCTTTGCTGTCTGGATGGCGGGCGGATCGCCCCCGCCGGGCCGGCATCATAATGACCCCCATAGTTTGGATTTTCACCAGAAACTACTTTAAACTTTGTTATTTCTTTTTCAAACTTCACATCAGTACTATCTTCCATCTCTTCTTCAACACCTACACTTATCAAACTCTCAGTTTCTCTACACTCCTCTTGACCAGCAAAGAAACGTAACTCTATATCATCACAATTTCTTTTTACATCCAACACTGAACCATGCAAAAGAGCTGTATTAATTTCATTTAGACATAATGCAGGACTTTTCACGCAGTATAATCTAACTTCCGCATTTCGGAATGATGTACTGCTAACATTCTTAATGATGAAAACGACTTTGACACACTTTCCTAGAAAGACAAGCCAGAGAATGACCTTGCAGCCCTGTATTTCTTCTCACTTTGCAAGGATCCAGTCCTTGTAATATCTTAAACTTCTGTTTCACAGTTTTTCTTCCATATTCTCTTAAGAAATTTAATAAAATATCAATAGATTGTTGCCGTATACTACAAATACTACTACAATCCCATGTAAACACTGGAGCCTGGGTACGTCTCCCTTGAACTTCCTCAGCTATTACTTCTTCCACATTTCTAGGAACAATCTTTTCTTTTTCAATTGGAGAGCCATTTTTCACTTCATAACAACGATCACAGGTATCAACTGCATGCAGTAATCTATTTTCTTGAAAATAACTTTCTTCATTAAAAAAAGGTTCCGTACTAGAAGTATGCTTCCATTCCCCGGAAAATATTTTACAAAAATTAGTTCTATTTACAATTCTTTTTCTTTTACATTTGTCCTTCATACGCTACATTATTGTATTTAAAGTCTTCAATCTTTTTATAATTAAGATAAACAATTTTCTTTTCAATTCAAAGGCTTTTTCAATTACACTTAGAATCTCCTTTTTTGTCTGTAAAATGCTGATCTCCTTTTATATATTTTACATTTTTTAGTAAATTTTGGACTACTCTACTTTTATAGATTCTTTTTCGAATTTCTGAAAATTGTTTCATCCTGCTTCCAACATAATTCTTTTTCCGATAATCCAATTTCCACTTTTTGTAAATTTTTCTTTTCCTTTTGTTTCACTGTTCTTGTTGTATCTGTCTGTTCTTTATTTTTAAAATTGGAAACTGTTTTTACAAGTTTTTAAAAAAATCTTTAGTTCTCTTACCAGAACACTTTTTCTTTAAAGATCCATGTTGTAGTTGATCTAATTCCTCTTTTCCTTTTTTTTTTTTTAAATAAACCTCCTTTCTTTCTTGTCTTTTTCTTTGCTCTTTTCTTGTCATTGTAACTCTTTCTTAATAATTATGCAAACTATCTGTAAAATAAGAAAAGTTTTGAAAACAATTTAATATAATTAAAATAATTATATATAAATATTCACATGTATATCTATAAAAATACATACAAAAAAACTACATCAATGATTTCAGCAATGGAACAGTGCTACCTGCATAATTGTAATAGTGTATGAGTAGTGTGAAAGATACTAGAGCACAGCATTAGTAATACACATCTAATTGTGGAACTGCATGGTTACAACCTGTAACATTCCATGAATACATGGGTAGTGACTAAAAGATTACAATACTACAAGGAGAGTGCCTGAGTGCATTTATAAGTGCTTAGGTATTGGCGGAGTGATAGGATAAGTAGATAGTGCTGGATGGGTGATTGGAGAAGTGCATGGGACTGACAGGAAGATTCCTACACTGCATAGGTACTAACTGGGTATTTAGAAGACTGTATCAATAGTATGTACCTGGTTAGAGGTCTGCATGCATAGTGCACAGAATATTGTATCTATAGTAGTGTTAGTGGCTAGGCCATTCCATAACTACATGACTACTAACTGGAATGATTACAGTGCTGTAAACTGAGTGTATGTTGAAATTATAAGTACTTAGGTTTTAGTGGAGTAGGATAAGTAGATAATGCTGGATGGGTGATTAGAAAAGTGCATGGGACTGACAGTAGGATTCCTAGACTGCATAGGTATTAACTGGGTATCTATAGCAGTGTACCAATAGTATGTAGCTGGTTAGAGGAGTGCATAGATAGTGCACAGAATATTGTAACTGTACTTGTCTTACTAGCTAGCCAATTCCAAAAGTACATAACTACTAACTAGAATAATTACAGTGCTGCAAACAGAGTGGATGGTGAATTTATAAGTGCTTAGGTATTGCTGGACTGATAGGATAAGTAGATAGTGCTGGATGGGTGATTAGAAAACTGCATGGGACTGACAACATGATTCCTAGACTGCATGGCTACTAACTGGGTATTTATAGGAGTGTACCAATAGTATGTACATGGTTAGAGGTGTGCATAGATACTGCACAGAATATTTTAGCTGTACTTGTCTTAGTGGTTAGGCCATTCCATAAGTACATAACTACTAACTAGAATGATTACAGTGCTGTAAACAGAGTGCATGGTGAATTTATAAGTACTTAGGTATTGGCAGAGTGATAGGGTAAGTGGATAGTGCTGGATGGATGATTGGAGAAGTGCATGACACTGACAGCAGGATTGCTAAACTACATGGCACGCAGAGGGAGAGCTGCGGGCCGGCTAGCAGAGGAACAGCTGCGGGTCAAATACTATAGTGAAAAGTACGGGCCGTCGCCTTGCAAAAAGATAGCTACGACCGGTAATGTCGGAAGAGGGAGCATCAAGGGGATATCTCGCAGAGAGAACTGCAGTATATTTCCAGTGTTGGCTTGCAGAGGTACAACTGCAGGCCCGACTGGCTCGCAGACGAAGAGCTGCAAGCCGAACGATGGTTTGCTCAAGGAGAGCTGCGAGATGGCGGACTAGCTCATAGAGGAAGACCTGCGAGCCGACTGACTAGCTCGTAGAGGGAGAGCTGCAGCCCGTGGGCTCGCAGAAGGAGAGCTGCGGGCCGGCTCGCACAGGAACAGCTGTGGGCCGACTGCTATAGGGAAAGGTGCGGGCCGTCGGCTTGCAAATCATAGGTGCGGGACGGTGATGTGGGGAGAGGAAGCGTGAAGGGGGTATCTCGTAGAGAGACCTGCGGTATATTTCCAGTGTTGGCTTGCAGAGCTACAACTGAGAGCTCGACGGCTCACAGACGAAGAACTACGAGCCGACTGGTGGTTCACAGAGGGAGAGTTGCGAGCCGGCGGGCTGGCTCGTAGAGGAAAAGCTACGAGCCCACCGATGGTTCACAGAAAGAGAGCTGCGGGCCGGCGGGCTGGCTCGTAGAGGAAAAGCTACGAGCCCACCGATGGTTCACAGAAAGAGAGCTGCGGCCCGTTGGCTCACAGAGGAAGAGCTGCGAGCCGGCTCGCAGAGGAACAGCTGCGGGCGAACTGGTATAGGGAGAGGTGCGGGCCGTCGGCTTGCAAAGGGATAGCTGCGGGACGGTGATGTGGAGAAACGGATCGTGAAGGGGGTATCTCGCAGAGAGAGAGAGCTGCGGTATATTTCCAGTGTTGACTTGCAGAGGTACAACTGCGGCTTGGCTCCCAGAGGAAGAGCTGCGAGCCGAACAATGGTTTGCAGAGGGAGAGATGCGGGCCGGCGGGCTGGCTCGTAGAGGAAGAGTTCCGAGCCAACTAGCTGGCTCGAAGAGGAAGAGCTGCGGGCCGCCTCGCACAGGAACAGCTGCGGGCCAACTGCTATAGGGAAAGGTGCGGGCCGTCGGCTTGCAACTCATAGGTGCGGGACAATGATGTGAAGAGAGGGAGCATGAAGGGGGTATCTCGTACATGGACAACTGCAGTATATTTCCAGTGTTGGCTTGCAGAGATACAACTGCGGGCCCGAGGACTCGCAGAGCGAGAGCTTATTCCTAAAACCATGTAATCTTTCAAACATATGTCACGTCCGGTTTGTACCATTGAAACTGATAACCACCTTCTCTATACAATATAGATCCCACGAACAATAAAAGTATAAGTGCTATTTTTATACTAGATAAAGCTCTATTACTTGATTTTTATAAACACTACTGTTGGGTGCACAAAATAAAGAATATGAGATGAGGAGAGTAAACGGAGGTGTAATTCCTAAACTTTAATTATACCATTCCTTTAATATATGTGTATTCAGGGCTTTCAATGGGATAAAAAAAATGGCGGGTAAAATCCGGCCCACTTAAAGGCCTGCGTATATTCGGCACAGACACAACCTAACAATTTTCATCACTTATAACAGTTACTTTACTAGTATGAAAAAATCGTACAGAAAATTTACTAAAACATTTTTTTTGTCTTTTTTATCTCTCACACATTTATCTCTTGTTAAGAAACGCCGCTCTCCACCTTTATTTCGTAAGAACGAGCAATAAATAATCCCTTTACCAGCATCTAGTCACTAACTACTAACACGGTGCAGTATACCCAATTGTAAACCACAAACACTATTTAGATTATATCTTAAAGCATCATCAAAAGATTCTAACCATGCATATATACAGAAAGCAACATGTACGTTTACTTTGTCCATTTACTCTCCATGTAATCTGTGCACATTTTCAACGGGTTCGCAGTATAACACCTGTCTTCACTTATATTCAAATGTCCCTCACAGTATAAAATATAACATCACAACCTATTCATATGCAATATTTCCAACATAACACAGTGCAGTTTTATACCAATGAAACTGATTGCACCATTCTCTATATAGTACAAACCCTACCAATATTGCAATAAACTTAGAAGTGCTATTTTTATAATACAAAGAGCTGTATTAGATTATTTTTATAAACAGTACCGCTGGGGGCACAAAATGGTGGTGGGAGCTGCACAGAGTAAATAAAGGTGTAATTCCCAAACTTTTTATGTATCGTTCCTTTACTATACGTATATTAACAGCTTTAAGTGGAATGAAAAATGTGGCAACTGTCTTAAACGGGTGGCGGAGCTCAGTACCCACAAAACCTGGACCACTTAAAAGCTTGCGTATATTCAGCACACAAACACACTCTGACAATTACCTTCACTAATAATCACATTTACTTTAGCACTGTGAACAAAATCGTACAGAAAATATACACAGAACATTTTCATTTATTTTTTATCTCTCACATATTTATAAAAAATGTCTTCTGAAGAAACGCTCCCCAACAACTTACATTTCATAACAACACCAAAATACAAAGCCTCCCAGTAACACACCAGTCTTGATTGATATTGAAATCTACCTCTCAGTATAAAAAATAAGACCACAAATTGTCCACATAACATTTCTGGTTTTTGTTCCATCTCTGTTAAGTTAATAACACATGAATTTTCTACTCTTACCCCTTCCCCACTATTTCCACACTAAGCATAATTTAACTTACGTTCGTAGTTGGTATGCAGATTCCAAATGTCACAAACGCATGCAATTCTTTCTTTGTCACACAGTACATGTAATGCACCACTCTCATCAAGAATGGAACCAGTAATGGCACAATTTCCCTGTTGCTCCACACATAAATACATGTAAAGAACAAATCAGAATAGTTACTTGATTTTTTCAAATTGCAAAACTTCTCTCTATTGGTTATTTTTTAACTTTCCATATAAACAGTTTTTTAAAAATGTAAGAACACATACAGGTGAGAAGTTCAACGTATTCTATCAACAAACTTTCTAGAACATTCTACCAAACGCGCAGGTTAAAAGTTCATCATTTTTTCAAACCTAACGATATTTTTTTGCAACATTTTCGCGAACATTTAAGGGCACGTGCAGGTTAAAAGTTCACCATTGTTTTAAGTTCAAACAGTGCCTTCCAAATGCAAGTAGCAGGTGTGGTTGAACTGAGCAAATATTATCCTATCATATGAACTCTACGTTGAAACTGCTTTTTATTAACCAATGACAAAAATGCTTTTCGACAAACTAATATGCACCCTACTTTTTAGTAAACAATGTTTTTCATCTCCCAATCAGTTATCGTTTTGTATGAGAAAAAAAGTAGTTCCCCATCTTTAAACATATCTCTTATTCTACGAACAGACTGCATGAGCTACAGACATCTATCCATATCTTCCAGCTACACCTTCAAAATGCTAGTGTGGATCGTAGGACATAGCTATGTTTTCTGGTGCAAGAGGTATGCAGAACAGAGACGTATTGACTTAGATCTAGGTTTACAAAATGTGCACATTAAATGATTTGCACAGAGAGGATTGAAGTGGCACCAATTGCTCCCTTTGGTTAAAACCTGTTTGCATCTCCAACTCCCTGACCTCATGATTGTGCACTGTGGTGGAAATGACCTAGGCACATTGACTGGGGTAGGTTTGGAAATGCTAATGAAGGACACCTTTAGACAATTGATGTTGCTTTTGCCTCAAACTGTCTTTGTATATTCCAATATATGCCAAAGACAGAAGTGAAAATGGTCAAACAAATTTTGTCCTCAAATTGAAAAATCCAGGAAGAATGTCAACAAAGCTGTGTCTGCATACCTCAGAGACCATA
Organism: Calotriton arnoldi; assembly: GCA_963921515.1. Classification (NCBI taxonomy): domain Eukaryota; kingdom Metazoa; phylum Chordata; class Amphibia; order Caudata; family Salamandridae; genus Calotriton; species Calotriton arnoldi. The sequence goes on along the minus strand of CAWUFW010004337.1, from coordinate 29,044 downwards.
GAATGGGGTCGATTTACAACAACAACATACGTTTTGATATGGCTGATATCTACAGAAGTGATGGAGTACACTTCACAGATGAGGGAAACCGAGTTTTCCTGATAAACTTGAAGCTGTGCATTCGCACTTACATGTAGCTCCAACTAATAAACACAAGAGCTCTTTTTAGAGCCACCTTATATTCCCAATTTCGGCTCACAGAGTGTCACCTGCGGGCCGTCGGACAGGCTCGCAGAGGAAGAGCTGCGGCCTGTGGGCTCAGCTCGCAGAGGGAGACCTACGGGCCGTCGGCTCGCAAACGCAGAGCTGTGAGCCAATGGACTGGTAGTGTTTTATGGTTTAGGGTAGTGCAGTGGTGTTTGTGTAGTGTAGGGGGTCCTGCTGTGGGTAGTGTTTTAGGGTTTACGGTAGTGCAGTGGTGTTTGTGTAGTGTAGAGGGTGGTGCTGGGGGTACATTTAGGGTTTAGGGTAGGGCAGTGGTCTTTACGTAGTGTAGGGGGTCCTGCTGTGAGTAGTGTTTTAGGGTTTAGGGTAGTGCAGTGGTGTTTTGGTAGTGTAGAGGGTCATGCTGGGGGTAGCGTTTTACGGTTTAGGGTAGTGCAGTGGTGTTTCTGTAGTGTAGGGGGTCATGCTGGGGGTAGTGTTTTAGGGTTTAAGGTAGTGCAGTGGTGTTTCTGTAGTGTAGGGGTTCATGCTGGCAGTAGTGGTTTAGTGTTTAGTTACGTAGTGCAGTGGTGTTTGGGTAGTGTAGGCGGTCGTGCTGGGGTAATGTTTTAGGGTTTAGGGTAGTGCAGTGGTGTTTCTGTAGTGTAGGGGGTCGTGCTAACAGACTGACTCACAGAGCTCCGAGCCAACGGACTGGCTTCTAAAGGCATAGCCGCGACCTTGTGATGTGGGGAGAGGCAGCGTGAAAGGAGTATCTTACACAGACGCCAGTGTTGCCTCGCAGAGGTAAAACTACACACCCGATGGCTTCTACACGGAGAGATGCGAGCTGACGGACTAAGTCACAAAATGGCTGCCAACACTTCCTAGTTTCAACCGTTCACAGCCAATGAGCCGCGAGCTCGTGCTCGTAACCCTCAGCCAATCAGATGTCAGAATTCTCAAATATCGATATCTGTAAAATTTGATATTTCTCAAAAACTACTGAACGGATTTACACCATTTCAACAAAAGCACGCTTTCTGGACCACAACCTTTCTCCCTCACGAATTTGGCGTAATTCCGTTCAGCAGTTTGACCTGTAGCCTTGTCTAAAGTTTCCTATGGAAAATGCATTGAGAACACATTTTGGGACTCCCCTTTTTTCTCAGCCCCCCCTTCACCAATCACCCCCAAACTTCAAAGATAGGAGCTGATCAAAAAAGAGAAACTTTTTTGAAAATTTCGTAAAGATTCGTCAAACGACGCCAAAGTTATAAGCACATGGAGGGCTCCAGGAGAGGGGCCGCGCAACCCCCTCCCAACATGAGTGAAGCCCGGGGCTGCGGGGACCCCAGCGGGCCCCCGCAGCCCCAGCGACCCCAGTTATTTTTTTAAGAAATGCCCGCGGGACCTAGCCCACCCGGGGACCTCATTAAAATAAAATGCGGGAACCCGCGACCCCAGCGCGAATTGCGCCTATTTTATTTTTTCATAAAAAATGCTTTTTTGGGCCCTGGGGTCCTTCTGGGACCCCCTGAGCAGGCCTAGAGGGTCACGGTGTTTCTACCCTGCCCCCTTCTCTTGTTTTATACCTTTGTTTCTCTGTTTTCTAGTGACTCGCTTCTACCGAGCCACAAGATGGCTGCCAACACTTCCTGGTTTGGAGTATTCGCAGCCAATCACAGTGAAGCTCGTGCACGGGACTTAGGCTCCGCCCAGGTATCGAAACTTTTATTTTTCTTATTTCTCAGCAACCACTGAACGGATTTACACCATTTTACCAAAGGTCGCCTTCTGAGCCAAGCAGTACCTTTTTGCCAAATTTGGGGTAATTCCGTTCAGTAGTTTTGGCTGTAGCCTTGCACAAAGTTTCCTATGGGAAATTGATTTTTTGACTCTTATTTTTTGTATTTCTCAAAAATTACTGAACAGATTTACCCCATTTAAAAAAAAGGTTGCTTTCTGAACCAAGCTCTACCTTTCTGCCAAATTTGAAGTAATTCCGTTCAGCAGTTCGGGCTGTAGCTCGTCGCAAAATTTCCTATGGAAATTAACATGGAGAAAACGCGTTTTGGGACCCCCCTTTTTTCTCAGCCCCCGCTTGACAAATCACCCCCAAACTTTCAAGATAGGAGCTAACCTAAAAAGTGCAACTTTTTGCAACATTTCATAAAGATTCGTCAAACGACGCCAAAGTTATTAGCAAATCAAAAAATGCTTTTCCTATGGAAACTAGGTTGTAACTATAACTACCTACTGGCGACCGCCAGTAGGTAATATGTGTATATATATATATATATATATATATATATATATATATATATATATATATTCTTCAACAAAGCAGTCCAAGAACGAAGGGCGCACTTTTCACAGCTGGTGCGCGTGGCGGGCCGGACTTGCCCGAAAAACAATTAGTCACCAAGCAAGTAACACGCTGCACTCTCCCAGATTTAATAAAGATTTATTGAAGCCAGTTACACTCCTTCTCCACCTACGCGTTTCGACCAGCAGGTCTTGGTCACGGTGTCTAGCGTTAGTCCCTCCACGCTTTCCACTATTTATACCAAAAACCCAGTGAACAATTTATGATGCATGCTGGGAATGGTAGTTCACTTTAAAAAATAGCATCTATATGCATGCCAACATTAAAATGTTAAATCATTATGTGATATCTGACAATTGCATTAATCTTATAAAATAATTAGGACGATTATACCAAATTATACAAATATATAAAGCAGTATTGGTTTTCTGAAAAGATACATGTGACATGGATTCACATTAGTATGATCATGAATATGATCAAATGGAATTAGTCTTAGTGACTAAAACGCGCTTTCGCGCTAACGTTACACAATTGGCTCAGTGTCCACAATTAGAACATTATGACTAATTATGCATGTCTGCATCTCTCTCCATTATGTATCCTTCACGATCTTTCTTTATTTATGGGCTCAGTGCCCCAATAACTGCAAGACATTTCATATCTTATATTGGTCAAAGGTCTAAAAGTCTTTTACAGATTTGATATTTTGGTTACTTTTTATGATATTTCATTTTAAGTAATGTTTAATTTCTTCTGATTCCAGTACAGATGCCATGGTATCCTTACAGATGTATGTGTAATTCTTCATCCCCGTTAAGTCCCATCGGGGATTTGGTCTTAAATCTTATTATTAACCTAGATTCCAGGCGTCTAAGTTTTAGAGTTCTATTCCCACCTCTCTCATGGATGGGTACCGTTGCCAACCCACTATATGTCATATCCTGCCATGTTTTCTCTCATGCGTTGTCATATGTTTTGCCATGGCATATGTCAAGTCTCTGTTCTGTATAGCCCGTATGTGTTCTAGGATGCGTTTGTTTAAGGGGCATATCGTGCTACCAATGTAGCGTTTCCGGCAATGGCATTCCAACATATACACCACATGAGTTGTTTTACACGTTATGGTATCGTTGATGTTGAAGGTTTTGCCTTGTGGATCCTTGATTGTTTTCATACTTCTCCCAATTTTACAGGCCTTACATTGGCTGCATTTCTTAAATCCCCTTTGCATACCTTGTAACCACATACTTGGCTGATTCATTTCAAAGTGGCTTCTGACCAATTTATCAGACAACGATGGTGCCTTTCTGTAGGTTATTTGAGGTTGATCACCCAACTCTTTGCCGATGTCTGGATCTTTACTTAGGATGTTCCAGTATTTTTTGAGGGATTTGCGAATTTTAAAACTCTCTTTGCTGTATGTCATTACCATTCTTATAGGTTCTTTTTGTTGCGTCTCCGTATTCACATCATTTTTGTTGATCAATGTTTCAGCTCTTGTAAGGCACCTAGCTTTCATTTCTCCCGTTTGATATCATTATGTCGATAACCTCTTTGTAAAAACCGTTTTTGGTGTCTTTAAATTTAAGATTCATCTCTTTTCTGTTTGAGCAGTTCCTCTTCATCCTGATAAATTCACCGTATGGTATATTTCTTTTTAGTGTCTCTGGGTGGAAGCTCTTACCGTGTAGCACACTATTGGTTGCCGTGCTTTTCCGGTAGACAGTTGTTTCTATTTGATCTGCTTTTACATATACTTTAGTATCCAAGAATACAATTTCACTTGAACTGATATCATAGGTGAATTTCAGGCCAACATTATTGTTGTTCAATATGTTGAAGAACTCTACAAACTCATTCTCGGTTCCATTCCAAAGGAGGAAGAGGTCATCTATAAACGCAGCCACAATGCCACTTTGGCTACGTGATGGTCATTTTCTTCTCTCCAAGCTATGGTCTTCTCCCACCAGCCCATTACTAGGTTGGCGTAGCTTGGAGAGAAGGAAACTCCCATGGCAGTTCCGCAACATTGGGAGTACATGTTCTTATTAAAAAGGAATACATTGTTCCTTAAACAAAGTTCTATCATTTCAATGACCATCTGGCAGTGTTGAAGTTGTTCTATAGGTTTTTGTTTCAAGAAATATTTGATCGCTTTTATGCCTATGTTGTGATCAATAGACGTATAAAGAGACACTACGTCAATGGTTACCAGCATGTAATCCTTACACCATCCGGTGTTCATAAGCATTCTCAGGAAATCCCCAGTGTCCTTGATGTATGATGTTAGGGTTGGGACCATTGGGGCCAGAAAATAATCCACATATGTGGAGATGTTTTCATATAGGGACCCACAGCTGGAAATAATGGGTCTCCCTGGTGGCTTTGTTAGCGTTTTATGTACCTTCGGGAGGAAATAGATGGTTGGTATTATCGGATCATTATTACTCAAATATTGTACCTCCTGATCAGGAGACCCATTATTTCCAGCTGTGGGTCCCTATATGAAAACATCTCCACATATGTGGATTATTTTCTGGCCCCAATGGTCCCAACCCTAACATCATACATCAAGCACACTGGGGATTTCCTGAGAATGCTTATGAACACCGGATGGTGTAAGGATTACATGCTGGTAACCATTGACGTAGTGTCTCTTTATACGTCTATTGATCACAACATAGGCATAAAAGCGATCAAATATTTCTTGAAACAAAAACCTATAGAACAACTTCAACACTGCCAGATGGTCATTGAAATGATAGAACTTTGTTTAAGGAACAATGTATTCCTTTTTAATAAGAACATGTACTCCCAATGTTGCGGAACTGCCATGGGAGTTTCCTTCTCTCCAAGCTACGCCAACCTAGTAATGGGCTGGTGGGAGAAGACCATAGCTTGGAGAGAAGAAAATGACCATCACGTAGCCAAAGTGGCATTGTGGCTGCATTTTATAGATGACCTCTTCCTCCTTTGGAATGGAACCGAGAATGAGTTTGTAGAGTTCTTCAACATATTGAACAACAATAATGTTGGCCTGAAATTCACCTATAATATCAGTTCAAGTGAAATTGTATTCTTGGATACTAAAGTATATGTAAAAGCAGATCAAATAGAAACAACTGTCTACCGGAAAAGCACGGCAACCAATAGTGTGCTACACGGTAAAGCTTCCACCCAGAGACACTAAAAGAAATATACCATACGGTGAATTTATCAGGATGAAGAGGACCTGCTCAAACAGAAAAGAGATGAATCTTAAATTTAAAGACACCAAAAACGGTTTTTACAAAGAGGTTATCGACATAATGATATCAAACGGGAGAAATGAAAGCTAGGTGCCTTACAAGAGCTGAAACATTGATCAACAAAAATGATGTGAATACGGAGATGCAACAAAAGAACCTATAAGAATGGTAATGACATACAGCAAGAGAGTTTTAAAATTCGCAAATCCCTCAAAAATACTGGAACATCCTAAGTAAAGATCCAGACATCGGCAAAGAGTTGGGTGATCAACTGCAAATAACCTACAGAAAGGCACCATCGTTGTCTGATAAATTGGTCAGAAGCCACTTTGAAATGAATCAGCCAAGTATGTGGTTACAAGGTATGCAAAGGGGATTTAAGAAATGCAGCCAATGTAAGGCCTGTAAAATCGGGAGAAGTATGAAAACAATCAAGGATCCACAAGGCAAAACCTTCAACATCAACGATACCATAACGTGTAAAACAACTCATGTGGTGTATATGTTGGAATGCCATTGCGGGAAACGCTACATTGGTAGCACGATATGCCCCTTAAACAAACGCATCCTAGAACACATACGGGCTATACAGAACAGAGACTTGACATATGCCATGGCAAAACATATGACAACGCATGAGAGAAAAACATGGCAGGATATGACATATAGTGGGTTGGCAACGGTACCCATCCATGAGAGAGGTGGGAATAGAACTCTAAAACTTAGACGCCTGGAATCTAGGTTAATAATAAGATTTAAGACCAAATCCCCGATGGGACTTAACGGGGATGAAGAATTACCCATACATCTGTAAGGATACCATGGCATCTGTACTGGAATCAGAAGAAATGAAACATTACTTAAAATGAAATATCATAAAAAGTAACCAAAATATCAAATCTGTAAAAGACTTTTAGACCTTTGACCAATATAAGATATGAAATGTCTTGCAGTTATTGGGGCACTGAGCCCATAAATAAAGAAAGATCGTGAAGGATACATAATGGAGAGAGATGCAGACATGCATAATTAGTCATAATGTTCTAATTGTGGACACTGAGCCAATTGTGTAACGTTAGCGCGAAGCGCGTTTTAGTCACTAAGACTAATTCCATTTGATCATATTCATGATCATACTAATGTGAATCCATGTCACATGTATCTTTTCAGAAAACCAATACTGCTTTATATATTTGTATAATTTGGTATAATCGTCCTAATTATTGTATAAGATTAATGCAATTGTCAGATATCACATAATGATTTAACATTTTAATGTTGGCATGCATATAGATGCTATTTTTAAAGTGAACTACCATTCCCAGCATGCATCATAAATTGTTCACTGGGTTTTTGGTATAAATAGTGGAAAGCGTGGAGGGACTAACGCTAGACACCGTGACCAAGACCTGCTGGTCGAAACGCGTAGGTGGAGAAGGAGTGTAACTGGCTTCAATAAATCTTTATTAAATCTCGGAGAGTGCAGCGTGTTACTTGCTTGGTGACTAAATATATATATATATATATATATATATATATATATATATATATATAGTATCTACTGGCGGTCGCCAGTAGATAGTTATAGTTAGGACCTATTTTCCATAGGAAATCCACGACATTCTATTTGAAATAACTCTTGCGCCGGTTGACGAATCTTCGCGAAAGCTTCCAACTTGTTGGGGCGCTCTGCTCCGCTCCTAGCCTGAAAGTCTCGGGTTGATTCATCAAGCAGGGGCCGAGAAAAAAGGGGGGTCCCAAAACGCGTTTTCCCCATTCATTTTTCCATAGGATCCTTTCATCGCGGCTACAGCCCGAACTGCTGAACGGAATTACACCAAATTTGGCAAAGAGGTAGCCCTTGGTTCAGAGTTGTGCATTTTGCTTAAATGGTGAAAATCCGTTCAGTAGTTTCTGAGAAAATCACAAATAAAATCACATATATATATCTATGGCCGAGTAGGGTCCGCGTACCCTCCCGATCACGAGCTGCATGCTAATTGGCTGTCAACACTCCAAATCAGGAAGTGTTGGCAGCCATTTTGTCCCTCGGTAGAACCGAGGGACAGAAACAAGTGCGCAAAGCGCAAAAGGAGCAGGGTAGAAACACCCTGACCCCTAGGTCTGCTCAGGGGGTCCCACAAGGACCCCTGTGCAGAAAAAAGCATTTTTTTTTTTTAAATCGGCGGGATGCGCTTAGGGTGCGCGGATCCCACCGAGAAAAAAAAAGAAACAAGTGTGCAAAACGCACAAAGGGGCAGGGTAGAAACACCCTGACCCCTAGGTCTGCTCAGGGGTCCCACAAGGACCCCTGGACAGAAAAAGCATTTTTTTTTTTAAATCGCCGGGATGCGCTTAGGGTGCGCGGATCCCGCCGAAAAAAACAAAAAACGAAGCACGATCTCCCGCGCTTCGTTGTTAATTGGCCCCCGGGTGGGCCAAGTCCTGGGGGCATGCGGGGGGGTTATTTATAATATGTGGGGGGCCTCTAAGGCCCCAAGCCCCGAGGACCGCCACCCCCGGGGCTTTAAAAATAAATGGTGCGGGAGGGCTCTGAGCCCTCCCGCAGCCCTGGGGACCGCCACCCCCGGGGCTTCTTTTTTAAATTTAATCACCTGTGTGGGGGCTCCAGCCCCCACACGCCCGAGACCGCCACCTCCCGGGGCACTAACAAATTTAAAATGGGGGTCCGTTTTGGACCCCGAAGCCCCGGGGACCACCACCTCCCGGGGCTTTGCAGATGTGGGGAGGGGGCCGCGCGGCCCCCTCCTGGAGCCCTTGATGGCCCTGGGGACCGCCACCCTCCAGGGCCGGCTCCTGCAGTGTCCCGGGGTGCCTACCCCGGGACACTGTAGTTTGCTATGACAGGACGGGAGCCTCGCGGCTCCCGTCCTGTCATAGCAAACTGCTTTGGATTTTGGAAGAGAGAGCAGGAAACCTGCTCTCTCTTCCAAAATTCAAAGACAATTGCTTTCCACATGGGGAGCTGCATCTTAGCAGCTCCCCATGTGGAAAGCAATGCCGGCTCCCGAGGGATGCGGGGAGCCGGCGGGGCCGTGGGAGGATTGGGGACCCCCCCCGGTCCCCAACGGAGAGGGCCAGCCCCGGGGGATGGGGTCCCCGGGGCTAGTAGTGACCCGGGAGGGGGGCCACGCGGCCCCCCTCCCCAAATGTTAATTTAAAAAAACAAACAAAAAAACAAAACAAAGGCCGGCCTCGGGGGATGGGGTCCCCGGGGCCATAAGTGGCCTAAGGAGGGGGGCAACACAGCCCCCCTCCATAACATTTAAAAAAAAAAAAAGAAGGCCATGCCCCGGGGGATGGGGTCCCCGGGGCCGATTAAGGCCTGGGGAGAGGGGCCACGCGGCCCCCTTTCAAATTTTTTTTTTTTTAAACAAAATATTAGGGGCAGGCCCTGGGGGATGGGGTCCCCAGGGCCAAAAAATTAGAAAAAGAAGGGGGGCCACACAGCCCCCCTTCTTAAAAATAAATAAATAAATAAATACCGGCATCGCGCCGGAGGCCACGCCCCCTCCTTGGAGCACTCTGCAAACGCGCCCCCTGGCGTGTTTGCAGATGAGAGCAATTCCCCTTGAATACTGGGGGTCCCTGGGGCCAACTAGCCCACCAGGAACCTCCAGTATGCGCCAGGGGCTGCGTTGCACAGAGGTGTACAGAGGCCACGCCCCTTTTACACCTCTCTGCAACGCAGCTCTGTGGCGCTTTTTGGAGGTACCTGGTGGGCTAGTTGGACCCAGGGACCCTCAGGATTCAAGGGGACTTAATCCCCCAACTTAAAACGCGCCACGGGGCACGTTTGCATAGTGGTGAAGGGAGGGGGCGGGGCTTCAGGTGACATGTGTGCAAACAGGCCCCGTGGCTCGTTTTAAGTTGGGGAATTAAATCCCCTTCAATCCTGAGGGTCCCTGAGGGCCAACTAGCCCACCAGGTATGTCCAGAAAGCGCCACAGAGCTGCGTTGCAGAGAGGTGCAAAAGGGGCGTGGCCTCTGAACACCTCTCTGCAACGCAGCTCCTGGCGCATACTGGAAGGTACAGGGTGGGCTAGTTGGACCCCAGGGACCCTCATGATTCAAGGGACTTAATCCCCCAACTTTAAACGCGCCACGGGGCACGTTTGCACAGATGTCACCTCAGGCCCGCCCCCTCCCTTCACCATTGTGCAAATATTCCTCTAAAATCAGCCGAACTACGAATTCCGATTTACTCACCTGTTATCAGGAGAGACCTCAGTGCTGCATCTTTGAGCCCAGTACAGATCCTGAAAAGTAATTCTAACCGTACTTACCAGTAACTTGAATTTCCTTCCATAGGCTAACATTGACTGGTTTCACTTGGAAATTCTTCTAAGTGTGGAGTTTTGGAACTTTATAATATTCCTCTAAAATCAGCCGAACTACGAATTCCGATTTACTCACCTGTTATCAGGAGAGAACCCAGTGCTGCATCTTTTAGCCCAGCACTCACCCTGAAAAGTAATTCTAACCGTACTTACCAGTAACTTATATTTCCTTCCCTAGGAATCCATTGTCTGGTTTTCAGCAGAAAAGTTTCAAAGTGTCGATTTTCACAAACTACAAATATTCCTTAAAAATCGCCTGTATGACTTAAACGCATTCTTTCAACTGTTTACAGGAGATGCACCAGTGCTGGATCCAGGATCCAACACTGAGTAAGAAAAAGTAACGATAACACTACTTACCTGCTAAGTAAATTTCCTCCCATAGGATAACATTGGTGATTCTATGTGAAAAAGTTTCCAAGTGTCAACTTTTAAAATACAATAATATTCCTTAAAAATCACTACTGTAACCAAAACGCTTTTACTCAACTGTTTACAGGAGATGTCCCAGGACTGAATCTAGGATCCAGTCCTGTGGTTAGAAAAAGTAATCCATAAAGTAACTAATTGCATTTAACTTGAAATTCACATTGAGCTCAATGTTGCATTGTGTTTGAAATTGTGTTGCCCATTGCAACAACTGTAACTACTGTACTTAAAAGCTTATTGCCTATTTGCAAAGTATTTAAACTAAAGTAATTCATTCAGTGAAAGTATATTTTGTAATGTATAATGTAATTACAATGTAATTTAAAAAATAAAATATGTAAAAATAAATAGTTTAAAAAAATGTAGTAAATCAGTATCAAAAAATAAATATAACAATTATGACATTTAAAAATTGTCATTTACAAAACCTTTGAAATTCACTGAAAAAAACCATAGGTTTCAGACATGTTATAGTGAGGAATTAGCATTTAAAAAACCTTTGAAATTCACTGAAAAAACCATAGGTTTCAGGCACGTTATAGTTAGAAATTAGCATTTAAAAAACCTTACAAATTCACTGAAAAAACCATAGGTTTTAGGGACAGTTATAGTTAGTTGGACATTGCACTCGTACAAAACCCGTGAAATTCCCCCTTTACAGTTAGTTCAGCTAACTATAACTCGTGCCCCCGCAATGCACTGCTGATGACGTCACATATTACATCACTCATGACATGGTCAGTGACATCAATGATGACATCTCAAATGACATCACTGATGACATCACTGATGACATCATCCACGTGATAATCTGATGCACCTCCTCACACCCTAATATAACCTTTGATACACTCACTCTAAATTACAGACTGCCATTCGCAAAACCATAGACACTCCAACACCAATAACTACATACCCACTCACTGATTCTTAGGTCTACACACACATCCACTCACTCACCCGTACAGTCACTCATACTTACGGTCACTCAGTACAGGACTATCATATGCACTCATACTCCTATATAGACCCTCAAACACCGCCACTCATCCATAGAGGTACTCACACACCTAGTCACTCATGCAAATAATTAAACACACTGCCATTTACTCACCTATACAGTTATACACACACCAGCTCACTTACTCATACAATTACTAGCACATTCTTACGCTCTTATACAATCACTGATACAAGCACACACTCATCCATACAGTCACTCTCACAATCACACACTCTCGCTTATACCTATTTATATACTCCAACACACATATATACTGCCTTTCACATATGTAGTTACTCACATGTACCACTGGGACATACATTCACTCACTAACACACTCTTACACACACTTACCCACCCATACAGTCTATCACAGATGCACTCTTGAAACCATCCACCCAGTGAATCACCCACTCACACATCTATGCACAGAGTCGCACACACCCCACCCACAGAAACACTCAGGCACCCATACAGATACTCAGACAACCAATCAATAACTCATATAGACACTCATGTAGCTATTCACAAACCCATGCAGCCACTTACACAGCAATAGACAGACGGATACAGACATTCACCCAGTTTAGTCACTAACCCATGCATTCAGTAAGATACGTTTAATCACTCACTTATAGAGTTAGTCACGCACCTACTAAATCATCCATACAGACACTTATACACCCACTCATTCTTCAATACGCCTTTCCCTATATATATATTAAAAATATTTAAACTTTACAGAAACACACAGTCACTGGATGATGTCATCAGTGATGTCATTTGAGATGTCATCAGTGATGTCACTGACCATGTCATGAGTGATGTAATATGTGACGTCATCAGCAGTGCATTGCGGGGGCGCGAGTTATAGTTAGCTGAACTAACTATAACGGGGGAATTTCACGGGTTTTGTACGAGTGCAATGTCCAACTAACTATAACTGTCCCTAAAACCTATGGTTTTTCAGTGAATATATATATATATATATATATATATATATGTATATATGTATATATATAAATGCATAAAACATAAAAAAATATCAACACATCAAAAACAAAACATGAAACAAATTACAAAATTAAATAAATATCAAAATCAATCTACTAAACATATTAAAAACAAATATATACAGAAAATTTTACTTATATCTACAAATATTATAAAAGTAAACAAATAAGCAGATAATATTATGATGTATATTTAAGCAACATTAAAAAAGTATTGAAATCTGGGAATAATACTTATACTATACCCACTTGAGTCTGTGCAACAGTAGGGAAAGCATTGGACGTCAGAGGGGTACTATTCTCACTCCAGTCTTTGGAACAGTAGGGAAAGTGTTGGATTTTGGAGGGGTAAAATTTACTATTCCTACTGCAGTCTGTGCAACAGTAGGGAAATCATTGTAGTACGGAGGAGAAGCATTTACTGTTCCCACTCCCATCTGTGCAACAGTAGGGAAAGCGTTGGACTCCAGAGGGGTAACATTTACTACTCCCACTCCAGTCTGTGCAACAGTAGGGAAAGCATTGGACTCCGTAGGGCAACATTTACTATTCCCACTCCAGTCTGTGCAACAGTAGAGAAAACGTTGGACTTCGAAGTGGTAACATTTACAATTTCCATTTCACTCTGTGCAACGTTGGACTTCGAAGGGATAAAATTTACTATTTCCACTCCAGTCTATGCAACAGTAGAGAAAGTGTTGGACTTTGGAGGGGTTAAGTTTACTATTCCCACTCCATTCTGTGCAACAGTAGTGCAAGTGATGTACTCCAGAGGGGTAAAATTTACTATTCCCACTCCAGTCTGTGCAACAGTGGGGAAAGCCTTGGACTCCAGAGGAGTAACATTTACTATTCGCACTTCAGTCTGTGCAACAGTAAGAGAAGTATTGGACTCCAGAGGGGTAAAATGTGCTATCCGCACTCCAGGCTGTGCAACAGTAGGGGAAAGCATCGGAGTTTGGAGGAGTAAAACTTTCTATTCCCACCCCTGTCTGTGCAACAGTAGGGAAAGAGTTAGACTTCTGAGAGGTAACATTTACTATTCCCATTCCAGTCTGTGTAACAGTAGGGAAAGTGTTGAACTCCAGAGGGTAAAATTTACTATTCCCACTCCAGTCTGTGCAACAGTAGGGAAAGTGTTGGACTTCGGAAGGGTACAATTTACGATTCCCAGGAAAAGTACTTCACTTCAACCGCATAACATATATGAAATATAACCCTATTAATTTATTAAAAATATAAACTCTTAATATAAACTTTATTAATTAAACAACAAAAATTATATATAAAAACAATTAACAGAACTATTAACCAATTTAATAATTAATTATCAATTAAAACAAATTGGCCAATATTTATTACTTAATTAACTTACCACACTACACCTCCACAAACCTAGCAGCCCACACTTAAACTGTAACTAAAATAAATAACTGTAACACAATTACCAAAATTAACAGCTAATTAAAATTCATTAATAAATTAACATTTATCATTTAAATAAATAATCAATTAATTACGAATAAATAATCAATTAATTACGAATAATTAATTAATCAATTGATAATTATTTATTAATGAATGCATTAATTAATAATTAACTTCCCACCCTATACCCCTACAAACCCAGCATCCTGCACCTAAAAAATAACTTAAACAATACAATTATTACAAAATTTACATAATTAATAATCAATTAAATAATCCATTATATTTGAATACTTAATTAACTTCCCATCCTACACCCTTTCAAACCTAGCAACTTGCTACACCAATATAATTATTAAATAAAAAATTATTAATCACTGAACATTACAAACTATATTTCCAAATATTATTAACAAACTTACGAACAATAATAACCCAACAAATTAATATATAAACTAATACACGTAAAGATAATTAAAAAACAATATTTTTTACAGCTATATCATTGAAAACAATATTTACAACTATATTCTTGAAAATGATATTACTTACCTAAAAAATCGATATTCCTCACAACAATATTTCTGCATCACAATATTGCTGTGTCACAGTATTTGTTTACTGACATTTCTGCATCCAATAGTTCCAATTCAATATTTTGTCCAAACACACTTGAATGTAGGGGTTCTGACAAAAATATTTAACCTCTTTCTTTCTTTAAGTAATGCATATGCTAAAGGGAATTTTGCATGACATTCAGTGTCTGGTTGAGATATAAATTAGTCCCTCATACAACACTATAAAAGAATATTAGAAGAGGTGGAAGGACACACCAAAGATCCACCAGCATGAGGTAAGAGTAAGGCTAAGCTGGACAGAGCCAGAGCTCAGTAGATGTATAGCTTAAAGAATTGGTAATAATAGTTCTTGCAGATAAGGGTGCACCGTCATTCCTTAAAATGAATAAATAAAGGCTAGAATTAATAACAAACTAAAGCAAAGGTGGTATGGATCTTATCCAGGGCCATAATAGTCCACAGATTTGGTTTCCCATTTGGTATTTTGGTTTGTAAGGATTTGAGTTTAAATGTCATGCATGGACCCTACAGTATTTCACCTAATTAGGGGTTATGTATACATATAGCAAATTGTAATTACCTCCTTTGTGCTGCTGGATATTTTCCCTTAGTAAGATCAGGAGGCATAGCCACATTGATTACAGATTTTGAGGTCCCTGGTGCCACTCATGGGGTGATAATTAAACCAAATGGGGCTGGTAGGAGGTTAAAAAAAAAGTTTTATTAATTCCACTTTCTTTTACAAAGAACCTTGGCAGAGATACAAGCACCCAGTGACTCGGGGTCATTTGGGGAGCATGCCAAGAGAACTAGAACAGGGTGGCACACCCTCATGAATTACCCATGTTAGACAATACTATGCCATCTTGCTGACTCTGCAACCAATGACTGGGTGCTCCCTGAGGTGTCATTGACAACCACTGACATTTGTGTAAGAAAGAACATACATTTTTATGTGGTCACCTAATATTTTCCTGTCTGGTTTTGCTGGCCTTAAGGCTCTGTGTGCTATGCCACTATCAAGCTATGTTGTAGCTATTGTGCTTCCCCCTAAATATGTACTTTACAATAGATTTACCTAATTGGCTCTTTAATTTTTCAAAAGACCATGGTAGATGATGCAGAAAAAGCTCTAGTGACATGAAAGTTAAATGCCAATGTGCATTTACACCAATCACATGTACGATAAAAAATGTATGGCTGCCGGGAACACCACTATGCTCTGGTTAGGCTGCAGTTAAAAAAATTGAAGAGACACAAGGAAAGGGAGCATGTCTTTACAATAAAGGAAAGCCTATTTTATCTAATAATGAGCGACCGTTAAAGTTTGCCTTGTAGGCCCACAAGCTGCGTGCTCAAATATAAAAATGGGACTCTGCATTGTGGCCCAGAGTCTGAAAACTGTCACAGAATACCGTGCAGCCCCAAAAGATGCTGCACTGTGAAAGGGAGAGACCAGGAGAGCACCATATTCACAGCGATATGGCATCTTCTTCCCTTTTCCCTATAGCCGGCATTGATTTCAGCTGCCGTGAACCAGGCACACACCTTAGCGCCATAATGCTAGGGTCTGCATGCCTGAGTCTAGTACAGGTTTGTACAGGAAGGATATCCTTCCTGTACAAAATGCTATGCCTAAACACACTTCAATTCATTTGCTACTTTGTATGTGTGCTGCACAGTGTGGAAAATAAAGGAGAAATTAAAACATTTCTCCTTTTAAGGCCTGCTTTATATCAGCGTTCATTTTTGCCACTAAGCCCTGTCTACTAATGTTAGTAGATAGAGTTTAGCATCAAAAAGCATAGGTGGCTGCAAGGGAACGCCCATGTAACGTGCCCTAGACGCGAAGTAATGTAAAGCAGCATTTCGCGCTGCTTTGCAATACTTTCCCATACACACCAACGCTAACACTAACCCGACGCTAAACCTTTGTGAATCTGGGCCTGTGTGTATGTGTCTGTGTGTGCCCTCACAGTGAATAAATACTAATAAACTGCTTTAAATGTAAAGGTTAGGCCAAAATTTCCATGAACATGCCTAGGTGTCAGTAAACGCTTTAGATCATATATTTGGGTCAATGCTAAGACAATTCATTGCTATATCACACATACTGACGTGGCACTTTCTTTCAAGGGCATTTCTGTGAAAGTAGGTCGTGCTATATACATGAGAATATTGGCAGAGCCTAATATATATGCACCGTGAGTATTTCTTTTAATTTCAGCCATTGTTGTTCTGTTGCATTTCCATTTACTATTTCCCTATATCTACTTTCCAGAAAGACAATCAAACCAGGCAGCTTGCTAAATCACTAACCAGTAGTTCCATGTTGAATAAATCCATAAAATGTTCTTCTAAATATTTACACCGCACTCCCCTTCTATACCTCAAAAAGCCATCTGTCATTTAGGGGTCGCCAGAGATCGCAGATGCAATCTCAGATCATCAGTTTTGCTACCCATGGCATGCCGCTTGTGACCCCTAGTTTTGTGACAGTGGACAGATTACCTTTGTTTACTGTCCTGAAGTGTGGCACATGTCCTTAGATTTCTGTTTTTTTGATATATTGATGCTTGTCTGTCAATTGCCTACTCACGATTGGGTGTGGGCTCTGTCACACTTGCATGGAGTCTCCTTTACTGAGGCAGAAGCTGAGTGCGGATTCCTTTCACAGCTGAGTTTCCTACAATTGCAATGGCAACTGTATTTAGAGTAGCGATCATTGCAGTAGCATTGATCACTAGTTAATAAAGGCAAATCACTTCAAGAATATTTAAAAGAGATCAACTCTCCATAAAGAAGAGTCTTGGGCAGAGGAGAAATCCAGCAGCAGGACCACCGGAAGGGTAAAGGAAAATGTGGAGGTGTCTCTAACTAGCTAAAAACACTCATTATCATAGTTTTCTCACACAAGTATTGATTTCTGAAGATGTCTTCAATTGATGTCCAATCAGAACAGTTCGCAAGATGGTGTTGTCAGTCATACGATGCATCTTCTTCTGATTCCCACAGTGTGCACGCTTGTCATCTGGATTGATACAGTTTTCTAGCGTACTTGTTACATGAGGAAAGGTTCCCATGAGAACCCTCTTACCTAAGCTAAAAAATGCATTATAAGCTTTTTGCCTAGACGAAGACTTGTCAGTAACTTGAGCGCATATTTCAAGTTATTCGGAAACAACATTTATCAAATCTATGTCACCATTTATTCTTTACAGTTTCAATAAGTCTATTATATTCTAGTGAAATGATCTAACATGGAGTGAGGAACTAAATGAACATATTATTAGAGTCAGCACATTTCTAAAGGTGTCATCAATGATAGGCAGTTTCACAGAATGGTTTACTATGACCAAGGGTCAAGAAGAAAGCTTTGGGCCTAGTTACTACACAGGCAAAAGTATAGTTACTTGGTGCAAAATTTTGAAAAGCACGCATTTATAAATGAAGCATTTCTAATAACATCCTTCACATCTACCTTAGTTATAATGTGATATATTTGTTTTACTTATTAATATTCTAGAAAAGTGCATTCACATTTTTTTTGTAAGTTATTTTCTAGAACGAGCATTTCAATAGCATTTAAACATGTTCCAAAATGCAATTCTAACATAGTAAGTAAGTCGATTTTCTAAATGTATGGTCATTTTTCCTAAACTCCCTCCCTTTTAATGATGTATATCATCATAATAATTTGGTTTTACTTTCAAAACTGAATCTAAAATGCATTTTTGTCTTCCAATGTATCCCGTCTCTTCCTTTTTATCCCTCTTGTCTGTTGTAATGTCTTCATGTAGTCATCATTCATTATTTCTACTAAACCCATGTCTTTTTGGAAACATTTTCGTTGATAAGCATCATGTCTTTTGCGTAGAAAATATCTACAGGTCAAATATAAGACATGTAGGAATATTAGGCATAATCCAAGAATTAGTATGGGCATTAGCATAGCTTTTATTATTCCCTTCCCAGCTGTTGAGAACCAGTTGCCAATTGTAGTTAAACCCTTCCCTAAATTTTCATACAGACTTGGGGGCAGATTTACAAGAAAATGCCGCAGCGCGGCACCGCAAACCCTTTGGCTGCGCCACGCTGCGGCACTTTCAAAGCACAGGAATGTGACATATTTACAATAATATGTCGCATTCCTGTGCTCTCCCCTGCGCTGGTGCACAAACTGCTGCCATGCGCCAGCGCAGGCACCCTTGCACCTTGGTGCAGGGATGCCTGCGTCATGGGGAAATTGTTTTTGTGCAGGAAGGGGCACCTTCCTGCACAAAAACAATCACTACAGGCATTTTCCTCTTTCAATGGGTGCTGTAGAATGCAGAGCGCATTGACAGAGGAAAAAACGAGGAGAAATGAAAACATTTCTCCTCGTTGCACCTCGCTACGCCACGGCATAGCATTCTAATGCTTTTCCGGGTTTGTGATTCCTCGTAAATGTGGAAATGTGTCAGGTTCCATGGGTTTTGCATGGGAACACCCACAGCAACACCCATGGAAAGTGTTGCGTGTAAAGGGGCCATATTTACAAGGACAGGAAAAGTCACGCAGGGTGGATTTTCCTGTCCTTGTAAATATGGGGCAGTGAAATGCGTCGCCGGTGCGTCACGAAAAGTGACGCACTGGTGGCGCAAGGGGCTTGTAAATCTGCCCCTTGGTATTTCCAATCCTTGCAATTCAGATCTCAAATTTGTATTTTTTCTACAAACTCGTCTCTTTTCCTACTCTTGTCTGGTATATATGAGCAACCGTGAGTTAGCTTTAGCATGTGACAGAACCCCCTTTCTCGGCTGGAAGGATGTCTAGGGCAAGGCGGTCTTGCAAAACCATAGACCATTTAGAAATTAGTTATGTGTTAATTAGTTATAAAGCTCCAGACATACTATTTGCCATTTTATCCACCACCACGGCTAGTTTCCTGATCTTCTCATCATTTAATATTATCCCCCTGGTGGTATCACTGCTCCAAATATATCTCCCATTAAAGAGGCGCGGCTTCCTGCATTTTGCTTATGTCTGCGTGGTGGAGTTAGAATTAATGCTTCAATGCTATTGACATGATACATTTTTGGAATTAGTATGTCTAAATAACATGTTCCTTCTCAGTCAGCAGGTAATAAAAAGTAAGCATTTTGTCCACAAATGAAATACACCCAGAAATTACATTCTTAGTTCCCTGTAAACCTTGCCAAGTTCCCCCTAATAACTCAAAGGTGTGGTCACAACTACTAATCCCTACATGTTTTGTTTGTTTTTGTGTTCGTCTTTTATAAGAGCAAACCTTTCCTTTAAGTTGGCTGTCCAATTTAAGTTTTGGATATATCAATTTCTTCCTAAATTCATTCTCCTCTTATTTCCACACATTTTCTAACACATCTCCCTTTTCGATCAGCAATCTTCCTCATGTTCATGTATCTTTCTTCTAGGGTCATAATGTAGGCCTTCTCTTTGGGATGCATTAGACAAAATACATTTCTCTTGTAAGTTTCTTAAGCGTGTATATGTAAATGTGGGAAGAAATAATACCAAGCTGTGTCCTTTGTTTTTTTTTGCAGATGTAAATTCATAATTTCCATTAGAGGTACTTGTGATAGCACTAAATCGTAATTGGAGTCAAAATATTCAAAATATTCTCAACTATACACTTATGAAAGCAAAATGCTACATGAGATTGCATAAGATAGAGGTAGGTGATAGTAGGTGACTTCTTCTGAACTGACGATGGCAAATGTGCACAAACATGACAATCCTCAACATGTAAAGCAGTCATGTATTCTTGCACTAACCTAGAATAGGCATTAGTAGAGTAATCCTCTCCTTTGAAATTTTTGATGTGTTTAGCAAAGGTGTCGTCTTTAAAATTCTGTACATAAACTATAGTAATGCTAACTCTAGGGGTTTTTGGATTGAGTGTCAAATCAAACCCTATTAGTACTATGGAAATCAAGATAACTGTTACTATGAAAACCACACCCACAATGCATTTACAATGCCTTCTAATGCAGACACATCCTCTTGAGTCAGTAATTAGGAATTGCTTACTTATTTATATGTTTTTTTTTCTTTTTCTGGACAGTTCCCTGTCAGACAATCCTTAACCCTACTCTGTGTTCTTCTAATATGTTATCCCTATCCTACTGTAACTTTCTTTTTCAGGCCTAGGTTAGTCTTCTGTAAAACAAATAACTAAAATAACAACCATCTAATAGACACAGTTCAATTATGCCCTTGTATCTTTAGATTCCATATATACACACACATATATATATATATATATATATATATATATATATATTCACTGAAAAAACCATAGGTTTCAGACACGTTATAGTTAGAAATTAGCATTTAAAAAACCTTTGAAATTCACTGAAAAAACCAAAGGTTTTAGGGACAGTTATAGTTAGTTGGACATTTCACTCGTACAAAACCATAGAAATTCCCCCGTTATAGTTAGTTCAGCTAACTATAACTCGCGCCCCCGCAATGCACTGCTGATGACGTCACATATTACATCACTCATGACATGGTCAGTGACATCACTGATGACATCACTAATGACATCACTGATGACATCATCCAGTGACTGTGTGTTTCTGTAAAGTTTAAATATGTTTTATATATATGCCAAGGTGTATTGAAGAATGAGTGGGTGTATAAGTGTCTGGATGGATGATTTAGTAGGTGCGTGACTGACTGTATAAGTGAGTGATTAAATGTGTCTTACTGAATGCATGGGTTGGTGAGTAGCTACATGAGTGTGTATATCGGTTATTGATTGGTTGCCTGAGAATTTGTATGGGAGACTGAGTGTGTGTGTGGGTGGGTGGGAGGTGTGTGACTCTGTGCATAGATGTGTGAGTGGTTGATTCACTGGGTGTATGGGTTCAAGAGTGCATGTGGAAACAGCTGTATGGGCAGGTGAGTGTGTGTATGGGTGTGTTGGTGAGTGAATGGATGTCTCAGTGGTACATGTCCAAGTAACTACATAGGGAAAAGGCAGTGTATGTGAGAGTTGGAGTATAAATGACTATACATGAGTCAGTGTTTGTGAGAGTGGCTGTTTGGATGAGTGTGTACTTGTATCAGTGATTATATAAGAGAGTAAGTATGCATTAGTATCTGTATAGGTGAGTAAATGGGAGTGTGATTGATTATTTGCATGACTGACTAGGTGTGTGAGTAACTCCATGGATGAGTGGCAGTGTGTGAGTGTCTGTATAGGTGTATGAGTGCATATGATAGTGTTGTATTGATGAGTGATTGTATGGGTGAATGAGTGGATGTGTGTGTAGACCTAGGAATCAGTGAGTGTGCATGTAGTAACTGGTATTGGTGTGTCGATGGTTTCGAAAATGGTAGTCTGTATTTTACAGTGGGTGTATCAAAGGTTATATTAGAGTGTGAGGAGGTGCATCAGATTTTCACGTGGATGATGTCATCAGTGATGTCATTTGAGATGTCATCAGTGATGTCATCAGTGATGTCACTGACCATGTCATGAGTGATGTAATATGTGACGTCATCAGCAGTGCATTGCGGGGGCGCGAGTTATAGTTAGCTGAACTAACTATAATGGGGGACTTTCTATGGTTTTGTACGAGTGAAATGTCCAACTAACTATAACTGTCCCTAAAACCTATGGTTTTTTCAGTGAATTTCAAAGGTTTTTTAAATGCTAATTTCTAACTATAACGTGTCTGAAACCTATGGTTTTTTCAGTGAATTTCAAAGGTTTTTAAATGCTAGTTTCTAACTATGCCTACAGAGGTAGGACATGTGAAGAAAGAAGAAAAAACACACAGAAAGAAGCAAAAGAAATGCAGAAAGAAGCAACATAAGTCCACAAAGACGAAGAAAAGTGCAGGAAGAAGCAAAAGATGTTCAGAAAGAACCAACAGAGGAGCAGAAAGAGGCCTTGTTGCAAAATCATCCTGTGCCCACAACTTTTTCAGACGGGTACTGGTGGTAACTGACTCTGACTAACCAGAGCCAGTGCTATGCTAAAAGACACTTAGAATACAGTGAAAACACCTACATACACTAGGGAACACTATGCGTTGGGGTACCCCTGTGATTAGCATGACCTCCTCTGTAAGTCCCTAGTACATAATAGGGCAGGGGGATTAAAACTACCTCTTAAAACGCGCTACGGGCGTGTTTGCACTGTGGTGAAGGGAGGGGGCCTGAGGTGACATTTGTGCAAGCGCGCCCCGTGGCGCGTTCTAGGCTGTGAGATTAAGTCCCTTGAATCCTGAGGGTCCCTGGGGCCCAACTAGCCCACCAGGTACCTACAGTTAGCACCACAGAGCTGAGTTGCAGAGAGGCGTTCCAAGGCCACTCACCTTTTTCACCTCTCTGCAATGCAACTCTGTTGTGCTTACTGAAGGTACCTGGTGGGCTAGTTGGCCCCAGGGTCCCTCAGCATTCAAGGGAATTAATTCCCCAACTTAAAACGCACCACAGGGCGTGTTTGCGCACATGTCACCTGAGGCCCGCCCCTCCCTTCACCACTGTGCAAACGCGCCCCGTGGCGCGTTTTAAGTTGGGGATTAGGTCACCTTGAATCCTGAGGGTCCCTGGGGCCCAACTAGCCCACCAGGTACTTCCAGTAAGCACCACAGGCCTGCCTTGCAGAGAGGTGGTCCAGGCCACGCCCCTTTTTACACCTCTCTGCAACGCAGCTCTGTGGCGCTTACTGGAGGTACCTGGTGGGTTAGTTGGACCCCAGGGACCCTCAGGATTCAAGGGGACTTAATCCCCCAACTTAAAACACGCCACAGGGCATGTTTGCACACATGTCACCTCAGGCCCCGCCCCCTCCCTTCACCACTGTGCAAACACGCCCTGTGGTGCGTTTTAAGTTGGGGGATTAAGTCCCCTTGAATCCTGACGGTCCCTGGGGTCCAACTAGCCCACCAGGTACCTCCAGTAAGCGCCACAGAGCTGCGTTGCAGAGAGGTGTAAAAGGGGCATGGCCTGGACCACCTCTCTGCAACGCAGCCCTGTGGCGCTTACTGGAGGTACCTGGTGGGCTAGTTGGCCCCCAGGGACCCCCAGTATTGAAGGGGAATTAATTCCCCATTTTAAAACGCGCCACAGGCGTGTTTGCAGAGTGGTAAAGGAAAGGGGCGGGGCCTGCGGCACGATCGTTTTTTAAATTTAAAAAAAAAAAATTTATTTAGAAGGGGGGCTGTGCGGCCCACCTTCCTTTTTCCTATTTTTGGGCCCTGGGGACCCCTTCCCCCAGGGCCTTGCCCCTTGTTTTCCTTCTTTTTTTTAAGTAAACAGGAAGGGTGCCGCGTGGCCCCCCTCCCGTGGCTGATTCCGGCCCCGGGGACCCCATCCCCCGGGGCATGGCCACACTTTTTTTTATTTTTTAAAGGAGGGGGGTTGCGTGCCCCTCCTCCTCAGGCCTCCTTTTGCCCCGGGGACCCCATCCCCTGGGGCAGGCCTTTTTTTGGGGGGGGAGGGGGGCAGTGTGGCCCCCCTCCCGGGCCACTACTTGCCCCGGGGACCCCATCCCCTGGGGCCGGCCCTATCCGTTGGGGACCGTGGGGGGTCCCCAATCCCCCCACGGTCCCGCCGGCTCCCCGCGTCCTGCGGGAGCCGGCATTGCTTTTCCAACGGGGTGCTGCTAACATGCAGCTCCCCGTGTGGAAAAGCAATTTGCTTTGAATTTTGGAAGAGAGAGCAGGTTTCCTGCTCTCTCTTCCAAAATCCAAAGCAAGTTTGCTATGACAGGACGGGAGCCACGAGGCTCCCGCCCTGTCATAGCAAACAGCAGTGTCCCTGGGGTAGGCACCCCAGTACACTGCAGGAGCTGGCCCTGGGGGGTGGTGGTCCCCAGGGCCATCACAGGCTCCAGGAGGGGGGCCGCACGGCCCCCCTCCCAACATGTTCAAAGCCCCGGGGAGGTGGTGGTCCCCGGGGCTTTGGGGTCCGAAACGGACCCCCTCTTTAAAATTCTTAGTGCCCCGGGAGGTGGCAGTCCCTGGGGCATGTGGGGGCTCGAGCCCCCCACACAGGTAATTTAAAAAAAAAAAAAAACCCCGTGGGGTGGCGTCCCCGGGGCTGCGGAAGGGCCGAGTGCCCTCCCGCACCATTTCTTATTTAAAGCCCCGGGGGGTGGCAGTCCCTGGGGCTTGGGGGGGCCTTAGAGGCCCCCCCAACAAATATTTAATAAACCCCCGCATGCCCCCGGGACTTGGCCCACCCGGGGGCCAAATAACAACGAAGCGCGGGAGTCCGCGCTTTGTTTTTTTTTCACGGCGGGATCCGCGCATCCTAAGCGCATCCAGCCGATTTTTTTTTTTTTTTTTAATTCTTTTTTGGGCCCTGGGGGTCCTTGTGGGACCCCCTGAGCAGGCCTAGGGGGTCAGGGTGTTTCTACCCTGCCCCCTTTTTGCATTTTGCGCACTTGTTTCTACTGTTTTCTTGTGACTCGGTTCACAAGATGGCTGCCAACACTTCCTAGTTTGGAGTGTTGACAGCCAATTAGCATACAGCTCGTGATCGGGAGGGTGCGCGGATCCTCCGCTGCCATAGATATGTATGTGTTTTTACTTTTGATTTTCTCAGCAACTACTGAACGGATTTACACCATTTAACAAAAAGGGTTCTTTCTGAACCAAGAACTATCCCTTTGCCAAATTTGGTGTAATTCCGTTCAGCAGTTCGGGCTGTAGCCATGACTAAAGTTTCCTATGGAAAATTGCATGGGGGAAAAACGTTTTGGGACCCCCCTTTTTTCTCGGCCCCCGCTTGCCGAATCACCCCGAAACTTTCAAGATAGGAGCGGACCGGAGCGGGCCATAAGTTTTGAAAATTTCGCGAAGATTCGTCAACCGGCACCAAAGGTATTAGAAATAGAATGTTGCGAATTTCCTATGGAAAATAGGTAAAACTATAACTATCTACTGGCGACCGCCAGTAGATTATATATATATATATATATATATATATATATATATATATATATATATTTTTTTTTTTTTCTTTAATCTTTCTTGATGGGGAAAGATAATTTCTTTCAGGAAGGTTCTAATAGTTCAGGATTTACCTTGCATAAATCTTCCAGAGTCACATTCAATGCTGAGTTCACGTAATATGACCATTCAGGGGCTGAATATATTCTGTAAGGTATTCAAGTTTTCTTGGATCTTCTCACAACCTGATGATTTGGGTCAAGTGAACTATCGTCCCTTGCCTCACTCTCTTCAGGCTCTGATTCTGGAATACAAGCTATGACAGTCTTCTTTTTATTTATTTCTCACTTGAGCTCCTTGGGCATTCAGCTTGTTGACACTGTCTCTTAGTTCCAGAGCTTGCTCCTTCAGCAATATTCTCCAAATTCTGTTTCAGCCTCTCTGTTTTCACCACTGGAGACGTTGATCCCACTTTGTGATATTTCAGAATCTTGCACTTGTTTTTCAACTTCACCCCTTACTTCTCCTTGCACTTCTGCTTGTTCTCCTGCCTGCTCTCTTGCTGGTGCCACAGGTTGTTCTTGTCTCTCCACTGGTGGTGCAAACACTAGTGGTCATCTTTCAGGATCATAGACCAATGATCCTTCCTCTGGATTGCTCACACTCCATATGTGTGTGGCATGAATCCAATTTGGGACTTCGGCACATTTAACAGCAGTTTTTGTCGTAAGCAGAATTTGGTAGGGGCCTTTCCATCTGGGTCCAAGACAAGTCTTCCGAATGTGCTTCCTGATGACGACCCAATCTACAGGATTGAGGTCATGGCACTGTTTGTGATGGGGATCTGGTGTGGCAGCTGATACCTGATGAGAGACAGAACGAACCACGTCAGCGAGGGCTTTGCAGGAGTCCATAATCATATAATCAGTGAACTTCACCAAGGCATTAGTTTGAACAGCAGGTAACCTCATGGCCCTCCCCATGAGTGTTTGCTGTGGAGATATCCCAGTCTTTCTATCTGGAATACATCAGATACTCATCAGTACCAACGGTAATGCATCTGGCCATTTCAATTATGTTGAAGCAAAACCTTTGCCAATCTGGACTTTATTGTTCCTTTCTGTTAGAACTGGGGGTCTCTAGTTGGCAATGGTTTGCACCTTTGTCCAAATAGGGACCCTTGCTTCTAGTCAGGGTAAGGGGGCTACACTCCTAAAATAACCCCTGCTCAACCCTGTGGTAGTTTGGCACGAGCAGGCAGGCTTATCTCAGAGGCAGTGTGTAAAGCATTTGTGAACATATACAGTAATACAGTAAAAACTCTACAGATGGACACCACACAGGTTTTATAAAAATAAGTATGCTTTATATAGACTTAACACAAGAACCAAACGACAAAAATCCACAATACTGTAATCAAAAATAGACTTAAAAAATTGTAGAAATTGCTTAGTTCAAAGTTGATGTTAAATGCGACACGTTTCTCACAAAGTACCTTAAATGCGTAACACAAAACAAACAAAAGGGTCGCAGGAAGGGTGATGCGTCGGTTCCTTGCTTCGGGGGAGGCGATGCTTCTGTTCCTCAGAGCTTGCGCAAAGTTAGCGATGCGTCTGTTCCTTACCGGAGAGGAGGTGATGCGTCGGTCCCTTACTGTGTTCCAGTTACGATGCGACAAGATATCGCTTCGATGCGTTGCGATGATCCGGTGCGATGCGAGAAGATGGTGCCCTTGATGCGATGTGACGACGTGAAGGTGATGCGTGCACGCCCGACGGCCGTGTGGCGAACTCTGTAACTTCTGAGCCGCGACAGGCCCTGCAACACGCTTCTCCGGTGATGCGCCGACGACCCTTGCGGTGGCGACACGCTTCTCCGGTGATGCGACGACAAACAGCTGGGACGGAGACACGCTTCTTCGGTGATGCGACGGCGACCCTTGCGGTGGCGAAATGCTTCTCCGATGATGCGACGGCAACAGCTGCGACGGCGTCACGCTTCTTCTCGTTGAGTCGCGCTTCCAGCTCCCAACGATACGCAGGCTTCTGCAGACAGAATCCCCAGCAAGGGAATTCAGGGGGGAGCTGGTGGTGAAGTCTTGTGTCCCTGAGACTTCAGCAGGAGGCAAGCACAGTTCATGCCCTTGGAGATTCTTCTTCAAGATGATGAAAGTTCAATAAAAGTTCTTTCCCCTTTCCTTGGCAATAAAGTAACCACTGCAGGCCAACCCCAGAAAATAGCACACTGGCACAGGGGCAATCAAGTCCTTCAGCTTCCTTGGTTTCTTCTCCTTGGCAAAGGTCCGTCTTGATTCCCAGAAGTGATCTAAAGTCTTGGGGTCTGGGCCCCAATATTTATACTCAAAAATCCTTTGTCTCTGAAGGCAGAGAGTGTCTGTGCCTGACCAAAACCAGTTCTGTGCAGCTTCCTGGCAGGAGGTGGAGACAGCATTGTTGAAAGCAGACCTGGCCCAGGTAGCTGAAAGGAAATCTCCTCCCCTACTCTCTATTCTATCAGGGCTCAGGGAGTGAAAGGAAATCTCCTCCCCCTACTCTCTATTCAGCCAAGGTCCTATTCAGCCCAGCCCTGACCCATCAGACTGCTGGAGCCCAAGCTCTCCTGTCACTCACAAACCAGACATGCAATACACAACCTAGCAGAGGCAGGCTGGATGGTTAGGCAAGAAAATACCCACTTTCTAAAAGTGGTATTTTCAAACACTGAGGGGCCGATTCCGATTCGGGCCGGAAATCTCTCCGACCGAGCCGGACCCGGAGAGATTTCCGACCGAATCGGACCCCAGCAGTCCGACCGGACGAGTACGATGCATTCGCATGCTATCGGACTCGATTCGGTCGGACTCCCATTGAAGTCAATGGGAGCCGATCGTACAACGCGTACGCGGGCTCCCATTGACTCAATGGGTGCGAGGCGAACGAGGGCGTCCCCTACAGCGGGTACGCATCCATGCGCATCGCGGCGTACATGCACAGGTAGGGGGGACCCATGGGTCCCCCCTGTGTGCGACTCGCGCGGCTACGCATACAGGGGGGGTCCGACGCGGACCCCCAAAGTCCGGCTCCGACAGCTCTTTCGAGCCGGACGGCGCGAGTCGGTCGGACTGCTTGCGGCGCGCATCGTACTTACCTGGCCGGGAAACGTCTCCATAGCGCGGTGCGAGTCGTGTCCGTGCGAGTCGGTCGGAGCGTGTTGAAGCCGCGTTCGAGTCGGTCGGCGATTTCACGGGCGCTTGCATCGTACTCGCTCGGCCGGACCCGCGTACGATTCGGTCGGGAAACAGGGCTCCGAATCGGATCCGGTAAATCCAAATCCGATTCGGAGCACTACCGGCCGAGATCGGAATCGGCCCCAGAATGTTAAAACCAACTTCACTAAAATATGTATTTTCTCATTCTGAGTTCAGGCATACTAAATTCGTTTTTCTACCATGTTCCCTGGGTCAGTTAGGATTATAAGATGTTATAATCAAACTTTTGGCCTATGGGGACAGGTAGCCTTGCAATAGTGAAAAACGAAATTGGCTGTAATTCACTAGCAGGACATGCCACACACA